>OY856411.1:478033538-478751038 GCA_963693085.1 Alisma plantago-aquatica
ATGTATATATATATATATATATATATATATATATATATATATATATATACATACATACATGTGTGTATGTGTGTATGTATGTAGGTATGTATGTAGGTACGTAGGTATGTAGGTACGTACGTACGTTACATTTTGTCCATTCCAGTTCATGGCTTCTGTTTAAAATCATATTTGGTCCTATTCTAGTGCATTGTTGCTGCCAAAGTCAAGTTGTTTGTACAAAAGTACGCCTTAACCTGCAAGTGGTCTTGCTCGTACAAATTGCTGTCCGTCTTCACAACAACTAGTACAAGTGGTCTTGCAATTCCGTTGGACTTGAGTGGAGCCGTCATCCACTAGAGTCAACCATTCTGTCATCCATCTTTCTCTAATCATCACCACACGTGCAAATAGTCAGATTCTGATTTGGAATGATGTCAAAGAAAAAAGAAGTTACTTATCAGGTAATACTGTCTGAAGAAGAGTATTCACAATAGATGCACATTCGAGCTTCACAACAATCTATGCCTTTAGTTGCCTCTCTTGTTCCCAGAGTTGCTACTTCAACATGTCTCTCTCAGGCTTCCAAGATAGCAATGTCCAAGTTTGACTAGGTTCTTGATTCAGGTGCAACCGATCACATCACGAGGGTGTTAGAGGTGTTCACCACCTAAGTCCGTATGCCTAATCTACCCGGTGTCACCCTTGCAGATGGCTCTAATGCCTCCGTTAAGGGAACTGGGATGGTGTCACCGACTCCACAAATATCCCTTCCATCCACCTTTATTGTTCCTCATTTTCCTTTTAATTTATTATCAATCAGTAAATTAACTCGTGCTCTTCAAGCCTATGTTACGTTCTTACTAGATACTTGTCTGATACATGACTTGAAGAGTTGGGAGACGATTGGCGAAGGGTATGAATTGACCGGTCTCTACTACTTGCAAGGGTCGCCTGTAGCATGTGTCACAACTTCTCCTTTGGTGGTGCATAGTCGTCTTGGGCACGCTTCTTTATAAAAGCTCAAGGTCTTGGTTCCAGGTTTGTCCAACCTGGAAAGTTTGCAGTGTGAGCCATATCAGTTAGGGAAACATACATGGTGCGTCTTTAGGTTCAAAGAGAGTCAAAGAACAAAGTCCACTTTTGAGTTAATCAATTCAGACATTTAGGGACCGAGTCGTGTTACTTCCAAGCTTGCCTATAAGTATTTTTTAATCTTTATAGATGATTACTCACGTGCTACATGGCTTTTTTTGATGAAAGAAAGATCTAAACTCTTATCTATATTCAAATCTTTTTGTGTGGAAGTGGAAACTCAATTTAAGAAGAGACTGTGTACCTCTTCGATCTGATAATGCTAGAGAATACTTCAGCCATGACTTCACTCATTTTACTACCACCCTTGGCATCATGCATCAATCATCTTGCCCATATACACCACAACAGAATGGAGTGGCTGAAAGAAAGATTCACCATATTGTTGAGACTGCCCACACTCTTCTTCACATGCATGTACCAAATCCCGGGGTGATGTTGTTCTTACCGCTACTTATCTCATTAAACACATGTCGTTATCTGTCATTCAAAACTACATACCTATTCAGATTCTTCATCTTATGAAGCCATTATACCATGTTCCACCCAAGGTGTTTGGTTGTGTTTGCTTTGCCCACTGCCTTGATCCTGGAGTGGACAAATTAGGTCCCAAGGCCACCAAGTGTCTTCTTAGGTTACTCTGGAGTACAAAAGGGGTATAAGTGTTTTAGTCCTACCTTACGTCGCTTCTTTGTGTCTGCAGATGTCACCTTCTTTGAAGAAACACCCTTCTTTGATGAGAGTGCTTCAATGACACCAATCGTTGTAGAGGAGCTCTTGCCTCTTCCTATTGTTGTTTAGTTTGTTGTTCCTTTATCTCATGGTAGTGGTTGTCCACATGATGTTGTTCCACCCAGTTTCACTAGGACATCAATCACTCAGGTATATACTCGTCATACAAGTACATGTGGACAGTTCGATTCAGGTACCAATGTAGATGGAGTAGAGACACCTGCCAATTCATCTCCTTTTCCAGATGCTTCCTTGTCAGAAGGTCAGGTAAATGCAGTTCCTTCTTCACCTCTATAGCAAAATCTTCCTATTGCTTTAAGTGAAGGTGTTAGATCTTGCACTTTTAAAAATATTTCACATTCCATTTCTAACATTTTTCATATAGCCATCTTTCACCTTCATATTATTCCTTTATTACTTGTATATCCTCTATCTCTATACCTTCGTCTGTTTCAGTTGCACTTGATCACCTAGGTTGGCGTCATGCTATGAAGGAGATGTCAGCTCTTCACCATAACAAGACATGGTCTCTTGTTTCATGCCCACATGGCAAGTCTGTTGTTGGATGCCGCTGGGTTTACACTGTCAAAGTGGGTGCAAATGGTTATGTTGATCGACTCAAGGCACATTTTGTTGCGAAAGGCTACACTGAGGTTTATGGCAAGAATTACTCAAAGATCTTCTCTCCAGTGGAAAAGATGACATATGTTTGCATTTTCTCGTCTCTGACTGCTACTCACTCTTGGCCTCCATACCAACTTGATATCAAAAATGCGTTCCTGCATGACGATCTGGATGAGGAGATGTATATGGAGCAACCACCTGGATTTGATGCTCAGGGGGAGTCAGATCTAGTATGTCATCTTCATAAGTCACTTTATGGTCTGAAGCAGTCACCTTGTGCCTGGTTTGGCAGATTCAACAATGCTCTTTCTGAGTTTGAACTCCATAGATGTACCACGGATCATTAAGTCCTCTACAGAGCATTTTCTTGATGGCATATGTCGTTGATATTGTGATTACTGGGGATGACAAGCATGACATTGCACAATCAAAGCTCTTTCTGTAGGGCCAATTTAAGACAAAGGACTTGGGCAGTCTTAGATATTTTCTGGGGATTGAAGTTTCCAGGTCTAAGTTTGGTATTGTAATTTCACAGAGGATGTATGCCTTAGATCTTCTCAATGAGTCATGGATTCTTGGGGCTAGACCCGTTGATACTCCAATGGATCCTAAAATCAAATTATCCATGGAGCAGGGAGAGTTACATGCTGATCCTTGGAGGTACATGTGGATTGTTGGGAAGTTGATTTATTTGACTGTTACTTGACGTGACATTGCCTTTGCGACTAGTGTTGTTATCAGTTCATGGATAAGCCATGAACAAGTCATATGGAGGCTACTATGCACATTCTGAGGTATCTCAAAAAGTCTCCTGACAAGGGACTTCTTTATCAAAATCATGGACATCTACAAGTGCAAGGTTTCTCAGATGCGGATTGGGTTGGATCTAGTATCGATAGGAGGTCTATTTCTGGTTATTGTGTGTTTGTGGGAGGAAATCTCGTGTCTTGGAAGAGCAACAAGCAAACTGTAGTAGCAAGGTCTAGTGCAGAATTAGAGTATAGAGCTATGGCCCTAGTAACATGTGAGTTGTTATGGATGCTGCACTTGTTAGAGGAGCTTGACTGCTTACAGGAAGCTCCATCATCATCATCATCATCTAAGCCTCAATCACAACTATGTTGGGGTCCCATGGACTTAAAATGTATGTAACAATCAAGTTGTTGTCCACATTGCCCAAAATCCTACCTTTCATGAGAGAACTAAACATATCGAAGTTGATTGTCATTTTCTGTGAGAAAAGATTCAACAAAAGTTAATTTAGTTATCACCAGTCAAATCAGAATACCAATTAGCTGATTTGTTTACAAAGTCTTGAATGGTTTTCCAGTCCAATACTTATGTAACAAGTTGGGCACATATGATATATATGCTCCAACTCGAGCGGGAATGTTAATATGGTATGTGTAGGGACCTACTTGTAAATATTAGAAAAGGTTACGACCTTATGTGTAAATTTTGTAATGTCTCTTGTATATTACAAGCACCCCGATTGTGGGAGTGTGTTGTGGGTTTCCCCCATTGTTTTTTTCTTTACATTATAGATGGTCTAGGGATAGGGGAAACATACCTTAGGATTAAGAAAAATAGCCTTTAGAAGCAAGAGATTAAAAAAAATGCCAAAATACCCAAGATGTAGTATTAGCAGTCCTAAGAACAAATTTCTCAAAATTTAAGATGCGTTTCTATGCCATTTCACGAAATTATCGCCCAAACTGAGCTTTTGCTGTGACGTTTTATCATGTTTGGAAAAAAATCGCACCTAGGGTCAAAATCTTCACGAATTACATCATATTCCCTGCATTTGTGCGTTTCGCGTGTCCAGTTGCACGTTTCAATGACTGATTGTCAATTTGATTGAAACTTTGCAATTTCGATCGAAACTATGTTCCACGAAGCCACTCATTGAAGGACAACGAAATTGACGTACAATTTTGTTGTGTTTAGATGAATGAATTATAAGTGTCCAAAGGAGCTCAAATTTTATATATGAGCTAATCATAAGGTATTTAAGAGGATCAACGACTTAGATTCTAAGAATAATTGTTTTATGTTGAAAAACGACTTGAATGTATTGTGTCTCTGGTGTACTCGAGTCTATTCCATCCATACTCTCTCTCTATATGTATGTATACATACATATATGTATGTATGTGTGTGTGTGTGTATATATATATATATATATATATATATATATATATATAGAGAGAGAGAGAGAGAGAGAGAGAGTCAGGCTAGAATACACTCGAGTGTATCCGGAGCAGAATACACTCAAGTAGTTTTTCATGATGCAATATTTTTTTTGAAAATCTAATCCATTGATCTTCTTAAACATCCCGTGAACAACTCATACACAAAATTTGAGCACATTTGGATATGTATAGCTCATGTTATGAAGATCGCAAAAATTATGCATTTCAAATTAGTTTCGTGCGTTGATTTTGTTGCCCTTGGATGAGTGACTTGCACTCATCCAAATGGGCTCAAAATTTGTATGTAGTCTAGTTATAGTATGACGATGAAGATCGACGGTTTATATTTTGCAAAAAATTGTCCTAATATGCAAACACACTTGAGTGTATTCGTGCGATCCGTACACTCGAGTGTATTCTAGCCTGACTCTCTCTCTCTCTCTCTCTCTCTCTCTCTCTCTATATATATATATATATATATATATATATATATATATATATATATATATATATATATATATATATATATATATATATATATATATATATATATATATATATATATATATATATTAGAAGAGGCGAGGGGGAGAGGAGACGAAACACCAAGAGATTTTTCGGCTGCAAGGAGCAGCTTCCTTGAGAGGGCAATAGCCGTCTCACTTCTTTTTATATATTAGGGTAAGATACATTGTGGTACAAAGGAGAAAATAATAGAAAAACAATAAAACAAATAATATAATGAAAATAGAACCCAGAGGCAGATTGCAGATTTCCGCCGCTGTAGCAATCTCGATTCCATCGACAAGACTGTCGATGGTATCGAAAAAATGATGTTCTGTCGCTGTGATCTCGATACCATCGACCTCCTGTCGATGGTATCGACGGGGATACAGGTTGTTTTACACTCCCCCTCAAGCTGGAGAGTACACATTGTGTATGCCCAGCTTGCCACATAATCTTTGAAAAGCTGCTGGACCCAAAGGCTTTGTGAAGATATCCGCCAGTTGATCTTCAGACTTGACGTATGGCGTCACAATAGTGACATCTTTAATTTGATCACGAATAAAATGGCAATCAACTTCTATGTGCTTTGTACGCTCATGAAAGATAGGGTTCCTGGCATTGTGTATAGTAGACTGATTGCCACATTTGAGCTCCATAGAAGACATGATAGTGATTTTTAACTCAGAAAGAACATATTTGACCCATTGTAGTTCACAACATGCATGGGCCATAGCACGGTATTCAGCCTCAGTACTGGATCTAGCTACCACATGTTGTTTTTTGCTTTTCCAAGTAATCAAATGATCACCTAGGAAAGTACAATATCCTGATGTAGACCTTCTATCAATATGATCACCGGCCCAATCTGCATCTGAATACCATGTGAGAGTCAAAATAGATGGAGTCACCTTGGGTTTAGAATATGTGATCCCCTTACCAGGAGCACTCTTCAGATATCTTAGAATCCGACAAACTGCTGTCCAGTGTAACTGTCGTGGTGAGTGCATATGCTGACTCACAACGCCTACAACAAAAGAAATGTTAGGTCGTGTAACAGTCAGATATATTAGCTTGCCAACTATTCTCCTGTAATATCCTGGATCTGAGTACTCAACAACATCAACTGTCTCCTTGATGTGATAATCCATAGGAGTAGATACCGGTTTAGATTCAGTCATGCATGTTTCCTGTAGTAAGTCAAGCACATATTTCCTCTGAGATAGGTTGACACCTGCATGAGATCTAAGCACCTCAATGCCCAGAAAATATCTCAGTTTACCCAGATCCTTGGTTTGGAAGTGTTTCTGTAATCCTTCCTTCACACGAGATATGCCTGGAGAATCACTGCCAGTAATCACTATGTCATCAACATATACATCAATAATGATAGAGCCACAAGAAGAGCCAGAGTAGAATAAAGAATGATCAGTCATGGAGCATGAGAAACCCATCTGGAGTACAACCTCATTGAACTTGTCAAACCAAGCTCGAGGAGACTGTTTCAGCCCATATATGGCTTTCTTCAATTTACACACTTTCTGACACTCCCCCTGAGCAACAAACCCAGGAGGTTGCTCCATATATACTTCTTCCTCTAGATCACCATGTAGAAAGGCATTCTTAACATCAAGCTGAAATAGAGGCCAATCAAAGGTAGTAGCCAGAGAAATAATAATCCGGACAGAGTTTAGACGAGCTTCTGGAGAAAAGGTCTCAAAGAAATCAACTCCATAGGTCTGTGTGTAGCCTTTTGCTACCAATCTGGCCTTCAACCTCTCAACAGATCCATCCGGATTATGTTTGATGGTGAAAACCCATATGCAGCCCACAACTTTCTTCCCTGCAGGTAAGTCAACAAGATCCCATGTGCTATTATGCAAAAGGGCTGACATCTCAAGATGCATTGCCTGATTCCAGCCACTGTCCTTCATAGCATCATAGTGATCCCTTGGTATATCAACATAATCGATTCCAATAGCAAATGCGCGGGCCTGCTTAGATAAGTGTGACAGACAACACACATTTGTAATAGGATGTCTAATAGTACAAGAACGAACACCTTTCCGAACAGCAATAGGAAGGTCAAGATCTGATGCTTCTGCAGGAATCTCGTGAGTAGAAGACGATGAGGAAGGCTCAGAGACTGGTGTCGCTACCTCTTCTGGATCTTGTCTGCCTCGCCTACTATAAACATATCGGTGCTGTTGAATAACAGGCCTGTCAGTTGCCTGCTCGTCCTGAATAAAAGTATAATCAGGAATAATGGGTGGCGCTTCCTCACTCTGCACAGATGGTGCCACTCTCTCACTCTGAAAATCTGGTGGCACTCCCTCTCTCAACTGCTCCCCCTTACTCATAGCATCGGAGAAATACAGAGTGGTCTCATGGAAGGTAACATCCCTAGACACAAACATGCGACGAAGACTAGGACAATAACACTTGTATCCTTTGCTAGTACTAGAATAACCAAGGAACAAGGTTTTAATAGACCTAGGAGAAAGTTTGTCAGCCTTAGGGTCAAAATTATGGACAAAAGAAGTGTGTGAAAGACAAAGCAGTTTTGGGAAGCGTAGGGTTGCACAATGTGTGCACCCTCATATATATAACATTGAAACAATTACAGAGAGGTCCACATATAATATGAAAATAACAAAACAATTAACAGAATATATAAAACAGGAATATATGTTAACACTCCCCCTCAAGTTGGAGCATAGATATCAATCATGCCCAACTTGTCCATCAGAATGCAGAATTGCTTCTTCGCCAGCAGCTTGGTGAAGATGTCAGCAACTTGGTCTTCAGAACGAGTGAAGGGAGTGCAGATCTTGCTAGTCATAATGGATTCCCGAATAAAATGACAATCTACTTCAATGTGTTTAGTGCGCTCATGATAAACTGGATTATTCGCAATGAAGATAGCAGCTTTATTATCACAGTGCATAGGTATAGCAGAAGAAGAGTCAACCCCGAACTCTTTTAACAGAGAGCGCACCCACAACAATTCACAGGCAGTATGGGCCATGGCCCTATATTCAGCTTCAGCACTGGACCTGGCCACAACATTTTGTTTTTTACTCCTCCAGGTAACAAGATTTCCTCCAACATACGTACAATACCCAGAAGTAGATTTTCTGTCAACTTTGCTACCTGCATAATCATAATCAGAGTACCCTGCAAGAGAACAGTGTCCATGCTTCCTGTAGTGAAGTCCCTTGCCAGGAGATTTCTTCAAATATCGTAGAATCTGACAAAGAGCATCCCAGTGACACTGTCTGGGTTTATCAAGGTATCTGCTAAGAAGACCCACTGCAGTAGAAATGTCAGCTCTGGTGACAGTCAAATAAATGAGTTTACCAATCAGCCTCCTGTACTTTTTATGATCAGCAAACAGAGGAGAAGAATCATCATCCCAATTTACATTAGGATCTAGAGGAATATCAGCAGGTCTCGCCCCCAGCATACTAGTCTCCTGCAGTATGTCTAGGACATATTTTCTCTGAGACAACACAAGAGCATTAGAATTTCTAAAAACTTCTATGCCCAGAAAATATCTAAGTTTGCCCAAATCTTTAGTAGCAAAGTGCTTGCCCAGATGAGATTTAGTAGCCTGAATACCAAGAGAATCACTGCCAGATATGATAATATCATCAACATAGACAATCAGAATAATAATACCAGCTGAAGTCTTCTTGGTAAAAACATAATGATCCACTTGAGATCGCAGAAAACCAAAATCAATCATAATTTTGCTCAATTTATCAAACCAAGCCCGGGGACTCTGCTTAAGCCCATAAATAGACTTCTTTAACCTGCAAACTTTGTGAGACTCCCCCTGAGCAACAAACCCAGGAGGTTGCTCCATATAGACCTCTTCTTGTAAATCACCATACAAGAAGGCATTTTTCACATCTAGTTGCAACAGAGGCCAATCAAGATTAACAGCAACAGACAGAAGAATTCTGACAGAATTAAGGCGAGCAACAGGAGAGAAGGTCTCAAAATAGTCAATACCATATGTCTGGGTGTAGCCTTTAGCAACTAAGCGTGCCTTAAGCCTTTCAACAGTGCCGTCAGGTTGATATTTCACAACATACACCCATCTGCAACCTACAGGTTTACACTGAGGAGGAGGATCCACCAACTCCCAAGTATCTCGTTCAGCAAGAGCTAACATCTCCTCCTTCATAGCAGACAACCATCCAGTACTCTGTAGAGCATCCTGGATATTCTTTGGAACAGCAACAGCAGATAAGGCATATACAAAATTGCTAGAATGAACATTCAGATGATCAGTAGAAACAAACTGAGCAATACTGTGTGATGTGCAGGAACGAGTACCCTTTCTAAGAGCAATGGGTAAATCAAGATCAGAATGTACCTCAGGTGTAGCAGAACCTTCTAGAGGTGAAGATTGGTTTTCATGGGGGGTTTCTTGAGTAGAAGGCACTCTGTTCCTGCGTTGATAAACTATAAGAGGAGGCTTATCAACCTCAGTAGGGACTTTGTCAGTAGTGTCAGGCACACATTCAGAAGTAACAGGTAGAGGTGAAGCAATAAGATCAGACTGTAAACTGTCACCACGAGCCGAATAGTAAGGAGTATCCTCAAAGAAAACAACATCACTGCTAGTAAACCATTTTCTTGCAGTAGGACTGTAACACCGATATCCCTTCTGGGTACGAGAATATCCCAAAAACATGCACTTCTCAGCACGAGGAGACAGTTTATCAGAAGTAGGTCCAACTAACCGCACAAAACAGGTACATCCAAAGATCCGAGGAGGCACAGTAAAAAGCTGAATATCGGGTTGAAGAACCTGAATAGGTATTTTGTTTCCAATCACAGATGATGGCATTCGATTTATCAGAAAGCAAGCAGTCAATATAGCCTCAGGCCAAAACGAGCGAGGAACATGTGCATGCATCATAATAGTTCTAGCAACCTCTAACACATGTCTATTTTTACGCTCAGCCACACCATTTTGCTGGGGTATATAAGCACAGGAGGTCTGATGTATTGTACCCACAGATTTACAAAAAACATCTACATCTTTTTTAACAAATTCCAGTGCATTATCAGTACGAAAAATTTTGACAGGCATACCATATTGAGTTTTTATTTCAGCAAAGAAGAACTTGATAACAGACAAGACTTCGGACCTACTTTTCATCATAAACAACCAAGTAGCCCGTGAAAAGTCATCAATAAACAGAATAAAATACTTATGACCAGATAAACTAGGCACATGACATGGTCCCCATACATCAGAATGCACTATATCAAATATATTTTTACTGCTAATTTGACTGCGTCTAGGATAAACAGCTCTAGTCTGTTTTCCAAGTTGACATGACTCACACTGAAAACGACAAATGCCAAGATCAGACACTAAATATCGAAGCTTCTCAGATGAGGGATGGCCCAGCCGGTAGTGCCACTGTAATGCAGAAACTGAGGTAGACAATGCAGGAGTCACAGATGCTTTAGCTGCTTTGGGCAAATGATCCAGATAGAAGAGTCCATCAGCACCTTCATACCCCCCACCAATCTTCATCCTCGTGCGAAGGTCCTGAAAAACACAAGAACCAGGAATAAAAGTCAGACTACACTGTAAGCTCCGCAATATCTTGCTAACAGACAACATATTCAAAGGAAATCGCGGCACATATAAGGCAGATTTCAGCAAAAAGTCAGAAGCAATATCCCCTACTCCAGACACTGCAGACTTGGAACCATCAGCCAACATGACAGAAGAGGGTCTAGCAGGTTTAAATAATTTGTGAAACAGTGATCTATTTCCAGAAATATGCGAAGAGGCACCGGAGTCGATGACCCACTTAGTATTACCAAGAGTAGAAGAAGAGCTCAGGAAGGCAGTGTCATAACCAGAATAAGTGGCGGCATGAGCTCCACTAGTCGAAGCTTGAGACGACGCACCAGCTCGCTCAAGAAGACGTTCCACCTCAGCACGGATGTAGTCAGCAGTCGCACCCGAGGAGGCAGAATCAGTAGGCTGAGTCGTTCCCTCTGAAGCAGTAGTAGTGGAATCAGCAGCTGCATTAGCCCACGCCGGCTTACCATATTTCTCCCAGCATTTCTCTTCAATATGGTTGGACCGGCCACAGAAGGTACAAAGACGTTGTCCTGACTGAGGACGCGCACCAGCAGTAGGGGCAGTAGAAGAGGCTCCACGTCCAGGAGCAGCCCGTCCTAGTCCTCCACCCAGGGGAGGACGGCTCTCAGTAAAACGACCCCGGCCACGACCCCGGCCACGACCAGAAGCTGCAGCAAGGGCCGAAGAGTCTCCAACATCAGTAGTCAGAGAAGAGGAAGACGAAGGCAAACGCTGAAGGCGTTTGTAGGCACTCTGTAGTGACGGCAGAGGGTCACTGGCTAAGATCTGGTCCACAACTCCAGCATATGACTCGGGCAATCCACAGAGAAACTGAACCAACTGAAGCTCCTGGCGCTGACGCTGCATAGTAGCCAAGTCCGTGGAGAGAGGGTGATAGGATTCCAGTTCACCCCATAATCCAGTGAAGTCAGAGAAGTAATCCGCAATGTCTGTCCCCGTGAGCTGTAGACGTCCCAGCTGCTTGGTGATGTCAAACACCTTCTTGGGGTTCTGACTATGCGAGTAAGTACCGACGAGCTGATCCCACATCTGCTTCGCCGTAGGCAGGTGAAGAAGTGTGACACTAATCTTCTCAATGCTGCTGTTGAGAATCCAGGTCATCACGGTGGAGTCATCACGAACCCAGTCGTCATACGCCTTCACATCTTTAGCATCAACGTCCTCTGCGGGTGCTGCCGGACCCGCACGGATAAGATGTGAGTACTTGCCCTGGGATCTGGCATAGATCGTCATGGAGCAGACCCAGTGTGGATAGTTGCGCCCATCAAGCTTCACAGTGGTAACCTGACGGTGGAAGTCATCATGCGAGGACGCCATGGGAGCAGAAGTCACAGTAGGAACAGGCACGAGCAGGCAGGAGACGGGCTACACCGTCAGACAGGCACAGTAGGCACAAAGAACACCTCTCACATACGATCTACGCCGAAGCGCAGAACAGAGCCCGGCGACACAAAGGTCTACACGGGCAGGCAGGCACAGAACCGAAAAACGGTCTACGTCAGTTCAAGCCACCGGACCTTCACGTAGCCAACTGCCCGGTGACAAACGGCCGCGGAGGCGTACGAGCCCCCTGCGGCGGAGAGGGAGACCGGCCCTGGCAGCTGGCCCGGCGCCCGCCGACCGGCGGCGGCGGCTGCTGCTGCTGAGCCGGCGGCGGCTGTGCCGCGGGGGGGGGGGCGGAGAGAGAGAGAGGGGAGGGAAGGGAGGGTGACGGCCGACTGGATCTACTGCTCTGGTACCATGTGAAAGACAAAGCAGTTTTGGGAAGCGTAGGGTTGCACAATGTGTGCACCCTCATATATATAACATTGAAACAATTACAGAGAGGTCCACATATAATATGGAAATAACAAAACAATTAACAAAATATATAAAACAGGAATATATGTTAACAAAGTGCAACTAAACACTCTGAGGGGACAGAGAAGGGCTGATCCATGGGCCGTAACACAGAGAAAAGAGTTTGTCCTTTGAGAACGGAGGATGGTTGTCTATTGATTAAGAAGCAAGCATTTAACAGAGCTTCATACTAGAATTTCTTAGGCACATTGGATTGAAACATGATCGAACGAGCAATATTAAGAAGATGACGATTTTTTCTCTCAGCCACCCCATTTTGATGAGGGGTGTGAGGACAAGACGTGCGATGAATCATGCCCACAGAACTACAAAAATCAGACATAGCCTTTTGAACATACTCTAAAGCATTATCAGATTGGAGAGTTTTTATATTGCAATCAAACTGAACCTTTATTTCTTTATGAAAATGTTTCACAATAGATAGCACAGACTCTCGGCTTTTGAGAAGGTAGACCCATGTCATGCGAGAAAAATCATCCACAAAGGAAATAAAATAACGAAAACCATTATAACTCTGGTCTTTAACAGGACCCCATACATCACTGTGGACTAACTCAAAAGGACAAGATGCCCGCTTATTGACACGACTGGGATAAGACAACCTATGATGTTTTCCCAGCTGACATGACTGACACTCTAAAGATGACACTTGAGACAACTCAGGTTCCAACTTCCGCAGGCTTTCTAACGACGGATGTCCATATCTGCAATGCCATAGTAAGGGGGAACCACTCAACAGGATGGATGGAGTTGGAGCAGATACTGGGCGAGGCAGACTGTCATCGTGGAAAAGGTAGAAATCACCTTTCCTAGGCCCCCCACCAATCGTCCTCATACTCTTGAGATCATGTAAAACAAAACAAGAAGGCCCAAATGTTACTGTACATTTTACAGTGTCAACCAACTTTGCAACAGAAAGAAGATTAAAAGGAAACTCAGGCACAAAGTGTACATATTTCAGATCAATCTTGGGTATTAGAGAGACAGATCCACTAGCTAGCACTCTCCTTACTGAACCATCTGCCAATGTGACAGGTTGGTGAGGAATATATGAGTCAATAGATTAGAGCAATCTCTTCATACCAGTCATATGTTGTGACGCGCCAGAGTCAACTACCCAAGATGTGGTAGAGCCAGAAGTTATGAGAGATGTAGCTTGATTACCCGTAGTAGATGCCAGGTTTGCTGATGATGAAGACGAAGATCCCACACTCATGTACTGTGTAGCCTGAATGAACTGATCATACTCCTCCTGAGTAAGAGTGATGCTGATCCCAGAATTGGTGCCCACAGCTGAAGACAAAGAGGAATCTGTAGAAGTGGCACAATGTGCGGCCCCCACAGCAGGTGCAACAGGTCTCCCATGTTTCTTCCAACACTTTTCCACTATATATCTTGGTTTGTCACAGAAGGTACACTTCGGACGTGTCCCACGTCCTCTGCCCGTACCAGGTCGTCCTCCTCTCACCGCAGCAGCTACGGATGCATGAGACTCCCCAGAGGATATAGTAGAGACAGGATTAACAGACTAAAAAATAGACTGTTGAATTCTCGAATATGCTTCTACAAAACTTGGCAATTTATCAGAAGCCAGAATGACGCTCCGGGTAGAACTGTAAATGGAATTGAGCCCAAGTAGAAATTTAGCAGTGATCAAGTTGTCTCTATCTTTGATCTGTGCAGCAGCTGTCACATGATGATAATAGCTCAGCTCCTGAGCAAGAGCCTGAATAGCTCCAAAGTATTCCTCAAGGGACCTATCACCCTGCCTCTCAGCAAATAGACGATCATATATCATGAATAGCCGAAGAGCATTCTTCTCCTAGGAATAGTGTTGCTTCACTGCGTCCCATATCTCTTTAGCTGTAGTATAGAACATAAACCTAGCCGCAATTGCATGCTCCATACTATTCCATAACCAAGTCTTCACAAGACTGTCATGACGCTTCCATTCAGCGTATCCTTTATCAGTAGTGTCCAGGGGACCCGAGTTAAACATGTCTCGCCTTATCGCGAGATTCCAAGACAGTGTGAACTGCGTTCATCCATAGTAGATAGTTTTTCCCGTTGAGTTTGATGGAGGGGATAGGAGACGCCTTGCCGTAGGGAATCTTGATGTCCTCCATTGTAGACGGGAACACAATGACAGATTGATACACGTCACAGAGAAAGCTGAGGTGACAGAGAGATACACGTCACAGAGATAGATGGGGTGACGGAGAGATACACGTCACAAAAAAAAGGAATGAATAAATGTGTTACTGACGCATTCACAACCTCCAATCGATTTTCCTAGTCACACATGGAGGAGATGTGACTAGGAGTCCAACCGTCGGGTGACGAGTCCTCCGATTTAGATTTTAGACGGCCGTCGAATCACCCGAAGACCCCAAACAACTTGTGGTGGAGTCTACGACAACGTTGGAGATCTATCAAAGACGCAACATAGAAGGAGATAACCTTACAAGCCCGGTGCCTCACTCCAGATCGACGGATGGGCTGCAGCCAGACGACGGACCTGCTGCTGCCGCCGCTGCCTCTCGGCGGCGCCGCCGGCACAGAGAGAAAGAAAAGAGGAGTGCTGTCGGCAAAGAGAAGGAAGGAGAAAGGGAGAAGCGGTGGCGGAAGGAGAGAGATGCCCTAGATCGAGCTCCGCTCTGATACCATGTTAGAAGAGGCGAGGGGGAGAGGAGACGAAACACCGAGAGATTTTTCGGCTGCAAGGAGCAGCTTCCTTAAGAGGGGCAATAGCCATCTCACTTCTTTTTATATATTAGGGTAAGATACATTGTGGTACAAAGGAGAAAATAATAGAAAAACAATAAAACAAATAATATAATGAAAATAGAACCCAGAGGCAGATTGCAGATTTCCGCCGCTGTAGCAATCTCGATACCATCGACAGGACTGTCGATGGTATCGACATAATGATGTTCTGTCGCTGTGATGATCTCGATACCATCGACCTCCTGTCGATGGTATCGACGGGGATACATATTGTTTCACAATATATATATATATATATATATATATATATATAGAGAGAGAGAGAGAGAGAGAGAGAGAGAGAGAGAGAGTCAGGCTAGAATACACTCGAGTGTACGGATCACACGAATACACTCAAGTGTGTTTGCATATCAAGACTATTTTTTGCAAAATGTAAACCATTGATCTTCACTGTCATACTATAACTAGGCTACATACAAATTTTGAACCCATTTGGATGAGTGTAAGTCACTCATCCAAGGGCAACAAAATCAACGCGCGAAACTAATTTGAAATGCATAATTTTTGCGGTCTCATAACATGAGCTATACATATCCAAATGTGCTCAAATTTTGCGTATGAGTTGTTCACGAGATGTTTAAGAAGATCAACGGATTAGATTTTCAAAAAAAATATTGCATCATGGAAAACTACTTGAGTGTATTCCGCTCCGGATACACTCGAGTGTATTCTAGCCTGACTCTCTATATATATATATACATATACACACACACACACATACATACATATATGTATGTATATATAGGGTAGCGATCCCGTGAGAAACTTCCTACAATGAGAGCATGAGAGGCTTTTGAATAACTAAAAATTTATAACTATGTTTTAAATCCAACCATATAGATGGGAAAAACATCAATTCATCTGCCCTACCGCAAAAAATCATTGCAATTGGATATTGTTTACATGCCCATATGTACAATATACACTTCTTACATCCAACGGTGAGTTTGAAATTTGATACGGAGCGTTGAAAAGTATTCTATTGTCGTGAATGCTATACTAATCCGATGACGATGAAATTTTGTAGGAAGGCAAATATCAATGTATACTTTAATCGATACTGTTGGATTATGAAAAATTGGCCTTTGCAAAGAGTTATTCAAATGCCTCTCATGCTCTCACCAAGATATGTTTCTCACAAGATCGTTGTCTATATATATGTATATGTATGTATGCACACACACACACACCCACACATCCACGCACGCACACGTACACACACACAAAAAATGTATTTTACTGTATTAAAACATAATCAACTAAATCTTATGCACTCACACACACACACACAAAATGTATTTTACTGTATGAAAACATAATCAACTAAATCTTATGAATTCTGTTTTACATCAAAGTCGAAAACAAGAAAAGAATAATTGCAAATAATGTAAGAGACAAATCAACAAATAAAAAGATTTACCGTCATAGCTCCAAGTTTTAAACAACATAATCACCATCCATCATAATTGTTACAATATATTCCTGTTTTATATATTCTGATTAATTGTTTTGTTATTTCCATATTATATGTGGACCTCTCTGTAATTGTTTCAATGTTATATATATGAGGGTGCACACATTGTGCAACCCTACGCTTCCCAAACTTGCTTTGTGTTTCACATGGTATCAGAGCAGTAGATCCAGTCGGCCGTCACCCGCCCTTCCCTTCCCTCTCTCTCTCTCTCTCCCCGCCGCCCCCCCCCCGCCCCGCCGCGCCGCCGGCCAGCAGCAGGGTAGCCGCCGGCCCAGCAGCAGCCGCCGCCGGCCGGGCAGCAGCCGCAGCCGAGCGGGCAGCCGGCAGGCCTCCAGCCGCCGGGCTAGCCGCCGGGGCCGGGCGCCCCCTCCGCCGCCGGAGCCGGTGCGCCTCCGCGGTTCTAGCCGCCGGTACGTTGGCTCTGTGAAGTCCTCCAGCGCGCCGGTGGCTTGAAGACGTAGACCGTTTGTTTCGGTCTCTTGCCTGCCTGCCTGTGTAGGCCGTTGTGCCACCGGGTTCTGTTCTGCGCTTCGGCGTAGACCGTATGTGAGAGGTCTTCTCCGTGTTCTTTGTGCCTGCTGTGCCTGTCTGACGGCGTAGACCGTCTCCTGCCTGATCGTGCCTGTTCCTGCTGTGCCTACTGCTCTCATGGCGTCTTCGCATGATGACTTCCGCCGTCAGGTTACTACTGTGAAGCTCGATGGGCGCAACTATCCACACTGGGTCTGCTCCATGACGATCTATGCCAGATCCCAGGGCAAGTACTCACATCTTATCCGTGCGGGTCCGGCCGCACCCACCGAGGACGCTGATGCTAAAGATGTGAAGGCGTATGACGACTGGGTTCGTGATGACTCCACTGTGATGACCTGGATTCTCAACAGCAACATTGAGAAGATCAGTGTCACACTTCTTCACCTGCCTACGGCGAAGCAGATGTGGGATCAGCTCGCCGGTACTTACTCGCATAGTCAGAACCCCAAGAAGGTGTTTGACATCACCAAGCAGCTGGGACGTCTACAGTTCACGGGGACAGATATTGCGGATTACTTCTCTGACTTCACTGGATTATGGGGTGAGCTGGAATCCTATCACCCTCTCTCCACGGACCTGGCTACTATGCAGCGTCAGCGCCAGGAGCTTCAGTTGGTTCAGTTTCTTTGTGGATTGCCCGACTCATATGCTGGAGTTGTGGACCAGATCCTAGCTAGTGACCCTCTGCCGTCACTACAGAGTGCCTACAAACGGCTTCAGTGTTTGCCTTCGTCTTCGTCTTCTCTGACTACTGATGTTGGAGACTCTTCGGCCCTTGCCGCAGCTTCTGGTCGTGGTCGTGGTCGTGGCCGTGGTCGTTTTACTGAGACCCGTCCTCCCCTGGGTGGAGGACGAGGACGGGCTGCTCCTGGTCGTGGAGCCTCTTCTACTCCCCCTACTGCTGGTACGCGTCCTCAGTCAGGACAGCGTCTTTGTACCTTCTGTGGCCGGTCCAACCATATTGAAGAAAAATGCTGGGAGAAATATGGTAAGCCGGCGTGGGCCAATGCAGCTGCGGACTCCACTCCTACTGCTTCAGAAGGAACGACTCAGTCTACTGACTCTGCCTCCTCGGGTGCGACTGCTGACTACATCCATGCTGAGGTGGAGCGTCTTCTTCTTGAGCGCGCTGGTGCGTCGTCTCAAGCTTCGACTAGTGGAGCTCATGCCGCCACTTATTCTGGTTATGACACTGCCTTTCTGAGCTCTTCCTCCACTCCTGGTAATACTAAGTGGGTCATAGACTCCGGTGCCTCTTCGCATATTTCTGGAAATAGATCACTGTTTCAAAAATTATTTAAACCTGCTAGACCCTCTTCTGTCATGTTGGCTGATGGTTCCAAGTCTGCAGTGGTTGGAGTAGGGGATATTTCTTCTGACTTTCTGCTGAAATCTGCCTTATATGTGCCGCGATTTCCTTTGAATCTGTTGTCTGTTAGCAAGATATTGCAGAGCTTACAGTGTAGTCTGACTTTTATTCCTAGTTCTTGTGATTTTCAGGACCTTCGCACGAGGATGAAGATTGGTGGGGGGTATGAAGGTGCTGATGGACTCTTCTATCTGGATCAGTTGCCTAAAGCTGCTAAAGCATCTGTGACTTCTGCATTATCTACCTCAGTTTCTGCATTACAGTGGCACTACCGGCTGGGCCATCCCTCCTCTGAGAAGCTTCGATATTTAGTGTCTGATCTTGGCATTTGTCGTTTTCAGTGCGAGTCATGTCAACTTGGAAAACAAACTCGTGCTGTTTATTCTAGACGCAGTCAAATTAGCAGTAAAAATATATTTGATATAGTGCATTCTGATGTATGGGGACCTTGTCATGTGCCTAGTTTATCTGGTCATAAGTATTTTATTCTGTTTATTGATGACTTTTCACGGACTACTTGGTTATTTATGATGAAAAGTAGGTCCGAAGTCTTGTCTGTTATCAAGTTCTTCTTTGCTGAAATAAAAACTCAATATGGTATGCCTGTCAAAATTTTTCGTACTGATAATGCACTGGAATTTGTTAAAAAAGATGTGGATGTTTTTTGTAAATCTGTGGGTACAATACATCAGACCTCCCGTGCTTATACACCTCAGCAAAATGGTGTGGCTGAGCGTAAAAATAGACATGTGTTAGAGGTTGCTAGAACTATTATGATGCATGCACATGTTCCTCGCTCATTTTGGCCTGAGGCTATATTGACTGCTTGTTTTCTGATAAATCGAATGTCATCATCTGTGATTGGAAACAAAATACCTATTCAGGTGCTTCAACCCGATATTCAGCTATTTACTGTGCCTCCTAGGATTTTTGGATGTACCTGTTTTGTACGGTTAGTTGGACCTACTCTGATAAATTGTCTCCTCGTGCTGAGAAGTGCATGTTTTTGGGATATTCCCGTACCCAGAAGGGATATCGGTGCTACAGTCCTACTGCAAGAAAATGGTTTACTAGCAGTGATGTGGTTTTCTTTGAAGATACTACTTACTATTCGGCTCGTGGTGACAGTTTACAGTCTGATCTTATTGCTTCACCTCTACCTGTTATTTCTGAATGTGTGCCTGACACTACTGACAAAGTCACTACTGAGGCTGATAAGCCTCCTCTTATAGTTTATCAACGCAGGAACAGAGTGCCTTCTACTCAAGAAACCCCCCATGACAACCAATCTTCACCTCTAGAAGGTTCTGCTACATCTGAGGTACCTTCTGATCTTCATTTACCCATTGCTCTTAGAAAGGGTACTCGTTCCTGCACATCACACAGTATTGCTCAGTTTGTTTCTACTGACCATCTGAATGTTCATTCTAGCAATTTTGTATATGCCTTATCTGCTGTTGCTGTTCCAAAGAATATCCAGGATGCTCTACAGAGTACTGGTTGGTTGTCTGCTATGAAGGAGGAGATGTTAGCTCTTGCTGAACGAGATACTTGGGAGTTGGTGGATCCTCCTCCTCAGTGCAAACCTGTAGGTTGCAGATGGGTGTATGCTGTGAAATATCAACCTGATGGCACTGTTGAAAGGCTCAAGGCACGCTTAGTTGCTAAAGGCTACACCCAGACGTATGGTATTGACTATTTTGAGACATTCTCTCCTGTTGCTCGCCTTAATTCTGTTAGAATTCTTCTGTCTGTTGCTGTTAATCTTGACTGGCCTTTGTTGCAACTTGATGTCAAAAATGCCTTCTTGTATGGTGATTTACAAGAAGAGGTCTATATGGA
Organism: Alisma plantago-aquatica; assembly: GCA_963693085.1. Lineage (NCBI taxonomy): Eukaryota > Viridiplantae > Streptophyta > Magnoliopsida > Alismatales > Alismataceae > Alisma > Alisma plantago-aquatica. The sequence goes on from OY856411.1 coordinate 478,054,172, forward strand.
GCAACCTCCTGGGTTTGTTTCTCAGGGGGAGTCTCACAAAGTTTGCAGATTAAAGAAGTCTATTTATGGGCTTAAGCAGAGTCCCCGGGCTTGGTTTGATAAATTGAGCAAAATTATGATTGATTTTGGGTTTCTGCGGTCTCAGGTGGATCATTCTGTTTTTACCAAGAAGACTTCAGCTGGTATTATTATTCTGATTGTCTATGTTGATGATATTATCATATCTGGCAGTGATTCTCTTGGTATTCAGGCTACTAAATCCCATCTGGGCAAACATTTTGCTACTAAAGATTTGGGCAAACTTAGATATTTTCTGGGCATAGAAGTTTCTAGAAATTCTAATGCTCTTGTGTTGTCTCAGAGAAAATATGTCCTAGACATACTGCAGGAGACTGGTATGCTGGGGGCGAGACCTGCTGATATTCCTCTAGATCCTAATGTAAATTGGGAGATCATAAAAAGTACAGGAGGCTGATTGGTAAACTAATTTATTTGACTGTCACCAGAGCTGACATTTCTACTGCAGTGGGTCTTCTTAGCAGATACCTTGATAAACCCAGACAGTGTCATTGGGATGCTCTTTGTCAGATTCTACGATACTTGAAGAAGTCTCCTGGCAAGGGACTTCACTACAGGAAGCATGGACACTGTTCTCTTACGGGGTACTCTGATTCTGATTATGCAGGTAGCAGAGTTGACAGAAAATCTACTTCTGGGTATTGTACATATGTTGGAGGAAATCTTGTTACCTGGCGGAGTAAAAAACAAAATGTTGTGGCCAGGTCCAGTGCTGAAGCTGAATATAGGGCCATGGCCCATACTGCCTGTGAGTTGTTGTGGGTGCGCTCTTTGTTAAAAGAGTTCGGGGTTGACTCTTCTTCTGCTATACCTATGCACTGTGATAATAAAGTTGCTATCTTCATTGCGAATAATCCAGTTTATCATGAGCGCACTAAACATATTGAAGTAGATTGTCATTTTATTCGGGAATCTATTCTGACTGGCAAGATCTGCACTCCCTTCACTCGTTCTGAAGACCAAGTTGCTGACATCTTCACCAAGCTGCTGGCGAAGAAGCAATTCTGCATTCTGATGGACAAGTTGGGCACGATTGATATCTATGCTCCAACTTGAGGGGGAGTGTTACAATATATTCCTGTTTTATATATTCTGATTAATTGTTTTGTTATTTCCATATTATATGTGGACCTCTCTGTAATTGTTTCAATGTTATATATATGAGGGTGCACACATTGTGCAACCCTACGCTTCCCAAACTTGCTTTGTGTTTCACAATAACATAGTTGTTGAATGTAAACTGAAGAGAAGGTGTAAAAACAAGAAAAGTCAGGAAATGTGTATTAAGGGTATTTATTTGAAAAAAAGAAATATTGGCATATGACATAGACAACAAATTTTGTTTTGATTATATGGACAGTCATACGGGACAATAAAACACATAATTGTACCCTAAGAACCACCAAAACCCCTCAAGGCGACACTATTGACAAGGCACACCCCCTTGGGGTGCCATGCCGCCTAGGTATGTGCCTTGACAAGTATGACTGAGAATCAATCCACTCCAGCTACAATTTGACCGGGAATCAATTTTTTCAAATTACATTGAAAACCAGTCTGACCCATGAACTCCTAAAATTTTCAAAACAACTCAATCAATTTTAGTAATCAAATCTATCTATCCTAATGGGTTTATACAAGTGTAAAACTAGGTTTAGGATGATTGTTGGTTGTTCGTCACTTGTCTTGCATGAAATCTATCATGCTATACAATTGGACATGTACAATGCATAATTCGAGGTGCAACTTGATTTACAAACATCCAAAGACATACATTGTTGCACAAATAACTTTATTGGATGTCATTCAAGTTTCTTTACATCTAAAACATTTAACGCACATGTGCATAACTCAAATTGAAAATATTTGCATCATCAAAATTAGAGTGTGGCATATCCAAAAAGCCAACACATGAGTTGCTACAAGGTGACAATTCCATCTTGAGATTTGGCCACCTCAACACCTTTTTAGGTGTCCCAAATCCTTAATCTGTTCTGAAGAAACTGTAAATTATATGACACCCTATTGATTATCTCCATTGATGACAATATTGTCGACATAGACAATTAGTAAGATGACTCTTGAGGGCCCTCATTGATAGAAGCTTGAATGATCAAGATCTATTTGCAGAAGACCAAACTTCAAAAGCGCATGACTGAACTCTCAAATAAAGTTCTTGGAGATTGTTTGAGACCATAAAGTGACTTGTGAAGCCGAAAAACTAGATGAGAATGCCTTCCCGCATGGTGACTTGTCTGAGGAAATTTACATGAAGCAACCTCCTTAGTTTATTGCTTCCTCCATGGTGACTTGTATGAGAAAATTTACACGGAACAACCTCCCAAATTTGTTGCTCAAGGCGGATGTCCGCAAGCAGAGGTTGTCTCTTTTCTCTCTAGGGTTAGGTTAAGTGCTCTGATACCATGTTGAAATGTGTGAGGGAAACTCACTTGTGTTAATATTAGAAGGCACACCCCCGTCCCACATATAGGAGAAAGGGGGGAAACATTACAGACCATAGAATTAAATGTCCGATTTTGATGTCGTGTTCGATGGCCCAGAACACAAATTTTTACAAAATTTTGCCCGAAATTTTGACAGTTACGGCCTTAACGATTTCGACGACCAAATAAGCAAATTAAATCATGAAAATTTACCAGGATGATCTAAACGCCAAGATCTACTCAAATATGCAATAATGTTTCATATTAGATAGGGGGGTGGTCTCCCACATTTGTAAGTGAAGGAAGCTGAACAATGTCGATGACAAATTGAAGGAATTAAGTTATGAAATTTTGCAAACACAATTTTAGATATAAACACACTAGATTATATAATAAATTTATATGTTTAGAGGTTAGGGTGGGATCCATGTCTTGATGAGTGAGTGCACAGACGAACGGAAATGTGAAGTTTGCTAGACATTTGGATTGTTAAAAACTTCAAGTTACAACTTAGAATTAACACTTACAGTTACAAGTTATAAACTTACAAACTACAACTTGTATAAGTCTAGTGTTATCATTTAACTAGGTTACATGGGACATTTATACATATATCCAAGAAAGAACTTTGTATTTTTAGAGTATTTTTCAATATCTCTTTAGAAGTGTGTAGGAATTGATAAAGGTAATGTATAGATGGTCTAGGGATAGGAAGAATATACCTTAGAATTAAGAAAACTAGCCTTAAGAAGCAAGAGATTCAAGAAAAGTTGCCAAATACCCAAGATGTAGTATTAGCAGTCTTAGGAACAAATTTCTCAAAATTTAATTTGTGTTTCTGTACCGTTTTGCGAAATTATGGCCCAAACTGGGCTTTTTGTTGTGAAATTTCATCCTGTTTGGTGAAATTTTGCACCTAGGGTCAAAATTTTCACGAAATTACGTCCCATTCCCTGCATTTGTGCGTTTTACATGACCGATGGTAAGTTTCAATGTCCGATTGCAACGAAAATGAAATTTCGATCGAAATTTTGTTCCATGTTACAAACTTGGAACTGAAGTAAAGCCATATGGACCGATACACTTAAGCCCATATACAAATTAACCTATTAACTAAATAGGCTAATCATACTTTCTAACAACATCAATATATTTGTTTTTTCCCCAAAACAAGTTAATAGCCATATCTGAATGTTAGAACATTCAGCAGTAGGCTAATGTGTTAAATGCACATTTACTAGATATAAAAAAAAGAGTAAAGCCACAGTGACTCTGGATTTGAGTCTGTGATGGTGAAATGTGCCTGGAAGACAGAATCGCTTGACGGCTTGAGCCATGTACTATATGCAATTCTCACTTAGATTTTATGGATTAACATATGCCCATCAAAGGTGCTTTTCCATGGTATTGTAGAATTAAAATCGATCCTCATAAGAAGTACAGAGTAGGGATCCTATTGTGTTTACTTTCTATCTATAATTCTGTGAATAAGGCGCCTTGTATTATCTGGATTGTGAAATCCCGTTCAAACTTCAATAATAAAATATAGCTTGTAAAAGAAATTTACTTCTACTGAGGTCCAACAGAAGAATGCCCTTTCTAGCATATAAAACAAAAAAGGTTCTGAGACCATCCATATGACATTGTAGTCACTATCCCTGAGAGTCTGATGAAACCTATATCCTCGTGTCAGCAAGCATATTGTAACATGTTGCTGTTGGTAATGTGCTATGAAAATGATATTTTGTGTAACTTTTGGAACTTGCAGGTCGTGGCAAATTTTAGTGCATCTTGGTGTGGACCCTGTAGAATTATCACACCCCTTTATGGCGAGCTGTCAGAGAAGTTTCCATCACTTATGTTCTTGACAATAGATGTTGATGAGTTATCTGTAAGTTCTTTGTACTCCACAGTTAATATATCAAGTTTTGAGTGTATCTTTCGCAGAGAGTTACTTCAATAAGATGCTCTGATTCTGTGTGGATATTTGTACTTTGTTAGTACGTAGATAGGAACACCATGGTTGAAATAAAGTGCTTTTATGTTTGTAATATTTCTTATTTAGAATCTCCAAAAAAATCCTTCCTCGGTGTTATTACTGGACTCAAGATGGAGGTAATGAAAATTTATGCGTTAGTGACGACGGCCGACTTACAAGTATCTATCTTCCGTAATTTAAATCTGTTATAGATAGCTATCAGATTCTTATAACATCTTGCCCTTCCATTAAAAAAGGCTAAGTTTATCCTTTCCTTTATGTCAATGTATGTTCCCATTATTTTATTCAGGAAATGGACCATCAAGAACTGTCAGAGACACAATTACAGAAATTCTTGTTCAAACAATCATTATTGGAAGTTGTCGAAGTCGTTGAAGTTAAATTTTAAACATATTGTTAATTGGCATGGGAAGAGCTTACAAAGAAAGATTTTGAATCTATACATCTCAACCAGAATATGACCCATGATAGAGCTGAATGGAAAAGAAGGATCCATGTAGCCGAGGCTTAGTTGATGATGATGATGATGATTGTTAATTGCCGGGGAACTAGAATAATTGTGTAGCATTTGCATGCTCACACAACAAGTTTATACTTGCCTTGGTTTGATTTGAGACTGCTTGAAGTCAAGTTGTAGTGTTTTGAACCTTCTGTGATTTCACTGATTTAGTTAGTCAACAATGAGGATCATATTCATTTAATAAACTCCTTAGATTGCCCCTAACACCAATAGGTAAAAACACCAATATTGATTATTTCAATAACTAGAAACCAATCCGCTCAAGGAATTTGTTTTTTGTAAACTTTTAAATTTAAAGCGAAGCAACTGGGTGGACATCAGGAGAACATGAAATATACCAGTAAGTACAGAAGAAGACCCTCAGGTTTTATTAGTAAGGCAATGCTTAGCCAAACATGAAGATGGAACCTGTGAGTAACAAAGACGAGGGTCAACTAATTTACCCAAAAAGGTATTAAGAACCATATGACGACCCAAAAAGGGGGGGATCCCCAATAAACACCCCTCAACGCAGAAAAGTGAATAAAAACCATAACATAACCCAAAAGAGTCATTTGGCATCACAAAAGCAAGTGTTACAGCAGGGTTATCATGGCTCAGCCAAGTCCTAGGAGGTCTGGTCACCCTGAGCCATATATAGCACCAAAGAGTAGCTTGCTGGTCATGAAGGAGCTTGGCAGACCACCACCAACAACCACAACAAACATTGTAGCCTTGGAGTAGCAACTAGATTAAGCATACACAAGATAAGTAAGCAAGTAGAAACCAGAGAGCATAGGTTAGCAATGCTTAAACCAAAGACCAGGGTCCATTTTAACATAACATGTGAGCTAAGAATAAGTTAAATTGGATTTGTCAAAGAGAATTTTGTATTTCTCTCTTCTCGATATGCCAATTGCAAGAATAGGCGATCATAGGCATTCGAGGACCAATGAGGCTGTTTTGTAGGCTCTTAGGAGCAGTACAGCCAATGAAAATTTTAAGTCCATGGGGGGATATAGAATCCTGACAAAAGATCCCTATATTTTATATCGGTTAGTTCAGGCCAATTCAGCTATGATTTAGATCAAATTAGGTGAATTTAGGTTTGATTAAGTTTAATTAGGTCAATATGGGCCTGCTCTAATCTAGATCAATTAACCATCAATTTAGGTCTGTTGTAACTAGATAAATTTGCCACCTGATTTAAGTTTAGTTTAGATCAATTCAAGTATCAATTCACATGTTTATAAATTGGTCCAGGTATGGTCAAACACATGACACATGTTATCATTTTATGCACACATAGAAATTCATTGAAAATCAATATATAAACCAAGTATATTAGAAAAGAAGCAAAATCTCTTGCGACCGCTCGTCCTCTACTATTTTCTAGAGACTCCGAGCGATGAAGCACGTATATGAATCTTCTTCCATCATGCCAGGACGTTAGGTTGTTTATTTGGTTTTGCAAGTTCTCTCCACCCATTGTGATGGCTGAAGAGTAGAGAAAGAGAGGAGCAAACCTAAGAGTGGATGACAAATGTGAAGAGGAAGAAGTTTCAGACTTTAAGCAAGAAGAGATTAACGCCAACAATAATCATCTGAATTACGCAGTCATAGGAAGTTGGCAACGGAGTATTCATATAACTTTCCAGCTCTACAACCCTATTCAACACATAGGCTTTAAGGGAGGCGGGCTTCTAACAAATAGGGAACAATATGTTGTGCAGTTCCTCCATTAGCGAGTTAAGGAGAAGGTCTTTGAAGAGGGACCATGGAACTTTGACAATAATCTCCTAGTCCTCAGGAAGATTAAAGTGGAGATACTCCTATTGACGTAGTTCCTGACAAGAGCCCGTTTTGGATTAGGTTCTATAACCTTCCATTGGGGTATCACAAACAGGAGGCGATCACCGCGGTTGCTGCCAAGGCTAAGACTGATACAGGTGGAACAATGAACCTAGGCTGGGACACCTCATGTCATGCAAGGGTTGAGACAGATATCACGAAGCCGGTGAAGCAGTCACAGAAGATCAGAGACAAGGAGGGCAAACTAGTGAACATCAAATGTAGATACAATACCCACATACGGCTATATCTGCGACATCATCGGTCATGCTGAGCGAGACTGTAGGGATGAGGATGAAGAAGACCCCACCCAAGAAGATTGGGTCCTTGGGCTAGGGCTTTGTCGGGCAGGAAGTGAAACATAACATGAAAAGAGGAACTATTTGGTTGTGACAACGGCAAGCAAACTGTGGAGTTCACAAAGAAGCCTAATTCGAAGGTTAACAGAGCTAGTAGCAAGAACAGAAGAATAATCAATCTGGTGAAAAGTCATTTCTATGGGGTATTAATGGAAGTGGCATAGACAAGGATCCATTATGTGGAGATGGTAGACATCTTCTCGTCATGGAATACAAGAAAAGTCAGCGATTCAGGTGCCCAGAAGGGAAGGGGAGCAGAAATGAGGGAGAAAGAGATTGATTCACAGGTTTGCAGGACAAGAAGTTCAGGGAAGGCAAACTTCTTCTTGTTATGGAATACAAGAAAAGTCAACGATTTAGGTACCCAGAAGGTAAGGGGAGCAGCAAAAATAGTGGCATCGGGGTGGTAAAAGTGACGTTGTATGACCGAGAGGTCACAAGTTTGACCCCCCGCCAGATAATTGAGTTGCCATTTTTTTTTAAAAGAAGATAAGGGGAGCAGGAGTGAGGGCCGACAGGAAAACAATGCACGTGACATTGCAATGAACCTGATGTTCAACATGTCTTTTAATAGATGAACTAATGATTAATCTAAACTAACTATCAAAATCTAGGCTAATTGATAAAACTAATCAAAAGGGGAATTATATTCATCAAAATATTTCAATCATCAAGTCTGTTTTTCTCAAGACCCTTACAAAGACTATATATAGGTGCTTAAACCCAACTAACTAGACAACTAGCTAATGTGGGACTAAACTACATGCTTTACAAGACAAACATATCAAACAACCCTAAAACACAAGGCAACTAATAAAACATTATAAATATTACTTAAATGACTATTTCGAAGTCTACGATCGTCCTACATCTTTGACAGCTCGATTTGCTCGGATAGGAAGAAGATGCAGACACCTACTACCAGGGAGATGGCGAAGCAACATGTTCCTACCTCATCCCTGCATCCTTACACCTTGTCGAACCTAAACCAAGTCAGACCTCAACATCCACCTTTCCGACTCACCAATCCAAATCACCTATGTTGCCGACATACCCACTACCAATTACCATCGACAAGCCAAGTCTACCCTATACCAACCTTCAAAACCTACAAAATCACCACCAACATGTTGAAAATTCAAATTCAATTCCCACTAGAATCCACTAATCTACACCCAAAACTCCAATAATTCTGTCTACTGCCACCACCCACCTACCTGCCACCGCGACCCAAACAAAAGTCTCTCTATGGGACAACTTGGGGGCAATCATAGAGGATTCGAAGAAGAAAGCTCTAAGAAAGCTGATTATAAGGAGAGATCTTTGGGACAGAAAGCAAACTGAGCATGCCCGATTACCCATATTTGTATGTGGCGCTTGGGAAGAAGTCGAGACATATATAAGAAGGCCCATGGAGTGGAGGTAGATCACTGTTCGGGAGGTAAGAAAGTCGTGGGATCGATTATCACAGCTACAATGGAAGGTGTGCAAGTAACGAGTGTTGTCGCATGCTAAGCCCATAGAAAACAATGGATATCTTGGTGTGGAACTGCCAAGGCCTCGACAACCATGGCAATGTAAGCTCCCTTCGACCCAAATGTTGGATGGAGATGCTTGATTTGGTGTTTGTCATGGAGATGATGATAAGGGGCGAATACCAAGAAATTGTCAGAAGAAGTTGTGGCTACAAGAACGGTCTTTGCCAGAGCTTGCAGCATTGGCCTCTGGTGGAAGGATGACACGATGGAGATGAAATCTTTTCTAGTCGCCACATCCTCACAAACATGGAACAAAATTTCGCTCAATTTTTTTTTTCTCGCAATCGGACATCCATACTTAAGATTGGACATGTGAAACGCATAAATGCAGGGAATGGGACGTAATTTCGCGAAAATTTCGACCCTAGGTGCGAAATTTCATAGAACAGGGTGAAATTTCGCACCAAAAAGCTCAGTTTGGGCCGTAATTTCGCTAAATGGTACAGAAACACAATTTAAATTTTGAGAAATTTGTTCCTAAGACTGTTTTTTGGTGAATTATTTTTTTTTTGGTGAAAGTTCCTAAGACTGTTAATACTACATCTTGGATATTTTGACAATTTTTTTGAATCTCTTGCTTCTAAAGGCTATTTTACTTAATTTTAAGGTTTGTTTATCCTATCCCTAGACCATCTGTACATTACCTTCATCAATTTCTACACTCTTCTATAGAGATATGGAAATATACTCCAAAAATAACTAAGTTCTTTCTTGGATATATGTATAAATGTCCCATGTAACCTAGTTAAATGCTAACACTAGACTTGTTACGAGTTGTAGTTCATAAGTTTGTAACTTGTAATTGTAACTTTTAAATTCTAAGCTATAACTTGAAGTTTTTAACAGTCTAACTGTCTTCCAGACTTGACATTTTGTTCATTTGTGCACTCACTCATCAAGACATGGATCCCACCCTAACCTTTAAACATATAAATTTGTTATATAATCTAGTGTAATTATGTCTAAACATTGTTATATAAATTTGTTTTCCGCTCCGCCTTCTCTCTAGCTTCTCCCCTGCGGCCGCCGCTGGGGAGAGGGGGGTGTCTCCTCGGAGCCTTCCTCCCCCTGGCCCCGACCATGGTTGGCTAGGTCATGAAGTCGGCAGTGTTTTTCTCAGGAGGTAAATGGAGCCGACGTCGAGTTCGATTCGTAGGGGCTCTCCTCGACTGACCTGGTTTAGGAGGATGTGATGTGCCGCGAGGTTTAAGACCTGGATTGGTGGTTCGGTGTATCGACCTTGTCGAATCCACTCCATTCAAGTGTGATGGATGGATAGAAATCGTCCCAGTTCAGATCTTGGCTCTTGTGCTGTCGCTCCGTCATCGCTGGTGAAGTTAGGGGGTCTCCACGCCTTCTCCTTCACCTACACCTACTCTTCCAGTGGTTTGAGTTCCTGGTTCCAGGACGATGATGCCCCTCGGGCTCGACTGGATCTCGATACGACATCTTTGGCGGCGAGAGGGTTCACTCGCCAGGCGGTTTTGGTCTTCCACGACATGTTGGGCGTTTGTTTCCCCTCCACCGATTGATTTGCTTCAACGACGCCCCCACCTCCGACTCTGGATAACTACAGGGTGACGCTGAGTTGTCTTGTTGTGAGTTATCGTCCAAGCAGATCTCGAGGAGAAGAAAAGCTCACGACGACGCAGCGTTTCCGGCCGAGTTCGCGGCAGTGCGGAAGACGACGGAAAGTGCAGCTGGTCGCGAGTTTCTTCTCTGACCTGCCCGACGATGCTCCAGGTCACGGGCTCGCCTCTGTTCACTCCGGTTGTCTGCTTGTTCGGCTACTGGTTCCTTTCAGGGACTTAAGGTCAACTGGTTGATAGCCTGGAGCGGTGCGGTGGATTTGCTACCCTGTTGATTCATCTGGTGTTGGCCTCTGGCCACATGTAGGTTCCGCGTGGGGTTGGGTTTAAGGGGGGCAGATCCTTCTTCTTCTACTCCTTGACCCTCCTACTACTGCGTGAAGGAACATCTTCTAGGTGTTCGATGGAATGTTGTTGTGCAAACAATGGCTATCTGAGAAGTTGTCAGCTATTCCGAACTCCTTTGGGTTTGGTCCTCTGAGATTTGACCAGTTGATGATAGTTATGATCATTGCAGGACTACAAACAGAGTCCCGGGCAGGAATGAAAACTCGAAGGATTTCCCTAATCTTGGCTCATCACCACACTTTGTGGGTATTCTGATTGATAGCGGGTGTTGTGCTTTGTATGATGGTTTGACTTTGTTTTGTATTCATGCTGCTATCTGCTGCAGGTTGCTCTGATTATGCTGTTATTCGACTTGTCCAGCTTCTATTTGATTAGTTGTCATGGGGTTTCGTGGGGTGTCTTCCCGTATGGAACCTGGAGTTTGAGACCTGGAAAAGTCTGAAGTTTTGAGGATTACCTTCAAGCAGGAAAATGGGTGGTTGCTCTTGTGCAAGTAACTCTTACCATTTGTGGGTGTACAGACGTATGTAATTGTTTCTTATAAAAGCCTCATCTATTTGGAATGCTTGGATTTAGATCGATAAGCTAGATAGACTTTTTTAGTGTTTGTTTGATTCCCTAGTGATCTAGTTCTCCTCCTGCGTGGGGGATAGATCCTTAGATGAAATTTTCTATTTTTTATCAGTCATGTAATGGGGTATTTATGCCCAAAGTTTTGGTATCATAGCAACGCGTATTTTTGACCGACCAAAAAAAAACATTGTGTTTGCATAATTTCATAACCCTTCATTTTGCCATCAAAATTGCCATCGAATTTCTATCAAAATTGTTTAGATTTCTTCACCTACAAATGTGGGAGACCCCCCACATATCCAATATGAAATATTATTGCATATTTGAGTAGATCTTCACATTTAGATCGTCCTGGTAAAGTTTCATGATTTAATTTGCTTATTTGGTCGTCGAAATCGTTAGGGCCCTAAATATCGAAATTTCGGCCGAAATTTTGAAAAAAATTTGTTTCTGGGCCATCAGACACGACATCAAAATCGGACATTTAATTCTATGCTCACAGAGGTCCTTTGTTCATCTATAGAAAAGTTTACTTTTATTAGGATATATGGATGGGCGGGTGGTCAGTAACCGCTGGAGGACCCAAAAACTCCTCAAGACGGTATGTAGTAGTACATGTTTACCAAAGCTGGTGGTTGGGGACTCGAATGAGAATTTCTACTTCTGAGAAAGTTGGGGGACAACAAAGAAGTGAGAGTTAGGTGAGAAAATTCGACGAGGCTTTATAAGAAAAACAATGTGTTTAATCTAGGCTTTTTCAGAAATCGCTTCACTGCAGAAAATTTGATTGGAGAGAGGTTGGATAGGTTTGTGGCTAACAAAGAGTGATGTGACATTTTTCATGTTGTCAGAATTAAACACTTCCCTATTGCTAGATCCGACAATGAACCTATCATTCTACGTGCACACAAGATAAGACAAATAATGAAGTAGAAAAAAATTGCTTTTAAGTTTTAAACCATGTGGTTATCCTTCCAGATTGTATGGAAGTTTATAGAGGGTACATGGAATGGACTCCCAATGGGAAATGTGGACATGACCAAATGTTGTGGGAAAAAGTTGATGGAGTGGGTCTTAAATCCAAAGAAAGATATAGAGAACCAAAAGCACGCTCAGAGGGGCACTGGGGAGACCGACATCCGATGACATGTTGAATGCATGCAATCGACTAGGGAATTGCAAGAGTTACTATGGCTGAAGGAAAGCTACTGGCATGTGAGGGTGAGAACAAATGAGATAAGAGATGAGGACAAGAATACAAAGTACTTCCACTGCAAAGCCAATCAGAGAAAGGGATGAAACACAATTGAGGGGCTCTTTGATGAAGAGGACGAATGGCATACAAAATTCAAAAAACATTCATGTGATTGCTTCAAAAAATTCTTCAATATTCTGTTTCAGACATCTAATCCCACAGAGATGGAGAGGATGCTACAGAACATTAGCACAATGATTCCTTATCGTGTGAACCAAATGAGGCAAAGCTCCAGACTGCTTCGAGCCAGATGCATCCCAATAAAGCACATGCTCCAGATAAAATGAAAATTATATTCTATCGGAGAATCTAGAGCTTTGTCAAGGATGAGGTTTTATCCTTTATCCGATCACAATGGGGGGGGGGTGATCTTCTATAGAGGAAATGAATAAGACCAACATTGTGCTTATAACAAAAGCTCACACCCCAAATAGAATTTCTAAATTCTGTCACATTAGCCTCTGTAATGTGTCCTATTAAATTATTACAAAGGTGTCGGATAATAGAATAATACCTCTCCTGGATAGAATGATTTCATTGAATCAAAATGCTTTTGTGAAGTACATGCTCATTATAGATAATGTGTTGATTGCCTATGAGATATTCCATTCAATAAAGAATAAAAAGAAAGGAAAGGAGGATTTCATGGCCCTAAAGCTTGACATGTTGAAGGTATATGACTATATAGAGTGGGTTTTCCGAGACAAAGTGTTGGGGAGAATGGGTTGTCGAACTCATAGTGAAACAAAGTGGGGGAGTGCATCTCAAGCATCTCTCATTCATTTGTCATAGATCGGGAAAGAAGGGGACCTCTAAAGCCTACATGAGGACTACGTCAAGGTGACCCCATATCCTCGTACCTTTTCTTTTTGTGCTAAGATTTTTCCTCTATCCCTCCTAAAAGTTGTAGGTGAAGGAAAAATTACACGACATCAGTGCAAGTAGATACGGCCCAAGGATTCCTCACCTCTTTTTTGTAGATTCTCTTCACAAGGGTGACCACCTCCAAGTGCTCTTATTTAGCTGACATTCTCAGCCAATATGAGAGGGCATCTAGGCAAAAAAATCATTCTTTGAAATTAGAGGTGTCGTTCAGCCCAGACATGAGTCATATGAGGAGAGAGGAGATCAAGGAGTTGGCGGGAGCAGAAGAGGTGGGTAGATAAGCTTGTTACACAGGCCTACCCATTGTGATTAGTAAATCTAAAAAACAAGTCTCCAACACAATATAAGATAAAGAATCTCCAAGGATGGAAGGAGAAATTCTTACTAAAGTGGGATAAGAGGTACTTAATAGTCTGTGATCCAATCTATTTCCATGTATATCATGAGCTTTTTCAAACTTCCAGACGGGTTGATTGATGATACCAATAACATGATTGCAAAATGTTGGTGGGTATCAAAGGAAGGTGAAAGAAGGATGCATTGGATCAAGTGGGAAAATTTTTGAATACCAAAATTTTAGGGTGAAATGGTGGGCTTTAGGGATCTAAAGGTTTTCAACTAAGCCTTTTTAGCAAAACAAAGTAGGTGCATCTACACCAATCCATATACGTTGGCATGCAAAAGTTCTCAGAAAATCGAATATACTTCATGCTAATCATATAACATGGTCATATAAGATAAGAATCAATTCATAGATACATATCGATATAAAACCACCCAACATGGACCTGAGTGTATAGGGACAAGAGGTGCCAGCCCAAGCTTCACTGGAGGTCTATATGGGGTGCTCAAACACTGTTGGTGGAAGGGTGTCGATGGAGAGTCGGGAATGGAATAAATATTAACATATTGGAAGGCATATGTATTTCTGGTTCAATGGGATACACTTCACAATATGCCTCGTTGGATACGAATGCCCTAAAACACACCAACGAGCTGATATAGTAGTATGCAGGGAGGTGGCATGAGGAGCTTCTACATGCTCTCTTCTCTAACCACTTGGTCACATTTATTTTGAATATTCCAATGCATGGAGGCAAAGGTCACATTTATTTTGAATATTCCAATGCATGGGGCGAAGTGAAAGGCACCATCTACTGGGATCCTGATGCAAAGGGGTTTCTCATTGTTATATCTGCTTACCACTTCACATAGATCATAGACAATGAGACAGAAGAAGAATGAGGATGTAAGAAGCGGTGGCCATGAAAGCTCACTAATTTTGTGTGGAAAGCAAGCAAATGAATCCTACCTACTAGAATCCGACTATAGTGTTGTGATGCTATCGAGGTTGACATGTGTGAGATTTGTGGGGAGGAAGAAAAAAATATTGAGCATGCACTCTTTCGCTACTCCTTGGCCAAACAGGTATGGGTCTCAACGAGATGTCTGGCCGGATCCAAAACAATCACCCCTATGGAGCTTCTATCTTCTTCAAGACCTGATCTATTGCCCAGATGATAGAAAAGCGGATGATGCAACAATCTGATGGGGACAACTTGGATAGCTCGCAACAAAAATTTGATAGTTCACAACCGAACATCCAAGTCCTCTCAGGCTGCCTTGTGAATCTTGTGACAAATTATTTGTGCTACTCTGGGTCTCTACAAACACCACAAACTGGGAGGATGAGGGTCAACCAAAATACTTACAAGTGTTCTCCGCTTGAGATTATGCTTATGAATATTGATACGTGGAAAGGCGAGCATTCTGTCGGGTTAGCGGTTGTCTTCTACTACTACAGAGGAAAAGTCTATTTCTATGCTCAAACAACCTTGCCAATCCCCACTTATGGCCGAGGCCATGGGGGTTTGCATGGGCCTAAAGGTTGTTGTTAAGGAGGGGCTCGACGCCATTGTTGTAGAATGCGATTGTTCCAATCTGGTGAATGTAGTCAGGAAAAGGGAAGCAGGAAGATCACACTAGGAGCTAGTGGTTAACGAGTTTCTTGCTTTTAATTCTCTATCAACAAGACTAATAGCTTGGAACATGCTAAGACAAAAGATGCAACTCATCTAGGGGTTAGGCTGAACTTTGTAAAACATGCCTTTCCAGAGTGCTATCTGGTAATAGCTAGATCAGATATGAATGATAACTTGTATGTTTCTCCCCTTAAAAATAAGTATTATAGATATGGAAAGACACAAACTAGATACAAACATACATGGAAAAGATAATGACCAAACAGTGCCCCGATGACCTAGCGTTAGAGGCCACCACCTTGCTAACTAAACAATGTTCTAACATGGTATTACTTTATTAAAGTCGCAAAAGACCTTGAGAGCTTTAATATAAGGCAGAATGATCTACTGTGGGATTGTTGATGAGATCAATATGAAGTGATTGTGATTCACTCTCGAGGCCAACCCAAATAGCTTTTCTCCTTGATGTTGCTGTTAGAGAGTCCGTTTATTATTGTTATTATTGTCTTTGTAATATGGGCCCAAATATGTCTTGGCCCATTAGGGTTAGGTTGTGTCATGTACGCTTCCCTGTTCTCCTATATATAGGAGCAGGGCTTCTCTTATCTAATACAACAACTAGCCGTCTTTTATTCTTTAAGATGGTATCAGAGCCCTGCTCCTATATATAGGAGAACAGGGAAGCGTACATGACACAACCTAACCCTAATGGGCCAAGACATACTTGGGCCCATATTACAAAGACAATAATAACAATAATACACAGACTCTCTAACACTCCCCCTCAAGCTGAAGTTGGGAGAATCCCAGATCGGCTTGCAAACAGAGAGTCAAACTAGAAAATAAATAAACAAAACAAAAAGATAAACCAAGCCCATACAAGATATTTCTCCCCTTCAATATTACAATTAAGCACTCGAAACACTCAGACACTCCCCCTCAAGTAGATACTCCAAGCAAGCAGGTTGTAGTCGCAGAAGCTTCATGATCATCTGGAGGGTAAATAAGCAGAAACAACATTGATTCACGGTCTTCATCACAGTCGCTAACGTCGCAGCCCAGAGAGTGCTGGATCACAGTAGAAAAGTCCAGAGAGTGCTGGATCACAATAGAAGTAGTAGTTTACGTAAAAAAAGTACGAACGGGTCAACGTGCGAAATAGAGCACGGATGAGCCAGAGAGTGCTGGCACACAGAAGCAGAAAGTCGAGGTGCAAAACAAAGCACGAACAAAGTCAACATGCAAATAAAGCACAGACAAGTAGCGAGATGTAAAGACGACGTAGCTGGATAGAATGCCATCAATGCAAATCAGTAGCCAACAAACAACTTCAAGATGTAGTAGTAGAAATTGAAGCTCCAAAAACCACACAAATATATAGAGCCAGAAGATCCTCATAGATAGCAACAAAAAAAAAGAATAGATTTCCTCTCTTCAATCTCTCTTCTATTCTTCCCCTCACACCAACCACAAACATGATCAATGGTTGGAGCGGACAAACACAAGTTCTATGGAAACAAGATACAAACAACACAACATTTTCAGCGACAGGAGAAGAGATTTGATTTTCAGCAGCATGAGAATAGACTTGCAATGGCTGCTATAGAGGAAAATTTTATTAGTCGCAGCAAGCATGTGGAGGGAGTAGCATGGTATTTCAAAAAATTCGAGAATACAACAACTGCAGTCCTGAAACCATACGTACTGTAGCCGCTACAGTAACTGCGGCCTTAGATGACCAGAATAGCCTGCTAGAATTCTTCCTCTTTACTCATTAGAGCAAAGAAGGGTACTATGGGAGGATGGAGAGATCCAGGGCGACCCTTCGAAGAGGATCTCGTAGGGAGAAGAATCCCTAAATCCATGCAGCAACTTTCAAATCAAATCTCTACTAGAACATGTCACCAATGAGGAGAATGAAAAGTGAACATAACCCCATCTTCAAGGCACAAAGAAGAGAAGAAAACTGCTCGAGGCAGCTAGAAACCACAAAGGAAGGGGTTGGAAGCTCCATCAATCCTGCCGTGCTACAGTAACGTACTGTAGCAATACGACATAAGTGAAGGAATAGGAAACCATGCACAACAACAACCGAAAGGGAGCATCAACAACAGCAA
This sequence comes from Alisma plantago-aquatica, assembly GCA_963693085.1. Lineage (NCBI taxonomy): Eukaryota > Viridiplantae > Streptophyta > Magnoliopsida > Alismatales > Alismataceae > Alisma > Alisma plantago-aquatica. The sequence continues at coordinate 478,071,689 of OY856411.1, forward strand.
AAAGGAGAGGAAAGAACGGCAGATTCCATGAAATGAAAGAGTGGACAGGGCCTGCGGGCGGTCAAGAAAGAACAAGGGGTGGCTGCCTGCCAACTGTGCCTCTCTCTTTTCTCCCTTTTACTTGACGGCTAGGGTTTTGGATCTCAGATCTGATACCATCTCAGAGAGTAAAAGACGGCTAGTTGTTGTATTAGATAAGAGAAGCCCTGCTCCTATATATAGGAGAACAGGGAAGCGTACATGACACAACCTAACCCTAATGGGCCAAGACATACTTGGGCCCATATTACAAAGACAATAATAACAATAATAAACAGACTCTCTAACAGTTGCTATGAATCGACCTCTTGTTTCATTATTCCCTTGAGCTCGTATTTCAGGATTCAATAGTTATTTAGCTTGCTTGAAAAGTCATAATTTAAGAAAATGGGAAAAAAGTGAAAATACATTTAACTTTGTCCAACTTGCAAAAAATTTGATAGTTGATGGTGCAAAACGTTTGGCTGGAGTATTGTTGGTAGTTTAGGTAGTAATGCAACTCATATTGCAAGCAAAACAAATTTCTATTTTTCAAATCTGCCGGGCAACGCCCCCAGGCATGGGCTTATATAGATAACATGTGGGAAGTCCTAATTGACGTATTTCCTCTCTAGACCAAACTAAAATAAGAATTAAAAATTAATTAATTAAGAATTTACAAGTCCCTAATATTATACTTACGTCCTAAAACTAAAACAGTTGCATAAGAAACCTTAAAACATGAAAACATAATTAAATAACTAGTTATCCTAAGAAGTTATATGGAACTCGGATCTGAAAGTTGCACTCGCATTTGAACGTGGGACTTGTCCAACATCAGTTGCCTCCACTGCAAAAATTCTCATCCCAAGATCAAAACAAAAAATTGATGATGTAAGCCAATGCCATGTTTGCGTGCAACAAAGATGAGTACGATGAACATCACACTTCCGCTATAAACAATCAAATCAATGAACATCATCACATCAAAAGTTGTATGCACAAGTGTAGGGAAGAATGGGTCATCACATGCTTGAATATTTGTGACAGACTGTGCTAATGATGGCGAGACTAGCGGTGAAGTCGTCGGGGCAACTTACTCGTCATTCTCCTTTCTGAGAATCATCTTTAACAAAGACAAACCAACAAATGTTCTTGGTAATGAAGAGATATAGTCACATCGTTGCGGAAGTCGTAATGCAGGTTGCCCTTGTATGCGCTCAAATTTGCTCACCCTTTGCCGCATGTCCAGAAGCATATTTTCTAAGTGATTGGAACGCTTATCATAATGAATCAATCTCACTTCTAACTTCACAATTGCATCATTGACTTCCTCGTTGCCCACGTCAATGGTGTTTCTGACAGTTGGAAGTGTGATTTAGCCCCCTAATCCGCAGGTCCAACTCCACATTGAGTTGGCTGGCGGGAAATTTCACAAATTTTAGGTACCCAAGATATACAAATTTGCATAGGGTCCAAAGTTGAATCTCAAAATTACTATGTGCAGTAGATATCTCTCAGTATCATAAATGAATTGTGTCGACGAAAGAAAATAATAGACAACTCTTAGTAACGCTTGTTCCTCACGATGTCATTGAAATCATGTTTGCGTCGTTGCCTCCTTCGATCTTGTATAGGTAATACAGTTCTGCATCATCTGACAACGCCAGGTTATGGAGCACAACGTCCTTGGTTGCGAGGGTGCGGAACCCGATGAGGAAGGTGAGGTACACTTTCGTGAAGGCAGCAATTAGCGACAAGTAGGCGGGAGCTAACAGTTATAGATCCTGTGCGCGTTTATGGCAGGAGTTACGAATATCGTGTATGCTGGTTTGTGTTGACGGGATGTTTACGAGGGCATAAATAGGGGAATAATTGGTGTGATGTTGGGCTTGCTATTGTGTATAAGATGGAACACTACTACTGGAAGCGAGAGTCAAGAAGGGGGTCGCCTCCGATAGTGGGAACAAATGAGAGAGAGGGTAGGGAATCGGGATCAGATGACGATAGTTAGGGTGAGAGTAAGAGGGCGGGGTGGACGGATGACAACGGTGTATTGACTGGATTGTTTGCTGATCACATAGATTTGTGAAGGGGGTTGACGGTTGTGGGGAACTTGCGGCTAATATGTATAGTAGGCTTGTGTCGTTGGGGAAGTGGATAGGACAATATCAGAGGCAAACGATCAATAGGTCTCAAAAGGTGGGGGAGTCTCGCTGGGTAACGTGTCCAGAGGCAAGGATTGCTGACGGGTGGGAAGACCATGATTGCGGGAAGAAGAGGGAGGCAGTAGCCGGACGCGGCTGGAAAAAGTGGGAGGGGTGGGACTGACTGTTGGCATGGAGACTAGAGGGAGCCGACTAGAGAGAAGGTTGTGGGTGAAGCCCTCGACTGCAGGGCGTGAAGAAGACAAAGATGAACAAAAGGTAAAAGTATGATCTTGCGAGATGGCTGGATATGGGAGGAGAAGAACAAATTGAAAATTGGGTCAAGAACAGTGTAGTGACGGCGCACGGTTACATGATCTTGCAAGATGGCTGGATACAGGAGGAGAAGATGAACGGATTGAGGACTGGGTCAAGAACAATGCGGCGACGACGCACGGTTACATGAAGATCAACTATTTTTTTTTATTTCTATTTTTGATATATGGATGGGATTAATCTTAACCTAGGGTTTAGAGTTAATCAACAAGTCTAGCCTAGGGTTTGGATTCGGTGGACGATGGATATGGCTGCTAGATCTAGGGTTTAGGAGATCAAGGGGTGGGTGGGGGATAGATGGGTTAGGCCGCACTTAGGGTTTTGTCAACCTCCCGGGGTCCTAGGATCTAGACCTAGGGTTTAGATCTCAGGCTCTAGTATCACATAATGCAACCCATGTTGCAAGCAAAACAAATTTATATAATTCAATTCTGTTGGACAATGCCCCCATGCATGGGCTTATATAGATAACACGTAGGAAGCCCTAATTGGCATATTTCTTCTCTAGACCAAACTAAAATAAGAATTAAAAACTAATTAATTAGGAGCTTACAAGTCTCTAATATTATACTTAGGTCCTGAAATTGAAGCAATTGCATAAGAAACCTTAAAACATAAAAACCTAATAACTAATTATCCTAACAAGTTATGTGACACTTGGATATGAAAGTGACACTAGGATTTGGTGTAGGACTTGTCATGCATCAGGTAGATGCAAGCGAATGTTTCTAGGTGACGAACTCTCTCTGAGACGTTGATGCCCCAACTCACGTTTGATCAATGTAGCAACATGGACACCATTGTTCATGTTATAGAAGTTAAAGAGGTAGGGCGTCGTAGTGAGGTCGGCGAGAGGCCTCGACGCATAATGACCGTCATTGTTCGTCCCAAATGACCTCATGCTTTTAGACGAAGTTGTAGAGTTTGCGTATGTACTCGACAACTTAGTCTGCACCTCGATCCAAGTCAAAAAGCTTCAGGCATGATTGTTGCTTGTAATTAACCATTATGAAGGACTCTCTCTCTCCACCTTCACATTGGTCAAGGTGTAGACACGACGAGAGCCATGTGAGTTTTGTACCTTATGGTTTTGCCTAAATGATTAGTAGGGGGCTCTCCTAGACAATGGATTTTAGTTGAAGAAGGCTTCAATCTTGTGCAGTCAATTGTTAAACAGGTCATGGTCGCCCATGTTGTGGAATGTTGGAATGCCAATCTTCAACAATCAACTAGGTTGTGGATGGAGATCGGCATCTTCATGTTGAAGTTAAGGCAGATATAGATATTTCTGTTGATTATCTTGCAACGACGAAAACAAGTCGATCTTCTCAGCCACAATCGTCTTGACCTCGGGTAACGATGTCTCGTGCGCAACCAGTGATCGCCAGGCTCAGCCATCTTGGTGTTGAATTCCTTCTTGTTCACCATGTGCATTTGTTGGTGTAGCATGGGAGGAAAACAAATGCAATTGAGTTCCACATATGTAGTGGGTCTTGAGTCATGTTGATGGGTCCGAAGAAGCCGACGCTACTAGGGAAGAGCTATTAAACTCTGAAATGGAGACAAAGAACAAATGAGAATATCTAGAGATGAGAAGGGTCACTAACTTCTCGATGTCACAATGCAACAATTATTACCCCATCTACAATGGAGGTTGGTGTACCCTTGCCTCATCTCCTTTAGGAACGACGACACTTGGTTGAGGGATAGGGGGGTCAGTCCCCTGTTAGAATTGATATGACCTTCAATAGTGGTTGTTGGGGTCGCAACTACCGGGTAGGCTCCTACTTTTGGAGGCTTGGTGGAGTGCTTGCATCCTCCCACAATTTATTGGGGCCTAACTCCTCCTTTGAACAATCGCACATGCCTCTAGGATGAAAGGAACACGATTGGTGGGGTATGGTTTGGCGTGATTCACGTCGATGGTTTGGCTACCACCACTATGCTACAATTAGATATTGTAATACACCTGAGGAAAGGAAAAAGAAGGACAAAATTGTTGAAGGGAGAAAGGTGGGAGTTAAATGTGGAGGAAGAGTGAGTAGATCGTGACGATGAGTAATATGATGGCATACTATTACGATTGTAAACTATTCTTACTTATGATGATGAATATGACCTCCTAGACCGAGGGTTTATGAATTTAAGAAGCGGATGATAGAGGGTGTCGAAGACCTCTACCTAGGGTTAAGGTTTTGGGTTTTGATAGTAACAATGGGGAGCCAATTCTTGAACATCACCATAATCAATAAATAAGTATGTCAGAACAAATACCCCAAATTAGGTATTTATAATAAATTGATTGAAACCCTAGAGGCCCTGATAAATGCAACTAATTGCCTAAGTAAATAAAGAATCAAAATAAACTAATAAACTTGAAAGCTATAACTAACTCCCTGAAATAACGGAGTTCTTAGAATCAACTTAAAACACCAAAACAAAATAATCAACCACTTATCTGCCAGCTCAGGCGCTCACAACCTCACAGAGGATGCCAACCAAGATGATGGGTCAAGAATGCAAGTTATCCTGCGTCACTAGGTCATTTACTATATATGTTTTGACATATGTACAAGGCGTTGATTGTTATTTATCTAGACAAGCTTGTGTCCATAGCTTCAACAATTTAATGTATGATTATGCCATCTAAATCTATGTTTGATTCATGCTAGAAACTAGTTAAGCTGAGTTGTTGAATATGTGGTCTTCCTATGAAAGTATGCTCATGCCATAATATTATTAAATGTCATTTTAATATATATGCATATTGTGAAAGTGTTGGACCAAAGCGATATCCCGCCAGAACGGGTTGTACTTTATTATATAAGTTGTGAATATTTACATGATAGACCCAATGGATGAAGAAAGTACACAATTGGAAACTATTTTTAAACACTCCCCCTCAAGTTGGAGCATACACATCATGCACACCTAGCTTGGAACTCATGTGGCTAAAAGCTGAAGATATAAGTGGCTTGGTGAAGATATCTACCACTTGTTGTCCAATGTGAACATGAAAAGTCTGAATCTTCTTAGAGAGCACTAGATCACGAACAAAATGATAGCCCACTTCAATGTGCTTAGTCCGCTCATAGAACGCAGGATTGTTGGCAATGTGAATGGCTGTCTGGTTATCACACACTGTAGCTCACAACAAGCATGTGCCATTGCTCGATACTCAGTTTCAATGTTGGACCGTGCTGCCACATTTTGTTTATTGGCCCTCCCAAGTCACCAAGTGTGACCCAAGAAACGCATAATAGCCGAAGGTAGATCGTCTATCTCTAGCATCACCTACCCAATCAACATCTGTATATCCTGTAAACTTCAAGGAGGCGTGTGCACAGCCTTTCCCTGTGAAGTGAGTCCCTTCCCTAGCGAACCTTTAACATAACATAGAATCCGGGTGACTGCCATCCAGTGTGACATCTTGGACGCACTCGTGAACTGGTTAAAAACTCCCACAACATGTGAGATGTCAGGACGAGTAACTGTCAAGTAAATCAGTTTCCCAAAAATCCTTCTATACTTTGCTGGATCAGAAAAATCACTGTCATCAAAATAGATGCCTTGGTGTGATAATCCATAGGCGTGGAGACTGGTTTGCACTGTGTCATGCCTGTCTGTGCAAGAACAACCATAGAATCAAGCTGAAGAGCAAATGTGCGAGTTATTGGTGACAGATTAGACAAGCAACAAACACTCGAGAGCGGGTGATGTATGGTGCATGATCTAACACCTTTACGAGCTGCATCTGCAAGGTGTAAGTCTGAAACAGAAGCATCAAGAGAACTCTCCGTAGGAAGAGTTACCTCAGGAATGTCCAACTATGAGGAGTCAATCTGTTGGACTGGTGACGCTACATCTCTTGGTGATGCCCTACTGTCCTGGTGTAAACAAGTGGAAAAGGTTCAATAGGTGGAGGTGATGGTGGTGGTATAATTTGAGTAGTATCTAGGACACTCTCTTCACATGGCATACAAAGTGGTGACTCTCTCGTACGCTCAAATGTATGGCCACTCTCAGGATTGTGCTCCCGCTCACGCTTGATAAAGTCACTAAAGAACAGAGTAGACTCATGAAAAGTAACGTCTACCGACACAAACATACGACAAAGACGAGGACGATAACATTTGTACCCCTTTTGTGTGGGAGAATGTCCCAAAAAGATAGTGTGGACTGCGCAAGGAGACAACTTGTCGGCACGAGGATCAAACACATGAACAAACGCAATGCAACCAAAGACACAGAGGGGAATAGGAAAAGCTTGCTCGTCTGGTCGTAAAACAGAAAAGGGGGTGGCCCCATGTTAGATAGAAGATGGCTAACAATTAATCAAAATAAGTAGTGAGAAGAGCATTCGACCAAAACTTCTTTGTCATAGACATTTGGAAAAGTAGCGTACGGGCTACATCAAGTAAATGACGATTTTTGCGCTCAGTTACCCCATTTTGTTGAGGTGTATGAGGACAAGTCGTTTGATGAATCAAGCCAATAGACTCACAAAAACTAGAGACAACTTTTTGCACATACTCTTAAGGCTTTATCAGTACGAAGACTTTTTATGAGTATCAAACTGAACTTTTATGAATTTGATGAAACGTTTGGATAATCGACAAAACTTCATCTCGAGACTTAAGTAAGCAGGCATTTGGGAGAAATCATAATAAAAGAAAGAAAGTAATGAAAGCCATTGTAGCTTGGCTCTCTATTAGGGCCCTAAACATCACTATAAACAAGATCAAAAGGTTGCTTAGAACGTTTTATAATACGACCAGGGAGAGAAACATGATGATGCTTGCCCAATTGACAAGACTGACATTCAATAGACTGTGCCGAAGATAAGCTGAGAACAAGCTTCTGAAGACTTTTCAAGGAGGGATGTCCATAGCGACAATGCCATTGTAAGGGAGAGCAAATGAAAACGGTAGATGGAATCTGACGAGCTGGGCGACCACCTTCAAAAAAGCAGATATCACCTTTCCTACACCCCCACCAATCGTCTTCCAACTCCTAGGATCCTGTAACACAAAGAAAGAATCTCCAAATATTACCAAGCATTTCAAAGAATCAACCAGCTTAGCAACGAATATTAAGTTAAAAGGAAAGTTTGATATTTGTAGAGTCAAATCAGATGATGCGTGTACAATCCCACAAGCCTAGACTCGCCTGATAGATCCATCAACAAGTGTCAAAGAAGAATGTGGGATATATGAGTCAGAAGAGAGAAGCATAGATTGTATACCCGTCATATCCTGAGAGGCCCCGGAATCCACCACCCATATAGAAGATGGATGGGAGGCAATAAGCGAATTCCCCTAGTTACCTATATCTAAGACTAGATTGATGGAGGAGCCAAGGGAAGCTTGTTGAGTGGCCTGAAGAAGACGGTCATATTCCTCCTCGGAGATAGTAATATCAATGTTCTTGCTAGATTCAAGAACGCTATAGATGGCATTCATCTAAAAAGAATGATTCTGTAAGGTGAGTTTGACAGAAATTGATTGATCATTATAGACTCTTGTAGCAGAACTTGCTAACTTTTTGTTTCCCAAAGTGAGATCAGTTCAGAATGATTGTAGCAGTAGAAGTCGAGACAAAATGTCGACAACACACCCGTGTAAGTAGTTGACACGTCATGTGAAGGACGGACACGCCATGTAGGATTTCACAGGTGTGAAATAGACCTTGGCCGACACGTCGTGCGAAAAATCAACACGTCGTGTAAGATGTCGAGAACGATAACAAACTTTTGCCGACACACCTTGTAGTAGACCTACATGCCATGTGGATTGTCGGGGGCGAATGACAGGCTCCGGTCAACACACCGTATTGAGATGCAAACACGTCGTGTCAGTTGGCGAAGACGAGAGACTAATTTTCTGACTATCTTTGACACGCCGTGTTGAACTCTATACACGCCGTGTCAGTTGGTGATGACAGAAGACAGAACTTTTAGATCACTTGCACATGTCGTGTGAACAGAATACACACCGTGTACTTCGTCGGGGGCGTAAACTCCTGTAGCCGTCAACGCGCTGTGTTACGGATAGGATACGACGTGTACTCCATCAAAGGCATGAACTCCACTAGATGCCATGTCACGCAGGAATACATCGTGTAACTTGCGATTAGAGTGGAGATCTGCACCGTCAGAACAAACCCTGGGCAGCAATACTCCATGTTGCTTGGAGAACACGCCGTGTGTGTTGTCAACTGATGTAGATCTTGACGGGAATTGGCTCCGTCAAGAGATAAATGATTCTGGGAAGATGCACCAGAGAGAAAGATGACCCTAGGAAGGCGCGCTAAGGTGACATGAATTAGCACCGTCACTTGTCAATTGAGGATGTGAATTTGACGCATCAGCAACCCCTAAAGAGTTCGCCACTCATCCATGTACGGGGATTACGTGGAGAGGAAAGGAGATGGGAAGGAAGCTGCTGCTCCTCTCTTTGGCATAGAACGAGTGGTTCCTCTCCTCTCTAAGCAACCATCGTGGTGGAGAGAGAGGAAAACTAGCCAACGAGAACCGAAACCGGCAACAGTGACGACGGCGGTGATGAATGGAGCAGAACGGAGATGAGATAAAGAGAGAGAGGAGGGAGGCCGGCGGCCAGAGTTATAACCCCAAAACTTGCTCTGATGCCACGTGAAAGTATTGGACCAAAGCGATATCCCGCTGGAGCGGTTTGTTCTTTATTATATAAGATGTGAACATTTACATGATAGACCCAATAGATGAAGAAAGTACATAAATAGAAACTATTTTCTAACACATATTTTGTATATTTCTATGTTGACACTATACAAACCACAATTGCATATACTCTCAGATACAACATGCATTGTATGTGATGTATTCTATCCTCATACACAACATAGAGTGTTTTTAAGCACTCAGCCTGACTACCCTTGATATACCGACTTTGCTATTGCTACATCCATAAACAGATGGTATACAGAACTGATAGTGCTATCTGATATGTGAATCTAGAAAAAAAGTTTGATCCGACATCCGACGAATATCATGGGATAACATTTGAATATGATTCTAAAGGATGATATATAAATTCAGATAAATATCCAATCCGAACCGAAAAACATACATTTAATGTTAATAAATATTGTATATATGATTTTCATTTTACATTACATATATGATGGTGTTAGATTTCATTTTTTATTTATGAATAATATATTTTTAATAATGATGTATATCTTTGTCCAATTCGGATTTTTTTGGAGTTGATACAATATATTATATCCAATCCGATCCCGGTGGATATTTTTTTGGAAATTTTGAACTTGGATCCAAATTGAATGTGTGGATTCTGGATATCCATTTACAGATCTATCTTGCTGGGCCTCTCTTTTTTTGGGGTGAGGCCCTAAGGGGAGAGAATCCCCTTCTTTGAACATACACATGTACATTGTACATGCATACACATATGCCTATATATATTGAGTTATTGTAATCAACTAAACTAGGTAGTTGATATATGCACCTCATGGATACTGTTTTGAGGAGTTGTTTTCCTGTTTAGGAATGGGCTTGGAGTGTCTTTTTTATCCTCTTTTGGCACCTATGTAAGGGCTTGTTTTGTCAAGTTTAGTAAACTTATGAACCAAATTCGCGATTGCCATCCCCTTTGCACAGTACCAAACAAACCTTAAAAGATTATGAAGAAGCTTACCCGTGGACGCATACGCTCAAGACCTGGGACCAGCATATTGGGTGGATTAGGGATTCACGCCCCACTAAGGCCATGCTAGTTAACTCATGAATGCCTCTTTGAAGTAAATGTCTTGAATATCTAACAAAAAAAATGTCTAGCCGACCACCACTTCTTCCTGCCACCAGCAGGCCCTTCTACATCTATTATTTGTCTCTCTTAGACTGTTGTCTTATCCCCTTTATCATGGTCTGTGAGCCATCCCCTTCTCATTAAATATCCATTCTCCCGATCCTTCTCTTGCCCCTATGATGATGCATATACCATCCATGGTCCTTTGCTCTGTCAATGCATCAACCATGACTTCCTCGTGCTGCTTGTCCCCTTTCTGAGCAGCCGATGTTGGGAGGGTGGAGAGGATTTGGAGTTTTAAGCACTGACGTTCTGGCCCTATAAACTCACGACTCATGGGCTCACAACTTACAGACTTCGAGGGAATCATTGTCTATATCCCATAACTTCCTGTCCTCCAATATCCACTGTTGCACTGCAAGATCCATTGTCTTCACCGCCTTCCGGACTTCGCCTTTCATCCTCACATTGACTCCTTCATTGGTGACTTTGGCGCCACCAGTCACCACTGCTATCCTGCGGCCAGCGCAAGGCATCTGCTAAAGCGCCTGCAAATATGCCGAGCTCCTAAGCTACTCTGGATGTCGGATCACACAAGCTTCCACCGTGGTACTCTACTACTATTGCTGGTCCATTTTCACACGAGGGATAAGCTTCTTCTAGTGATGTCATCGTCAGGAACCACCAGTCGCCGTCTTTGTAGTAGGGTCCTGTTACGGAAGCATCTGTGCCACCAATTCACCATGACATCAACCAACGACCACTATCTTGTCCTTGCTGCATTTCCATCTGTTATTTCTCACGACACTTACACCAGCAATAGCAATACTAGTACCCCTACACCATTTTACTCAACCATCTTATACTCATGCAACTTTACCCATATTAGTTGGATATATGCTTTATCTTACCTTGGAAATCAGCATACACCTTTTTTCTCGGGGGCTTTGCCTCCAAGCCCTTGCTAGGGACGGCCTCCCCTCGTCTCCCGCCCATTGAGGGGTTACTGAATCCACCAGCAATATTGCATCCACTTATCTATGAAGTTGTTGTGGTGTTGTGCATATTGATTGCAAGTTCTTTTCTTCTGTATGTCCTGCTATCAACATGATTTCCTCAATCAGTGATATTTGTTGGAGGGTTGTTGGGTTTTGAGTTGTTGAGGGGCCCCCTTTACCATCGTCAACCCCAACCATTATTGTTCTTTGTGGTTGGTGGGAGGGGGAGATAAAGAGGAGTGAAGAAGATGAAGAGAAGAGCTGAGAAGAGAGGAAGACATCAGCGCCTTGCCAATGTTCAAGACTTAATATTTGTCATCTATGGATCATCTACTATGCCGGAGCACTCTGAGTTATGCATTTTTTATATTCATGTCTAGCACACCTTTTCATTTGTAGAAGATCATTCAACCAACCATGTTTTCAAAAATTCACTTCAATATCCTTTCTTAGTTGACTACCTGTTGAAGTGCATCTTTCATGTAATAGTGCATCTGTCTTAAGCATGTTGACCACTTGCTATGCAACGATATTCCTGTGGCAGTGCACTCGTCCCAACTACGTGTGTCAATCCAGTACTGGTGCTTCTCTCGGAAAACTGCTTCAATGCAATGACGAATGAGTTGGTGACTGATATGACTTCTGAAAATGTCTCCCACCACTAGATGCACACTAAAACTACAGATATTGATTCCTGATAGTACCAAGTGGCCTATGATTATCAGTTTCAGTGGGAATTTATCGGCTATCACTGCTTTTGCCTTTGTCTTATCTTTGTTTAGAAGAGAAGGCATGTTTGCTACTTGTTGCATGCTATTTGTATAAGGGGAGTGTTTGAGTGCTTTAAATATTTTATTGCAAGATTTAGGGGGAAATCAACTTTTCGGAATGGGTTATTGCTATCTTTTATGTATCTGTATTTCTTTTCCGTGTATCTTGACAAGCTGGGCATGTGTTTTCACTCATTCTTCAGCTAGAGGGGGAGTGACAGAGTATTGTTATTGAGTTTGTTATTTAAATGAGCTTATGTATGTTTGCCCATCACCGTTTGATCCCATGCTTTTGTATTAGTCCCTCTCCTATATACAGGAACATGATATTGCTTACAGGAATCATCTCATTGCCTCCATCTTATTTTCCACATAAACCTAATACACAAATGTGCTGGAATTTCTCTGTAGTTCTTTTTCCTGAAAAAGGAAGAAAATTTGACCTAGGACATGTGATACATTCTTCGTAGTTCATGCTTATCAATATTATGGGACACTAGGATTTTAGGTTAACCCTACACAATTTCTGAAATTGTCAATGCAAAATTTTCAAGAAATCTTTCATATCTTTCTATGAAAAATCATAGAATACCTCCTAAGCCATCTAATGAACTATGATACATCATACATCACACCTAATAATGAACATGATCTAAAAACTAGAAGGGTCACACTTCTCAGTGATTTGTGAATGCGTAAGATCACGATGCAAGCATGCACGAAGGTTTTAAAATCAGTCGTGTTAGAAAATATGCATATTCAACTACATGGAGAGACGGGTAATAACTGAGTCTCTCTAGTGATAGTTGGGAAGAATAAAATGCGTTTGCATAATGTTATTTGCAATGGTTGTGATCACACACCCAACACTAGAGGCTATAATCTGCAAAGGTTGTGTTTGCACATGGAATCAAAGGATGGGGGGCAGTTGAACAGATTGGGTTTCAAATGGGCATGGCGCATGACCATAGTCACAAATTCGGTATTCGGGATACGTACGGCCAAGTTGAAAAATTCGGAAATCGGGAATTATGCGGAAAATTCGGATAAAAATCGGTCAACGTACGGTAAAAGTTCGGTCAACTATTCGGAAAAAAGTCGGCAAAAAAGCGGAATATATATATATATATATATATATATATATATATATATATATATATATATATATACAAAATATATATAAATCCACACATCATGATTGAAAATGACTAAACATCGAACAGATTACTCTAATATTGGAAGAAGGGGAAGAAGTGGGAGCAGCAGGCACAAATCAGGGAAGAAAGGGGGAGAATGGAAGAGAAAGATGGAGTGTACATGTAGAATGTCGACGGTTACTCCTCCTGGTGTGTCGAGGAATAGAGGAGGAAGGTTGGACGGTTTAGTCGAAACCTGCTACAAGTTCAAAAGGACGTGGAAAAAATAAATGTGAAGCAAAAGTACAAAACTGTTTAAAATGGCAAAAAAAACGTATTAAACGCGTTTAAAACGCAATACGCGAATAAAACGCGAATTAAACGCGTTTAAAACGTATTATTCGGTTTGGAGTTTAAAACGGTCATCATATACGTCACGTGAATAAAACGCGTTTTAAACGCATTTTTTTCAAAAAAAAAACGGAGTATATTGTGACTATGCGCATGACTGCCCATCTGTAATTTGCATAAGAATTTAAGGGTACGACCATACAGCCGTCCCTTACAAAGATTTTATTGAGTTGCATTACTGTGATTTTGCATGGCTATGTCATAGAATATATGCTCATCTGCAAGACCATCAGATTTCACGTAATTCATTCAAACAACCTACTATATATAACACAAAAATTAAGATACAGATAAGTCTTCATGAAAAGGAGTGGCACAATCAAGCTTATCTCGTGCACCCTGCCCCGGGGCCTGAAGCTGGTGGATTTGCAGCCCCTACACATGTATAATGCATTCATGTACAATTAAACGCTTGGCTTTGGTCCTGATCTGGGCAGTCGGTTTTGATCCACCATGCATGTGCGAGACACTTCTTTAGTTACTAGATAGCAGTCTAGCACAATATGCTGATTCAGAGGAGGCTTGACAGAGTCTATTTGGTTCTTTCATGCTAAACTCCACAGCTTTGATGTCTCATCTTGCCATGGTGGGTACTGATATACCTATAACAAATAGAAAGAGGAAGCACTTACTTTTCAATTTGAATCTCTTTGACTTAGGGATTGATCAGTTTGATACTTGATACCCTGTTTGATTATATGTGGGGATAGTTACTAACACAGACAACATATAAAGAGAAGCAACATCTCAGAGGTTGCACATATGGGACTTGACTCGATAGTCTTGTCAATTTTGGAATAAAGAATAGCTCATTTAAGACATCTTATACAACTAGACTAATTATTTTATGGTGTGTATTATTAAAAGATGATCTTGCGGTAAATAAGTTTGCTACGAAATTAAATTACCTGCATTGTCAAATAAAGAGGGGTCAAAAAGATCAGAGCTTTGCTCAAGCAGGTCTCATTTTGCTCAACCCTTTTAGATTATACTTCATAAAAAAATTCGAGCTACTTTCTGGGCAAAAAATGTTCATCATAGCTGTAAGGTGAAATCACGAGCAATATCTTGTGTTTTGCAGGACTTCAGTTCCACATGGGACATTCGAGCAACCCCAACTTTCTTTTTCCTAAAGAATGGCGAGCAAATTGATAAGCTCGTTGGCGCCAATAAGCCTGAATTAGAGAAGAAAATAGCCTTTCATGCTGATTCTACTGGTCAGAATCCTCAGTAAACTGCTTCTTGGAGTTCTTGTTGAGTTGAATGGTGTCTTGAAGCATCACGTGTTATTCTCATGCATCTTAGTTACCGAAGGGGAGGCTAAACTCCCGTAAGATCCACTTCTTCTCTAGTCATCGTTACTTGTGAATGGCCATTCACTATGGCATGTTTATATTTGTACGTGTGGAGGAGCAACTGTAGTTACTTTTTACTACTATCGAGTATATTCTTGTATGTTTCAGCTGCAATCAATTAGTGTCGTGAAACAAAGAATGTGCTTGAACTTGCTTGCAGCTGTTGTATGGGTAATCTGTTGCATATTAGCTTTGATCTATAACTTCCTTGGATGTAATTTTGACAGTCTCGAACTTTTTCTATCTACCTGTTAATCTTATATTATTTAAGACGTCACTTTGCTGTCTCCGGTGCAAAAGGAAGTTGTAGAAAAGGTAAATTAAGGTGCAATGCTAAACCTGGGAGTCATGGAGACTCAATGAATGATCCTAGCTTTTGTGCTTTGGTAAGTCGTCCGTGATCCTTTTGATGACTTGTCATGTTGAAAGGATATCTATATGATTCAATCGATTTGTGCCGAATGCTTAAGACTAGCTTGGTTGAATGTAATTAAGCTACAAACTGTGAATTCATGTCTTAAACCTTGTGATGTGATCCATCATTCTGTTTTGCACTATTTTCCTTGTTGATCTAAAAATTTCCTAATCAAATAAGAAATATACCATGAGATAGACAAGTAAATCTAAAAGTAAAGTAGTTAATCTAAATTGATGTATATTGAACTTCTTGGTTCCCTCATTCTTTCACAATAATTTCTAAACAAATCCATTTCCCATTTTCTCAACTTTCTTCTTTATTGATTCTGGATCATTCTTATATCTTTCATCATTATCCTTCTTTCCCCCATACCAATATCCCTTTTCTAACATGTTAATCAACGTGATTCAATGCATTTGGATGATTACATAAATCAAAGTATTTGCAAAATAATAGAAACTATTACTTTGGTAATAATAATAGCAAATACAAGTACCTAATGAATAAGATTACCTCAATGGATGATTTTCTATCTACAAAACGTTGTTGTGTTTGTTCCCCCACTTCAAGACTAGATGCTAGCTTTTTTATTTTCTTGCTAACATATGGATATATTGATTCAATTTGGCACAATTAACTCCAAATACATTTCCATTAAAATCTTATTTTACCTTAGGACGTGGTTCCCTTCCCTTAAGAAGTAGGCTTGGCTCACTTGTAGGCTCTCATCTAAACTTGTTTTTATCTTGTTCATTCTCAAAGTTTTCTTCATCTATGACAACTTGTACAACATTATTGGAAGGGGGTGAAGATGGTGGAGTATGTGCCACATCATTTAAAGGTCAAATAGTGGATGGAAGAATCAAATAAGGTTGAATAGGTGGGATTTTACTTGTGCATCTAGTGATTCTTCTTCCTTTCATCATATAAAAAATAATGTAAATATAATCGATGACAAACAAAAAGTTTATATATCAATATAAGAAAATTTAGGAAGTACTTTTGGCATGTAGGAATCTCTTTATGACATTGCATGTTTGAGAAATATAAGAGAAATTAAAAGAAGAAAATTACCCCCATTGACTTTTAAACTATACATGCAAGTAAACCATGAAAGAAATGGTGTACCCAATTTTTTGGTAAATGCATGCAATTAAACCATCTAAGAAATGATATACTACCAACTTACAAATTATAATCTATGCTAATAAATAAATATCTCTAAAAGACTCATCATACTTTTTGTTGATTAGTTCTATCGACAAAAGAAACCTAACTCTCACTCCTCATCCAAGATACATCATCAATTATGCCATTGTCAACAACTTGAAGTTGTAGACCACTCAAACAATTCTAAATAAGGGGTAGTTCAAAAAAATCTCAAGAAGGAACATGAACAATGTGCACGAATTGTCATCATTATGATCCTTCACATAAAGGCATTGCAATTCATGTAAATACGGGATAAAGAGTTCCTATTTTCTTTTTATCCTTAGAGCCTTGATTTGTGTGAACCCATATTCATAAATTCAAAATCTACTAGAAGTGCTTTCATCGTACCAAGAACATCTAAACAATGGAACTTTTATGCTCAGATCATAAGTTAGCTCATAATCTCCTCTAAGTATCCATAGTATGTGATTTGACCATTACTAAGGTTTATATCTCTATAACTTAAATAAATTGATGAGTTTACAGACTAGTACACTCTAATGTTTTTTGTACTACATGTAGTTTTAATATGATTTTAACAATCATGATATCCATTGACCAAAAATCCTTCATAAGGTATTCTCTCAGTAGAAGGGCCCTATAATATCCATCTCAACTCCACATTGATATTTATTGACCTAATTCTTGACAAACGCATTACCTATTTTATAAGAGTAAAACATTAATAAGATACAATATCTGAAATGAGATGACTTAGTCTTTTGTAAATATACTTAAATGCTCTTTCAACCACTTAGAGAACTCTCGTGCGTGTTTCATTTCTAAATTTCTTGGTGTAATATTGCCTTCCATATTTTGAAGAATAAACATGTATTCATTAATTTCATAAAAATGACAAGTTAATGTGTAACTAATATAATAAATTTACCAAGGATTAAATGATATAAGTTTTAACTTCTATAAATATTTGATTGATCTTTATTGAAAAGGACATAACGATGGTCGTGTTCTAAAGTGTGCATGTCAAGTTTCCTTAACAAACCCACTCTAATTGGAGATTTGTCAGCATTGTAGAGAGTGTGGTTGAGTTTTGTCTCAAAATTAGTAAATACCTATGCCAATATCTTAAAGGAAGCTAGCACTATTAAGAGGAAGACAAAGGTAAGGATGCCAAAGAAAATCAAGTTCACTAAGAAAGTAATCTCCTTTTTGCAACATGCTCTTCCCCTCAAGAAAGGATCAGGGTCCATCTCATTCCATGCACACATTGGTGGCCATCTTATTGAAAATTCTTTCATTGGCTTGGGTTCTAGTGTGAACCTTATGCCCTATAGTGTGTATCTTGAATTGGAATTGGGTGAATTGAAGCCAGAAAATTGTACCCTATAATTGGTAGACCAGTCTATCAAAGTCCCAAGGGACAGGGTGGATGATGTGTAATTGTGACGTTGCACATGAAAATGGTGGCAATGTTCTTGGTAGACTTCATTGTTCTAGATACAGAGAGACATGCATGTGATTTATTGCATGAGAAAATTCACTAGGGATGAAATCCTTAGAGTTTACTTTAACAAAGACACAATAATCCCACCCGCAAGAAGATGAATCTTATTATAATATAGTAAGGATCAAACCCAAAGGACAACATATTTAAGAAGAATTGGATCAATGTAACAAAGAAAGAACTAGTATATAACACAATATTGGATTGGTTTTTAAATATATAGAGAATGGAAAATAGAAGGGCTGAATTAAATGATAAATATATGGATGGGGACACTATGTTGGAATAGGTTTCACCACCACTACCTATCATTCACTCTCTCACTACATCATATTTAGCCGAAAACTACATATATAGAGTCAAGGAAAACCCCCCTTTCAACATTAAGATTAAATGCGGACAAATATTACTCTAAACTTGTTGTCACATTACCTAGAGATCATACATCTATTGCCTCAAAAACACCTACATGAAATTCTCATCAAGGGTTTAACTAAAAAATAGTCGATATCCTATATCTTAGGTTCAAAGTATTGTACACCATGCATCATGAGAAACACATAAACTTGTTGATCATACAAGCATAAAACAATCGATTCTAAACATATAATAGTTCATATAAAATTATACATGCAATCAAGAGAACAGAATTAGGTAACAGGGCTACTCCTCACACCCTAGTGAGAGGACTACTCACTCATGGAAATAGTATCAAAAATAACAACAGAAGAGAGAAAGAATGCCATCATCACAGAAGGAGGAGGAATCAAATTTGGGGTGTGAGGAAGAAGTTCTCTATTCATAGATGAGGGGCATCAATGAGTAGCAAGAACATACCTAGAAGGTTGTCAATATGTCATTAAGGTGTCAGACTTTCTTCCTTGTGATTGGATCTACTACTGTGTAGAGAAAGCAGTAGGTCGTTGATGGCAAAGGTCGTCAACAAATAGAAGGAAGTTGAACAAAACAAACCTCCTTTGAGGTAAGAACCTTGGAATCTTGGCAATGTGAAGGTGGAAGCGCCTTCAGTTGACATTCGTCAACTAACGTAAATGGTCAAAGGTTTCTGGAGTGGAAGTGGAAGCCTTGCATCATTAATGGTGGATCCCCTTTCTTGGAGGAGAATGCCTTGTATTTATAGGAGAAGATTAGGGTTTGGAACCCTCCAAACCACCTTGAAGTTAAGTCTTGGCCGCCATCAAGGTGAAGAAACACCAACAACATAAGGAAGACTATGGGTCTTTGACACACAATTTTTAAAATCAGTAGACGAAGGGTCTCATGACCCATAGAACTTCTGTCGATAGGTGAAGAGTCCATATGACCATCGATTGTCATGAGAAGGTTTTCCATCAGAAGGTAGGCCCCAGAGATCCTTCAGTTTTTATGCAAATGAGACCCATTGGTAAGTAGACACAACATCATCATCGATTTTTGGCCATCATAAGACATGTACAAAACTACCTTTGGTTGTCAAATGCAGAACAACCATTAGAAGACGAGCATTGAATTTCCATCAAAAGGGAAACGTAGCATGTCCTTTAGAAGGTAGGAACTGAGAAGCCATCATAAGTGGAAGGTGAGAGTGTTGTATTTTCTTTGGTTGTCAGGTGAAGGAGAGACATAATGGTGTAAATCAGAGGTTTGGTAGATGTAATGCAAACTGGTCATTTGGATAAAAGATGTAAATCAAAGGAAGACTTCTATAGGTTGTCAATCAATGGAAAGGAAGAATGATGCAATCTTACCCACCCCCGGAAAGGTAATATTGGCATGTGTTGTGGGGTCTACATCTATGAAGCATCAACCGATGGAATCATGAATCAATGGAGGGACAGATTAGTGGAAATTTGATCAATCTTGTCAAAAATTTCTTGGGCCCACTAATTAGTTGCTAGAGATGGTGTGTTTTGTTGATCATCTAGATTTCCATATTTGAAGCTTGGGTGATTTATAGGCTTATTACGGTTGTATTACTAGTATCCGTGAATAGAGTTGACTGCATTCTTTTCTTCAATTACTTATTTCTAGTGAATTGAGGTCGGTGCATGTTCATCGTAGATTGGTAGAGATGGTTGTATTGAATCTTGGTGTAAATTCCAGGCCCACTGCACTGTTAGAGCTTCAGGAATGATGACTGGCCCCACAATATTACACTAGCCATAACTATAAGCTTTCTCCTCACTCATGCACAAGCCAATATCCACTTCTCTATTGGTCACCCATCCTAGTTTTGATTTCCTAAGGCAAATGAGTAGTCAATATTATATATCTCAATTCATCAATCATCTGCAAGTATACATGATTAATTGTAGTCAAGGTCAAACCACAAGGATCACGGGTAGCTAGATGCAAAAGAACTAATGTTCAACAATCTAAGTCGATTACAACTGTAGAGTATGGTTACAAATAGCTAAAGACAAGTGAACAACAAAAGAACTTGAATTAAAGGTTGAAATCAGATTTTCAAGAGTCTTAGACATAATATTTCACTAACACACCATCATGGATTAAAGCATGCCATTAACTTGAAAGGAGGTTGTCATCATCATGCACCTCCTGGTGTCATGAAATGGTTCTCATCTTTGCATAACACTTATGTATTTGTGCTTATATTTGAACACAACCTTGAACCCATCAATATTCTCTATCCACTCTCGTGGTCTAGATCATAATGTCATGAATCTTACTCCCTACTCCCTCATACTTCCTCCCAAATAGCACACAAAAGCATGAAATAGGTATAAAAGCTGGCAGCCAAGCCTACAAGCAAATAAACACCGTAGGCATCCATGGAGAAGCAAATTAACTAGCATTCGATATAAAATTTTGAGTTCACATGAATGACATGGGAGTTACTCTCTCATGTCCAAGAAGAAGGTTCTACTCATACATAATGGAGAAACACAAGCACATTGTAGAATTTGTAGAGTTTTGCATAGTTAAAGAGAAGAAAAAGCTAAGGAACCAAAGGTGAAGGTAAGGAAAGTAGAACTCTGACTAGAGGATGAAATTCCACCCTTGGAGCTATTTTAACTCAGACAATATTCCCTCCTGAGAAGCTTGAATAAGAAGAAAAGCTCTATTGCACCTTTTAGAGAAGAAATGGTGAAGAATGGAGGTTCTTTCCCAAAAAACCTCTTCTTCCTCCCCAAAATCACCCTCCTCTTTCTCTGGAACTTATCTTGGTAAAAAAATGTCTCAAATCACAAGTGATAACTGCCCCAAGTGGCTACACTCATTTTTAAAATGAGGGGCGGTTACTGCTGAAATCTACAAAAAAAATTGATGAAGACGTGATGTGTCTTTGTGGAGATACATCGTGTGTCATTATGTAACCGGATGCTGAACTGCTACCTCGCAATAGGTACACAGTGTGTTCCAATAGGGACATGTCATGTAGCTTCCATTGGAGTCTATTTGGGAATATAGCACATGTCGTGTGCTATTAAGAACATGGTCGTGTGCATTGGCAGCAAGCTAAAGTTGGCCCCTGAATGTGTGGACACGTTGTGTCTTAATAAAGATATGTTGTGTATTTTTCTCTATAGTTTGTCCATTGAGGCCACTGGAGACCTACACACCCGTGTTCTAAACAACACACTCTGTGTTCTTCACTTAGTGACTTCTTTCTGGAAAGTTACATGTCATATCTTAAGAAAGACATGTCATGTCTTTTGTTGTTTCTTCAGGATCAACTCTGGATCAGCTGCAAGTTGCAGGGAGATTCAACTAAGGTCAGATTTTGGTTGGACTATCTTTAGTTTATCATTTTTGACGTGTACATGTGATCAACATCATGCAACAAGTAAAATAACTAAAAGGTGGTAAGTTAAATATGATTAGAGGCTAAATGGAAGGCAAAATGAACTGAATTTGTGTGCAAATGTGTGATAAAAGAATATATGAAATGTGGACATCACCTAGTACTACTCCAAGTTGAGTACACATAACTTTGGATTTCATAGTGATGGGATCTATGAAAAGGAGGTGCACCCTTGGTGATATGGGTAGTCCAATCATTCCTTTTAAAATCATTTTGTTTGAGGCCTCAAATCCTAGGATGTTAGAATCTCACCCATGGACTCTTGACATCCTCATCAAGGCTCAACTATATTTCCTCATAATATATCCACATTTCAGTGTACACCTAGAATGGCCCATGGACACCCAACTCCCAATCATAGATATCACCTCAAGGGTGGCTAAATCACCATGGACAATCCTTTCTGACATGCATAGACTACACGACTCAAAACTAGCATGCCACATGCCCATGTAGGCCCCACTTACTAGAGGGGTTATGCCTCTAATACAATTTGTAACACTCCCAAGGCTCTAGTAGAGTTTTAATAAGGACGATTAGCCCCACAGACCACTACCATACTTAACTACATGATTTGTCTTCACTCATGCACAAGCTAGGATCAATCTCTCATCTGGTCACTCATCCTAGTACTACCCCAAGATGAACACATATAACTTTAGAGTTCTTACTAATGTTCTTTCTAAATAAGGAGGTGCACCTTGGTGATATGAGTAGTCCAATCAAGCTTTTAAGATCATTTTATCTAAGGCCTCAAATGATGGGACATAAAATTTGGGGTGTGTGGCATTCAATCTATAGACTTAGAAGATTTCTAGTGCTAACCCACTATGAAAAGGAGACAAACTTCTCTTCCCATGCCTAAAAGAGTTGACTTCATTTTGTCTTGTTTAAGGTCAAGTGGGCCTTCAAGGATTCAACATTGGCCTTCAGCTCGGATTTGTCTTCTACCCTGGCCACCTTGAGGACTCTCTTGTGTGAGTATCCCTAACTTGCTTGGTTCTCAACTTCCCTACTTACAACCTTCCATGCATCGTTAAACATCTGCCTAATAATTCCCATTGGAGGAAATATCTAGGAATGATTTGACATCATCATCTACTGCACTATAGAAGGTTTTAGTAAGTTGCATGTTGGAGATGTCGTGATAGGGGCATTTGCATAGAAGCTCTTCAAATCACTCTCATGCTTCAAAAAGAGTTTCACCTGGGAGATAATTGAACTGAGTGATCTGCCCCTATGTTTTCTACGTGATTGAGGGCAGAAAGAGCTTCTTAAGGAACTAGTTTTGATGTTCCTCTCAGGTTCTAATATTATGACCATCTAAGGAATTATCCCATACCCTAGCCTTGTTGGTGAGGGATTAGAAGAATAGGTGTAGGTTCATGCCTTCATCAATCACACCATCTTGTTTTCTTAGTCCACATAGATCAATGGACTTTTGAAAATGATTATGTGTGTCCTTGTCGATAATGTCTGCAAATTAATTGTTTTGCATCTTGTGAACTATTGTGTCTTGATTTCATATTTAGGTGTTGTAATGTTTGGTTGGATGATTGTATTATGGATGTCAACATCTGAGGGGATAAAGAACTCTCTCTCTCTCATTCGACTTATGCAACTTCTTATAACTTCCTTTGCAATGAAGCTATGGCTTCTGCCATGAGTTTGTCACGTTGTGCTACCAGTGTTGCTTAAACTCTATAGTTGATCTCTTCTTCTGCCATCTTGTCTTGCCATTTATGAAGGATCACGTGGTTGGTCCTTTCAATTTTAAGGTCGAAGTCTAGTCCGAGGTTGATGCTAGAAGAGTGTCACATGCACTAGAGATGGTTCCTAAGGAAGGAAGACCACCAAGATTAAGATTACTGATGCAAAGTTGAATTTAAGATACGCAATATTATAAATTATAAAAGAAAAACACTAACTAATCCTAGTTGGTTCGAATGATCAAAAAATTTCATTTTCCCTACAAACAATACCAAAATTTAATGTGTGGTTTATCTCATGAGAAAATTCGCTTGGAATGAAATCTCTAGAGTTGACCTTAACTAAGCACATGATAATACCACCTGCAAATGGAAGGATATTATTGTCGCATAGCTAGGATCAACAATAAAGGTCAATGTATTTAATAAAAAGCTAATGAATCTAACAAAACTAGAACTAGTATTAAAACAAGTTTGGGTTGGTTGTTGATTATTCTAATATTGGAAAACAAAAGGGTTGGATGAAAGGTTTATAAATCAATGGATGGGGATACTAGGGCAGAATAGGTTTGATTGTCGTTGTCTATCATTCACTTTTCCACTTCATGATATTAAGCATGGAAATACATATGTAGGCTAGGACAATCCCCCTTTTGGTTTTAAGTTGAAACTCAGACAGATATCATGGTTCATACAATAAAATGATTGATAAATATATATATAATGGTTGATTATATATATAATGGTTCATACAATAATAGATGTAATGAAAAGAACAAAATCGGGTAGTGGGATACTCCCCACACCATAGAGAGAGGACTACTCACTCATAGAAATAGTAGCAATTACAACAATAGAAGAGATAAAGAAGTCCATAATCACATTAAGTATTATGAATCACAACCATTGTGTGTAGAAGCAATTCTTCAAATTCTGAAATGAAAGCATCAATGAACAGCAAGAACACCCCTAGACGTTTTTCAGGGATGTGTTGGAGGTGTCATTCTTTCTTTCTTGTGAATTAGATCTACTAATGTGTAGAGAAATCAAAAGTTTGATGATGGTGGAGGTTGTCAACTAATGGAAGGAGGCTCCAAAAAAAACCTATTTTGAGGTAAGAACCTTAGAATAGGTAGTGGGGGTGGAAGCACCTTTTGTTGACGTTCATCGACTGATGGAAATGAAGAATGTTTTTGGAGTGAAAGTGGTAGTATTATAGTGTCAATGGTGGATCCCCTTTCCTAGAGGAGAAGATCTTGTGTTTATATTCAAAGGTTAGGGTTTGGAACCCTCTCAGTCACCTTGGAGTTAAGTATGGATTCCATGGAGGTGAAGAAACACTAGCAAAAAGGAAGATGATGGTTCATCGACTCTCAGTAATGCCATTGGTAGACAAAGGGTTTGACAACCTGGAAGAAATTTTGTCAGTAGGTGAAGAGTCTTGAAGACCATCAGTTTTCATGAGCATGTCTTCCATCACATGGTAGGAAATGGAGATCCTTTGGTAGTTGTGAGCAGAAGTCCTATCAATAGGTAGACGTAGGACCACCATCACTTGTTAATCATCAGAAGACATGTGCAGAACTACCTTCGATTGTCAAATACAAAAGAACTGTCAAAAGGTGTGAGTGTTGGATTTCCATTGGAAGGGGAATGGAACACTTCCTTAAAAAGGCAAGCACTGGGAAGCCATCATAGGTGGGCCATTGGAAGGCGAGACTGATGTATTTCCTTCAATTGTCAACCAAAGGAGGGTCGCAATGGTGTAAATCAGAGGTTTTTTGAATGTAACACAAACTAGTGGTTTGGAAGAAAGATGTAAACCAAAGGAAGGCTTCAATCGGTTATCAACTGATGGAAAGGTAGAATTATGCAAATGCACCCCCGGAAGGGGAGCTATTTGCATGTGTCATGCGGTATGCACCTATGAAGCATCAACCAATTGAATCATCAATAGATGGAGGGATGGATCAATTGAAATATGGTCCATTTGTCAAAAAATTATTGTCTCCACTAGTCAGTTAGTAGGACCACCACTTCCTACACTCCTAGCATGCAATGAAGTTCAAACCTACCATGAAAACCAAGAATTTGATCAAAACCTTATAAATTACCATAAAATCAAGAAAACATAAATGCAAGATAGTTTTAAGATAAAATATGGAAATGAATGAAAAATAGATTGATAATGCAACTAAAACAACAATTGCATGTATATAACTAGGAAGATAGGTGAGAAATAAGCTGCACTACCGCCAATTTCTTAATGGCATAGCCAATTCATTAAAGAACTACATCCATAGATTTTGGTGATGAATATGCATTCATCATGGAGTCAGAGGAGAATATGATTCCCATCATATTGGGAAGGCTCGTGTTGACTACAACTAATGCTAAGTATCCATGTGCACACTGGCACAATGACAATTACCTTCCTGACTTTGGGGTTGACCCTTAACATATTCACCACATCATCACCCCTGGATGATAAAAGGAAATACAAGTTTGAAGAGCCAATAGATTAAGGAGCAACTATTGAATGCCAATGAGAAGTCCCTTTACTTCAAGAATATGACCTTGGTTTTCTCTAATGGATGATTGAGATGAAGAATACCTTGCCCAAATAAAGACAATAAACTTAGCGCTAATGTGAGGAAGCTGGTGTTGGTTTGAAATCTTTCTCACTTGAACCCCATTTTTGTCAAACTTTTGTTTTTATACCTTCCAGAAACACACATACAATGCAATGGATAATTTTTCTATTTGTATTCATCTAGAACATGAACCTATCTATAAGAATGATGCATGAAGTGGACAAACCATGATAAAGTCAAAGTTGATAAGAGAGGAGAAGAATGTGAATTGAACTAAAAAAATACAAGATACCAGCCACCACGGTTGTGGTTCCATCCAACCAGAACATATGTTCTCCACAAAATGGATATCGTAACCCTGGGCTAACTCACTTGAGAAACTTGTATTTCCCCTTAATCCTGATGTATAACCACTACAACTCCATCATCATTACCATATCATCTCAAGCCTCAATTTCATTTTTATGTCAACATAGTTTAAAAGTTTGGGGTGGTAGGGCAATAAGCCCTTGATTTTATTTGTTCCTTTATTATAAATTTTACTTAGATGATAAATTGCTTGACTAACACTCATACTTTCCTATTTTACACTTCCATTTAGCCTTTTCCACACTTGCATGCCATATATATGATTCCCTTGCATTTTGTCCATAATTTCAGAATATTTTTTGCATTTTCTTTCCATGCTAACCATCCACTTGCATTCAATGTAGATTTTTCTAATTTTCTTGTGTGATTAGTTAAATATTACTTTCATGTCATTTCCCACTATGTATCTTGTGTCTTGAAGTGAGTAGGGACATTTGGTATGATTTTTCCAAAATCACCCAAACTTGAGACATTTAGCCCAAAAAGTTATTCTAGCTTAATCTCTACCTTTTTACTTTGTAATTTAAACAAATGATCTTTGATAAATTTAACTCACCCTCCTTCATTTATCTATTTGATTGATAAAGTTCCATGTTTAATATACATGTTTATCACTTATCTCTGATTGGATTAAATGGTGAGAGGGAATTCAATCAAGTCGTAGATGTTTTGATTGTCTTATGATGGTTTATTTGACCCTTATGTGATCTACTATTCTTCCAATATTTCTTATCTCAATGCCTCATGAAAGGATGCCAAAGAGCACATATTCATCCTTGCATACTATCCAAAATTTTGGAGGGGTCAATCCCTCATCTCCCTGCTTCTTCATACCACCACATGCCCCATATACACAAGGGACAAAAAAAGAAAACAAAAATAAATAAACTAAATATGCTCATGCGTAACATAATCCAAAAAAGGAGAAGACTGGATAACTAGATGGGTACAATTGATCGACACATCATTAGTTCTATGTGCAAAATTTGTTGTAGTTCTATTTTTTGTTCGGGGTGCTTGGGCATAAGGTTTGATGCATATTGTTGAATGTGACTCCCAATAGATAATTTATGCAATCAATCGGTCGTCTTCTGATTTTCCATTCTTGCTTCTTGGAAGGCCCAATTATAAAGACTTCTATCAAATAATTGGATAGTAATAATAGAGAAAGTGGATAGAATAGGTGATTGGGTCCTGATATGTTAGATAGGTGACGTTTCTCTAGAAATTTACAATCAGTTGTATATCTTGAATATCCTACTCACTAGGATCTCATGTTACACTTGTTAACCTATTTATATAGTTTAATTATAATAAAACCATTCGATTTACCCAAAAAAAGAGAAGATGGTTGCTCTTATGTAATAGTATCCCAACCTCCTTCCAAACAATCCTTTCCAATTGCATTCATGTTGGGCTTGAGAAAATCAATCCTAGATGAAGTGGGTCATTTGGTGTAGATTGACTTTTATGGGAGAAATCATTCAGATGAAACCACACTCTTGGCAGCTAAGTCAAATATGCAAAATGAAATAGTTTTACGTGGAGTCTTGTGAATATCATGTCACTTGCATGAGTTGTGGCACTGTATAAGTGAACTCTATGTACTTTGTGCCTTATTTGTGCTTGAAATATGAATGAAAAGAGGAGTGGGGTGAAATTAATGTATTTATACAATGTTGAACTTGTCTAGTCAAACGTCAATTCAAGTGTGCGCATTTATCATTTCTTAGTTGATGAAATTGAAGAGAGATTTAGTTGGATCATTCTTGAGGACAAGTATGTTTCAATCTTGATATGGTCATGGATTCCTAGTTTGGCTCTCCATCTTGTTTTATTTTTCTCCTTATTCACATCATAATGTTTAGAATGCACAATATTTCTCAATAATTATCACTTTATGGAAAATGCACTTATGGCTGTGCTTACATGTCTTTATAGATACTTTGGTACTAATTGATGGAAGGGAGAGAAGGAGGATGATATTAGGACTTCCCCATCCATGGAGGTGCCCAAAGTGATCCCAGAAGCTACCCTAACCTACCCCAAGTGACTAAGGATAGAGTTGAAGTAAAGAGTAACATAGATTGACACTTAGAAGAGTCAAGTGTGTCTCAAAGCCCAAAAACAATCATGGTACCCAGACACGACCATGCTACCAAAGCTAAAATCACATATTGATTCAGGTTGGAAGAAATTCAAAATAGCTCAACCACCATGACCCATGGTCATCAAAATAATCTTGGTGTGTAGAGCCCAGAACTATTGTCTTGCCTAACATAGTCATGGTCATAGTCTCCAAGTACAGACATTCCCAAGGCCTTGACCTTCTCTGATTGACTAGAGGTATCAATTGATTAATCCCTTTATTTTGATGATGACTAACCATTCCACTTTTTTGAGTCTAATTCTTCTACTTGAGTGATTTTAGATTGGATAGGCACACACCAAATGGCTAAACTTGCAAATCCTAGTTTAGAGAAATCAAGTCACATGTGAAATAAGATCAAGATAAAGTATAGATAATTTTCTCCTTAGATATTTGATTTAAATCATGTATAATGATAGTAGGACTCATAAATAAGCTCACATCATCAATACAATAAATTGTGATGAGTTAGGTTGCAATTGGGAGGTTTTAGAACACCCAAAACAACAAGTCTAGTTGGTTAAGTTTGCTATGTGGTAACATGGTCGTCAACACTATTCATCAATGTTCCTAAAACCTCCTATTGATCGAGTTTATTGTCAGAATACAACTTGTCCGACCACATTTATTTCCAAAAAACAATGTCTATAGTCTGAGTTACCAACTTGGACAATTGTACTATAGCAATCATTTTTTATTTTCAATATAGTCATTTGAGAGAATCCCTAGTGAAATATATTTGTTGGTCTCTTCCTAAAATAGTTAAAATCATTCTAAGTTATTATAATGGCTAGGAGGCATCCCTAACTATAAATAGAATCCCTTGGGCTTCATCCCATGGTTAGAGAAGCACTCGGAAGTCCCCAATCTTATAGTTGAGAGAGATTTTCCACGAAGAGCCCCCTTCCACTCTCATGAGATTAATCACTTGCTACATCCATTAGAGTGATTAGGAAATCTATAAGAGAGATGGTCCTATATGTATCTGTTATGAGTATCTCATTCATCTATCTCTTAATCTCTAATTCTCTCTTGAAGATTCTCTCTCTTGGGTAAGAGAGGTGAAGAAGAAGAATAAGGGCAAGTGGCCCTTGGTGAAAAGCTTCTCCTTAGTGAAATGAAGTCAAAGGAAGAAGATACAAGTGAAGAGTGGGAAAGTCCTTCAAGATCAAAGACTCATTGCAAGAGAAAATATGTCCTTAGTAAAATCCAAAGACTTGTTGCAAGAGTAGGAAAATACTTGGTAAAGTACAAGACTCGCTATCATGGATAGGTAATTCCTTTGTAAGGTTTTTGGCTCTTTTGGCCTAAAAGGTAATCTAGTTATCCATTGATATATAAAAGGGTGGTATCATGTTGTAACTCTGATAATGGAATATAAGAAGTGATACATGGTTGAAAATTCTATTGGTTGACCTCTATATGTAGTGGAGTACATCTCTGAGTTTAGATGTTGGAAACGCTATAAATACTTGTATTCATTGGTGCTTGTTCAATCTCTCTCTTCATTTCTTTTCATTCTTCCAATATTATATTGGGAAATATATTTAAGGTCTAATGAATTTTGTTTAAGTGGTTTTATATCCATTCGCCCTCTCTAGAGCCCCCATTATAGATCTAACAATTGGTATCTGAGAAACTCTGAGAAATACCTTCACATGTGGTACAAGATGAGAAACAATTAAGGAAGAATGTATTACCTTAACATTTTGGTCTTTGATGGAGGCAACTTTTCAATATTAGAAGAAAATTGGAATTCCATATTCAAGGATCAAGTCTTAATCTTTGGAGAATGTTGATCTTCCATACAAGAAGTCAGGGATAAAGCTAGAGGAATGGGATGTGGCTACTTTCAAGAAATAAACC
This sequence comes from Alisma plantago-aquatica, assembly GCA_963693085.1. Taxonomy (NCBI): domain Eukaryota; kingdom Viridiplantae; phylum Streptophyta; class Magnoliopsida; order Alismatales; family Alismataceae; genus Alisma; species Alisma plantago-aquatica. The sequence continues at coordinate 478,102,276 of OY856411.1, forward strand.
TTGAATGCCAAAGCCATAAACATCCTATATGCCTCTACCCTTTCTTTTTAGTTCAACTAGATATCTTATTATGACATGGTCTATAAGATATAAAGAACTCTATGTATCACTTATGAGGGGATGGAGAAAGTCAAATAAAGAAAGGTCTACATGCTCACCCAACTATTTGAAGGCTTTTAGATGGGAAAGAAAGAAATTGTGGTTAAAATTCATGCTAGGCATAACATTGTTGTGAATAGTCTTGCATATTTGGGTCACATGACGGATCAAGGAAGTGGTAAACTCTAAGATCCTCTATTATCTTCCTTTCCTTTGGAACAAGAAGGTCACAACCATAAAAGAGGCCAAGACACAATCTATTGTCCCCATTGAAGAGCTCATAGGAACCTTCAAGCCTAAGATTGATGAAAACAATCAAAACAAGAATTTGATGATGATTTGTTCCATGCCTCATCAAGTCACAAATTTCTCAAGGTGAACAATATGCCATTTTCTCTAAAGGTAAACCCTACAAAGGCAAGTATTCTTCCCCATAACGTGTTTCAAATTTGGAAAGAAGGGTCACTTCAAGGATGATCACGCACAAGGCAAAAAGATCCATCGTGATAAGAGAAGGGAAGATAAGAACAAAAGGAAGGAGAAATGAAAAAAAATATATATAGGGTTCCTACATCTCAAGAAGATCCTAGTGGATGTTGTAGATCAAGATATAGTGAAAGTGAGGTTTGGCAATGGAATCTTACTCTCTTGGCAAGTTAAAATGAATATTTAAATGAGGTGAATCTAAACTCTTTAAATAAATAATCTTTAACTGGAATTATTCATGTTATGCATGCATATCTTAAGTTTACTAAGCATAAAAATAAAATTCTTTCTAGGATTGTTTCTAACTTGCATGGTTAGAAAATGAACTTAAACATGTTAATACTCGCTTGCAAAATGATGTTGACAATCTCCAATATCTTTATCTAGAACATGAATTGAAATTCAATAGTGTTGAGATATGTACAATACCTATGTTAGTCAAGTAAATGTTTTATACTTGAAAATTCTTACTTGCTTGACAAGATTAAGTTTTGAGAATCTAAACCTTTTATGCCTAGTTCAAATGAAGAGCATTCTATAATTGTTTTTCCTCTCATTTTTGATATTGATGTTCTTAAAATTGAAAATGTGGACAAAGACTAAGTTTTTTCAAGGAATAGAATAAAAGATAGTGTTTATTTTTTTAAAATTACTATGCTTATGAATGAAAATGCTTCCTTGCTTGAAAAAATCAATATAATTCAATCTTGTTCTAGTTTTAGTAGTAGAGAGAATGATATTGCTGCTCTTCATATTGTAAAAGGGTTATTACATGACAATACCTTTGCTTAGATATCAAACTTTTTCATGCTAAAGATGGTATTAATTAATTATTTTTTTCTACTAGTGATCCTATGTATGGTAATCATATATTGATATCCTCTTTGCAAAGATTCTTATGTGGTAAAAGGAATCCTAATCAAATCCTAGACCATACTACTAAACAAATGTATAGTTTTTCCTGAGGGAACTCGACCAACAGTCATGCTTAGGGTTTTCCAGCATTTTTCTTAGCAGAGTTATCCTCTAACCAAATATGGTCGACAACATCATGCACTAAATATACAAATTTCTTATTAGATGATATTTTCCCTATCAAATAATATCCTTATTCTAATGGTACTTCCATGTACCCTTTTTATTATATGCATATTGCCATTCTTTGAATTTCCTATCTTACATACAGCTCTATCTTTTAATTTCTCTAACAATTGATATATCTCTATATCTTGAAAATAATTTGTCTTGAGTTGTTATGTCCATCTCTATGATGATATATTTGGAACTTTTGGTTGTGACTATCTTCCTTCTATTATGCTCTATCTTGCTACATAATCTAGTTGTATATCCTTTGTATGGTTATTTCTCTACATCTACCTATAGCTTGTTTTTAACATGTGCATCTTTTGCTACGACAAAGATCCAACTAGTAGTCTTTCTACATGTAGTTCTATTAGTGTTTATCTTGTGCTATGCTTGTATCTTGTTTCATATCTGCTAGTTTGAGTCACTTTCTTTCATAGCCTCGCCTTGATTATTTCTAGAATTACATCTAGGATTGTTCAATTGCATGTCTTAATTTGTTTTACACACATTTCTTGGACAAGTCCTTTACTTTTTTTTCTCTTCTACTCTCCCTTTCTAACGAGTTATGTTTTACCTCTTCAAACCCCCACTTTTAGATATGATGAAGGGGGAGAAGATATTTCTTACATAAAGGGGAGAAGACATATATGAGTAGAAGATGCAATTTCTATAAATGTTATAAAGTCTAAGCATGCAAGAATAATAGCATCAATTGAGGAAGAGTATATGAAATCAATTCACATCGATTGAGGGGGTCATAGGAACTCAATTTTATCGAAATCCTAGGTTTCTCCAAAGGTATGATTTTACTTGAATGTTTGAATACATTTATGGAATAGTTTGTCATCTTAAAAGGGGGGGATAATGTTGATTCAAAGTCTAAAAATGACCAATTTCTTTGCTTTAATGATGACTAAATAATTTCACTTATTTGTGTCGAATGCTTCTACTTGAGTGATTTCCAATTAGATAGAAACACTCCAAATGCCTAACTTGCAAAACCTAATTTGGAGAAATCAAGTTATACATGCACAAAAATAAAGATTGAAAAATAAATAATTTTCTCCTTATATCTTTTATGAAAATCACTTACAATGATTGTATGACTTGTAATTAAGCTCATATATGTAATATAATTAATTAGGTTGCATTTGGGAGGTTTTGGAACACCCAAAATAGCAAGTGCAATCAGACGAGTTTGTCATGGGGTAACATGGCCAACAAAGCTATTCATTAGTGCTCCTAGAACCACATGTTGGCTCATTAGTATTCCCAGAACCTCATGTTGGCTGAGTTTCTAGATAGCATGCAACTTGGATGACCAAAAATATGTCCTGACAATAAGGTCAGTTGGTTAGTTACCAACTCGGCTGACTAATTTTTTATAGTACAATAGAGTTGTTGGAGATAGTTCCAAAGTGAAATATATCTATTGTACTCTCCTCAAAATGGCTAGAATTCGTTTTAAATGATTTAGACATATAGGAGGCATCCTCAATTATAAAAGGATCCCTTATGCTTCATACCACGATTATCCAAACACTATTAAGGTCCCTAAATTAGTTAAGAGATATTTGCCTCAAACACACCCCCTTCTGCTCCCATGAGAATAATCACTTGCTACATCCATTAGAGTAGAAAATATATAAGGTAGATAGTCCTATATGTATATATTATGAGGCTCTCACTCCTCTACCTCCCAATCTCTCATTCTCTCATGATGATTCTATCTCTTGGCTAAGAGACGTGAAGAAGAAGAAGAAGGGAAACAAGATATTGGTGAAAAACTTCTCCCTAGTTAAGGTGAAGTCAAAGTTAGAATACCCAACTCAAGAGTGGGTAAGTCCTTCAAGGTCGAAGATTTGTTGCAAGAGTGGGTAAGATCTTGGTGAATTCTAAGACTTATTGTAAAATTAGGTAAATCCTTGATAAGTCAAATGACTCTTGGCCATGGATAGGTAAGTCCTTTGTAAGGTTGTTGGCTCCCTTGGTCTAAAAGGGAAGCTAGTTATCCCTTTCTCTTAGAAAGGATGGTCTTATGTTGTGACTCTTATAGATGAATATAAGGAGTGACACATGGTTGAAAATCCTACAGGTTGACCTCTCAAGGTAGTGGAGTATATCTCTAAGTTTAGAGGTTGTAACCACTAAAAAACTTGTGTTCTTTGGTCCTTGTTAAATATCTCTCCCTTTCTTTTTCATGCTTGACAAATTATCTTGGAAAATGTTTTGAAGGTCTAATGAGTTTTGTTTAAGTGGTTTTATCTCTATTCACCCCATATAGAGCCCATTATAGATCCAACACCTCCTACCTCATTCATTATGGATGTGGAATACACCATGGTTTTGCTAACCTCAAGCCACCATATCCATAGTGCCCACCACGGTCGTGCTAACTCACTCCATTTCACCACCCTTTATCTAGTCCTAACCCATATTCCACAATGACTGTTCTCGACCACCATAATTGTCCTAGACCTACCCACCATGATCATGCATCCCACCTAATCCCAATGCTTCCCATTTCCACTTTTACCACTTTACCCACACTTAACCCTCGACCTTATATACCACTTTATATACAGTAGTGGAATTTGGAAGTCAAGGGTTAGTAGTCCTTAGTCATTATAGCCTCCACTCACTCCTGCATACCAGATTCACTCCATATCCTTCCATCTTCCACCTCAAAACACTAACTTTGTAGGTTTTTTATCATTCCATGTCCATTTTTCACGTCATTCCATCAACTTGGATGAGGATTCCATGTTTGGAGCTTCTGGAGATGAAGATTGGATCATCTCCACTTCTGTTCATGGATTTTCTATCTTCTTCTCCTTCTTCTTTTGTTATTTCTTTGATCATCAGTTGCTAAACCCCCTTGTGGGTTGTTTGGGGGGGATATGTAATTATGATATCATGTAGGGAAATATTTATGCTTATACTTCTATTTCGTTGCATATTGCTTGTTTTCCTTCCTGACCTTTTTATATGGTTTTTTTAGTTATGGAAACACCTAAGGCATATATAAAGGGGTGATATTGGTATTTTTGGTGGGAAAACTCCTAAGTTCCCTAGAGGAACTTTATCCAATTTCTCCCCCTTTGCTATATATCCATTCCACTAGCCCTATGTGAAAGCTTTGAGTGACTAGGTATGTCTCTCCATATGTGCATAGTGAAATGACTCCTTTAGTAGTTAGACGGGGATAGTGGGACATGAAATACCCTTCTCTTACACCCCACACCACTCCCTTCCCCTAAGTGTGTTAGTAGAACCATTCTTTGACATAGAACTAGATAATAGAGATAAATTTTTACCTATCCCATAGTTAATAGAGCACCATAACATTGAATGGGAAGTGATAGGGACTAGTTGTCCTATACACTACCATACCAAACGTGGCAAACTAATAGGGTAGGAAGCATACTCTACATCATTCCTTTTTGTTTGGTTTGATAGCTCAATTGTTGGATGTATGTGTTGGAGTAGGACCCTTGCACATGGTTGATGGTTGAATACCCACCCCAAACATACCACTACCCAATTACTTTCTAGAATTCAATCTTGATCCCTTGATAGATAGTTGTCTTTTTCATACTTAGTATAATTGCTTGTTTATGATATTCAATTCTTTTTAGAGTAATTCATTCTTGATTTTAGTTACTTGTGTTAGCTTTTTCTTAGTCAATTTCTTAGTGTAGTCTTAGCTTCCCTTGATTAGTTAATTGCCTTGTTTAGTGTCAATCAGGATTACTCTTGTTTATCTAGTGTTGTCTGCCTTCTTTGCTTAGTTAATAAGATGTAATTGCTATTTCAACATGTACTCCATTCTTTCTCTCTTTACTTGCTTTCGCCCTTAGTCTAATCACCCTAACCCCCATTTACACCCTTTAAACCCTAGTCTCTTCTCTACAAACCCAAAGAAATAACCTAGATCTAGTGCCCATCTACTCCATATGGATTTGACCACGTACTGGATGCATTCTCATTATATGTATTAAGTCATGCACTTTTGAATATATTACCAAGGGTGTATCTAGATTGAGCAATTATAAATTATTTTTTAGCTCAATGTTCCCTGAGGTGCATCAAGTTATCACTTCTCTACCTCCCAACCTCTCTCTCTCACTAGAAGTATAAGTCTCTCTCTTGGATAAGAGAAGAAAAAGTACAAACAGTTGTGGCAAAGAAAGTTTACCCTTCATGAAGCAACTATTTCTTGGAGAAGAGAAGATGGAAATAAGTGGATTTGGAGCAAGGGAAGGGGTCCTTTGATGGTGAAATATTCTCCTTGATGAAGATGAATTCAAAGGTATAGAATCTTGTCAAGAGTGGATAGGTTATTAGTAAAGGTGGAAGACTCTTGATCGATGGATAGGTGAGCCCTTTGTAAGGTTGTTGGCTCCCTTGCATTGAAAAGGGAAGCTAGTGTAGACTTCGATCTTAAAAAGGTAGTCTATTAGTGAAACTCTGATAATAGAATATAAGGACTAAATCAAGGTTGGAAAATCTTGAGTCTGACCTCTTTAGGTAGTATAGTTGCATATTTTATGAAGGAACCACTATAAATATAGCCTTCACTTATGGTTTGTTCAATCACTCTCTCCCTTTCTTTTAATACTTACATATTTATATTGGGAAATAACTTGAAAGTCTAATGTGTTTTTATTTAAGGGGTTTTACCTCAACTCAAACCCCATATTGATCTCTTCGTTTAATAAGTGGTATCAAAGCTAGGTCATCTCCAACCAAATATTGTAACAAGTACAATAAGATGGGTTATAATCTAGATGGGATATAATCTACACACTTGCCAATCTTTTATGGAAGCAACTTCCACTATTAGAAGAGAATAATAGAGTTATATGTTTAAAATGCAAGTCTCTAAGATTTCAAAAATTTTGGGGCTCCATACAAGCAATCTTAAAGGAAAGATAGAAGATTGGGATGTGGTTACCTTGAAGAAAGACCTTAAATGCCAAAGTCATTAGTATTCCCAATGCCCCTCTCACAACCGCTCTCACAACTGGATATTTTCTTCTGAGACCTCTCATGAGATTCATACAAAGCTATGTGTTACATACAAGGGGATGGACCGAGTGAAGCACTCCAAGATAGGGATGCTCACTCTATAACTTGGAAACTTCTGTATGAGAAAGACATAGTCTATTTTTGAGATGTACTCAAGGTTAAATCTTACTGTCAATGGCCTTGTAACTCTTAGTCAACCAATGGAGTCCAGAAATGTATGTGTTAAGATTCTCCACTCTCTTCCTCAATTTTGTGACAAGAAGGTGACAAGCATAGAAGAATCCACAAAACTCTTCACTCTCCTCATTGAAGACCTCATAGGGAACCTTAAAACATATGCGGTGTGTCAACACTTGAGATGAAGAGGATCTTGATGAGAGAAATAAAAATAAGAATGAGAAGATGATTGATTTTGATGATTCCTCACGTCATCAATCCTTTCAAGGATAGGTTCCATGTATTATAAAGAATAAATCTTTAAAGGGAAATATTATTTGTCCTCGTGATGCTTTGATTGTTGACGTAAGGGTCACTGTAAGATGATTTCCCACAAGGAAAAGGATTCATCACCATAAGGGAAACAAGAGAAAGGATGAGAAGCATATGAACAAGAAAATTGGTCACAAAGATCTAGTGAGTCCTCCAACACTAGCTCAAGTGAAATACCTAGTGGAAGTGAAGATGATGAATGCCACTTTACTCTTATGGAAAGCTCAAATAAATATTTGTATGTGGTAATTTTAAACTCTTTGTCTTAATAGTATTTAGTTAGAATTATTCATGCTTCCAATGTCTCTCTTAAATAGATTAAGCATATAAGAAAATCTTGCTAAGATTATCTATAACTTGTATGAAGAAATTGATTGTTTTGAATATGTTAATATTTGCGTGCAAGATTATATTGACTTTACTAAGATGGTTTATCTAGAACTTGGAAGAAAATTCAATGGTGTTGAGATAAAGAACAATTCTTATCTTGGTTAAGTTAATGTTCATAAAATTGAAATTGCTAGCTTGGTTGATAATATTAATACCTTACAATCTCTACCTGTTTTACCTAGTACAAATTAAGAGCTTACTAAAATTATATATTCTCTCATTTTATTTTGATGTTCTCAAATTGAAAATGAGTATAAATAAGTGATTTGCAAGGAATATAAATGAAAATGGTGTTAATATTTCTAAATTTACTATACTAGAAAATGAAAATGCTTCATTACTTTCAAACTCACTGCTCTTTAATCTTGTTTCGATTTTCATACTAGAGAGAAAGATACTTCTTCTCTTCATGTTGAAAAATATTCCTATATGACTAAATTCCTTTTGGAGACTAATCTTTTGCATGCTAGCGATGATATTGCTCGATTATGTTCTTTTATTACTTTTCAACTGCATGATATTCATATTTTGAGATCCTCTTTGCAAATATGTTTGTTGGTTAAAATGATGTGAACAAAATATTCATCATGCCACCAAGCAAGGAGGTAAACATGAGATTGGATTTGATAGAATCTAAAGGAACGTCAGTTGCAAAGGAACTCCAGATTTCAACTGAGAATCCTAGTTCTATGGTTAAGTGCATTTGCAATTATTTAAATGGAAATGATCATTAATATACTCTACACAATGTCCTATTAAGAAAGTACCCAAAACCAACATGGCATTGGGTGACCAATCTAACCCCCGCATACTATAGGCTATGGTCACTTGCAATTATTGTAAGAAAAATGGTCATTACTCTACTCCACATCATGCTTTATTAAGAAAACACCCAAAAGCAACACAGTTTTAGGTGACCCATCTAACCCCATAAAACCCAAAAATATGATTGGGGCTCACCATTCTTCTTATAAGAAATTTGCAAAAGGATTCAGAAGAGTTATTCATTTGAAAATTGTTCCTCAATCTACATAGAAGAAGACGTGAAATGAGTAAGGCTTGTAAATGAGATGTGGAACAAGTGGTAAAAATAGAGGTATTTGGTATTCATGTTGATATCCAATCATTTGTTGATATTACCAAGTTTTTATGAACTACATATAGTTTTTTGTGTCAATTCTTGCATATTATGGTTCTTATCATTTATTGCTCAAAAACGACCCTTGATTATTTTAAAGTGAATTACTAATTTGTTTATAATGTTGCTTGTAGTTTTTATGTCTCTAAAATAGATTTAGAAAACCTTGAATTTTTGGATAGCAACTTTGGTCGGTCAAGTTTTTTCTTGAGAAAAACTCAACCTATGGGAAAATTGGAGTTTCCCAAGATGATGTCATCAGATAAGAAATCAGACCAATAGATATGACCAATGACACTATGTAGTGAATGTTTGGAAGGGTTATTATACAAACACTTCTCTCTCAACTAGATTTTCTCAACCAATATAGGCACACTCCTTGATTGTCTCCTTATTATATGCATATTTCCATGCTTTAAACTATCATCTTGTGTGCAACTCTATATTTATGTTTTCACATAAATTGGCATCTTTATATCTTGAATTTGCTTTCCTGGAGTTGTTATGCATGTTTTGATGATACTTTTTTTGAAAACTCTTGGTTGTGTTTAACTACTTTTGTTTTTCTCTAACTATTTATAACTTTCTAGTTGTAAACTCTCTAATGGTTTCAACCTTGAAATTTTAAGTGACGTCCATCTTTGTATATAATGGATGATTTGTAGTGAGTAATATCCATATATGACCTTTTGAATTGCATTTTATTGTATGGATATTTCTTTACATATACTTAAAATACGTTTAATTTGTTCATTGTGATGTATATTATACTAGTATTTTTTCCAAAAAGTGGTAGACTTTTAACAACTGACATTATCTGCCAATAGTATGTTTTAAGAAAGTATTCTTATGCTATGCATGTATCTTGGTCCATACATATTAGAACTTGTTCTTTGATTGCCATATCTACCAGTTTGAGTTACTTTATTACATAGTATAAATGATGCTTTCTAGAATTACATCTAGAGTTATTAAAATACATGCCTTTATTTGCTTTATCTACATCGATTGGACAATTACTTTCTATTTTAATCATATACACCTCACCTTTTTCATATGATAAGGTGGAGAAGGGTAGTATAAATGTATGAAAACAAAATACTTTGCTTGTGTTATTGTTAAAGCCAATCTTGTTGGAGAAATGACATAAATTAAGGGATACAATGCTAACTCTATTAGCATAAAAATTGAGGGGGATTTTATGAAGTCAATACTTCAAAATCCCTAATTTCATCAAACTTAAGATTTTACTTGAAAGCTTCCAGTATAATTATGAACTGATTTGTCATCTTTAAAAGGGGTGAATTTTGGCTCAATGGGCTAAATTGACTAATCCCATATTTTGGAAATGGCTAAACCATTCCACCTATTTGTATATAATGTTTCTAATTGAGTAATTTCATATGGGCACATTCCAAATGCTTGAATTTGCAAACCCTAATTTGGATAATCAAGTCATTCATGCATTAAAGTAAAGATTTTAGAATGAAGTTTTCTCCTTAGATATTTGTTTTAAATCACTTATAAGGATTTAATGACTTATAATTGTGCTAAAACTTAGCATCAATTGGTATTTTTCCAAATAGGCACTTTCATTGGTGAGATTGTCATGGACTAAACTTTGCTGACAACCTTGTTTTGTTTACCAGTTGATGCAATTGGTTGAGATTTCATTGATTAACGAGAGGAAGGCATGTTTTTAGGCAAGTTCATAGACAAAGAGTTCAACGGAGAAGTTGGGTTGATAGACCTATTTAGGCCTTATCTTTTTATGCATTAGACAAGTTTTGGAACATAATCTCAGCCAATGACACTTTGTTTGTAAAGTGAAATATATCATTACATGGGGTATGTGAGAGACAATATATCTATTGGACACCCCAATGAAAGTTAGAATTAATCCTAAACGATTCTAATAGTATAAGGTTTTCTCAACTATAAGTAGGACCCACTGGGATTCATCCAATGGTTACACACATACCCCATAAGGCACATATGCTATAGGTGATACAAAATGTCCTCAAAGTGCCATGATCCACTCTCATGAGATTTATCACTTGCAACATTCATTGGAACGAGTAGGATATTGGTCATAGAGCTAGTCCTGCATGTATATCTTGCAAGTGTCTCACTTTTCTACCTCCCAACATCTATCTCACACTAGAACTGGGATACTCTCTCTTGACAAAGGGAAGAAAAGGGTGGGTGACCCTTAGCAAAAGAAGGTTTCTCTTGGTAAAGAGGAACTAGAAGGTGGTGGTATTGGAGCAAGGGAAGGTGTCCCTTGGTGGTCAACACTTATCCTTAGTGAAGGTGAAGTCAAAGGAGGAAGATCTTTTTAAGAGTGGATAACTCAATGGTGAATGCAGAAGACTCTTGGTAAATGGATAGGTAAGTACTTGGTAAGGTTATTGGTTCCCTTGCCCAAAAAAGGGAAGGTAGTTTAGACTTTGATCTTGAAAAAGGTGTCTCTTGGTGTAACTCTTGTAATGGAATATAAGGAGTGACTTAAGGTTTAAAATTTTAGAGGTTTACCTCTATAGGTAGTGGAGCTACTTTGAGATGGAACCACTATAAATATAGCCTTAACATTTGGTTTGTTCAATCCATCTCTCCATCACTTTTAGTACTTGCATATTTATCTTGGATGATAATTTGAATATCTAGTTAATTTTGTTTTAGTGGTTTTAGCTCAATTTACCCCCCCCCTTCAGTACATAGGTCCGACAATTAAAACTTTTCAATTTCATACTTTATGCCTAATTTCATCATAAATTACCTTAATATCAAGTTGGATCAATATTTGAGACAATTTAATTTTTTGAATACTTTGTTCAAGATAAAACCTATAATACTAAACCATCAATTGAGTTTAGACACTTTAACTACTTTAAATAATCATGCATATTCTTGAAACCATTTCATGGTGATCAATATTCCCACATACATAAACTCAACTTGAAATTAGTCTCACAATATATTTAGTATCATTTCCTTGAATTTAATTTTCTAACTACATGGTGAACAAATATCTTAAAGAAATATGTCACAAACTCAACTTATCTAAGATTTTGATCCCAACTTCCATTGAATTGTATCAAACAAGCTATCAACATATATCAAGTTCATTAGTGGTACATTCTAACTAACCATCTGTTAGAGGATGGAAAGTCCTACTAAACTACTAGAATGTTACGAAATCATGATGCAATAGTTAAGAACCTTGTCTGAACATAGAATAGTTATCTGATAAATGGAAAGTGGAAATCGATACAGTCTATGGGCATCATCTGGAAATCTTGGTGAATCCTATGTTGACTTAACATGGAGAAAAATAGGAAGTTTTTTAGGGCTTCCAGCAATCACCCATATTGAGAAAAAATGATGTGACAAACTAGGGAAACCTACAAAAATTCCACAGGAATATGTTCCCATTTCCATTCAAAATAGGCATTTGTTGTAGTGCTCATGCTAGCTTTTATTGTTTTGCCTTAACATGTCAAACACTCATCATATGCTCTACCACATACACTTTAAAATCTTGCCACCAACACAACTCTCTTGATAATGGTCAATCTTAGAACTCCGCATATGAATTGTATGCATTGATGAATGGGCCTCTTCCAAGTTTTCTTGCATATCTCATTTATATTAGGAACACAACAAATTTTGTTGGTGTAATAACCGATCATCATGTATCTTTGGTAATTTTGTAACGACCCCGCTTCCTGGTAACCCCCAATCAAGGGAGACCAAGAGGTCAGAGGCATTATCCTAAAATCTAAGATCAATGGTTTAACAATTAATCAAAAATAATTATCAAATTCTACTAAAAACTAAACTTGAAAGCTGGAAATAAATTTACTTTTACATAACTTGCAAAAAGTAGGAAACTATGACTTCTAACCGCAGTAGAAATCTATCTAACTAATCCTCCTTGATATATTTAACTTTATCTTCACAGATTCTGCTTTATTGTTTGTCCAATTTCATGTAATTCTTAAAATGCCGACAAACAAAACATCGATCAACATAAATGAATATGTCGGTATGTGGTGACAACCAAAGCATTGTACATAAGTTCTAACAACATAATCACATCAAATAGTTGTTAACAATGCAAGATTATGTTTTCAGTGTGACTTCTCAACCGCTTTTATCACCTCTGGGATACCCTCTCTAGGGTTAAGTCCTTGCAAGTGACTTTAAGGCTACCTTCTCCATCCTGAGCTTGGTACCTAGGGTCACCTCTCTGGGTGCCCTGTGGTCTTCCCTCTGGGGCTTGACCACCTTGACCTTCCCTCCAGGGCTTGGTCCCTTATCTTACATCTAGAGGGGTATGTAGGTTCGAGCGAGTCACACACGTATATAAATTGTAATAATCGTATTCACTCTAAAGATCATAGTGATGAAACGCCCAAGCTGTTTAATTCCATTGTAATCAATAAATCCTTGAGAAACGCAAGGAAAAGTGTGTACTCATAGTTAACCACATACCTGGTCTGTAGATTTCACAGTAAATAAGCGCAATCCATTCAATCAGGCAATCCAATCCAAGTAAGTAAGTCAACCACACAAAGCACAAAATCCTGAAAAGCATACATAACCTATTTACTACATACTTATCAAAAATCTACTTTATTGACTTGGATTCACTTTCTAGGGTTTCTAATCCGGATTAGGGTTTTATTAGGGTTCTTTTAGATCTATTTACAACACTGCTCTTTTATATCCACAAAACCCTAAAATAGTAGATCTAGGTGCAAAACCCTAATTATTCAACTTAATCATATTAAAGCCTTTTTATCATCTGTTGGGCTTGGGATTAATCTATTATCTCTTTTATACAAAGAATCTCGAAATATTTCACATTAGAAACCAGTAACACCTACATTAGGGTTTCTAAGCCCATTAACGCGCATTAACATATCAAAACCATAAATTAAGCTATTTAGCCCATGGATTATCTAATTAGACATTCAATACATATTTTTATTAACAACAGTTTAATGTACTTGTAGATTGTCCATATTAATCATCTCTATTCCATAGAATCATCAAGTTAGGGTTTTTCTCATATTAAAGCATTAAGGTTAGCAACTTTATCCCATTTTCGAACGAAGATCAGATTCTGGCAACAAAACTATTTTTAATGGGTTCCTTGCATTTTTCTAATCAAAATTCATATATTATATGTGCCAAACTGAGCTACCAATTATCTTCTACAAATTTTGCAAAATTATTACCTTTAGCACCAATTGCAAGCTGCCACATCTCTTTTTCCTTTTTCTTTTTTCTTGAACCCTTCCCTAGCTCGTGGATCTTTCGAACGGCCCACGTAACTGATAACCCGGGTCCAGCCCCCTTTGTCCTCCTCACAGGCATGTGGGGACAGGGCTGATTCCCCTATTTCCTCTGTAAAATAGAGGATTTCGGGACCGACTGGGCGACGATCTCCTCGCCCACCGTGACGCCTTCCTGGGGCCAGGAAAGGTGACAACCTTACCTCCTCTTGCTTTGATCATGCTAAAGCCGCCTCCTATTGTAGATCCTTGAGTGCCTGAGATCCCTAAGGCCCAAAGCCTCCGCCCAGAATAGGGCGATGCTGCAATGCCCGCGTGCCCAGGGAGCGGAGTGCCGAGAGAGAAGAGAAAGTGGGGGTTTTCAGGGAATCATAGTCGTATTCATTTCCACTATGCAAGAGATGGAAGATCCATATATATAGCCATCTCTAGGAGGATAGTTTCTCTAGAGTCTGGCTCCCACCACCCTTTTGGGGAAGTCCCAAAAACTCCACGAAAGGTAATGAAATCTGGTATGGATGGGATTCTGAGGACCTCTCGAAGTCAATGGAGGAAGAATCGGAGAAAAAGATGGAGTCTGGAGAGAGATCAAGGTACTTGAAATTCACCTCTACTGTTCTTGTTTCCTGTTCTCAAAAAAAGTGCAGCCACCATTGGATCAAGGATCCAACGACTATCAAGCCTCATATTAGAACATGTCACACTTGAATTGTGACATTTAATGTCACCCTTTACACTTTAGGAAACTTGCAAAATTCATATTTCCCAAACCGTTTATCCTTTTAATCCCAATTTTTAGGGAGAAGACCATGTTGACTTAAACTTCATGTGTGCAAAGTTTGGGACTCAAACTCGAAAGTATGAGATACTTTTCTTCATATGCAATTTATCACTTATGAAGGCATATTTTATGCATATTTTCTCTCTCCTATTCTTTTATATTCCTTATTTGGATTCTTTTTACCATTGGAAACCATGTGGACTCAAAATCTCATTTGTGATGATTCCATTATCTATATTTCCACATTTTCCTATAATTTCATCATTATCTCAAATCTCCTTCTTAATAATGCTTTATTTGATTTTATCTCTTTCTTCTCCTATTATCTTTGCAACTTGGACTCCTTGGAACCCAAGAAATCCTAAAGATACAAAATCCCTCCTTGAAGGATAATTCTTAGCCTTCTAGATGCTTCCGTATCTTTCTTTTCTCATTATCTTAGTTATTCCTTTATTAATTGATTCCTTTTCCTTTCTATTTCATTTTTCTTGTTATTGGGCCCAATAGACAACAAGGCCCATGAAATCAAACACACAAGGCTATTTATCAAAGGAATCTGTTCAAGGCACATAATTCATACAAAATACATAATCATACATTTATTGGGGAAATTGCATTTCCCACCATATGAACTCAAAAATTGGGGTTGTAACATCCTTCCCCTCTTATAGGAATTTTGCCCCCAAAATTCCATTAAACATACAAACAATTCAGGATAAAAGTGTTCCATGCCCATCATTGGCTCCCATGTGGTCTCATCCTCTCCATGGTGCTTCCAAAGAACCTTTATCATATTATATTCTTACATTTGAGTTCTCTCTCACCTTCACATAGTACTCTAGATCGGACACATGGAGCATATCACACATCATGTTAACCTAAGGGGTAAGGCTACACATAAGCATCTCCACCAATCCATCTCAAATGGACCCATGTATCGGGGACTCATCTTTCTCAGCTATAGCTCAGAGGGGTCGGGTTTTCATAACACATATTCTCCCATAGTGAACTACATGTCAATCTACTTCGCATCAGCTCACGACTCTTATCACCCCTGGGCTTTCTCAGCCATCGCACAATCAAAGTGACTTCATCTGCACACATTGTGGTCTCTCTGACCTTCACATGGTCCTCTCATTGACATCATCCCAATGAAGCAGTAACCGACACAGCCTCCCTTACAGAGCTTCTTGCATCCCGATACTGGCTATGGTGGCTATCATCATGAGTAAACTCTTCTAGGGGAAGGAACTGCTCCCATGTATCACCATGAATGAGCACACATGCTCTCATCAGACCCTCTAAAGTCTGGATCATACTCTCTTGATTGCCCATCAGTCAGGGGTGATAAGCTATGCTAAACTTCAATCTAGCATTGAGTTCTTCTTATACCTACTTCCACAACATGGAAGTGAACTTGGGGTCATGCTATATTGAACTCAGATCACGGTGTAGTTGAACTATCTCTCTCTCATGTATATATATATAGTTCAACCAGATCTGTCACATTGACTGTCCTCTCTCTTAGGTAGGGATTAGGTCAACTTGGTAAGGCGATCTACCATAACCCATATTGCACCATGACCTCTCTTGGTCCAGGGGAGACCCACCACAACGTCTATGGTGGTCTACTCCCATTCCCTTTTGGGGACTCTTCATTATCCATAGAAACTCATTGGGTACTGGTGTTCGGCCTTCACCTCCTGGCATGCATGGCGATAAGACACATGCAACTCTATATACTTCTTCATCTCAAGTCTTCAAGGTACTACTACAAACTCTAACTATCTTAGTAGTACCACGGTGTAAGGTGTACTTAACATCACGAGCTCCTGCATGTCATAATTCCTCAGGGTTGACTCCTCAGAAACCTTAAAACACTCTAGTTGTGGGTTTCACCTCCTTATTTTCCTATAAGTGTAGCATAGGTTCTTACAACCATCTTTGTATCTCATCAAGCTCTAGGTTGGCTAATTGAGTATCCACCATCTTGACCAACGGGTCAGGTTGTATCTGGGTGTTGGCCACATACGTCTAGTCTTCTAATGATCACAGGGTTCACCTAGCAACCTCTTTTAGCTCTCTTTATCGGCTAGACAAGGCAACTGTACACCTGAGATGTATCTCGATAAAGAGTATCTGTTACCACATCAATTTCCTTATGTGCTAGGTGAAGGTGAAAACATAAACCTTCATATACTCCACTCATCACCCTCATCTCAAGTTTAAGTCTAACTGAGTCAAGAAAGCTTTGAGCTCATTATCTCGATTATCAAACCCAAGATGCAACTCTTAGGATCCAAACTACTCTTGACAAGTATGTTCTCATATGAGGATTACCTTAGTTCATCTATGCTTTCATACCATCCATCCAAAGTACTTCCAAAAGGGTGTGGTATTTTCTCTATCCTCAAGCATCGTAGAAATGTTTCAACTCATATCACCTTGATCCTTAGTATATGGCATGCACTTTGTCCTATCTCTCACACTCATAATAAGAGGAAACAAGCATTTGGTTGTAGTCCAAATACAAAGTTCATCCCGTTCCAAGAGTAGAGAAGGTGCATCACACATCTCCATAACATTTCCAATCCAATTTGAAACATACAGCACATGTCTCCACAACATGAACATATCAATTATGGGTCTACACCCATGGGAAGACTTTTCCCATCACCTCTGTATCTTAACATATCTCTTTTATGTACAATCCTTAGTCGTTACCTCAAGGTCTCTAGGGTGCTAGCACTTTTAGAGTGATCTGACCCTTATGCATCTAGGGAGTGCTATCACATTTACCCCTTAGGCCCCATGAACTCATGAAGGTGGCCAACCTCATAACCCATGGGACTCAGGCAAAGGTAGGTGTTACTTCCCGACCCTATGGTCTTGTGCATGCAGGGAACATACAACTCCTATTTCCATCGGTCATATCCCTACCTCGCCTTAGTATTGACTTAGGATTCTATCATGGTACATATCAAACTTGAATCCCTACACAAAAACTCCATCATCTCTCTGGGCATATGTGGTCAAACTTACATCCTTTCATAGGGATAATGGCGACCTACCTACCTTGGTCTGGCCCCATACAGGTTCCCACCATGGAAACCTATCATCATGCCCTTTAGAGATGGTCACACAAGGGTATATAGATTCGTGCGCATACCATGTGTTATCCACTTAGCTCATTAAACTCTTATAAGAGACCTATTTAGGTTACTTCAAATCTAAACAAAAGCTAGTACTCACTCTACAAAATGGTCCCTTCCCAGGATGGGAGAAAACTATCTCTTGATAGTAGCAAAGGTCACAAACATCTTTTCTTCTAAGGTTTACATCATCATGTGCATGCATAGCCCTATTATGCTACCTATACATGTAGCTAGAAACAAGACAACCTAATAAGCCACTATGGGTTCCTTGGTATGTCCTACTTGTTCCTTATTCCTCTAAGTTGGCCAAACTCATACATATGTCACCAACATGTGTGAGGGGTTCATCAAATATGCACCTTAGTCCAAAGGGGTTTCCTTTTCCTCTAAACATGAGGGGGTGACAAACTTGAATCCCTAAGAACACAAACATCATTGTGAGCATCAGGTGCACTAGGTACCACTAGTTCCCCTCTTTGGTCTAGGAACCCTAGGTTCACTTCCTATGCATTAACTGTCTAACTACATGATCAAATTTTCAACCACAAACCAAACATGTACAAGGTATTGCATGCACTTCCTACTATTCTTCCACATGAACCATACCCCAAAACCCTACATAAGGACAACCAACTGGGTGTGAGGCCTCACAACTTGTTACCATACCTCCTCGGTCTAAGGAACTCTCCTTCCTATACCTAAAAGGTAGGCACTTTCACAAAGCCTCTTTCTCTCTTCTAGGGTTTATTTCCTCTAAGGCATCCAAGGTACGATAAGCCTCCAAGGATCATGCATGAGGCAACCACATACATCTAATCAGGGTCGTCCAGTCGAGGTCATATAATAACCAACTTCTCATGACTCCTCATGTCTTGGAGTCAAGGTCACCAACCTTCTTCATCGATTCTGGTTCTTTCTCTCTAGAGCTAACCCTACCACTGGAGGTTCTTTCACTAAAGATGGGTCAAGCTCATAAGGGTACACGTCTATCCCTACTTGGGTGAAGTGTACTATCAAAACTTATATCTGATCAAGATCATCCAAAACTCTTTGCATGTCTAGCTCATACACTATCAGGCATAACCCTTCTGGCTTAGGCCTAAAACCTGCTGCCAGCCTTGTTGTTACTCACTTGTTATGTAGGTGCATGCCTCTTATCTCCTCATGTATGCTCGTTATGGTTCCTATATGGTCTCATCTAGCCTTCTCAATGAGGGAGATATCCCTCGCCCTAACAGGTACGACCCACCTGAGGTTGGGTCACTGAAAGGCACTAGAGGTCAAACAACTACTCAAAGTCTATGTTTCTCATGGATACTCAAAGCCTCACATAAAGCATGCATGTCAAACCAACATACATGCATGCATGGACAACTGAGGTATCCAACTCATTGTGTCTTCTCTTTCTCTAACTACCACTTAGGGTTAGGGTTAGCATCATCCTCAGAGGATGTGGCAGGCCTCTTCCTCTTCCTGGAGGTTTCTTCCTCTAAGGCAAACTCTCTCTCCTTATCCTCCTACAAGAAGGTCTAACCTCAGAGCTCTCCTGATGGCACGACAACACACGCCATGCAACCTTAAGCATGTACTAATCTTTAGTTTAGGCTTAAACTATTAAACTTATGTCCATGACATCTTGTTTACATGCTTTTCATTATTTGGTGGAAGATTCCTTAATCCTTATTACTCTTAAACCAAACACATGAGGGTGGTGGAGAGAGAGAATACCCTAAGAACTTAATTTTCTCCATAAATAAGAGGTAAAGAAGGGACGAAATTAGATAAGAAGACCTAGATGTTTCTTATTTCTAGTCAAATCCTTTGATTTTGGCCAGGCAGTCACACATAATCTGGGAGTCCTTGTAGACCGACTAGCGGGGCAGAGGAAAATATTGCCATCCCCCATATCATGATCCTTTTATAGACACCTCCATCATTGGAAAATCCTCTAATAACTCCCTTGGGTTCTAAAGAGTTTGTAAAATTTAATAATTATTAGAGATTAAATGGAAAACCATCGCTCTGATACCAATTGTAACGACCCCACTTCCCAGTAACCCCCAATCAAGGGGGACCAAGAGGTCAGAGGCATTATCCTCAAATCCAGGATCAATGGTTTAACAATTAATCAAAAATAATTATCAAATTCTACTAAAAACTAAACTTGAAAGATGGAATAAAAAATTACTTTTACATACCTTGCAAAAAGTAGGAAATTATGACTTCTAACCATAGTAGAAATCTATCTAACTAATCCTCCTTGATATATTTAACTTTATCTTCACAGATTCCACTTTACTATTTGTCCAATTTCATGTAATTCCTAAAACACCGACAAATAAAATGTCAGTCAACATAAATGAATATGTTGATATGTGGTGACAACCAAAATATTGCACATAAGTTCTAACAACATAATCACATCAAATAGTTTTTAATAATGCAAGATTACATTTTCAATATGACTCCTTAACCGCTTTTACCACCTCTGGGATACCCTCTCTATGGTTAAGTCCTTGCAAGTGACTTTAAGGCTACCTTCTCCATCCTGAACTTGGTACTTGGGGTCACCTCTCTGGGTGTCATGTGGTCTTCCCTCTGGGGCTTGACCACCTTGACCTTCCCTCCAGGGCTTGGTCCCTTATCTTACATCCAGAGGGGTATGTAGGTTCGAGCGAGTCACACACATATATAAATTGTGATAATCGTATTCACTCTCTAAATATTGCAGTAATGAAACACCCAATCAGTTTAATTTCATTGCAATTGATAAATCCTTAAGAAATGTCAGGAAACATAAAGTGTGTACTCATAATTAACCACATACCTGATTTGCAGATTTCACAGTAAATAAGCACAGTCCATTCAATCAGGAAATCCAATCCAAGTAAGCAAGTCAACCACACAAAGCACAAAATCCAAAAAAGCATACATAACCTATTTACTACATACTTATCAAGAATCTACTTTATTGACTTGGATTCACTTTCTAGGGTTTCTAATCCGGATTAGGGTTTTATTAGGGTTCTTTTAGAACTATTTATAGCACTCCTCTTTTATATCCACAAAAACCTGAAACAACAGATCTAGGTGTAAAACCCTAATCATTCAACTTAATCATATTAACGCCTTTTTATCATCTGTTGGGCTTGGGATTAATCTATTATCTCTTTTATACAAAGAATCTCGAAATATTTCACATTAGAAACCAGTAACACCTACATTAGGGTTTCTAAGCCCATTAACGCGCATTAACATATCAAAACCATAAATTAAGCTATTTAGCCCATGGATTATCTAATTAGACATTCAATACATATTTTTATTAACAACAGTTTAATGTACTTGTAGATTGTCCATATTAATCATCTCTATTCCATAGAATCATCAAGTTAGGGTTTTTCTCATATTAAAGCATTAAGGTTAGCAACTTTATCCCATTTTCGAACGAAGATCAGATTCTGGCAACAAAACTATTTTTAATGGGTTCCTTGCATTTTTCTAATCAAAATTCATATATTATATGTGCCAAACTGAGCTACCAATTATCTTCTACAAATTTTGCAAAATTATTACCTTTAGCACCAATTGCAAGCTGCCACATCTCTTTTTCCTTTTTCTTTTTTCTTGAACCCTTCCCTAGCTCGTGGATCTTTCGAACGGCCCACGTAACTGATAACCCGGGTCCAGCCCCCTTTGTCCTCCTCACAGGCATGTGGGGACAGGGCTGATTCCCCTGTTTCCTTAGTAAAATAGAGGATCTCGGGACCGGCTGGGCGGCGACCTCCTCGCCCACCACAGTGCCTTCTTGGGGGCAGTAAAGGCGACGACCTCGCCTCCTCTTACATTGATCATGCTGAAGCCACCTCCTATTGTAGCTCCTCGAGTGACCCGAATCCCTAAGGATCGATGCCTCCACCCTGAACAGAGCGGTGCTGCTATGCCTGTGCGCCCAGGGAGCGGAGTGCCGAGAGAGAAGAGAAAGCGGGGGTTTTCAGGGAATCATAGGTGTATTCTTTTCCACTATGCAAGAGACGGCAAAGCCATATATATAGCCATCGCTAGGAAGCTAGTTGCTCTAGATTCTGGCTCCCGCCACCCTTTTGGGAAAGTCCCAAAAACTCCACGAAAGGTAATGAAATCCGATATGGATGGGATTCTGAGGACCTCTCAAAGCCAATGGAGGAAGAATCGGAGAAAAAGATGGAGTCTGGAGAGAGATCGAGGTACTTGAAATTCACCTCTACTATTCTTGTTTCCTGTTCTTAAATGGAGTGTAGCCACCGTTGGATCAAGGATCCAATGGCTATCAAGCCTTGTATTAGAACATAAGTCACACTTGAATTGTGACATTTAATGTTACCCTTTACACTTTAGGAAACTTGAAAACTTCATATTTCCTAAACCATTTATCCTTTTGATCCCAAATTTTAGGGAGAAGTCCATGATGACTTAAACTTCATGTGTGAAAATTTTGGGACTCAAACTCAAAAGTATGAGATACTTTTCTTCATATGCAAGTTATCACTTATTAAGGCATATTTTATGCATATTTTCTCTCTCCTATTCTTTTATATTCCATATTTGGATTACTTTTACCATTGGAAACCATGTGGATTTGAAATCTCATCTGTGATGATTCCATTATCCATATTTCCACATATTTTCTATAATTTCATCATTATCTCAAATCTCCTTCTTAATAATGCTTTATTTGATTTTATCTCTTTCTTCTCCTATTGTCTTTGCAATTTGGACTCCTTGGAACCCAAGAAATCCTAAAGATATGAAATCCCTCCTTGAAGGATAATTCTTAGCCTTCTAGATGCTTCCATATCTTTCTTTTCTCATTATCTTAGTTATTCCTTTATTAATTGATTCCTTTTCCTTTCTATTTCCTTTTTCTTATTATTGGGTCCAATAGCCAACAAGGCCTGCAAAATCAAACGCAGAAGGATATTTATCAAAGGAATCCGTTCAAGGCACATAATTCATACAAAATAAATAATCATACATTTATTGGGGAAATTGCATTTCCCACCATATGAACCCGAAAATTGGGGTTGTAACAAATTATATATGTATTTAGTATCATCTCCCTAGAATTGTACTAAAGTTCTTGAATATAACCATAGAAGATTATCATGAGCTAAAGTTGTGTAAATTAACCACCTTGTTCATGTGACTTACACCCTAACCATTTATGTAAAAAGGTGACGTAACATGTGTCTTTGCAAATATATGATGGCCCATGTCATGTTAAAGTAGCACCTACCATGGCCAGCCAAGTGAGTTTAGCCAAGTACCACCGTCTGCTCCGCCATGGTGAGGAGAACTGGAAAATAACACCATATGGCTTGATCTTGAGCCAGATGCCCTTGAATTCTTCCTAACTCATGTAAATTTCCACATCTCCATACAAGCAATAACCATGAACCATCATCTCCTCACAACCCTAGTCCATGCACCTAGTATTGGCCTCATTTGCTAAGAAGACCATCGTACAATACCTTGTAGCCATCAGCATCATCACATTCATCTTGGGTCTTCCTTCTCCCTTTGTATAACATCACAAATCACCAAATTTGAAGTATGACCCTCTACTACCACCTACAGCCCATGGCGGGAAGAATACATAGAGGATCTCGTATGTCACCCTACTATGTACCCCCCATTAGGCATGTTTGGAGTCAGAAGGCTAATAGCATTGATAGGGAGTGAGGGAGATGGATGGGAAGTGGGAAGGATTAGGCTCAAGGAATGGAGGGGGAGTGGGGTTGTATTGCAATAATGACCCACCCCTAAAACCATGTCAGAAGGTTGAATAGTAGTGAGTGAAAAATTACTATTATGACATCCCATTTCCCTTTTGGTTAGGTCTGGACCCATAAGTAAGTAGAGAGGGTATCAAGGTTACTAAGTTGATTCACATTCTTCCTCAATTGTGTTATGCATAGATTGAGATCTATTTGCTTCAATCTTGAATGGGTATTACCAAGCTTTTGTTCAATTTGAGGACATGCTAACCTATACACATGGAGTACGCAACAACATGGTTTGACAAAGGATTATGAGGGTCTATTAAATACATCATAGTTTGTGTAGTTCCTTTATTTGGTAACATCCAATGAGGGTGGATCCATTACCCATTTGATTTGGTAGTTTGGAATCATACTCAGTAGTAGAAGCTTCCTCATACACTTTTGTGGCCTCTAGGATTGAATCATGGGTGCTTCATGATCACTTTGTGAGGTAGCAGGATTCTTGGTATGGACTCTAACTTTGACTATACCCTAGATTGTCTTTGTTTCATGATTCCATCCTTTAACCTTAATTGTTTTTCTAACAAAGGCATCAATCCCCTAAAATCCCAAACTGCTTTGGCGAGTGCCCTTTTTAGAACAATAATTGAAGACATGGAAGTTAAGTTTGACATGAGTGTTAATAGAAAGAACTTTTTGGATGTTTACATATTATCATGCACAATATTTTATTCTTTCAATTCCTATTGATGAGCTTGGCTTGCATATTTCACTAGTGGAGTATCACACTATCCTCAAATATCATCTCATGGTTCCTTTGTTTTGAGCCAATGAGGCATGTCCATTTTGTTACAAGACATGCTTGGATACCTTTGGGGAGCATTCAGATCATTGTAGGGAACTCCTATGTTTTAAATATAGGCATGATATTTTTAGAGATGTTCTATATGATGTACTCAGACACGCTGGTGTTGTTGCTAAAAAAGAGACATGTAAACTTTTTGGCAGATCCACAAGAGGGGAGGTGTTGCTTAGACCTATCAACATTTTGATTTTTGGATGTGTTGAAGGGAAACATGCTTTTGTGGATCTAACATGATTTTATGGACTGATGAGATTGAGAAGTGGGGCCTTTATAGTGGGACTGGATACCCTTAAAGCTGCCTCAGCCAAAGTGGTCAAGGGTGACAAAGCATGTATTTACAATCAACATGCTTTTATCCCTTTCAAATTTGATACTTTTTTATTATTAGTGCTAAAGGTTGTGGAGCTTCCCAAGAGGGTCCAAAAAGTTTATAATAATATTATTATGACTACCAAGTTCTTGGATGTAGTGATTAAAAGTGTTGGTTTTGCCATCCAGAATGGACTAGCAGCGTAACTTGTTGCCCACTTGTCTTCTACATTGATGTAAATATTTTCCTTATACATATAATTGTAAGGAAATGAAATTATAACCATATGACTTTAAAATAGGGAATCATCTTCCCAAATATAAATTTGGGATTGCCTTTATCCCAATAAAAATCAACAATATACTAGATACCTAGCCATATAGATAAGATTTGGATCCTAAACTATTTTACAAGTCACCGTGATCCAAAGAGATATTCCAATATAGTCTTAATTCCCTTTTAGATTTACAAACATTCTCACATAGTTTAATATAATTATCATGCTCCAAGAATTCAATGAATTCTTATATTTGGACCCTACCTAAAGCAAAAGAAACACCCAATTGTTTTGAACTAAGGGTCAAACTTAGGTCCATAAATCATGTGGGGATAATTCATTTAAGTTGTAGAATTTGTTTCGAATGTTATCACATGATGAGTTTTTGAGTGTGAAATACTTATGAAGCCAAATTTGTATTTTGGTTAGTTCACTCAAAATATGGTTATTACATAGTGGAATAAAAATGATAGTTTTTATTCATTTGATGCAGATTTAGTCTTCACATTGCTCCATTAATGTAGCAAAGTAAGGCTAAAAAATCACACCTATGGTGGTGGATTTATCTTTTTGCCTTAATGATGATGAGAAGTTGTCACTTTTATGATGTTCTTACATGTCCTAGTCCGGTCTTTTGTATGAAATCAAAATGTGTTACGTATTAAATATACGATATTAACCTTGAGAACCCTATCCATATGCACATGATTCCAATAGGCATAGTCCATAGTATTGTAGGGTTTTTAGGAGGGTCAACAAAATAGCAAAACTTTCCAGGTAAAAACCCAACACATGAATTTGTTGTAGAAAAGTAAACTATGGTAACTATGACAACAATAAGGGATATGATTATACATTGATGTATACTAGTTTTCAAACAACTAGACACGATTTGTCAATGTCATTGCTGGTCTTTCAGAACCCAATACGAAGTTCAGACAACAAAATAGATGATCATCAATGCACTATCTTCTGATATGAATAGGGAGAAATTAATATTCCTTTAGTGGTGAAGAATATCCTCTAGGCTACACAATGTTCCAAAGCTGCTATGTCTACCATGCGGAATTAGGGAACCCTTGGGGCACCAATTTGGGCTCTAAGGAGAAGTGGATCAGGATTGTAGACATGCTAGTGCCTTCTTATCCTCTTCCTATCACATGGTGACCATCATGGATATCTTTCTCTCTCCTTAAGGAAGAAACTAAAAATTAGTCCTTAATTGTGTGTCTCGTCCCCTGGATGTCATCACTTTATATAGTGGAGTCATAGGTTAGGGTTCCCTAAACCCAAATTTTCCTAATTGCAATCTACAATGAATCACACATGGGAAAAACATGAACGTGTTTTTAGTTAATCGAATGGTTCCTAAATCAATAATTTGAACAACCAACTCTTATGTAGATTACATATGTGTCAACCAAATTATATCTCAATTTGATCATTTGTCAGGCCAAATAATGATTTGATACTTCTATAGACTTTCTTAATCCATGTGTCAGTCAATTGATTCACCCTTAGTCAATAATTTGGTACATATCTAGACTGAAAACCAATTGATCGACATGACATTCAATGAACCCATGGATCTACTAAACTCTCAATTGATCAATTCATGTATCACTCGATCAATTAGATCAAAGATTATCATATTAACCCCAATTCAAATTGACTAAACCCTTGGTTTGATGATGACTAAACTGTTCCACTTTTTGTATGTAATGCTTCTACTGGAGTGGTTTCAGACTGGGTGTAGACAAGCTCCAAATGCCTAAATTTACGCATACCAACTTGGAGAAAAACAAGTCAAAATCATTGCAAGTGCACTTTTGTGGAAAAGGCCTCAAATGTATTATAAACTTGTTGTAAATCACTTGTAATGATTGTATGACTTGTGATTAAGCTAAGAAAAAATCAAGAGCACTTAAGTCGAATATTTAAGCACTTTTATGGCACTTTCCAAAATTCATCACATGGACTTTTGTTGGTTGAGTTTCATCTAGGATAAACTCGGCCGACACCCTTGATGGATCTTGGGAATTTCCATGGTCAGGCGATTTTACCCTTAGATAAACTCAAATGACTCCCTCCACAAGAAAAACAAATTTAATCCATCAACTAAGTTTCATCCAAGATAAACTTGATTGAAAACTCAACTTTGATTTGTTGCATAGTGGTATGATCGCATTGTACGAAATGTGTAGAAAAAGTGTTTCTAACCGTTAGAGTGTTGTAAAACTTAAAAAAATATATGTTACAACACCCCCAAATGGATAGAATTCGTCCTTAAGTATTTCTACTGGCTAATAAGCATCCTCAACTATAAATAGTACCCCTTGGGCTTCATGCCATGGTTATCTAAGCACAATGAAGGTCTCTATGTTATAGTTGAGTGCCTCCAAGAGGTTGACCTCTCTAGGAAGTGGATGTACACTCTCCTAGTTTGGAGTTTGGAACCACGATACATAGCTTGTGTTTTTGTGGTTGTTCAATCTCTCTCTCCCTTGCTATGTATGTTTAGTTGCACTCAAAGTTCATATTTGTCATATTATCTTAGAAATATCTTGAAGGTCTAATAATTTTGTTTAAGTGGTTTTTAGCTCTATTCAGCCCCCCTAGAGCCCATCATCGGATCCAACACGTGGTATCAGAGTAGGATTTATCCAAGAAATACTTCCACGAGAAGGAGAAGATGGACGATTATCAAGGTAGGAGATACCTCATCAACATTACATTTTTTATGGGATCAACTTCCTCTATTGGAAGAGAAGGTTACAATACTGCATCTGACGATCAATTTTTGAGCTATGGAGAATGGTGTATCTTCCATACAAGCTACTAGAGACAAGATAGAAGAATGGTATGATGCTACTTTAAAGAAAGCAACCTTCAATACAAGAACCATGAACATTCTCTATTCCTCCCTTTACCCCTCTGAGTTCAATAGATTTCTTCATCTGAAACAACCTATGAGATATGGAGAAAGCTATGTGTCATTTATGAGGGGACAAAGCAAGTGAATGAAACCAAGGCCTATATGGTCAAAGGGATTCTTGAAAACTTCAAGATGGGAAAGGAGGAGAAGGTAGTTGACATGTACTCAAGGCTCAACACCATTGTGAATGATCTTGTTGTTCTGGGTCATCCTATGGATCGAGGAGATATAAATATTAAGGTTCTTAAAACTCTCTCCAAGAGGTGGCCATCCAAGGTGACCTCCATTGAAGAAACAAAATCTCTTGGTGATATTCCTATTGAAAAGCTCATAGGAAATCTACAATCTTAAGAAGTCAAACTTGACAAGGAAGAGCAAGAAGAAAGAAAAAAAGTCAAAGAGCTCAAGAAAATGAATAGGGTTGAAATCAAGGCCCAAATTGAAGCTCTTATTGGTTAATATTCTCCGTTCTCTCAAGTTGAAGAAGGTGCTTTGTACTCTAAAGGTAGACTTCATAAAGACAAGCTTCCTCCTCCACCCAGTGCTTCAAATGTGGAAAGAAGGGCCACCTCAAGGAAGATTGCCCACAACACAAAAAGCCTCATCATCACAAGAGAAGGAAAGAGAAGCACAAGAGGAAGGAGAAATTGCATAAAAGCTCTAGTGACTCCTCCAAATCAAGCTCAAGTGAAGAATCTAGTAGAGGATATAGATCAAGCTCTAGAGAAAATGGATAACGTCATTTTGCTCTCACGGCAAGTTCAAATGAAGACTCTAATGAGGTAAATATAAACTCTTTGGATACATAATATTTAATTGCAATTATTCATGCTACTCATGCCTCTCTTAAGTTTACTAATCATAACAAGAAAACTAAGATTGTTGATAAATTGCATGAAGAAAAGGATGATCTTGAATGCGATAACATTTGCTTACAAGATGGTGTTAATGATCTTAAAAAGTCTTGTCTAGAACTAGAATTGAAATTCAATAGCGTTGAGATTGAAAACAATACCTATCTTATTCAAGTAAATGCTCTTAAACTTAAAATTCTAACGTGCTTGATAAAATTAGATTTCTAGAATCTCAACCTCTTATGCCTAGTTCTAATGAAGAGCACACTAAAATTGTGAATTCTTTCCTACTTGATATTGATATTCTTAGAACTGAAAATGAGGACAATAAATTTATTTTACAAGGAATGGAACCTTAAAATAGAATCTATCTTTCTAAGACTTTGCTTGAAAAAAAAATGTTTCCTTGCTTGCTAATGTCAATGTTATTGAATCTTGTTGTAGTTCTACTAGTATAGAGAATTATGTTTCTGCTCTTCATATTGAAAAAGATTATTATATGACCAATGCTCTTTGTTTAGAAACTGATCTTTTACATGCTAGAGATATTATCAATCAATTGTCTTTGACTATTACTTCTCTTATGCATGATAATCACAATTTGATATCCTCTATGCAAAGATTCTTATATGATAAGATGAATCTTAATCAAATCCTACATCATACTACTGAACAAATTAGTAGAGTTGGTTTGGAGTTGATAGTAGTCAAAGGAACAACAAAGATAAAGGACCTTCAATTTCAATGAAGAATTATCTAGTTCTAAGGCTATGAGATCGTGTAATCATTGTAATGAAATTGGTCATTATTCCACATATTGACCTTTTAGGAAAGCACCCAAGAGTAATGGAACTTGGTCTGCTAAGATAACCCCTCTAGACCCAAAAATATGATTGGGGACCATTTCATGTTTCTTCTTGTAGGTCACTTACATTATATTGATATGAGCTATTGATTTGTAAATTTGTTTCTCAGTTCACATAAAAGAAGAAAGGTGAGATGTGTAGAGGATGGAAACAAGTGGAAAAGAAATGGTAAGAATAGAGGTAATGTTATTCTTGTTTATATCCAATCATAGTGTACTTTTTCCAAGTTAGTATGCACTATATATATATATATATATATAGTTTTTGATTCAAAATTGGTATATTGTAATTCTCATCACTTTCTTGCTCAAAATTGTTCATGATGCTTTCATAGTGCATTATTAAATTTCTTATACATGTTTGGATATGGTTTATATTTTTATCATGCCTCTAGATATGATTTCCTGAAACATATGTGCTTTTTGATAGCAATAGTTGTCAGCCAAGTTTGTCCTAAGGAAACTCAATAGACAAGCACCAATGGGTGTTGCCAACAGTTGTTGGCACCTAGAAGTTCAACCCAAAAACTCGACCGACAACACTACGCATAGAATATACATATGGATTTTTGGATGAGAATTTCCCTCTCAACTAGAATTTCTCAACCAATAACCTTATTCTTTGGCACTCCCTTGGTATCTCTATATGTGCATATTTCCATACTTTAAATTTCCTATCCTTCTTACAACTCTATCTATCTAATTGATCTAAATTGGTTTCCCTATATCTTGGAACTACTTACCATGCGTTTTTATGCATGTTTTGATGATCATCTCTTTGGATCTCTTGGTTATGTATTAAATTGCTTTCGATGTGCTTAAATTTTTCTCATTTTTCTAGTTGTATATCTTTTGATGCAACCTTGAGTTTTTAGAGATAATCATCTTTTAGTAATGATGCATATATGCTAGTGAGTTATATCCTTTCATTCTTCTAAATTTTCATATCTCTTTGTTTGGATATTTCTCCTCATCTACTCATAGCTTTCACTTTAACTTGTGCATATTTTGCTATGATCTAGATCCTACTAGTAGTTTTAACTTGTGATATCATCTACTAGTCATCCATCTACATGTAGTTCTATCCCTATTCATCTTTTAGTATCCAACTATATGCTATGCTTGTGCTTGTTTTCATACATACTCAAGCGTGTTCCTTGATTTGCGTATCTACTATCTTGAGTTGCTTGCATAGCATTGCCTTAATATTTTCTAGAGTTACATCAATCTTAATTTGCTTTATATACTCTACTTGGAAAATCCCCTAGTTTTTTCTCTTCTACTCTCCATTCTCTAACTTTTGGCATCCCCTTTTATAACAAGTTGTGTTTTTAGCTCTTCAACCCCCTCACTTCTTGAAATGATAAAGGAGGAGAAGATATGTCTTATGTAAAGGGGAGAACAACATATATATGTAGAAAATATATGAGTAGAAGACATAGTTTCTATATATGTTATGTAAGATAACCATGCAGGACAAATAGAATCAGTTGAGGGGGAGTATGTGAAATCCAGTAGCATCAATTGAAGGGGAGCATATTAACTCAATTCTATTGAAACCCCTAGGTTTCTTCAAAGGTATGATTTTACTTGGGGAGAACAACATATATATGTAGAACATATATGAGTAGAATACATAGTTTCTATATATGTTATGAAAGCTAACCATGTAGGAGAAATAGCATCAATTGAAGGAGGAGTATGTGAAATCCATTAACATCAACTGAGGGGGAGCATATTAACTCAATTCTATTGAAACCCCTAGGTTTCTTCACAGGTATGATTTTACTTCAAATGCTTTCAATACATTTATGGAATGGTTTGTCATCTTCAAAAAGGGGGAGAATGTTGACTCCAAGTCTAATTGACTAAACATTTGTTTTGATGATGACTAAACAATTCCACTTATTTGTGTCTAATTCTTCTACTTTATTGATTTCAGATTAGGCGTAGACACACTCCAAATGCCTAAACTTGAACATCCCAACTTGGAGAAAAACAAGTCAAAATCAATGCAAGTGCACTTTTGTGGAAAATGCCTCAAATCTATTAGAATCATGTTGTAAATCACTTTTAATAATTGTATGACTTGTAATTAAGCTAAGAAAAAATCAAAAGAACTTAAATAAAATATTGAAGCACTTTTATGGAGCTTTTGATAATTCATTACATGGACTTTTGTTGGTCGAGTTTCATCTAGGATAAACTCAACCCTTGATGGATCTTGGGAACTGTCATGTTTGGTCGAGTTTACCCTAGGATAAACTCAAATGGCACCCTCCACAAGTAAACTAAATTTAATCTGTCAACCAAGTTTCATCCAGGATAAACTCGACTGACAACTCAAATTTGATTTGTCACATAGTGCTATCGATCGAGTTCCCCGATACTAAAATCGACCAACTGCATTGTATAGAATGTGTAGAAAAAAAGTGTTTCTAATCGTTAGAGTGTTGTATAACTAGAAAAAAATCTATTGCAACACCTCAAATAGATAGAATTCATCCTTAAGTGAATCTACTATCTAGTAGGCATCCTCAACTATAAATAGGAGCCCTTGGGCTTCATCCCATGGTTAACCAAGCACTATGAAGGTCCCTATATTATAGTTGAGTGCCTCCAAGAGCCTCCTTCCACTCTTAATCTTAATCACTTGCTACATCCATTAGAGTGAGTAGGAGATTTGTAAGAGAGCTAGCCCTACATGTATATATAGTGAGGCTCTCACTTCCTTCACCTCCCAATCTCTCTTTATACCATGAATATGAAGGTTATCTCTCTTTTCAAAGAGAGGTGAATAAGAAGGGAAGGAGTCCCTTGGTGAAAGCTTCTCCTTGGTGAAGGTGAAGTCAAAGGCAGAAGATCCAAGTCAAGAGTGGGTAATTTCTCAAGGCAGAAGACTTATTGCAAGAGTGGGTAAGTCCTTGGTAAAGGCGGAGGACTCAGTGTAAAAGTAGGTAAGTCCTTGGTGAGGTGGAAGATTCTTGGTCATGAATAGGTAATTCCTTCGTAAGGTTATTGTCTCTCTTATCCTCATAAGGAAGGCTATATATCCTTGTCCTAGAAAAGGAAGGTCATATGTTGTAACTCCTATAGTGGAATATAAGGAGTGAGGCATGGTTGAAAAATGTTAGAGGTTGACCTCTCTAGGTAGTGGATGTACACTCTCCTAGTTTGGAGTTTGGAACCACTATACATAACTTGTGTTCTTGTGCTTGTTTGATCTCTCTCTCCCTTTCTATGTATGTTTAGTTTCACTCAAAGTTCATATTTGTCATATCATCTCAGAAATATCTTGAAGGTCTAATGAATTTTGTTTAAGTGGTTTTAGTTGTATCCCCCCCTCTAGATCCCATCATCTGACCCAACATATTTTATGTATAATTTGTAACCATTATAATGATGATTGTGATGTTTAACTTCTTTTCCCTTGATCATACCATATATGTGACCCTATAGGTTCCATGTTACAGAGGAAGTGATGATGTCAAAGACCTCATAAGTAATAGGTGGTATCTAGAAGCACATCATTTCTATCCTAGTAATCTGATTAAGTTGGAGGACAACTTCAACCTAAGTGTTAGTAGTGTTTTGATGATTGTATAATACCTTTGTCACACAAATCCATATTGAACTCGAGGCATAGAGTCATCACCGTCTTACGTTTCAATCTATATTTCTTGATCTAGAGCAGTCAATTGAGATACAATGAGTAGAATATCCAATATTGATTCACATGAGCATGACTATGCATTTCACAGTCTCGTTGATCAAGTTGCAAGGATATCACTCCAATACTAAGGAAAATTGCATCTTATTCAAATATGCTAATCCATATGGGTCACAACCAACCAAATGACCAACTTAATAACAACTTTTATTCAAATTCATATTGAGTAGTGATAAAGTACATAGAACGAAACATGATCACTATATTGATTTCGAGTCTAAGGATCATAGTCACCACTTTCGTGTCAAAATATGATTTTGACTACCATAAAATGGGTTGCATGTATCATTATCAAGATGGGTCTATCTTGTGCACTTGTTCTCTATCTACTACCTATGCATTTTAATTGATATCCAGTATCATGAGTAATGAAATATAATCATCGACCAATATACACTAATCTTTATGTATTATTATTTTCATTTATTACTTACACAACGATATTCCATTAGGGATATAAGGAATGAATGCGTGAAGTATACATATGATCTAATGCTTAGGTTCTTAACCCAAAGCCATATGCCATCGAGCCAAATATTCCTCAGATATTATCATGATCAGTCTTTATCTGATACTGAAACACACATAATAAGTGAAATTGCTTTTGTATTCATTATCAAACCAAGTACACAATGTACCATTACAATCATCATATGTTTGGCTCCCAGAGCATACATGCAAAAAAGAAAATGCCAAATAAGGTGTAAGTTATACCCTAGTGAACCGAAATGAACATATATAATGAATACTTAGGTGTAAACCATACCTTGGTTATCAATGACCCTAACATACATATATAGCACAACAACTACTACAATGTTGAAATGAGGTGATGAGATATAATAACATAGCTAAATGCACACCTTGATGAGCTCGGTACCTCTTGTGACCTAATAGGGGCTAGGTAGTGAACAATGTATGATATATGATCTATTAGAATACACCTTTGACCTTAATAGGGTAATCACGAGGATAAAATAGAAAAAATATATGTGGTTAATATTAGGTACATTGAGATTGATATAGTTGGATAAATAATAATTGGATACTTTGCATGGGCAACCCTAACTTATATAATATAATATAATACATTCAATGCCAAACATTTTGATATATGGTTTAAGAAAGTGTGAAATGTAAATCATTGATACATAGAATAATGTATGACATGGTATACACCATAAGTCTCTTTAATAGTAATTTCATCCATGTAAACACAACAATGAATCATGAGATTATGCAATATACATTATTTAACAAACAAGTGTAATAATACCTATATAATATTCTATATGTCTAAATGAATATTATCATAGGACATGCCTTGATGAACAAAATGGGATAATAAATATCAGTTGGGACTCATTTATATTTATTAGATAATTCTATTACTAGATATCCTTACTAAACTCAAGTTCAATAAAGTAAAAATATATTAACAAATGTTGTTGAAATCATTTGATGACAACTTAATCTTAAACCAAATATAATCCAATAATTTAATAATCAAATATTAATTAAGATAATATATAAGGACACTATTAGTAAGATTTAATACATTAGAAACTTCACTACATAATTTTGAAATGTCAAACTAATGCCAAAATCAAAATACTCATGCCTTAAATAATCACACATTGACTTCCACTTCCTGAGAAATGTTCACTAGCTTAACTTTCTAAGAGAGGTAATGTCTAAATAATTATATGTAGTCACATTCATTTAAATAACAAGTTCACTGTAAAGTCCAATGTCACATCTCATCATTTTAATTTTTTCCCAAATTTTAAATA
Organism: Alisma plantago-aquatica; assembly: GCA_963693085.1. Lineage (NCBI taxonomy): Eukaryota > Viridiplantae > Streptophyta > Magnoliopsida > Alismatales > Alismataceae > Alisma > Alisma plantago-aquatica. Next base: position 478,137,625 of record OY856411.1, read on the forward strand.
TTTTCTAATGCTGACACCACCATCTTATACCTTCAACAAAAAATGTCAGTTGCTAAAACAATACCCTAAATCCTCATCTTCAAATATCTATCTCATCCCTCTCAATTTTTTATTTGAATACTTTTCCTTTAGCTTTGTACCCCCTTTCCAAAGCATTTGACCCCTTGTTTACTAGGTCACATGCACCATAAATATGTATTCATACCTAAATCCCTCCAAAGCCCTATTTTATTCTCATAGAAAACTCTTTTTTCTCCTAGCCTATGTACCTATAGGTAAACCTTCCTCATTGATCCCAACACATTAAAAAAACACTTATCAACCCATCCATCCTCAAACCACACCTCCAAAATCCACCTTCTCTATGATGAGGGCTTGAGTTTTCCAACTATCTTGAAGTAACTACATGATTATGGGGTCATGCAAAACACTTTATTTGGTGTGGTTGAGATTGTATCAACACCAATTTACCTAGGCAAGATTCTAGTCATGTTTCCCTTTTTTACATGTCCAAGTTACTATTCCAAGAAACTTCTTGGTGTTATCATATTTTGTAAGTTGTTTCATGAGTTCTATGGTTTTGAATTTGTTTTGGCTTGGAGAACTTACTTCAAGCATGAGTGCATTGTGGTCAACCTTGAAGTGATCACAATGTTCTCCTCCCTACTTATTCCATGACAGAAGGGGTGCTTGAATGTTAGACCACCTCCAGACCAATGCTAGGGGTCATTGAGGCCAAGGGTCAATGAGACCAACAGAACATGCAAAAATCAGTCATAGTTCATGATTGCAAAGGATCTCGTCATGTTTTGCTTGTTGATCAAAGAAATAAAGCTACAAAATCCTTATTCCTCACACAATATGATAAGAATTTTCTTTAGTGGTGCTCTTGCTAATTTACCTTTGCATGTGTTTAATCAGAAAAGTTCAACCATGGGTTTTAGGCTCTTTTCACATTCTTATTGTCTCTGACCTACATGTGAATATGTAGTACGTGTGATCTTGGAGCATCAATACTTTCTTTCCAAAGTTCATAGTTTAGAAAATCTATAAATGCAATTAGATTAAGTAATTCATAAGTAATCAATGACATGTCAAAAAGATAATAAGTTAAGTTATAAAATTATAAATAATCCACTACATAATGGTATAAGTTCTGTAAACCTAATTCCATAGTAATAAAAAGGTGATTTTTTTAGGATTTGCATAATTAGAATGATACTAATACATATTATTTTAGTGTTAACCCTAGCTTGGACTATCATTGACTCTTTTATTCAAGATAGGGTGATTTTTACATAGGTATCTTTTATTCTATTTGATTTCATGCTAGGAAACTGGTCTATATTATCTCTCTTGACCTAATTGAGACATATCTCATGAATACTCCTCCTTCATATTCTATTTGACTTTATTTAGTATTATATATTATAACTGGTTCTAATTATCTCTGGTTTGGTCAAGAAGTTTGATGCACATGATTTATCTATCAAATTAGGGCTTATTTAGGCATGTTTTTAGGATGAGTTCTCTCATATTCATGTATTTTATGAACCGTTTTACCTAAAGATGCCTAAAATAGGCCTTGTGCATCAATATTATTCCTTGTATTTATACAAAATTCTTATATTTTATTATTTGTCTAACATATTGATGCTTTTATTGTAGGCATGACCAAGCCAAAATAGAAGAATTCACTACCACTAACTTGTTTTTGTGGCATCAACACTAGAAGAAAAGGAATTGAAAAATAAGAAACGAGGGGAAATGTCAAAAAGGTTCTCGGTACCACTGCCCGCAGTCGTTGACATTGAGATTTGAAACCCAAATATTCAATAAAAGCAAAGAGTGGGTGGAGCTGATATTTGTCTGATGGATAAAATAAAAATAAGACATATATGAAGGTTTTGACTAAATCTAATTCTTCCTATATAATATAGAGGGGGGAATCCATGTGGAGTCATCTCATGGGAGGTAAGGCATCTCATCTTGAGGCTATCCCACTGGATGTCCTTAGAAGAACCAAAGTCAAAGAAGGAGGAGGTGAAGAGACCAGAGCAACCTTTTATGAGTTTTTAATGGATTTATTCTCCTTCCTTCCTTCTTTGATTCTTTTCTAAGTATGAGGGGCTAATCCCTATTCTTTAGGACCTTATAGTAGCCCAATGTTGACTCTATGCATGTTCATATTTTGATTCAATACAATATAATATTTTGCTTCAATTTTGATGGAATAAAAGTTTAATTGTCTTATTTATGCTTGATCGCCATAAATTTGTAATGGATGCTTAACTTCTATGATTGTGGGACTAACATTAGACAAGTTATTATACAATGTAATGACGTGTTGTGAAAGCATGCTAACCATCGATAAGCAATTATTGATAGATACTCCTTACCATTTTGTGTCTTATAATGATACTACTAAAGTGGATTAATAACTGGGCTAAATAGTATGTTATGATGCAAAGTGGATAGTTAAAGACACATATACTTAATCAAAGGAAGCAAAATAAGTTTTGCTGATCTAATATAATTCATCAATAGGTTGAGAATATGGTGAAACTAGTATCCTAAATAACCCATCCATCTGATCTTCATTCACTTTACTCTTTACACTTTTACTTCTTATTCTTAGTTTTTAGTAAACAAATCAACTCCTTTATTAGGATTAGATGATAATCTCCAGTTGATGTAGGGAAATATGGACACATAGTAGGCAGCGGACATAAAAAAAAACTACCTTTATTTCCCATAACGACAAGATCATGTCAATAACTATGTAATGGAAAGGATGGTTTAATGAGTTCATACCTGATCTAGGAGGAAGTCCAATGACTATAACTCGTTGTTGTAGTGCAACACTCCTAGTTGCACTGGGACGGTGTCTACAGCAGCTCCTACTCTCCACCACCGAATAGAAGCCTGACGTTGTCCTCCTAGCGGTAGACAACAGCCATCTCACCTCTATAGTAATCCACACGGACCACCTAGAACTCTTGTCATTCTACTAGAACAGACATGAAGGAGTTGTTCCTCTCATTACTATACTAGTCACCAACTTACTCTCCCATAATTTTTCTCCCTTAATGTCCCTCCCTTTATTGGTACAACTTGCTCAGACTCTCTATTGGTCACCACAACTAGAGAGGACAACAATTGGCATATGCAATTGAGTTGTGTCTGACAATCCCCCAGTACCCCTCTATTTATAGGAGGGGTTAGGGACATGGTTCCCAATCTATGTAGGAGTGGAAGGGACCAGAATATCACAAAATTCACAACCTATGAGTGAAACAATGGTCGGTTCACCAGGCTAACCGGTCACTGGCATGCGAACAGATTGATGACCCAGTGAACTGGTCATTTTTTCATATTTCTAAATTGCAAATGAATTGACAATTCTAATCCAATTAATGCATGACATGACATCAACACTATCCTTGATTCAATCAAATTGAACCACAAATTGGGCATCTCTCCTTGCGAGTTGGGCATCTCACCTTGCAAGTTGGTTGTACTTCCGATTGATTCACTGTGTGAATGGGTCAGTTCACACCCCAATTCCTTCAAAACTCATCCACCAATCAACCTGACACTCCAACCAGTCGGTTCAACACTTGAATCAGTTGGTTGGGAGTCCAGATAGCTGATTTGTTGCTCAAATTGAATACCTAAACACTTTCGTGATAAATCCAATCACTATTCATGATTAAAATCCTCTTTTAGGTGTATCCAATGTGTGTGACATTGTAGGTTCCAATTTGTGTTGGTAGTGAATGTCCATAACTAGTTTATGACATCACAAGCAAAGAGTGGTTCCTAGTCACACATCAGTGCTACCTGAGTGAATGGAAAGTTGGAGAACAACTTCAACCTACAATTTGTGTCAGGTGTTATAGTGATTGTATAATTCCTTTGTCTTTGATATCTGGAATGAACTCTCAAGGCATGGAATTGTCATCCTCTCAATGTTCAATCTGTGTTCCTTGAATCTAGAGTAGACTGTTTGAGATATATGTGACCTCAATATCATTTATTGATTCACATGTACATGTGCATGCTTTTCTTAGTCTCTCTTATCAAGTGGTCAGGATATCAAACTCCAGTAGGAGGGACAAACCCATCTACATCACTCACAGTCATCCCCATATGTCACAGTGCACCCAATCATCACCTTTATGGAAACCTTTATTCAAGGTCACGGTGGATGATCTCAAAGCACACCTAACGACATGTAATGAGTGTCATGATTTCAAGTCTAAGAACCACAATCACCACCTTCACTGTGAGAGATGACTATGACCACCAATTATGGTTTCCATGTGTCACTCGCAAGGTGGGTCTGTCTAATACATTGTTCCACAACAATTATCTATGTGCTTGGTTTGATATCACATATCATGACTGATGAGATTCTATCATCAACCAACACACACTCCAGTCTTATGTGTATATTAGCCTTCCACAGTAACATACGACTAGGTACATAACAAGAATGCACATACTCTTAACATTTGTATGCTTTGATTGTTCAAGTCATTACTTGAGGAGATATGTTATTGAGTAATGTTATTCTTTAGACATAAATAATATTTCCTCATTATCTCATAACTGAGTGAAACAAAATGAATCGAAAGCTTGCTTTTATGATTAATAATCAAATCCTTTATGTAATGTTCCATCACAATCATCATATGATTGGCTCTTTAGGCATACATACCAATAGACTCTCACTTTCACTTAGAGCCAATCAACCTTGAATCTTATTCTTAGTGATTTAAACATGTCCATCATGTTTCTGCTACACAAGTGCTAATCCATCTGGTTAGCAACACTTTGCTTTAGTCTATTTATTGCATGTTTCTCATCTCTTCACTATACAACATCTCATATGAGATGGAGCCTCCATAATATGCTTTATGATATTCCTTGCCTAACTGGTAGCTCTATTCCTGTCACAATATCTCTACTGTGTAATCAATGGTTGGAACATCTTAAAGTTCATCCATATGAACTTATAGATTCATATAGTACCCACTCCTATGTTCATAACACTAGGATACTCGACTTCTATTATAAAGTTGAAATAATGGTATGTATTCCAGAACCCTTCCAACCCACAATTCCTTTCTTAAAATTAAGCACATTTTATATTGCACTCACTATCTTTCATTTTGGAAGCTTGCATTGGTGTAACCCTTTACACCCAACTCTTCCTCATTGCTATAATCTAGAAACTAATCTTTTATTGCTTCTCAAGTACTAATGGATATCATTAATGACATTCCAATGACCCTCATTAGAAACTAGTATAATCTTGTTATGTCCAATACATACAAGACTATGGCATGGGTACATTTTATATATAGCATACATGATAGATCCATTGTTGGTGCACATGACATCTTACTCGTGTCTTTTCATTCTTAATAATAATAAAAAATAGGGTTCTTGAGAGACTAATTGCGTGAATCATGGTCAGATTCTCTCTCTTTGAATCCTCCATGTTGAACTCATTCAGCATCATGCTTATATATGTGCTCATTTTAGGTCATGAAACTTTTAGGAATTATCTCTATATATCTTAGTCCCTATCACATAGGATGTTTCATCTGATCCTTCATTGTTGAAGGTGTTTTCCAGGCTAGGTCTCAATACTTAAAGTATTAGGATGTAATTCCCCATCAATATGTGGAATATTCGCATATGCTCCCACTAAATATTTTATAATCATATATTCATCTTTTATCTTCACTCAAGTTAATCTCTTTGACTATCTTGTCAATTCAAAAGATCCCATCTCTAAGGTGTTTGTTTCAATCTTCTCAGATTGAACTTTGTAGCTTATAGACTTTATTTTCATCACAAAGTTATAAAACTTTTAGGGTTGTGTCACATACACATCCTTTCATATATTCCTTTTAAGGAATGTGGTCTTGAGATTCATATGCCAAATCTTGTAGTCTATACTAGGTGCAACAACAAGCATGACAATTGGTGAAGGAATTTTTTCATGTTCAACAATTTGAATTGATTTGAAAATCTTTTCATCCAATATTTCCTTTTAGGTTATCCATATCGGTCTTTTCAATGAAAATCCATGTGCACCCTATGGGTTTTACCCCTTCAGGTGGTACTATCAAGGTCTTACATTGTTAATGTACATGTACTCCATAATGGCCTTAAGCCACTTCTTAGATTCTGGTTCTCAATAGCTTCTAGTTGATTTTTTGGCTCATCATCTTATGACCAACTTAACTAAATTGTTGGATTCTCTTTCAATCTCATATGTGTTCTACTAGAACTTATGAGGTTCTGTGTTACATAAGGAACTTGAGATTCCACAACAATTTGTGATTCCCACTTGTTCTCATTGTACCTTCTTGTTGACCTCAAACCTTTCTGGTTCTACTTTTACTCCCACTAATTCTTTTAAATCTCAGTTATCCTAGCAACAAACATTTTTTTGTCAGAGTAGGATTAAAGGTAGTATTCAACAATTATGATTTATGGATAAACCTTTTAAAAGAAAATACTTTCTTTATATAAGTTTCAATTCTAAAGACATATCGGGACATTCCCATACCATATCTCATATGATGTCTTTTAAACTATTTTAGACAGTACATTGTTTTAGTATAAGGCATGTATCTTTGAGGTTTATAAGATAAGATAAAATGATAATCACATCATGATCCATCAGGATTTAATTCCTTCTTTTTGATACATCATCATGTTTTAGGTGGATTTGACTTTGTGATACACTATCACGGTCCTTCCAGAAGGTCCTTAAACTATTGAAGTAAAGTATTTCAACATTTGATCATATCAAAGATTCTTAATTCTTTTATCAAAGTTATACTTCATTTATAATGTCCTTGAACACTTCAAGAGATTTGTGTTTGTATTTCACAAAATAAAAACCCCATATTGACTGATATCATCAGTGAATGTAATGAAGTACAAATAACTAGTTGTACCATTTATTCTAAAAGATCTTTATACATCAATATGTATAAGAAGTAATAGAATGCTTGTTCTCTCCACTACACCTAGTGGAAGGTGGTTTGTCATGTTGCTCATAAATTAGACTTGCATGTCTCTTATTAGTTCAATGACCAAAAGAGTCTTGATAAACATTAGTATGGATTCTAGTAATGCATTTCTCATATATGTGCTCTAGATGACAATGCTATAGAATTGCTTGAGTTATAAATTACAATCCTTTGGTATTTACGTTATAACATTCATATTTAGATCCTTTCATATAAATATCACTAGATGTTTGGGGAATTTCCATACAAGATCACGTATTTGAAAATAGAAGCATTAACAACTCTTTATTTATCATCCTTGCCATACAAGATGCATAAAGTAAAATGTTTCTAATATTGGAAAAATGAAATAACAGTTCAAGTAACTCTACTACATGCCCAATAAATTCTAAATGTAGACTAAAATTGTAGCAACTCTTGCTCCCCATAGTCCATTCTTGCCCTTTCATAAAGACTTTACTTCTTATCAGTTAGATTTATATCTGATATCACATACCAAGATGAAGAAGTAATCAAATTTATCCTATAATGTCTATACCTAAAGTAGAGGTTTCCCCCCTTCCTTCTTCTTCTTTAATTCCTCTAGGAAGAGATGGCAATTCCTTTTCAATGTCCAAGGTGGTGATAGTGGTGACAATTGCCTCCCTTCTTTACTACTCCCTTTGCCTTGATTGTTGAAGAGTTAGGCTTCCAACCAGCTTTAGAACTCTTCTTAGCTTTGTCTTTACCTTCAGACTTTTCCTTTGTCTTGTTGATCATCATCACAGACTTGGGCTTGTCTTTCTTCATTTGTGCCTCAGTTGCTCTCAACATGCCTAATAACTCTTTCAACATCTTGTCCAAGTCATTCATGTTGTAGCTCATGACAAATACTCTGACAGGTACTACATAATCATGTTAGTGGACAACTCTTGATGCAAGGGGAATGCCAATCTAGCCAGGTTTTCTACATACCCAAAGAGTTTGAGCACATGAGGACCTACTGGATCTCCTTCTGCCATGTTACATTTGAACAGTGCCTTAGAGACACCAAATATCTCCTATCTTTCCTAATTTTGAAACATGTCCTTAAGATGTGAGACCATCTCAATAACATCCATGTTCTCATGCTTCCTTTGCAACTCATAGTTCATGGAGCATAGCATCAAACACTTGACATCAATGACATCTTTAGTATGCTTCTTGTAAGCATCTCTATCATCCTTAGGTGCATTGGAAAGAGGTTCATATGGCTCTGGTGTCTCTAGGACATCGAGCTTGCGCTCCTGTGTGAGAATAATTCTCAACATCCTGAACCAGTTGTGGACGGTATTCCCATTAAAACTTGTCCTTCTGATGGACTGGTCATAGTGAAAAGTTTTTGTTGTGTGTTACCATTTGATTTATAAAAGAATTTGTAATTTTGTCAAAAACTCATTTTTGATTTGGTTTGATTTGTATAAAATTGACGATATCAATTAGATTTTTAATTACCCATCACTCTCATTATTTTGATCAAGTTGGAAACCCTCAATTATCAATTCAGAAGATTGCAGTGAATGAACTTCAAATGAGCCAAGATCTAAAAAAATTCAATTATTACCTGGCCAACGACATCGTCCATAATCAATCATTAAGGTAGGCAATGTTTGCCAATTGCATCTTATACAAATTTTTTGGATAGATGATGTGTGCAACTCTTTGTCATAGTCATATGTATGCCTCTGGTGATTAATCTCATTAAGGACACACGGTTAAGTCTCACCCAAAAGCCAACATGATAACAATGCACCCCGCTTGGGTGGATCTGCATTAGTACCATCACACTTCCACGAGATGGACAACACACCAAACTTGGGCGTAACCTATGCTTAGTCGATCAAGATTTTCATGTGTGTTACTAACAGAAAGCATCTTGGATTTAATATGTTTGATTAAGGGATTATATATATATATATATATATATATATAGAGAGAGAGAGAGAGTCAGGCCAGAATACACTTGAGTGTATTTGGAGCAGAATACACTCAAGTAGTTTTTCATGATACAATATTTTTTTTCAAAAATCTAATCTGTTGATCTTCTTAAACATCTTGTGAATAGCTCATAAACAAAATTTGAGCACATTTGGACATTTATAGGTCATGTTATAAAGACCGCACAAATTATGCATTTCAAATTAGTTTTGCACGTCGATTTTATTGCCCTTGGATGAGTGACTTACACTCATCCAAATGGGCTCAAAATTTGTAACTAGCCTAATTATAGTATGACGGTGAAGATCGATGGTTTACATTAAAAATAGTCTTGATATGCAAACACACTTGAGTGTATTCGTGCGATCTGTATACTCGAGTGTATTCTAGCCTGACTCTCTCTCTCTCTCTCTCTCTCTCTCTATATATATATATATATATATATATATATATATATATGTGTGTGTGTGTGTGTGTGTGTGTGTGTGTGTGTGTGTGTGTATGTATATGTATATACGATCACCACATACTAGTATGTATCATATACATGTTATATCCCACAATGTAAACATGTAATATAAAACATTAGTTATGGTTATGGCTATATATATTGTAATTCCTTGGGGCCACAAGAAATTACTACCACCTAGATCTACATCACATGCATGAATTGATCATCTCACCTCTTGGCTGGTCGGTTGTTGCCTGAAATGATCATTTGGTCTCATATCCAACCAATGTTTAGACACCTCCAAATGATTGGTTGGGTTCACCAGCTGGTCAGTGGACCCAACAGTCTTCCCTTCTTAGTCCTCCATTCAGTCGTCTTGTCACGTGAAACAGTCAACTCACCTGATGTTGATCATCATCTTCGTCATTGCAAAGAAACTATCCTATACATATATACATTGTAATGAGAAACCTTGAGTTGCATTTGAGGGGAGTAGAAGTAGGAAAGAATAATACTTTTATATTGGGAAGAAGAAGGTAGAGGCTCAAAATACAAATCGAGATATAAAAGAAAAATATAAACCATCCAACCACACATATATATTTGGGTTATTATCCATAACCATGCTACACATCCACCATCAAAACCAATTTTAGGGCGACAAGTGTAAGTTGCATATAAATATAAATATATATATATATATATATATGTGTGTGTGTGTGTGTGTGTGTGTGTGTGTATGTGTGTGTGTGTTTGTGTGTGTGTGTGTGTTTATTAGTTTTGGATTTTATGTGGTCTTTAATTGGATATGCACATTAATTATTTTAAATATCACATCATATGCAATAAATAAAATGGTAAACCAAAATCCACTCACATTGATAAATCCTAAAACATAGTAAATTGGTGTGGATATGATACCACTATAGGGAAATAAGAGCATAGAGTAGGCCGCAAAAAAAACTAATCTTATTTCCCATAACATCAAGACCGAATCAACAATTATGTAATGGAAAGGATGGTTTAACGAGTTCGTATATGGTTCTACAGCAAGTCCAGCAACCATAACTCGTTCCAGTAGTACAACACTCCTAGTTGCACTAGGACAGCTTATGCATCAGCTCCGAATCTCCACCATGGACACTAGTTTGACATTGTCCACCTAGCAGAAGACAACATCTTCCTCGCCTCTATAGTAGTCCACATGGGCCACTTAGAACTCATGTTGTTCGACTAGAACAAACAGGATGGATTGGTCCCTTCTGTTGGTGTACTAGTCACCAAGTTGTTCTCCCTTTCTATCCCTCCCTTTATCGAGTAGGACTTGCTCGGGCTCTCTATTAGTTACCACAACCAGAGAGGACAACAATTTTGAGAGGCAATTGAGTTGTGTCTAAGAAGCCCCCAGTACCCCTCTATTTATAGAAGGGGCTAGGGTCAGGGTTCCCAGTCTATGTGGGAGTGGAAGGGACCGAAATATAATAAAATTTGCAACATGTGAGTGATGAAGTGGTCGTTTCTCTAGGAAAATTGGTCGGTTGGCATGCAATTCAATTGGTTCACCCAGTGAATCGGTCATTTTGTCATGTTTCCCAATTTCATATGAATTGGCAATTCTAATCAAATTAATATATGACATGACGTCAACAGGTAATCCTTGATTCAATCAAATTGGACCACAAACCAAGCATCTTGCCTTGTGATTCAGTCATCTCATGACCTCAATCGATCAGTTCACTATGTAAATTGGTTGGTGCACTGTCACACCTGCATCCCACGATTACCACTAATCATGAGATTAGGGCATAATTTTGATGAAATATCCACCATATTTTTTTTCTAAATATATTATAATAACACTTACTAAATGATAAGTCTTGATTAAACATAACAACAAGATACAACATAACTTATCTTATTACATAGAAGCCAGAGCTTCACACTTAATATACATCATATACATCACATTTCAAACTTCTCTCTTTTCTCACTCTTTCAATCCCAGGATCTATAGGAAGGATAAGAGACACTCTAACTATTCTAACTACTCTTCTTCAAGACCTCTGGGCTAATCTTGATTTAAGTTGGCTTTCGACTCCTCAGGAAGAGCTAATCCTTTACCTGAAAAAAAAATTAGTAGGTTGGTGAGCTACTAGCTCAGTGAGTAGAGAATTAAGAGGTAACCAAGATATGTATGATGTTTACAAGTAATAGAACTTAATTGCAATCATGTAAGCATGACAGTTTAAAACTATAAATCACTCAGCATGGCAGTAGTAGAGATATTGAATGTAATAAAGGATAACCTAACTATTTCCATTATTTCAAATCTAGTTATTATGCCTTTGGACCCACATGAGGTGTACCACAACATGTGGAAGTATCGCAGCAAGCTATGATCTCACTGTATAAGACTCAAAAGTATGCACAAGTTCCTAAGTCTTTAATCTTAATACCATGTCTGCAGTTGGCATCGGCACGTCTTCCTCTCGGTGGCTAATGGGAGTGGTCATATATCTCAGACTCCACCTCTCAACCTGGGTACTCAGGCTTAAAGTGCATCAATGGACCTACTGACCACTGATTACTACAACATGTAGCATAGGTGCCACCGGCATCCCTGGTTGGTGTTGGGTACCACACAACTGTAAGGAGTTTGCCCTACTGGTCAACCCTCACACCCTACTGGTACGCTCCGACTTACCTTGATCTGGACTACCTCTAGTTGAGAAGTTGTTTCCTCCCCACAACACATGCCTCACCATGTGAGGATTCTACATTGCCCATGGCATCTAATGTCTAATGATGTTTAGTTAATATAACAGGTATCATCATTATAGCCAATTATTACCCTATTTCTAACAATTAAGTGTCTCACATTTATATAATAAATCACTAAATAATTTTCATATATTTTACAACCATACTCCGACTCTTAAAACATGAACTAGGGAAACCTGACTTTCCGGTGCCTCAATTTACACATTTAGCACCTATTGAATCACGACAATTCACAATACAACTTTCAACATGGTAATACATCACTATTAATATGATTAATAAAGCATTTCAACTACTGATATTCACCACATATGTTTATTTAAAGCATCACAAATATCATAGAGCAAGAATCAAACACTGGAAACTATTATTTGAATTGGTATGCTTTGAATCAAGGTTAAAAGATGATTATCTACTCACAGACTTCATTCAAAATCACTGATCTTAGCCTTTTCACCAACGAATCTCGGATCTTAGCTCACGCAAGTTAAGATCAAGCTTTAAACCTCAAGATCTCATTCAAAACAACCTTTTAATGTGTTTCTCGGTCCTAAAGAGGGTCTGTTGTAGGTAGAAGATAAAGATCGAAGGATAAGACAAACCTCAAAATCGCTGGATTAGGGATCTTGAGCAAGGGAAAATGAAGAGAAGGAAGAATCAATGTTAAACCTACTTACCAAGTCAAATCTATAGCAAACCTTTGGATTCCTGTCGTTCTTCCCATTCTTCCCCAAAAATTGCCCCACAAATTGCCTTCTAGGTCGCACTCTCATTGAGCAAGATGTTTGGTGTAACGACACTCGCCATCATTAAGATAACAAGTGTCATTAACAATAATAAAACATGCGGAAGCAAATCATTTGTAGCGGAATTACTGAAAATCACTAAAAATTAAACATTTTGCAAAGAGATCCATTCACATGAAAACTCTTTCATTCAAAACCAAAGTAAAACTTTACATCCTGGTTTACAAGTGCACGACCTGTACAATTCCTTTTCAAGGATTACAACATTGACTGTCCTGCTAAAAAATATACACCGACAGTATATAAACTTTGAGGCACTATGCCAAAACTTCGATTGATTCATTTAAAACTCCGAGGACCTGAGAGTACAGAGACGACACATAGGACTACTATCTATATGACTTGACAGACAATATCTCCACTTGAGATCTCATTGCTGTCCTTGTTGTTGTTGTTGCTGCTCTTTCTCTGTTCTTAGGGATTTCCTGCCCTGCCTTCCATGCATACCTAAAAATGTTTCCCACGGGGGTGAGACAATTGAAAATTGCCCCAGCGGGAGATATAACTCTCCGCTAAAACATTATTATTGCAATTTTTTTTAAATTAAAACTGAGCAGGGGTTACTTTTACCATATCAGGAAGAATTATTCATCATAGAACAGAATAAGATAATCTCCTATTCTCAATGAGAGCATTGCATCTACCCATGGTAGATAAATAATTCATTTGTCTATTTTGTAGAGAATATAAAGAGACATAAATAACATTTATCTGCTAAGGAATGCACAAAGAAATACAACATCAGCCAATGAATCTCCGTATTCAGTCCTTAAGCAAACATGCTATACGGATGATTACATTTTACAATCACACTTATGCCCTGAGGAGATGAGATATACCGCTCATGCTCCAACCGACCATTGCGAAATCGAAATCGGTACCATACAAGGTCAAAGGTAGAGCCGGCTACCAAGACCTCCCATATCTCGGTCAGCGCGAGATTACATGCATGACATCTTGTGTCTCTGCTATATTATAGCTTTCCAGGGTATACTGGCAACTTCGCTATCAGAGTTACAGTGGCGTGCTGCACTCTCTTCGCGATCGTGAGATCTTGTGTTTATCTCCATCGATCCGGCATATTATTGGGAGATGTGTACTGCATCTGTCCCAATCTTCGGGAGATTCGTGATACATCTATCCCGGTGCAAGTAATGAAGGATTGAGAGGTTTAGTGTTTACCTTTCCCCAATTCCCTCATTAGGACGTAAGGATATTTTCACCCATTTACCCCCACATACTCAAAAGTATGCCCTCCGGGTTTTGCCGCGGAGCACCCGTTTCACCATCACCAATTTGCTGACGATGATGGATCTATGGTCAGGGCTCTACATGATATGATTTCACTTGATTAATTAAGTACATTATCATATTCTTTTAGCATCAGTCAAGTTCTCAAACATATTTTATTCAGACAAATGCTATAAAGAAACATGTACTATTTTCATCATTCACTTCTCATTCTTTATGAGACATTGGGATCTCAGTCCCTCATTACAATACTGGAATTTCTCATCCCTCAACCACATCATTATCATGCTTATCGAATCTGGGTATTCATACCCTCAATTCATCATTGTCATTGTTACCACTTGCTAGGTAACTATTACCTTCAGGTCTTTAGACCGAGGTAAGCATGATACTTGTTACACAAGTATCTCACATGGATTTTAAAGCCTATTAAATATTTTGTCACCTTTCACTGGGTAACAACAACTTATTCATGGAACTCATAAGGTCCCTATACCTTTTGTTACTTTTGCTAAGCAACAACAACATTAGGCACATAAGGCCATTCAACATATTTGTTATATGAATGTCATAGCTCAGGTCTAGCTATGCTTGTCATCTCATGATGTCTATATGATTAATGGACATGACAACAACCATACAAGTCATTGACCACATCATGTGATACCTTAGTAATACCACAATTCCTTTATCAGGGTTATGGTTTATTACTCATTAGGGCTTTTCACTCCCTTTACCCAAATTAGGGTTAGGGTTCCCCAACTGACATCAATTAGGGTTTTATGCTCATGTAGTTAGATCAACCCTAATGTATTGATCCACACCTCTAGGTTCATTCAAAGATATCATAAGTGTATGCTTATAATCACCATTCTCATCATATATCATTAATGATCATCAATACAAGGTACAAGTCCACTTCTCTTTCTTATTATGGTATGGTTACCTCATACCCATTAGAGTGGCTCATCCCTTTAAACAATGTATATTAGCTTATACTCATCAAAGTATATCAACTCATTACAATTTCATTGTAATATCTACAACACACACACACTTCATGTGTTTCTCATCCAAGTATGTTGGATTGAGATGCATCAAGGCATTTCAACCATGAAATGCTGGATGTGATATCTATCATGTCCTGGTGTATTACTCTCTTCTCATTTCTATCTTATTTAGGTTAATCAACTAACCTTGTATTAAGGTATCTTCCCTCTTAATACTTTATCCACTAACATGTTACTTCCATCATATGGTGAATAGGTTACACATTAGAATTGTCCAACTATCTTTAATGATATGGATTTATTGAATGATAAGACATTGTTGAATATAGGATAACCCATTATCCATCACTTTAAATATTTCAACTCTTAGGATGTTATCCATCTCATTATTAGGGTAGCATACCTCATTCCTAAGAGTTTCATATCCTCATCTTTATAGGGTATATAGGGTTGATACATATGAGTCAACATAGCATATCATTGTTTATAAAACTTATAAAGTGTTTTCAATACACAAGGCATCATAGCTCATACCTGGATATGTTCAATATCTCAAAATACCTGCATGATTAGTATAGATGATAACAAACACATCTATTTCATATCAACATAATGCAGGATAATGATAACGTCACTAATCAAGGATTACCCCACCATGCCCTTGCTAGGGTTTCAGTTTAATAACCCTATCAATTAGGGTTTATGTTCATATTTAGGGTTTCATGATCTCTTTGCTTAAGGATCATAACCCTTAATCACCACATGAATCATATTCATGTAGGAATTCATGCTATCAACTTCTTAACTTGATTAGGTCATATCAACTCTTCAGTCAAGTACATACAACTATGATTAACATAGTGTATCAAGTCATTGATCCTATAAGCAATTAGGGATTCATCCCTTAATTGGCACTTAATCACTTAGGTACTATTAGGGTTTCAACCTATGTACTTTCATTGATTACCATTACTAATCATCATTGGATTAATAGAACATTCATTATCTTAATTCCCAAAAATTCAATCTCATTGGACCTCCATTACATAATGTATCCAATTGAATTAGGGTTTCCAATGTTGATTCCTTCAATCATTGGACTCATGGAATCAATCATCAATTGGACCTACCATCATACTTCAATTGAGTTTAATAGGTCAACCTTAAACTGATTTGACCCTCAATTGACCCTCAATTAGGGTTTGATTCAATTGAATTAGGGCTTGGAATCGATGATCCAACCACACTAATCAATGCAGAACTAGTTGCATTGAAACCATTGAACCATCATCCAAATTGGGTATGACCTGACCCCAAACGGTCTTGAGGTCATTTGGATGACCTCCAAACTGTCTTGAGACCGTTTTCCCATCAAATCACTCAAATCTAAGTCAACCAATTAGAGTTTGGTTCATTGGATTGATCACCAAATCAGTATTGCATTGTATAACATCTTGGTACCTTTAGACCTTCAAACACCTAACCATACTCAACCCTAGACCTCCAAACGGTCTTGGGTGACCACCAAACGGTCTTGAGGTCGTTTGGATGACCTCCAAACGGTCTTGAGACCGTTTGCCCATCATATCACTCAAAATCAAGCAATCCAATTAGGGTTTGGTTCATTGAAGTGCTCACCAAATCAACAATTTATTGCAGATCAACTTGATATCTTTAGACCTTCAACCACTGAACTATACCCAACCCTAGACCTCCAAACGGTCTTGGGTGACCACCAAACGGTCTTGAGACCGTTTGGCCCATCCAACCTTTGGACTTTAGTGAAAAATCATCATGGATTGGTCTATCAAGTTGATCAACAAATCAGCACTACCTTGCAATATGATTAGTACCTTTGGACCTTCAATTGGTCAACTATACTTGACCCCAGACCTCCAAACGGTCTTGGGGTGATCCCCAAACGGTCTTGAGACCGTTTGGGTGATCCCCAAACGGTCTTGAGACCGTTTGGGCTAATCAACCCAAAATCTCAACTTAACTCATTGGAATTTCAGCACTGTTTTCAATTAGGGTTTGCCTAATTGATTAGGCTTCAAATCACGATTACTTGGGAGTTAACCCATAAAATTTGGTGAGTCATTAGCCAAAATAATAGGGATCAATAATCCCAAACGGTCAACGCTTGGTCAACGCACTCAAACGGTCTTGAAACCGTTTGCCCAAAAAGTTCAAGTTAATCAGGTTGAAAATCAGCACTTAATTCAGTTCGATTTGCCTAATTGATTGGCCTTCAACCTATGATTCCTTTGGAGTTAACCCCTCAAATTTGGAGGGTCATTAGCCTACATAATTAGGAACTAGATTCCCAAACGGTCCACGCTTGGTCAACTCTTTCATACGGTTTTGAAACCGTTTTCCACCAAACGGTTTGCAAACCGTTTGGTCACCAAACGGTTTTGGTGAAACCGTTTGGTCCCAACCAATGAGATCATTTGCTCCAAAGATATTTGGTGAGGTGCTTGCTTATGATGATGTCATCATCATCTTCCTTCGTGCACCCAAGAACAGCAACCGTTCTTGATGGAATTTGCAGCAAAGAAGCAAAAGTTTATCAAATTGAAGAAATCAATCAACAAAGCATAGAAGATTGATGCAATAGCAATGTTTGAGGGTTTGAGTTATAAAACCCGCCTCAAATTTGATCTCCAAGCTCCAAGATCCGTGGCTTTAATGGTGGATGGAGCTCCAGAAACTATCCAAGGTTCGTTCTTGAGCTTTTGGATGAAATGGATGGCTAGAAATGGAAATCGAGTGAAGAAAACCTAGAATCAATCATTGATTTAGGGTTTTCACCATGAATCCAAGGTAGAAGATGATGAAACCTTACCTACAGGTGGTGTTCGTCCTTCTCCTACTCCTGAGCTTCCCCTTGGTAGTCCAAAGCAAAAGGAATAAGGAAAAGACTAAGGGAAACGTTCCTTATGTGTTATTGAAATAAGGTATATATAAAGAATATGTATATGGGTCTTTAATGAAAGAGAAAATGAAATCATTTTCCTTAAATAAATTCCATACTAATTTCCCCCTAATCCTCCTCCATTACTTGATCACGAAACCACCTTTAAACTTTCGTAAAAGCTCTTCATTATCCAAGAATTAATGGAAAAGAAATTAAGCACCTTAATCCATTATAATAATAATATATCTTTTTGAGTGGGAATTCTTTTCCTTATAATAAGGTGAGTGGAATTTCACCTCCTTAGGATATTTTCGTTCCTTATCTTGGCAAAGGAACGTCCATCCTTATTCAAAATCAACCCAAAACATTTTGCTTGAAAGCCCTTCAATTATTTTTATTCATTTTTGCCCTAAATCGAATTAGGGTTTCAATTAGGCATTATTCTTGATTATTTTAATGTCAAGATTCTCTCTCCTCCAACTTATTTCAAAAGAGATGCCCCTCTCATTTTCTTTGCTCTACATGATTTCAAGAAACATTAGGGACCTTATTGAAGTGGTAATTTGCATATTGAACCCTAGATTTTGGGTAAATTGCACTTTACTCCAAAACTAGGTTTTAATGCACAACATTGTCCAACAAGCTCTATCTTGGTGTCCAGGCTTTGGAAAACCATACCACCACATCATATTCATCCTTATAATTTCTCAACATCCGAGGACCACCTTATCATGCAACATTTGCAAGTTAACCCCTCAACTTGGGGTAATTTTCATTTTAGTCCAAAATAAGCAAACATTGCTTCAACATTGCTCAAATAGGACCAAAATTGAAACATAGGTTACTCTTGAGCCCTAATCACTTTTCAAAAGAAAATATTAAACATATAATCATCTCTCTTAATCAAAACACCTAGGGTTAAAGCATAACCCAGGTCAGGGATGTTACAAATTATAAACCCCTAACAAGGATTTCGTCCCCGAAATCCCAGATAAAGGGAACATATATTATTCATTCATCATATCATCATATCTCTACATAACACCTCATTGTTATGGAGACATCATAGAACTTTGATCAACACAAAGTTCCTTCACACAATATTCTCATAGAGTCAAATGAGAACTTATGTTAAAGACATATTGAGTTGTTATGTTTATGCAAAGCATAAACCCCTAACAAATGATGTTCATATCATTTTATATCATCAGAATAATTTCATAGTTGACCATTCCCAGTAGTCAGCCTAAACCATCTGATAATTCTCAGATACCAGAATCTCTTACCTTGGTATCAGTCACATGTGTTGAAAACACATTATATTCTCATCTTTCTTTTATCATATTTACAACTTTATTGAACAGGGATCACCTCTCTTGTTCTCTTTCTCATCATATGAGGGTCATACTTTTACTTCCTCATATACACATACTGATCAGAATTCCTATCAAATCCTTCTTTCTTGTATTTAAGGTATGATACATTTATTCATTTCATAATTCTTATTTCATGATACTCATTAGATTGTATCAGAATGATTGCTTGATCAGGGCAATAAAAAAGATATCAATCTAAGAGTTTCCATACTCACTTTATCATCAATAATTGTATACCTGATCAGGGTTTACAAGTACTGAGATCAAGTAGTATGCACTTACATGCTATCATATTTCTTGCTTTTCCTATTATCATAACATAAGATTTAACATCCCTGGATTTTATCCAAGCATCTCTTCTATACCTCTTCCTCTTTCATAGAGGTAAGAACAATATAGAGCATTTAAAAGAATACTGGACAGAATTCAAATTCTAGTTCTCATCATTTCTTCCCTATATAACAACCAATAGGGAAAACAAAACCAACAATCCTCCTTTTTATAACAAAAAGGGGTTTAGTGTACTCAGCATGTACACATTTATAACATACATTGTCCTCACATCATGGTCTTATTAGTCTTATTACTGATGCAAAAACTAAGCCATGGAATCTTACAGGTGAAAGGTTAAGACCTTTACACTTACTTAGGGGTTGCTGCCCTGGCACATTAAGCATTTATTGCACTATTAGTACCAAAAACTTGGCTTTTTAAAACCATTAGACAAATGTCTCTAGAATTATAGAGATCATCACCTACTTTTCAGCTTATTGCCCCTTCTTGGGTACTGCCATCACAGATTTATTATCTGTCTAAACTCATAGCAGAGTCTACTTTCTTGCCATAAGTTAATCTTTTCCATATTTTCCTTGTTCCAACATGACTAAGTCATTTAGGAACTCTTTTAAAGCTCAAGCTTTCTGTATTAAGGACTGATAACCTAGGTTGTAAGACTAGTATCCAGTCCCCTATATGCATTACTATTGCCCTAATCTGCCCAACAAGAGCATGATCATAGGATTCTCTATCCTGATCAGGTCTTATTGGGGATTCTCAGGCACTCATTCTATTCTTGTCAGATCCCTTGCACCTCTTCTTGATGCAACAACATTGCCCTTAGAAATGTGTTCCTTGTGTTCTCCAGTCATTTTCAACTTTACCCTTTCTCTGCACAAGCAGAAATCATTATAGGGTATACTGGAGGACACTAACACAGACTCAACTACCTTAGTCCTATGTCTCTGTAGACTCAGCAAACCTAGAGCTCTGATACCACTAAATTGTAACGACACTCGCCATCATTAAGATAACAAGTGTCATTAACAATAATAAAACATGCAGAAGCAAATCATTTGTAGCGGAATTACTGAAAATTACTAAAAATTAAAACTTTTTGCAAAGAGATCCATTCACAGGAAAACTCTTTCATTCAAAACCAAAGTAAAACTTTACATCCTGGTTTACAAGTGCACGACCTGTACAATTCCTTTTCAAGGATTACAACATTGACTGTCCTGCTAACAAATATACACCGACAGTATATAAACTTTGAGGCACTATGCCAAAACTTCGATTGATTCATTTAAAACTCCGAGGACCTGAGAGTATAGAGACGACACATAGGACTACTATCTATATGACCTGACAGACAATATCTCCACTTGAGATCTCATTGTTGTCCTTGTTGTTGTTGTTGCTGCTCTTTCTCTGTTCTTAGGTATTTCCTGCCCTGCCTTCCATGCATACCTAAAAATGTTTCCCACGGGGGTGAGACAATTGAAAATTGCCCCAGCGGGAGATATAACTCTCTGCCAAAACATTGTTATTGCAGTTTTTTTTTAAATTAAAACTGAGCAGGGGTTACTTTTACCATATCAGGTAGAATTATTCATCATAGAACAGAATAAGATAATCTCCTATTCTCAAGGAGAGCATTGCATCTACCCATGGTAGATAAATAATTCATCTGTCTATTTTGCAGAGAATATAAAGAGACATAAATAACATTTATCCGCTAAGGAATGCACAAAGAAATACAACATCAGCCAATGAATCTCCGTATTCAGTCCTTAAGCAAACATGCTATACGGCTGATTACATTTTACAATCACACTTATGCCCTGAGGAGATGAGATATACCGCTCATGCTCCAACCGACCATTGCGAAGTCGAAATCAGTACCATACAAGGTCAAAGGTAGAGCCGGCTACCAAGACCTCCCATATCTCGGTCAGCGCGAGATTACATGCATGACATCTTGTGTCTCTGCTATATTATAGCTTTCCAGGGTATACTGGCAACTTCGCTATCAGAGTTACAATGGCGTGCTGCACTCTCTTCGCGATCGTGAGATCTTGTGTTTATCTCCATCGATCCGACATATTATTGGGAGATGTGTACTGCATCTGTCCCAATCTTCGGGAGATTTGTGATACATCTATCCCGGTGCAGGTAATGAAGGATTGAGAGGTTTAGTGTTTACCTTTCCCCAATTCCCTCATTAGGACGTAAGGATATTTTCACCCATTTACCCCCACATACTCAAAAGTATGCCCTCCGGGTTTTGCCGCGGAGCACCCGTTTCACCATCACCAATTTGCTGACGATGATTGATCTATGGTCAGGGCTCTACATGATATGATTTCACTTGATTAATTAAGTACATTATCATATTCTTTTAGCATCAGTCAAGTTCTCAAACATATTTTATTCAGACAAATGCTATAAAGAAACATGTACTATTTTCATCATTCACTTCTCATTCTTTATGAGACATTGGGATCTCAGTCCCTCATTACAATACTGGGATTTCTCATCCCTCAACCACATCATTATCATGCTTATCGAATCTGGGTATTCATACCCTCAATTCATCATTGTCATTGTTACCACTTGCTAGGTAACTATTACCTTCAGGTCCTTAGACCGAGGTAAGCATGATACTTGTTACACAAGTATCTCACATGGCTTTTAAAGCCTATTAAATATTTTGTCACCTTTCACTAGGTAACAACAACTTATTCATGGAACTCATAAGGTCCCTATACCTTTTGTTACTTTTGCTAAGCAACAACAACATTAGGCACATAAGGCCATTCAACATATTTGTTATATGAATGTCATAGCTCAGGTCTAGCTATGCTTGTCATCTCATGATGTCTACATGATTAATGGACATGACAACAACCATACAAGTCATTGACCACATCATGTGATACCTTAGTAACACCACAATTCCTTTATCAGGGTTATGGTTTATTACTCATTAGGGCTTTTCACTCCCTTTACCCAAATTAGGGTTAGGGTTCCCCAACTGACATCAATTAGGGTTTTATGCTCATGTAGTTAGATCAACCCTAATGTATTGCTCCACACCTCTAGGTGCATTCAAAGATATCATAAGTGTATGCTTATAATCACCATTCTCATCATATATCATTAATGATCATCAATACAAGGTACAAGTCCACTTCTCTTTCTTATTATTGTATGGTTACCTCATACCCATTAGAGTGGCTCATCCCTTTAAACAATGTATATTAGCTTATACTCATCAAAGTATATCAACTCATTACAATTTCATTGTAATATCTACAACACACACACTTCATGTGTTTCTCATCCAAGTATGTTGGATTGAGATGCATCAAGGCATTTCAACCATGAAATGCTGGATGTGATATCTATCATGTCTTGGTGTATTACTCTCTTCTCATTTCTATCTTATTTAGGTTAATCAACTAACCTTGTATTAAGGTATCTTCCCTCTTAATACTATATCCACTAACATGTTACTTCCATCATATGGTGCATAGGTTACACATTAGAATTGTCCAACTATCTTTAATGATATGGACTTATTGAATGATAAGACATTGTTGAATATAGGATAACCCATTATCCATCACTTTAAATATTTCAACTCTTAGGATGTTATCCATCTCATTATTAGGGTAGCATACCTAATTCCTAAGAGTTTCATATCCTCATCTTTATAGGGTATATAGGGTTGATACATATGAGTCAACATAGCATATCATTGTTTATAAAACTTATAAAGTGTTTTCAATACACAAGGCATCATAGCTCATAACTGGATATGTTCAATATCTCAAAATACCTGCATGATTAGTACAGATGATAACAAACACATCTATTTCATATCAGCATAATGCAGGATAATGATAACATCACTAATCAAGGATTACCCCACCATGCCCTTGCTAGGGTTTCAGTTCAATAACCCTGTCAATTAGGGTTTATGTTCATATTTAGGGTTTCATGATCTCTTTGCTTAAGGATCATAACCCTTAATCACCACATGAATCATATTCATGTAGGAATTCATGCTATCAACTTCTTAACTTGATTAGTTCATATCAACTCTTCAGTCAAGTACATACAACTATGATTAACATAGTGTATCAAGTCATTGATCCTATAAGCAATTAGGGATTCATCCCTTAATTGGCACTTAATCACTTAGGTACTATTAGGGTTTCAACCTATGTAATTTCATTGATTACCATTACTAATCATCATTGGATTAATATAACATTCATTATCTTAATTCCCAAAAATTCAATCTCATTGGACCTCCATTACATAATGTATCCAATTGAATTAGGGTTTCCAATGTTGATTCCTTCAATCATTGGACTCATGGAATCAATCATCAATTGGACCTACCATCATACTTCAATTGAGTTTAATAGGTCAAACTTCAACTGATTTGACCCTCTTTGACCCTCAATTAGGGTTTGATTCAATTGAATTAGGGCTTGGAATTGATGATCCAACCACACTAATCAATGCAGAACTAGTTGCATTGAAACCATTGAACCATCATCCAAATTGGGTATGACCTGACCCCAAACGGTCTTGAGGTCGTTTGGATGACCTCCAAACGGTCTTGAGACCGTTTTCCCATCAAATCACTCAAATCTAAGTCAACCAATTAGAGTTTGGTTCATTGGATTGATCACCAAATCAGTATTGCATTGTATAACATCTTGGTACCTTTAGACCTTCAAACACCTAACCATACTCAACCCTAGACCTCCAAACGGTCTTGGGTGACCACCAAACGGTCTTGAGGTCGTTTGGATGACCTTCAAACGGTCTTGAGACCGTTTTCCCATCATATCACTCAAAACCAAGCAATCCAATTAGGGTTTGGTTCATTGAAGTGCTCACCAAATCAACAATTTATTGCAGATCAACTTGATATCTTTAGACCTTCAACCACTGAACTATACCCAACCCTAGACCTCCAAACGGTCTTGGGTGACCACCAAACGGTCTTGAGACCGTTTGGATGAGCTCCAAACGGTCTTGAGACCGTTTGGCCCATCCAACCTTTGGACTTTAGTGAAAAATCATCATGGATTGGTCTATCAAGTTGATCAACAAATCAGCACTACCTTGCAATATGATTAGTACCTTTGGACCTTCAATTGGTCAACTATACTTGACCCCAGACCTCCAAACGGTCTTGGGGTGATCCCCAAACGGTCTTGAGACCGTTTGGGTGATCCCCAAACGGTCTTGAGACCGTTTGGGCTAATCAACCCAAAATCTCAACTTAACTCATTGGAATTTCAGCACTGTTTTCAATTAGGGTTTGCCTAATTGATTAGGCTTCAACTCACGATTCCTTGGGAGTTAACCCATAAAATTTGGTGAGTCATTATCCAACATAATAGGGATCAATAATCCCAAACGGTCAACTCTTGGTCAACGCACTCAAACGGTCTTGAAACCGTTTGCCCAAAAAGTTCAAGTTAATCAGGTTGAAAATCAGCACTTAATTCAGTTCGATTTGCCTAATTGATTGACCTTCAACCTATGATTCCTTTGGAGTTAACCCATCCAATTTGGAGGGTCATTAGACTACATAATTAGGAACGAGATTCTCAAACGGTCCACGCTTGGTCAACTCTTTCATACGGTTTTGAAACCGTTTGCCACCAAATGGTTTGCAAACCGTTTGGTCACCAAACGGTTTTGGTGAAACCGTTTGGTCCCAACCAATGAGATCATTTGCTCCCAAGATATTTGGTGAGGTGCTTTATTATGATGATGTCATCATCATCTTCCTTCGTGCACCCAAGAACAGCAACCGTTCTTGATGGAATTTGCAGCAAAGAAACAAAAGTTTATCAAATTGAAAAAGTCAATCAACAAAGCATAGAAGATTGATGCAATAGCAATGTTTGAGGGTTTGAGTTATAAAACCCACATCAAATTTGATCTCCAAGCTCCAAGCTCCGTGGCTTTAATGGTGGATGGATCTCCAGCAACTATCCAAGGTTCTTTCTTGAGCTTTTGGATGAAATGGATGGCTAGAAATGGAAATCGAGTGAAGAAAACCTAGAATCAATCATTGATTTAGGGTTTTCACCATGAATCCAAGGTAGAAGATGATGAAACCTTACCTACAGGTGGTGTTAGTCCTTCTCCTACTCCTGAGCTTCCCCTTGGTCGTCCAAAGCAAAAGGAATAAGGAAAAGACTAAGGGAAACATTCCTTATGTGTTATTGAAATAAGGTATATATAAAGAATATGTATATGGGTCTTTAATGAAAGAGAAAATGAAATCATTTTCCTTAAATAAATTCCATACTAATTTCCCCCTAATCCTCCTCCATTACTTTATCACGAAACCACCTTCAAAATTTCGTAAAAGCTCTTCATTATCCAAGAATTAATGGAAAAGAAATTAAGCACCTTAATCCATTATAATAATAATATATCTTTTTGAGTGGGAATTCTTTTCCTTATAATAAGGTGAGTGGAATTTCACCTCCTTAGGATATTTTCGTTCCTTATCTTGGCAAAGGAACGTCCATCCTTATTCAAAATCAACCCAAAACATTTTGGTTGAAAGCCCTTCAATTAGTTTTATTCATTTTTGCCCTAAATCGAATTAGGGTTTCAATTAGGCATTATTCTTGATTATTTTAATGTCAAGATTCTCTCTCCTCCAAATTATTTCAAAAGAGATGCCCCTCTCATTTTCTTTGCTCTACATGATTCCAAGAAACATTAGGGACCTTATTGAAGTGGTAATTTGCATATTGAACCCTAGATTTTGGGTAAATTGCACTTTACTCCAAAACTAGGTTTTAATGCACAACATTGTCCAACAAGCTCTATCTTGGTGTCCAGGCTTTGGAAAACCATACCACTACATCATATTCATCCTTATAATTTCTCAACATCCGAGGAACACCTTATCATGCAACATTTGCAAGTTAACCCCTCAACTTGGGGTAATTTTCACTTTAGTCCAAAATAAGCAAACATTGCTTCAACATTGCTCAAACAGGACCAAAATTGAAACATAGGTTACTCTTGAGCCCTAATCACTTTTCAAAAGAAAAGATTAAACATATAATCATCTCTCTTAATCAAAACACCTAGGGTTAAAGCATAACCCAGGTCAGGGATGTTACATTTGGGATGATAGAGGATTGAATCGTGGTTCTAACGCACTTTGTTTCGTTGAAAACGGATAAGTATGGCTCAAGATAAGATCATTTTATGATTTGCTATCGTGGGCGGCGGCGGTCGCGGTGGCGGTGTCGATGCAGTGTCGCGGGTCGTGGTGTAGACCATGGTCGCGGTGTTGATGCAGCATTGTGGGTCACGGGTCGCGGTGTAGACCGCGGTCGTGGTGTCGACGCAGTGTCGGTCGCGGCGCTCTGTATATGTATAATAAAAAGGGCATAACTCTCTCATTTTAACTCCGATTTAGTTCATTATTTTTTTTGTTGGATTTATGATTGAATTCTCTACAAGTATACTATATTATTTTGATAATATTCTCAAATGAAAAATCATCCATTAATTATTTTCTCTAATATCATTAACTCTTTTCTTGCACACATGTATGGGTTAATGCTATATTAACCGCAACTCGGATCTTTATAGTATGCTTAAGTCATGATTATGAGTTGCCCAAACAAGTATTTAAGGTTACCAAAGTTAAGATAAAGCACAAGATAAAATATTACTAACAAAAACATGACAAGCATTAAGATTATCTTAAATCTCTAGGATTACCCGTAAAGCTAGGAATGGGTTGTAACAATTCTACCCCTCTAATAAAAATTTCATCTCGAAATTTCTAAAAGAGGAAATGATACTTGTTAAACATCTCCATCTCCACTTCCCAGGTAGCTTCTTCTACACCATGATTCCTCCAAAGAACCTTTAATAGGGGTATCTCTCTCTTTTTAAGCTTTCGAATTCTATGGTCTAGAATTTGAATTGGTCCTTCAATATAAGAGATATCCTCTCTCAACTGTATAGGATATGGGTCTACAATCTTTTATGTACCAGGATGACATTTCTTTAACATCGATACATCAAACACATTGTGTAAATTGGCTAACTCCAATGGAAACTCCAATTTATATGCAACGGATCCAATTCTTTGAATGATTGGATAGGGACACATGTATCTAGGAGTTAGTTTGCCTCACTTTCCAAACCTTAGCACACCTTTCCATGGTGAAACTTTCAAATAAACCTCATCCCCAACCTCAAATTGAAGTGGTCTATGCCTTTTGTCTGCATAGCTTTTCTGTCTGTCCTAAGATGCCTTCAACTGTTGTCTGATCACATATATCTTTTCTGTGGTTTCTTCCACCAACTCTGGGTCTAAAATTTGCCTTTCTCCAACTTCATACCAACAAATCAGAGATCTATATTTTCTTCCATACAAGGCTTCATAATGGGCCATGCCTAATCTAGAATGGTAACTGTTGTTATAGGTGAACTCCACTAGACTAAGATGATCATCCCAACTACCACTGAACTGCAAAACACATGCTCTCAGCATATCCTCCAGGGTCTGAATTGTCCTCTCTGACTGTCCATCTGTCTGAGAATGAAAGGTTATGCTAAATTTCAACTTTGTTCCCAAGGAACGTTGCAATTGATTCCAAAGCCTAGATGTAAATTTAGGATCTCTATCAAATATTATAGAAACAAGTATTCCATGCAATCTGACTACCTCATCTATATAGACTTTGGCTAACTTTAGTGTATCCCACATTGTCTTAATTGGTAGAAAGTGAGAAGACTTTGTTAGCCTATCTACTATGACCCAAACTGAGTTGAAACCACGTGGTGTCCTAGGTAAAACAACTCATCATTTAAAAATCTGACTCCGATTTCTTTCCTTTTGTCATATCATGAATGATCTGTTGCAATTCTCTATCACTATGTTGAAGCTCCTGAATCTGATCATAAAATGTAGGTCTAACCTACATATGTGCAATCAGTCCACCTTGATCAGACTCGTTCATATCCAAATTCATCTCTCTCATCTTAACTAACATGTCTCTTTTTACACATGCCATTGAAAACATTTCCGCAGACGATGTTGACTTTCTACTCAGAGCATCTGCTAATACATTGGCCTTTCCAAGATGATAATCAATGGTGACATCATAATCCTTTATAAGATCCAACCATCTGCGTTGTATCAGATTGAGATCCCTCTGTGTGAAAATATACTTCAAACTCTTATGATCAGTAAAGACCTGACATGATTCACCATATAGATAATGACGCCATGTCTTTAGAGCATGCAATACTGCTGCCAACTCAAGATCATGTGTGGGATAGTTCTCTTCATTCTTCTTAAGTTGTCTAGAAGCATAGGCCACCACTTTCCCTTCTTGTATAAGAACACATCCCAAACCTCTCCTGGACACATCACTAAAAACCACATAGCCCTTATCTGCCTCTAGTAATATCAAAACTGGTGTTGTAGTTAACTTCTTCTTTGAAATTTGGAAACTTTTTTCACATGACTCAGACCAAACAAAAGGTACATCCTTCCTTGTTAAGTGTGTAAGAGGTGCTTCTATTGCATTGAAGTTCCTTATAAACCTTCTGTAATATCCTGCTAACCCTAGGAAACTTCTGATCTCAATAGGAGTTGTAGGTTTCTCCTACGGAAGAATAGATTCTACCTTCTTAGGGTCAACACTAACCCCTTCTCCTGATATGACATGTCCAAGAAAAGATACTTCAGCCAACCAAAACTCACATTTGCTAAACTTAGCATAAAGCTTATGTTGCCTTAACAACTACAGGGCTATCCTTAGATGTTTCTCATGTTGTTCCACATCATTAGAATATATAAGGATATCGTCTATAAACACGACTATGAACTGATCTAAATATGGTCTGAAAACCCTATTCATCATGTCCATAAAGGCTGCAGGGGCATTTGTTAATCCAAAGACATAACTACAAACTCATAGTGCCCATACCTCATTCTGAATGTTGACTTAGGTACATCATTTACCTTTATCCTTAGCTGATGATAACCTGACCTGAGATCTATCTTTGAAAATATTGTCACCTCACGGAGTTTATCAAATAAGTCTTCAATCCTAGGAAAAGGATATTTATTCTTAATTGTTATCTTATTCAATTGTCTTTAGTCTATACATAACCACATGGTTCCATCCTTCTTTTTCACAAATAGTACTGGAGTTGCCCACGATGATGTACTGGGTTGAATAAATCCTTTATTCAACAACTCCTATAAGTGTTTTTTCAATTTCTTTAACTCCCCAGGTGCCATTCTATAGGTAGGTAATGCTACTGGATGGATACCAGGTAAAGCCTGTATATCAAAGTCAATATCTCTTTCAAGTGGTAAACCTAGTAACTCATCAGGAAAGACATATGAAAACTCACATACTACTAGAATATCTGCTTGATAGATTGCTCTTTTCTCTACCCTAGCATCCACCACATGAGCTAAAAAGGCCTCACACCCCTTTCTCATCATCTTATTAGCTACAGCAGCCGATACTATACATGTGGGCAAGATTTT
The DNA here is from genome assembly GCA_963693085.1 of Alisma plantago-aquatica. Classification (NCBI taxonomy): domain Eukaryota; kingdom Viridiplantae; phylum Streptophyta; class Magnoliopsida; order Alismatales; family Alismataceae; genus Alisma; species Alisma plantago-aquatica. The sequence goes on from OY856411.1 coordinate 478,168,098, forward strand.
TCTATCTCCGGTGAAGACACATGAAAAACCACCTTGTTGAAAGATAGCTTCTTTCTTCCAACAATCTAACTGGACATGATATGTCTCAAGGCAGTCCATACCCAAAATGATTTTAAAAGAATTAATATCCAAGGGTATGAGATTAACTGCTATTGTATACCCACTAAAACTCAACAGACATTCAGGACATACTTCTATCAAAACTGAGGATTCACCTAGTAGAACGTTTAACAACAACTCATAAGATAAATCCTAGGTTAGAAGATTTTGTCCACTAACTATCGATCTTTGAATTAAAGAATGTGTTGCACTAGGATCTATTAATACAGTTATAGAAATGTTGTTAAAGAGAAGCATCCCACCTGTCACAACTCTGGGTGAAACTACACCTTCAGATGGTGTCATTGAGAAGAAGCATCCAGAAGCTCTCCCTCTGCCACGTTATCCTCACTATCCACTATTGGTACTAGGTGCTCCCCATCTAGAACCTAAAGCCACTGAAGAACTTACCCCTCTAATTGGATCCTGCCTTTGTGGAGTTTGAAACTATAATTGTAAACCTTGTTCTGAAACATATGGAAGCTTTTGGCAGACCCTTTTTATATGTCCCATCTATCCACAATGAAAACATATTGGAGTGTTAGTTCCCCAACACTGACTAGAATGTGCCCTGTCGCAACTGTCACATATGGATGCATCATGTCTCTTCGGTCCTGTCACTGACACTGAAGATCCTGAAGACCTAGTTGGAGGTGTCCATGTAGAATGTGTATTCCATCTACTAGAATTGGGCCTTCCTCCACTTGGTGAAAACCTAGATCCTTGTCTCCCAAAATAGCCAAGTCCTCGTCCTATCTTAGAAAAGAAACCACCACCTCCTCTATATCTGCCACTACTTTGTCCCCCTCTATTGAAGTCTCCAGATCTTTTCTTACTCTCAGACTGCTTATCAACATTAACTGACTCTTTTACACATCTCGCTGCTTCCACAAATTCCCCAAAGTTTTCTCTGTCTCTTCAACCAATGGATGACACGGTGTGTCTAATCTCTGATTTTAATCCTTGTTGAAATCTTCTACACTTTTCTACATCATGAGGCACAAGTTGCGGATAGAAATTTGCCAACCTTGTGAAATGTGCTTCATATTCACCAATTTTCATACTTCCTTGTCTGATATTCTCCAACCATTTAATCTTATCACTTCGAAAGGTAGGAGGAAAATACTTAAGGTGAAACTCATCCACAAAGTCCTTCCAGATCATCTTTGCATTTCTCCTTTTATCTTCTACTCCCCGCCACCACAACTCAACATCTCCCTTGAGTAAATAGACTATATGATTGATTGCTTATCTTTTGATAACTCCATTAGGTGAAAGACCTTTTTTAGTTGTCGAAGCCACACCTCTGTCACAGCTGGATCTGTTGTTCCAGAAAATCCAGTTCCACCAAGCTTCTTCACTAACTCATAGGATCTCATCAGATCCTTACTAGAAGATGAAGACTTCATGTCCATCTTGTATTTTTCTTTTGTCTCTAGAAACATATGATACATCCTTGTTGCCTCATTATCCTCTTCACATTGAGCCATTGCTCGAGGGTCAGAGTCATAATGGCTCTCATCTTGTTCCTCACCATGTCCACGTCCTCTTCCTTCCATATGTGTATCCATAACAGAACACATCTATTAGAAAATTGCAGTTCAAAGAGGAAAACATCCTAAGCCTATTGGCCTCTTATCATCCATGCCCCAAACCTAAATTCATTTTAGGTTCAACCTATGCTCTGAAACCAAATCTGTCACACCCGCATCCCACAATTACCACTAATCATGATATTAGGGCATAATTTTGATGAAATATTCGCCATAATTTTTTTAAATATATTATAATAACACTTATTGAATGATAAATCTTGATTAAACATAACAACAAGATACAATAGAACTTGTCTTATTACATAGAAGCCAGAGTTTCACACTTAATATACATTATGTACATTACATTTCAAACTTCTCTCTTTTCTCACTCTTTCAATCCCAGGATCCAAAGGAAGGATAAGAGACCATTTAACTATTCTAACTACTCTTCTTCAAGACCTCTGAGCTAATCTTGATTAAAGTTGGCTTCCGACTCCTCAGGAAGAGCTAATCCTTTACCTGAAAAAATTGTTCAGTAGTTTGGTGAGCTACTGGCTCAGTGAGTAGAGAATCAACAAGTAACCAAGATATTTATGATGTTTACAAGTAATAGAAATTAATTACAATCATGTAAGCATGGTAGTTTAAAACTGTAAATCACTCAGCATGGAGGTAGTACAGATATTGAATGTAATAAAAGAATAACCTAACTATTTACATTATTTCAAATCCATTTATTATGCCTTTGGACCCACATGATATGTACCACAACATGTGGAAGTATCGCAGCAAGCTATGATCTCACTGTATAAGACTTAGAAGCATGCCCAGGTTCCTAAGCCTTTAATCTCAATACCATGTCTACAGCTGGCATCGGCATGTCTACCTCTTGGCGACTAATGGGAGTGACCGGATATCTCAGACTCCACCTCTCAACATGGGTACTCAGACTGTGAGTCAAAGTCCACAGGCTTAAAGTGCATCAGCGGACCTACTGACCACTAATTACTACAACATGTAGCACAGGTACCACCAACATCCTCAGTTGGTGTTGGGTACCACACAACTCTAAGGAGTTTTCCCTACTGGTCAACCCCCATGCCCTACTGGTCCACTCTGACTTACCTCGATCTGGACTACCTCTAGTCAGGAAATTGTTTCCTCCCCACAACGCAGGCATCATCCTATGAGGATTCTACAATGTCCATGGCATCTAATGTATAGTGATGTTTAGTTAATATATCATGTATCATCATCATAGATAATGATTACCCTATTTCTAACAATTAAGTGTCTCACATTTAAATAATAAATCACTAAATAATTTTCATATATTTCACAACCATACTCCAACTCTTAAAACATGAACTAGGGCATGTCTTTTTGGTGCCCCAATTTACACATTCAACACCTGTCGAATCATGAAAATTCACAAGACAACTTTCAAAATGGTAATACATCACTATTAATATGATTAATAAAGCATTTCAATTACTGATATTCATCACATACATTTATTTAAAGCATCACAAATATCATAGAGTAAGAATCAAATACTAGAAACTATTATTTGAATTAGTATGCTTTAAATCAAGGTTAAAAGATGATTATCTATTCACAGACTTCATCCAAGATCACTGGTCTTAGCCTTTTCACCAACTAATCTTGGATCTTAGCTCACACAAGTCAAGATCAAGCTTTAAACCTCAAGATCTCATTTAAAACAACATTTTAATGTGTTTCCCAGTCCTAAAGAGGGTCTGTTGTAGGTAGAAGATAAAGATCAGAGGTTAAGTCAAACCTCACAATCTCTAGATTAGGGATCTCGAGCAAGGGAAAATGAAGATAAGGAAGAATAAAGGGTTAAACCTACTTACCAAGTCGAATCTATAACAACCCCTTTGGATTTCCATCGTTCTTCATGTTCTTTCCCAAAAATTGCCCTACAAATCACCTTCTAGGTCGCACTCTCATTGAGAAAGATGTCTGGATGATATAGGATTGAATCGAGATTCCAACACACTTTGTTTCATTGAAAACAGATAAGTACAGCTTGAGATAAGACAGTTTTATGATTTGTTATCCTAGGTGGTGTCGATTGCGGTCGCGGTGTCGACGCAACATCGCGGGTCGCGGTGTCGACGTAGCGTCGCGGGTCACGGTGTAGACCACGGTTGCGGTGTCGACATAGCATTGCAGGTCGTAGTGTCGACACAACATCTTAGATCGCGGTGTCGACACAGCGGCGCAGGTTGCGGTGTAGACCGCAGTCGTGGTGTCGACGCAGTGTCGGTCGCGGTGCTTTGTATATATTTACTAAAAAGGGCATAACTCTCTCATTTTAACTCCGATTTGGTTTATTATTATTTTTTTTTTGGATTCATAATTGAATTCTATACAATCTTGTAATATTTTGATAATATTTTTACAAATGAAAAATTATTTATTAATTATTTACTCCAATGTCATTAACTCTCTTCTTGCCCACATGTATGTGTTAATGCTATATTAACCCCAACTCAGATCTTTATAGTATGCTTAAGTCAAGATTATGAGTTTCCCAAACAATTATTTAAGGTTACCAAAGTTAAGATAAAGTACAAGATAAAATATTACTAACAAAAATATGACAAGCATTAAGATTATCTTAAATCTCTTAGATTACCAGTAAAGCTAGGAATAGGTTGTAACATTCACACCCTAGTTTATTCAAAACTCAGCCAATATAAAATCCAATAAACTTGATACTCCAATCGGTTGGTTGGGAGTCCAGTCAGTTGATTTGTTGCTTGAATTGAATGCCTAAACACTTTAGTAATCAATCGAATCATTATTCATGATTATAATCCTCTTCTAGGTGTATCCTATGTGTATGACCCTATAGGTTCCAATTCACATAGGTAGTGAATGTCCATAACTAGTTTATGACATCACAAGCAAAGAGTGGTGCCTAGTCACACATCAATGCTACCCAAGTGAATGGAAAGTTGAAGAACAACTTCAACCTACAATCTATGTTAGGTGTTACAGTGATTGTATAATTCCTTTGTCTCTGATATCTAGAATGAACTCAAGGCATGGAATCATCATACTCTCAATGTTCATTCTATGTTCCTTTATTCTAGAGAAAACTCTCTGAGATATATGTGACCTCAATATCATACATTGATTCACATGTTCATGCACGTGCTTTTCTCAATCTTGCTTATCAAGTGGCTAGGATAGCAAACTCTAGTAGGAGGGACAAATCCCATCTACATCACTCATAGTCATCCCCATGTGTCATAGTGCACCCAATCATCACCTTTATGGAAACCCTTATGGACACGGTGGATGATGTCAAAGCACATTGAACGACATGTAATGAGTGTAGTGATTTTAGGTCTAAGAACCATAATCACCACCTTCACTATGAGAGATTCATATGACCACCAATTATAGTTTCCATGTGTCACTTTCAAGGTGGGTCTGTTTGATACACTGCTCCTAAACAAGTATCTATGTGCTTGGTTTGATATCACATATCATGACTGATGAGATTCTTGCATCAACTAACACACACTCCAGTCTTATGTGTTATTGTTGGCTCTCAGCCTTCCATAGTAACATTTGAGTAGGGACATAACAAGATGCACATACTCTTAACATTTATATGATCTTATTGTTCAAGTCACGTACATGAAGACATACAACATTGAGTAATGTTATTCTATACACATTCATTATATTTCCTCATTATCTCATAACTGAGTGAAACAAAATAAGTCGGAAGCTTGCCTTTATGATTATTAATCAAATCCTTTATATAATATGCTATCACAATCATCATATGATTGACTCTCTGGGCATACATACTAACAGTAGATTCTAACTATCCCAGTTGCCTGAGTTCGGCATTTAGACCTTGTTAAGTCCCTTTAATACTTTGATGCATACACTTGCATTTACCACGTGCATTTAAGCCAAATCAAATTTTTAACGATGTTGCCTGAGGAATTGTCAAATCTAGTGTTGGGACCTCCCTTTTATTAGAATAAATGTCGACCATTAGAAGAAACCCTACATCTAATACCATAATAAGAAACAAAACAATTTATTTTGACAAGCACGATTAATACGGTATACGAAAAACACACACAATTTTTTTCTTTTATTCATAAAATCTCATAAACCAATGTCACATCATGGACATCACATTGAGATATCACGATTCTTATTCAACTCCATTAAAACTAAAATCAAGTCTTGTTTCTCATATACAGTTCGGTTTACAATAGTAACATGTACATGAAAGAACAAACTCGATGCACTACCCATCCCGGGAAAGTGAGAGTACATGGATACTCTAATCTAGATTATTACATTTGTATCTTGACCTCTCCTCTGGATGTTATTATAGCTAAAACATGTGAAACAACCTCATGAGTCTCATATAGAGCCCCAATGAATGGATACCTCCCACTCAAGATGATTACATGCATCAGCATTAGATTCAAGTATAAATAACTTAAAAGAAACATGCATATATTAAAAATTCTAACAAATGATTCTAGCATTTAGTCAAATCTATTTTATGAAAATAATCTAACTAATCAAACAAGGTATTTACTTAGGCCAATTTCAACTTTAAAACATCCATATGAGCATGTATGTAAACATATCAGTTAATGCTACTTGCTTTAGAATGACAATCTGATCATAGGAGTAACAAGTCAAGATCTAAACAATTATAATCAAGACATAACAATAACATCATCTTTGTGACACATCACTTGTCAAACTAAGAACACATCCTACAGTCCTAAAGATGAAGTACACATAATATGTTTCTAACAAACATGGCCATTCAAGTGACAAGTAAATCAAATTCATATTCTGAGTGGATATTAAACCCCCAACATCAACTACATGTGAATGTTTAAGATCAGATTCCAAACTAGACAAATAATAATATGGGAACATATCATTTTTCTAAAATAATGATTACCTTCCACAACAAGAAATATAATCAACAACATCAGGTCTATCAACTAACAGTAAAAGGCATGCAACAAACATTCAACTCATATTCTACACAACTTGTTATCTTTTATTCATTTGCCCTAAACTACTTGGCTTGTACCTATCCAACTAGAAGTCATCATGCTTGATTCTCATGTTAATGACTCACTATCACTACCACTATCTTAGTATTTATCCGACCACCCTAAGATATCAACAACATACCTTGATCCACCGTAGGGTTTCCTAAAGAGGCTCATGTCCTCATCTCAAGCACATGTAATAGGAACCAATAAAACAATATATCATGTATCATCATGTATCATATGTTTCACAATTTTCATTTCATCAGAGTCTATTTCTCATGGACATTCTTTTACAGCAAAGGATTTAGAGCCAGAGCCAGAGCCACACCAGATGACTCACTCATATATCTTGTTTGTCTAATGTTTTAAGGTCTCGATTCACACTCCAAAAATCCTTCTCATAATTTTTAGATTACTACAATGAGATGTATTTCATTTCCCCAGTATGGACCTCGGGGGGAATTCATAGTGTTCAGAGCACTTAACTAGGTGTGTCGTCATGTCACTTGTTATCAATCCTTTTTACTCATCTTAAAGAATATCCAAATCATCATTTATCATATGTATACATTGTCATGCAACTAGGATGACATAAAGCATTTTAGGGTTAACAAGAAAGAGAAGCATTATATCAATAATTAAAACAATCTATGATTTACAACACATGTTTCTTTTCCATATCCACATTATTTCACATGATTTATCATCATAGGGCTACCACTAAATACATCATCTTAGCATCCAACATTTACCCTGAACAATGTTTCTCAAATGTAATCAATACATTTTAATTCAATCTCAATAGATTTCTTATCAGTTCATTCCATATGATTGTTACCATTAAGTATTCACTGAGACATTAGAGCTGACAACAATATAATCATATAAACGTCTTATGTCGCCCATCATGCTCATAATAGGTTTATCATATAACATATACATATTTCATTCAATTTCAATAGATGTAATTAAATCTCCAGCGTCAATGTGCATATCACACTTAATTTTCATCTTCTATAATTTAGAATTCTTCAATGAGAGTTACTATTCAACACATATGTGATTATCATTTGAAGTCCTTCAAAATAGACCATTATCAGAGTACAAGCATTCTAACAAACATTTGCAATCCATGAACACATTTTTATTAATCAATTCACATCCTTGAACCTCATAGTGTAGTTGAATTTAACTATATGTATACACATCCCTTAATCCTTGATTTGAGATCATTACTCATGTAGCATCATCTAGCTCATCATTTTAGTGTTAGAGTTAGACTGTTAGCTCCATCTACTAATTTTCATCATTTTCCCTTCATTTCATATTTGTTTGTCTCAACTTATTCTATATCATGCTCAGTGTTCCTCTTGGAAGAAAACATTCTAAATTTACTAAATGCACAAAGTTTCTCTCTTATAAAAATTCTTTATAATTTGATTTAGTGTATTCCGTTCATTTTAGGTCAACCCAAATACATTTAAGGTAAAAAAGATTTCATCATATTTATTTTATTAATATTTTATTCATGACATAACTACACAGTTTATATCACCCATGTCCATTTCTTATTTTGCATTTAGATACATGTACCATGTCTTTTGACTTATAATAGAATTTTGGTAAATAAAAGAAATCCTTCTATTCCTTATTAAACTTGCAAATTAGGAAGTACCATGTATTAGGGTTACTTTTTCTTGTCTCTAAATCTCTAGTCATCTTCTCAGTTCATAATTATTTGACTTGTATAAAAGACATGCATTCATGAAGGATTTACTCATTATTCCATACATTATACTAAAATAGATGAATTAGGCTTAAATCTAACTGATTAGACTTATCACCTTCAAATGAAGTTACAACGCCTACAATTGAGCATTTCTTGACATTTACAAGACAATATACAAGTTTAGGATTTATCCCTTATAGTCAACTTAATATTAAATTTCTAGGGTTTTGAAATAATTAACTTTGCTCGATACATCATATGGATCTTATTATTATTAACTAATATCATTAGAATGTACAAGGTGGTTGATCAAGGTTATTCACACACATGGGAATCCTAGTTTTCAATTTCACACAATCTACCAATCAATTGTAAGTATACATTGATTCATTATCTCATTTGAATCAGTCACTCAACACTAACCCTAAAAGGGAGTATCCATATTTAAAACCCTCATATCCATGATCATGTACATACCATATGTAATTCTAGAAAATATCTAAAATTACAATGTAGAAAATCATTTTTATTGAGTTCAAGCATGATTATATACATGCCATCTCAATTTCCAGGCATAACACTCATTAGGCCAATTCTAGGCAATATATGCATAAAACATAATAGGCCTTTGTCCAAAGGATTTTTCAAAAATCTTGAATCAATAGATCATGAACTATAAAAATACAAATCAATGAGAAAGGATATAAAATAGTAGATTTTATTTACCCAAAATCATCCCAAATGATTTACCCATTTGCATACAAATACTAGTAATAATCTTGATTATTTTTACCCGAATAAAATTAGGCTTTCAAAATTATTAAAAGCTTAAGAGAGATATACACACTCATCTAAGGTGCCAAGAACCTTAAAAATGTCCCAAATAAACTGGATTTCTAGAAATCCAATCAAATTACAAAGATTTAATTCGCTTCTCAGAAACCCTAAAAAAGGAGAATAGGATAGAAAGAATGAGAAAAGATGGTTTTTTGCTATATTTTTATTCAAATCATAGGAAAGAGGATGAAATCTAGACATTAGAGAGAAAATTCACCATGAAATAATATCCAAGACTGAAGAACTTACATGAATTTGCAAGCTATAGGAAGCCAAAACCCTAGGTTAGCGCTTTCGGCGATTTCCATCTTCAAAAGCATAATCTCTCTCTCTCTCACTCTCAAATTTTATTTCATGGATAGGAACCATGGATTATGGAAGATACTAGGGTTTTTGGTTGATGATATAGATCAATTGAGGTACTTGGAACATTTATAAACAAGTCCAAAATATATTTTAGTCTTCTTTTTTGTTTAGACAGACTAGTTGTTTGGTCGAGTTAATACTGATAAGAAAACCATCCGACACCACTCTCTGGATCAGTAAAAATTAAGAAAATTTAGTATAATGTCTGAAATGGAGTTTTCAAGGTAAAATTTAAATTTTAGCTCATTTATATATACCAAAAGATAAAAATCAAATATCATACTATTATAATTTAGCCTGAATACATGGTCAACTAAGTTTGTCCCGGGCTAACTCAGACAAAAAACTAGTCGTATAACATCCAAAATTATGATATTTTTCAAGGAACATTTATATCTAAGCTATGTAAATTATATCCAAATTTCAAAAAAATCATAGTAATAGATTAAAAAAATATTTACTATACATCTATATTTATCAAATTTGTACTCATATGATACCAAAATTCTAATTTTAACAAACTAGGGTTTACATAATCCTCTACTTTCTTTAAAGTCAGTAGATGTGGACCCCTTCCATGTGATGGAAATGGACCCTTCAGTGATGGAGTTCATGATGAACCTATAGATGTTCTTAGGTATATCAAGATTTTTAGTGTGTCTTCCTTGAATTTCCATGACATGAAATCATATGCCTTGGTCAGGTCCACTTTAATGGTCATAGTTTTTGCATTTGTTTTCCTTCTCATCTTGTATATCAATTCCTGAACCAACACTATGTTATCGGTAATTTTCCTACTAGGAATGAAATTGCTTTGTTCCCTAGGGACCCAATAGGGTAGGAGCATTTTCAACCTCTCTACCACCAGCTTTGAAGTTAGTTTGAGTACAATATTATTTAGCAAGATGGGTTGAAGTTGTCTGCATTTTTCAGACCTTGGCACTTTCAAAATCAAGATGATGATCACATTGCATATATTTAGGCTAAGAGGGTGCTCTATGATAGCTTTGATTACAGTTTGAACAACAAAGTCACCCAAGATACTCCATTCTTTTTGTAGTATTAGTGCAATCACATCGTCTGGCCCAACCACTTTATGGGAATTCATTCCTTTAAGAGCCATATAAACTTTCTCCTTAGTGGGTTATGCGGAGATTATCTACTTTTATGTCTGCATCAGCTGTGTCAATCTGTGGTATACTACTGCAATAATTCTGCCTCTCCACATCATGTTTAGTCGAAACACCCCTAAAGTGACTTACAACCATGTTTATTAGTTCACATCATCAGTTATCCACTCATCCTCCTCATTTTTTAGGGCAATGATTAAATTTCACCAGCATCTTTGATTGACCCATGCATGATAAAAATGAGTATTATTATCTCCTTCTTTCAACCAGTTAATATGGACATGCTACTTCCAGTCCTTCTCATCCATATGAGTATTAAATCAAGATCTGCCTGCATGTCAATACAAAGTTCATTAGAAATGGGATCATATTGAGATACCAAATTTGTCTAAAGTTGGTTGATGATTTGCATAAGCCTCTCCCTTTCTCATTGTTTCTTTTACATCTTATTTCTATCCCATTTAATGATTTGTTCCTTAGTCAATCACATGGCCATATGAAAAGGTTGTTCATTCTTCCAAGCAGGCCCAAGCATGTTACTAAACTCCTTCTTAGAATCCAAGGAAGCCTGAGTAAAGAAGTGCCAACTAGTGCATTGTCTACTGTTCAACCTTATCAGAACAGGACAATGGTTTGAGTGAATTCAAGGAAGATACTCAATAGATACATGCAGACATTGTTGCATAAATTTATCATCGATGACAACTCTGTTCAACCATTCTTGTAGCATCTTGTGCTTGCACGTGAACTTCATCCTTGAGAAGCCTAATTTGGTGAGCCTGGCCTTCATGAGAGCATCATTGAAGGAGTTCACCTCGTTTGCATTAAATATGTCACTCCCATTCTTCTCATTAGGCTCCAACAAGGTATGAAAATCTCCCAAAACTATCCACATCTCCTGTATCGTTTTGCTCATAGCCATAAGGTGTTTCCACAACAAGTTACATATAGGATCATGCGGGATAGCATACACAAAGGTTACAACCTAGTTATCATTTAACGTATAAAAAATTAAATGGTGTGAATATTGATAATTTGAAGTTTGCAAGATCAATCCCATCCCACCCAGATACCTCTTGAGAAGCCCCTAGCTTCTACTCCATGGGATCTATTGAATCCCAATTTTTTAATGGTTCTAACATCGTTTGTCCACTGATACAGGGCTAAAAAATAGCCACTATCATCAGTTTTCTAACACTCATGAAATCTCCCAAGGTATTGTAGGTATCATCATTCCTGACTCCTCTAACATTCCAATATAAAAGGTCCTACATTTGTCTTCTACTTTAAAATAATAAACCAAAAACTTATTTAGATGTCTCCTCCAGATCCTTTATCCCACATTAATCTTATCTTGTATCTATCTATCCTACTTTTATATTTTCATTTTTGTTTTGTTTGCATCTTAGTTTGCTTTTACATCTTAGCGAGTACATGTTTACTTTTATTGCAGTCTCATTTTCTTGCATATATCCACATCTATCTAGTATAAAAGTGGGTTTTAGAAAAATGCTCACATGAATCAATTGAAGTATGGGTATCTATGTATCCTTATCTTTTAAATTTGATTTTACTTGTTTATAGTACACACCTGAGGAATTTATGGGATTAGTAAGTATAGAGACATATGTGGGGAACTTGAAACCTAATTCTAACCTTGCCTCTTTTTTTTAATAAAGATGGCATTTGAGATTTGGTTCACTCTGATACATGAGTTAATAGAAGAGAGGTTTATCATGATTAGGAAGAATGTAGCTCTTACTCACTTATCTCATCCACCCTCATCTCACTTCATATCTTCACCACCATATACTTTATACTTGATTCACATCATTTTTCTCTTTGATTGCAAACCATCATGATAGGTAGCATGTAGTTTATCTTTTCATAGAAAATTGTGAAAAAATGTAATACAAAACCTTGTTATATTAGTAGTTCATCCAAAGAGGTCAAGTTTGCTACCAACTTCCATATAGTTTCATTCTTCACCATATCATTTTGTTTATATAATATATATCTTCCACATTTTCCTAAATATAAAGAGAAAGTTGTACATATCCTCAGTCCTTCTCCAAGTCGTGCAATTCCTTATCTTACAAATAAATTTTGTAAGGATGATAAGGGAAAAAGAAAAAGAAAAAAGTTTACAGAAAAAGAGAGAAAGGAAAAGGTGAGTGGATGGTAAAAGATGAAAAGGAAAAAAATCATGTCTCTCTTATACAAGGAACAAGATTGTGGAATTATATGTTATATCACCTTCCACCTCTAGTTATCATTAGGATGGGGCATCTACAACATTCATCATATCTTCAAACTTAGTAGTAATAGGATACAATCATTTTCATTCTATCCTTCGTATAGTTAGATGCATAAATGACAAGGATTATGTATGATTCCTAACTATCTAGCCACCCGTTCCATCCACCCACTACTCCATATGGTAGGTCACCAAGAAGATTTACTCCATTCTTTCAATCATATTTAGGGAACTACATTCATACTATATATGTTTGAATAGATAAGTTAGTTGGGGAAATATTGCAACACACTCAATACAATTTAGACATTCCTTGATAATTCTCTGCTTTGGCTTACTTAGGAGTTAAGTGGTCTGATTTTGATGTTTTATTTTTCATAATTGCTCGCTTGTATAGTATTTGTTTGCTTTATGTTGGAGAGGGATTGAATGAGACCGTCGAGTCAAGGATGACTAGAATGATCTAGTTCACAGACGTGTCTCTCTTTTGACTTTTTCAACCAAATCTACAGTAGTGTTGCTCGAGGGTGAGAAACATCCAAGATGAGGGGATTTTGATGTACATGATTTTTCCATCAAAATTGGGGCATATTCATGCATGTTTTAGATTGATTTCTCTCATATTCATGTATTTTATGAACATTTAGTCTAAATTGCCTGAAATATCCCTTGTGCATCAATTTGTCTTTTTTTAATGGTATTTAGGCCAAAGTTGCTATATTTTATTCTTTGCCTAATATATTGTTGCTTTATTACAGACATGACCAAGCCAAAAATAGAAGAAACACTACTACATATCTGACTTTTAATGTCACTTTTACTGACATTGGTTATTTAAAAAGCCTCACACTAATTCGCCAATAATGTCAGTTTTTCAAGCCAATCGTTGCCATATGTAAAGTCCTGCTGATTTAGAAAAGAATGGGTACCACTTTAACTTTAACATTGGTTTCTTTTCAGGTCTAAAATTGCCTGTGAAATACAATTTTTCAGGAAAAAATTTGCCTTCAAAATTTTCAATCCAACATCAGTTTTGTATACAACCGAAAACAAAGTGTTCGCACCATGTCCCTCGGGAAAAAATATCCCCCCCATTAATCGTCAGTTCTATCAGAAAAATCGATGACTAAGTCCCCTTGGAGAGACAATTTTTTTTGGACATGGGCCTAAATCATCAATTTTTTAGAAGAAATCGATGACTAGGTGTTTTCGTGCAATGTCCCCGCAAAAATATCCCCCCCCCCAAATTGATTCTTCGTCATTGATTTTACCTATTAAACTGACAACTAAGTCCCCTTGGTGAGACATAAATCTTTTTTTGAACATGGGCCTAAATCTTCGGCTTTTTAGAAGAAATTGATAACTGGGTGTTTTCAAGCCATGTCTCTGCAAAAATATTCCCCCCAAATTGCCTATTCATCGTCAGTTTTCATTGATAAACCGACGACTATACCCCTAACCGAAGGGCAATTTTTTTTGTTTTGATATGTGGTTATTCGTCGGTTTCTCAGACATAACTGACGACTATGATCCTAAATCAATGTATATTTTTTGCTTAGTTTAGGATTTAGTCGTCAGGTATTTTTTTTCATAACCGACGACTATACCCCTAACCCACCGACAATTTTTTTAGGATATGTAGTTAGTCGTCAATTTCTACAAACTTAATCAACGACTATGGCCCCAACTCGGTGTCTATTTTTTATTTGGTTTAGGAGTTAGTCATCAGTTTTGTTGTTTGAACCGACGACGATGTCCTTAGTTTTTTATTTTACAAAACAACTGATGACTATGGATAACTTAATAGCGCCCGCACGATACAAACTTTCTCCCCATTCTCTATTTCATCGCAATTGACCTGCTTCTTCTCTGAAAATTTGCGATCCCCGCTGCCGCCTCCGTAGATCGAACGTCCGCCACCACCGCTCTACTACTCTCTTCCTCTAGCCGTCCATTGCTCATCGGTTGCCAGAGATGTAGCTTCTCACCACTTCTTCCAGCCAGGAGCTTGGGAGGACGCCGCTGCCTGAGTAGCCCCATTGCCTAAGGAGCTTGGGAGTACGCTGTCGCCACCTCCAGCCATGAGCTTGGGAGGAGCTTGGGTGGACGCCACCTGAGGACGATAGAGCTTCTTCCCCTATTTCTAGGTAAGCTCCCCTACAAACCACCATGCCACCCATGGCCAACTAATAGGATGTGATTCATAATCTAATTTCATAGCTTAATTGTTGGATGTATGTGCATGAATATATCCCTTTCTTCCTACATTATTGAAGTTACCTTGTTGATAGTGAATCACTTTGTTATGGTTAGTTACTTATTGTTCTTGCATTGTTTAGTCTTAATTAGGATTTCTATATCTTAGTTAGTATAATTTTCCTTCTTTCCTTAGTTTTTTAACCTTAATTTCTAGTTTACCTTAGGAATCTCTCCCTCCCTAGGTCATGAATAAACTATGTGTAATGGTTATCTTGGTGATGAACATGCATGTACATTGGAGATGTTGAAATTAATGTTATAGAATATGGTACCTAGAGTATGATTAAGAATCAAGAATGGATTGAATAGATGATGTTACATAAAACTTAGGAT
The DNA here is from genome assembly GCA_963693085.1 of Alisma plantago-aquatica. NCBI lineage: Eukaryota > Viridiplantae > Streptophyta > Magnoliopsida > Alismatales > Alismataceae > Alisma > Alisma plantago-aquatica. The sequence continues at coordinate 478,183,733 of OY856411.1, forward strand.
ATGAAATATGAAAATAGGATCATAGGTATAGGAATGACAACATATATGTATTTTGTTGGTCTAGAAACCCATTTGAGATTTACTCATTAGGAGTAAATCTCAGATAGTCCTTGGTTTGGGACTATTCTTAAACACTTAATCTCACTTAGGATCTAAGTGTATAATGTATATTATGTTATCAAGATGTTTCTTCAACACTTCTCCATTTATTCTCTAAGTACATATGTTGGTGGACATTTGCCCATCTCTATCGGTGTACTTGGAGAACTATAGGGAAATTCTATCGAAATTTTCTTGAAAACCGAATACACATTATACACTTGCTAGTGAGATTAGGTGTTCAAGAATGGGATAGGTGGTACACGCATTCATTATTGAACCTTAAACCCTAATCTTTAAATCCTAATATTTGAACCCTAATCTTTAAACTCTAAACCCTAATCTTTAAATCCTAAACCCTAATATGTAAATCATAAAACCTAATATTCAAACCCTAAACCTTAATCTTTAAACTCTAAACCCTTATCCCTAAATCTAAAACAATAAATCCTAATCTATTTATAAATCCTTAACCTAATATGTAAACACTAAACCCTAATACTTGTTTTCTCTTTGACCATAGAATGGATAGATCATGGATGTCCATTCCAAATTGCCACACCCCAGAGTTTATACTAGTCTTGATCAGATTATAAGATTTGTGGAGGAACATAGGAAACAACTTGGAGATAGGTTCTATTATCCATGTAGACATTGCGGTAACAACTTGAAAGTCAACAATGGTGATAAATCAAAAGTCATGGCATGTGCAATGGGATTGTATATGTCTATACATAGTGGTACTGGCATGGAAAGATTCCAAACTTGAGATTAGTAGATGTCTATAGTAGTACTTGTGTTGAAGAAGAAATTTTTGTTGATGATGTAGATGTGAATAAACTGATTCTTATAGACATGGTTGATGCAATGCTAGATAGTTGTGGATTAGAGCACATCGATCCACCTTTCTTATTTAGGAACATTGTGCATGATGCAGAGAGACTGTTATACATAGGTTGTACTAAGTTTATGAAGCCGAGCGCTGTGTTGAATCTATACGGCACATTGAGCAGCCAACATAGCACCTATAATGTTATGCTTGTTATACACAATCTTCCTCCCTGGTTGTGTATGAAGAATAAGTACATTATGATGTCGTTGTTGATATCATGCCCTAAACAACTTGGAAATGATATCAACATTTATCTTGAACCTCATATTGATGACTTAAAAAACTCTAGGGTGAAGGTGTGATGACCTATGATGCTTCGTGTAGAGAGACATTTTGTTTGCATGCTATGTTGTTTTGCACTATTAGTAACTTTCCAACATATGGGAATTTGTATGGATACAGTGTAAAAGGATCCAGAGCACGCCCCATATGTGAAGAGAACATTGATTCAATATGATTAAAACATGATAGAAAGATTGTATATCTTGGTCATCAAAGGTTTCTTCCAAAAGTCCATCCTTATCGAAGGTTGCACAAAGCGTTCAACGGATCGAATGAGGAATGGAGTGCCCCTAAACCTATACTAGGGGAGGTCACAATGTATCATTCCCATACAGAGTGAGCAATCTTTATTCAAGAAGAGGTCAAGATTTTGGGATCTTCCTTGTTGGAATTCTTTAATAGTTAGGCATTGTATCGATGTCATGCATGTTGAGAAAAATGTCTGTGATAGTGTCATTGGTACTCTATCGAATATACCAGGTAAGACTAAAGATGACATCAAATCCAGAATGGACCTACGTGAAATGGGAATAAGGAAAAAATTAATAGAAGTAGTTAGCAGTGATTGGAAAACATATTTACCTCTTGCTTGTTAGAAGTTGTCTAGAAAGGAGAAGAAAACTTTTTGTGAGTGCTTGATTAATGTTAAGGTACCACATGGATACTCTTCCAATATCCATAGACTAGTATGAATGAAAGATCTGAAGCTGATAGGTCTTAAATCTCGTGATTGTAACACTCTAATGCAACATACATTGCATGTGTCAATTTGATCTATACTATCAAAGCATGTAAGGTTTGCAATCATCAGACTTTATTTCTTCTTCAATACTCTATGCAACAAAGTTATTGATCTTGAGAATCTCGATAAGTTGTAAAGAGAAGTGGTTATTACCCTATGTCATCTTGAGATGTATTTTCATCCTTCATTATTTGATATCATGGTACATCTTATTGTCCATTTGACTAGGGAAGTGAAAATATTGGAACCAATTTTCTTTCATTGTATGTATCCTTTTAAACGGTACATGAGTGTTTTAAAGGTGATGTTCGAAATCATCTTTGGCTTGAGGGAGTATTATTGAGGGTTATGTGGCAAGGGAGGTCATGAACTTTTATATTGACTTTCTGAGTTGTAATGAAGCTCCTATAAATGACAAGAATATTGAGACCTATTCCAGCAAAGGGACTTTAGGAGCACAAGTGCAAGTAATAAGTTGTGAGATGTGGGAACAAGCTCACTTGTATATTTCATACAACATTGACGAAGTGAGTGATTATATCACTGAACATACCAATTTCATCAATAAACAATATCCTCGAACCAATTCAATGTGGCTTGCTAGAGAGCATAATATGACATTTATTAGGTGGCTTGAAGATAAAGTCCTACGTCAACTATCTCAAACACCAAATAATGTTGTTGAAAATATAAAATATCTCACCTTTAAACCAAAAATGAATGTTATGTCTTATGAAGGGTTTGACATAAATGGGTTCTCATATTATACAAAGTGTCAAGATGATAAGAGCGTCATCCAAAATAGTGGGGGTCACCCTTCAAGCGTCTTCATTTTTTTATAGTGCAAAGGATAAGAGTCCACGTGAAGCTAAAATGTCATATTACAGTGTCATTCAAGACATATGGGAGTTTGACTATGTAAGTTTTAAAATTTTGGTCTTCAAGTGTAATTGGGTGATAACACCAAAGGAGTTGTAGTGGATGAATTGGGTTTCACATTAGTGAATTTTCAAAAGACCAGAGAGAAGGGTGAAACATTAATAATGGCATCACAGGAGAAGTAAGTATTTTATATCAATGATCCTGCAAATGAAAATTGGTCGGTTGTTCTTCATGGTAAAAGACAATTCATTGAAGACCCTACAGATGAAGAAGAGTATTATGACAAGTATGATGACTCCAGTCCTTTCTCAGTTGGCTTGCCAACACCAAATATTGAAACTGAAGCTGACTTATATGTGTGTGGAGATCACACTGAGGGAATGTTAATTGATAAAAGATCTCAATATTAGAGACATGACTTTTTTTAAATGTTAGATGTGCATTTTATAATCTTATATTTCATTGTTTGACTATTTTTTATATGACATTTTTTCAGATGGAATCTGACCATGAGTATGATGACCATGATGATGATTACTGTGAGGATGAACAACATCCTACTGACACTGGTGTAAGTTGTGTATTGTTTTATCAACACTCTGTGCATTTTACAATATGTCTATCTTGTTGTATCACATTTAATAAGTTATATATGTTTATATATGTGTTTTTTTGTCAATTAAAGGTTGAGTATATACGTCCTGAGGATATTGTTCAGCTTGATGAGAAGCATAAAAAAATAAGGGGCATCACCATGATGAACAAGTTGATACAATAAAGGGGTAATGGACCAAAGTTAGTCGTTGAGTTTGATCATGTAGGAAATCCTATTGGTAAGAACAAGAGTTCTTTTGTTTCATATCTAGAGGTTCTTACTTGTATCCATTGTAATATGACATCCTAATCTTGCCATAAAATTAATAAAAACAAGAAAAACTTCATATGGAAAGAACTATGTGTGAGATATTGTAATTTGCAATTTTATTTTTAAAACTATTACAATTATATTTTTAAGAATATTCCATTAAGTATATGAAATTTTGCAGAGCATATTTGACCTGGATGAAAATATGCATCATTAAAAGGTGATGCAACGCTGTAGGAGGATTCTGAGGAATTATAGAAAAATTTGACAAGACTATACATACAGGAGGTTGAGAAGAGGAAGAAGTCAACCATTAAACAATGGAGCTATCTTGACCCGGCGATATGGGAGGTGTTTGTTGCTATGAAAAACACCAATGAATTCAAGATATTAAGCCTCACTCCCCATTTTAAATACATTCTTATGAATTCATTGTTGTACCTTAATGTAGTAGGTTATGTTTTACTTACCAATTACTATTGATGATTGTTAGTAACCAGGTTACAAGTGATGCTCAAAGAGAAAGGTGTGCAAAGAATGTGTACAACCACACGATGGGTCGAGGTGGCTATGCAAATCTTTTCTCAAAGCTACTACATGCGTCTTCTTCTTAGTAGCCTACTCCTAGGACTGTTGAGTCCTCTACTACTACTACTACTACTGAAGCTCTACTTTGCCATGATATATGGATAGCTAGGAGACAATTAAAATATGAAGAAATAACCAACCCCACAACTGTTGAGGCGGCTGCAAAATGGTAAAATTCAACTCTCAAAGCAATTCATATTGACGATTTTTATGTTTTACTTATCAATTACTATTGATGATGATTAGTGGGAGCTCCACGAGAAAAGAAAACAAGGAAAGTTCATCCCTGAGGGCATAAGGGATTGACAGTTGCTCTAGGTAACCAAGAGCATCATGGATGTGTTAGGGATGCAAGTGCTATTATGGGCATAAGAGTGTTCTTTGGGACATCAGAGCGCAAATCTATCCAAAAGGGGGATTCTCAAAAGAGGAGGTAAAATAGTTAATTGCAAAGGGAATTCAAGAAGCAATGAGTGAGTGGGAGGCTTCTCAGTCAACTACTTAGATTGTACCAGCTATGCCACCCCACTCTTCATATGAGGGGGACCCCCTACGACAGAGGTGGTTGGGAGTAATCATGTGGACTCAACACATAGCACGTCTGCTGTAAGTATTTTTTATGACATAACAATCTTTTCAAGATGATATGTTTAGGTATATATAACACTCTATGCAAATTTATAGGGGTTGAGGCCATGCCATCTAAAATTACAATAATATGTCATTGTTGTGGGTGAGGCTTACCCACACTTTGTAGGTGCCACACTTCATGGTGCTCCATTACCCGTTGATGTGGTTTGCATGTGCCTGAGGCTTGTCTAACAAGCTCCAAAGAAGTATCCACTTTCATATGACCACCCTGACATTGAGACGATAGGTGAAGCAGAAAGCGGTGGGTTTGCGTGGCCCAAAGTAAGAGTTATCTATACTAATCATGATGCATGGTAAATTTACATTACGTTTGTATCTGTATATACATGACAATTAATATGAAATTATATATATGTAGAATAGTGCTTGAGAAATCCCTTAGATATCATCCTCCTCCACCTCCATCTCCACCTCCTCCTCAATTACCTGGTTGGCTTGTATAAGACCTATTCGACTCAATAGATCCTCAATGCATGGGTATGTAACTATTTATATATGAACATGAAGAAGATTCACCTATTATGGTTTCTGTTAAGGAGGACATTGTAGGTTAATGTTATGATACTAGTATATTTTTGTAAGATGTTTTGGAGTTGTTTCATTGTGCTTAGTTGAATACATCTGTGATAGAACTTTGGATATGGTGAGATCTTATATATCTATATACCTCATTTTATATATGGTGATCTATTTTCTTATATATTAATGGATACATAATATATGTTTTACAGCCACTTACATAGGGTCTGTACAGAGTTTTTAATGACTCATGTGGGATTTCTAGTTCCATCCTTGATTAGCTGTGTAATTAAAGACCATGCATCTGTTAGCCTATACAACTCTACCACATTTAAATATTTTGGTAAAAAGAAAAAGGGCGTGATATTATCTCCATACAATGTTGAGTAAGTTTACTTTGCTTATAATTTTGACTTTAGAAATTACATTTCATTGTAGAATTTGAGTTATATTTTTTTGTCTTCATATCACTCAGGAATAACCATTGGGTCTTACTGGTTGTTGTCCCTATGATGATAACTATTTATTATCTAGATCCTAAGGGTGACAAAATAGACGACGAGGGACACGATTTGAAAAGTGCATTATTCATGTGAGTAAATTTTATATTTATATCCATTAACACACACACACACACACACACATATATATATATATATATATATATATATATATATATATATATATATATATATATTACATGACTATTTACCAATGTCAGTTTAATGTATTACATTAACATATAGAGCTAAAATTTTTTTTAAAGCTAGAAGAAAGGTGGACACAAAAAAGAAAGCAATAGCTTGGAGAATGTTGAGGTAGTTTTCTGAATCCAATGCATATTTATGCCAACTATGCTTACTTTTGTTTATTAAATTTTGTATGTTGAAATTTATAGTGTTATATACAAGACAACAGTTGGACATGCACATACTGCGTGATGCAGTATATGGACATAATTGTCAGATATGTACAAGTAGACATCAATGCAATACATAACGTAATCCATATATACATGGTCTTGATCATCATAAGTATATAGTCTCATTCTATAATATGAAAATATCAAACTTATTAATTGTAAACGTCATTCTCTTTCCATGTGTTTAAAATGAAAGCCTTTGATACACAAGAAAAGCTAGTAGATGTACACATGCCCTATACGAGAGAACAACTAGATGAGACACAAGAACAATGGGTAGAAGCCTTTGAAAGGGAAGTGAACTTTGAATTTGATTGGGGTGAAGAAGATGAAGAAGAACTTTGAATTCTATTGTACATGTGGTGCTTGTGACTTCTTACAACTCTAAATTTAATGCATGCATATGTTAATGATGATCTATATACATGTATGTGAAAGTGAAGATGAATGAATGAATGTTTCTACATGTCATGAGAATGAACTTGGTATATATGTAAATGAAGTAACATGTGTGTTAATGAATGTGAAGATGAATGAATTATGATTGTACATGTTATGAAATAGAATTGGAGAATGAATAAAATTATGTGCATATTATGTTTGTTATTACAGGTTTGGTGTCTTGTTGTTAAGCTAAACTCAGAGGATGTTGTTAACCTATAGTTTAGAACTAAACTGTAGGTTTTATATCCTACTAACCAGCCGAGCAGTAGGCTGCATGCCTGCCACCAAAAAAACCAAAACGTAGTCGTCGACTGTATAAAAAGCACTGACACTATAGGCTTAGGTTGTCAGTTTTAGTAAAATAATTGACATTAAAGGACAACCAAAACAACCGTGTTGGACAATACAACCTTGCTGGGTAGCATGTCATCGATTTGTTAGATATAACTGTCACTTTACATCAAAACTGTCAATTATTTAGCCTACAACTAACATTGTACGTCATGATAGGCGTCAGTTTATTACGAATTGATGATGGAGGGTCCTTTACTAGTTACAAATGTAACCTGGTTTGACTCTTTCAACTTCGGTTTTTGGCATGCAACCGACGCCTACGACCCCTATTTGTGTCAGTTTCTTTTATCCACACAACCGATGTTGGATCTCTAGGGTCGGTTTTGCCTTCCCCAAAGAACCGACGTCTTAGACCTGTGGCTATAGTCTCGTCCACTTAGGTGTCAATTTTGAATTGACATCATAGGATCATTTTAACTGATTCTAGAGATAGAATCTGTACTAGTGAAAGTCAATACCATCAACTTTTGTCGATGACACCAACATGAGAAGAAAAGGAACTGACAAGAAAGAATCAAGAAGGAGAGGAAACATCAAAATGGTTCTCTGTACCACTAATCCAAACCGGTGGCATTGAGATTTGAATTCCTAATATGCAATAAAAACAAGGCACATACGGCAATTTTTGGCCAAGTGGCGTCTTAATGCTCACTACATAAATGAAAGAGGGGAAAATATCTGGAGGCATCACATTGGGAGGCAAGGCATCTCATCTAGATGTCATACTATTGATCGTCGGTGGAGAAAATAGAGCCCAGGGAGGAGATGAAGAGACCAGAGCAACCTTTCAAGAGGTTTATATGGCTTTCTTCTCCTTCCTCCCTTCTTTTGATTCTTTTTTGAGCATGAGAGGTTAAATTGATATTCTTTAGGACACATGATCATCCCAATTTTGACCCTGTGTATACTCATATTTTGATTCAATATAATATAAACTTTTGCTTTGGATTTTGATGTCAGAAAAACTTAATTGTCCTATTTATGCTCGATAACCATAATTTTGTAATGGATTGTTAATTTATGTCAAAGAGGAGTTAACAACTAGAAAATCTATAATCATCCCTGTCAATAACATGCTGTGAAAGAAGGCTAACCATCATGAAGTATTTATTCAGAGATAATTCTTACTGTTTAGTCTCATATTTTGATATTGTGAAAGTGAATTAGTAATTAGGCTAAATAGTGTGGTATGCTGCAAAAGCGGGTAGTACAAGCTACAAACACTTAATCTAAAGAAGCAAAATAAGTTGTGTTGTTCTAATAGAATGCATGTAGAAGTTGACATGTGGTGAAACTGGTATCCTAAAAAATCCATACATATGATCTTCCATTTACTTTACTTTCCGCACTTCTAATTATCATTATTAGTTATTACTCAACCAATCAACTCATTTATTATGCTTAGTTTATATGTTCTAGTTAGTAGTAGTTTGTAGTTGTCCCAGTTCCCTAAGTTAGACATTCTTTCCTCGTTGAGTTCCTTACTACTCTAACACAGACACTTGCATTAAGCACACACATTTAAGTCATGTCAAAGTTGAACCTCAATGGTGCACACACATTTAAGTCATGTCAAAGTTGAACCTCAATGGTGATATCATATTTATTCTCTAAATTTGCATCTCAATTGCGTACTTGATTTGATTGAACCATTTTTATGTTGTAACCTTAATATGTCCACTTATCTAACTTTAAATTTTACTTATCTCTACATAACCATGTTTTCAATGCAAAAATATTATAGTTAATTGGGTTGGTTGTTTTCTACAATTTGAGATGGATGTTATGTGGCCCGTACCTAGATTTTGTGCCCAACATGTTACTATTATTGGCAAGGGGTTATGTGCTACTATCTAGGAAATTTTCTTTTGTGTACTCATCTATTACGTTTATATTACATGCTTAGGCCTCCATTTTTGTTATATTTCCATGAATACTCCATTTATGTCATGCATGATGATTGTTACAATGTGTCATGTGTCCTATTCTATATTTATTATGTTTTTGACTTATATGTTGTAAATCGTGACATGACATGCATACTTAGGAATATCTTTGAACATTATAATCTTCTTTTAAAATTGTCTCAAGAACATAATTAGTGTCATTTGCATATTTGCAACTTAGTTTCACTTTTCTCTTGGATCTCTTATGTGGTGCTCATCTCTCTTTCTCCTTTTTCTCTAGGAGCCTTGCTATCCTTTCTCTAATTCCTTAATATTTCCCAAGTTATTGATTAATTCCTTAATATTTCCCAATTTATTGATAATCGATGCAAATACCATTTTGTGTTGATATTCCCATATCAATGTTTCTTCTGTGGACTTTGTTCCCACCCCTTTCAGTGGTGTAGTCTCTGGAGGAGTTGACCATGTTCCCCCAGAATATACAAGTGAACATTTGATGTTTTAGATATGGAGTTGGGATGGTCATGTAGCCCTATGCAACCTGCATGCTTAGATTTCATTATTTAATTTTACTTGATGTTACCATCCATGTGGCTGAAGAAATGTTCTACACTTCGACGATTCTTGTAACACTTAGATCATTTTCTTTGGGTGCTATACTTTCGGTGTTTGAACATACTTAAAATATTGAATATTGAAATGTTGATCTCTTAAAAAAAACTTAGTGTGATGTTTGACATATACGATGTTTTATTTAGAAATATGCTAGATGGACACCATTTTGGAACCCAAAATGAACACATTCATTCTCCACCGCATGTTTGAAGGTATTACAACTAAATTACATATTTTATTTGTTATATTCTCAAATATGTGGTGGAGTATGAGTGGGGTTCCGTGAGTTCCAAAATGGGTCTAAATAACAAACCTCTTTTACTTATTCTATTGAGTAGTGGGTGATGCCCCTCTATTAGACCTGTCAAATAGGTGGGTGGGTTGGGTCGTTGCGGGTTTGGGTCTCGCGGGTGCGGGTCAAAAAGACTCAATGTTAAACGGGTGGGGAAGTAGCACACCCAAACCCGACCCAGCGGGTTGCGGGTTGCGGGTCGCCCGCGGGTGCCCATATAATATGTGCACAGTGAAAAGATATTACTTGTTTCTGCACTACGACAAAGAGTAGAATGATTCATTAATAATTTTCAGTGTAAACATAACAAAATGAGGGCAAGCTTCCACTACTTTTTGTGTCCAACATAATGTAATATCTATTATGATGTTTTGAAATAAAATGTAAGAGACAAAATGAAAAATAACCATTTCTACAATGTACAATAAAAAAAACTAAATGATATAGATGTTACAAATAGCATAACATATTACCATAACAACACTATATTTTGTCATCATATGCTAAAAGTTCTTGATGTTTCATATACTTATGATTGTCCAATACATAAAGTGAACAGAAAGAGAATATAATTGTTATAATTGAATATAAAACATGCATTATACTATATATTCATTAGCATATAAATAATGTAGACGTTAACTAATTTGTTTCCACAAGTGTAAACAATTAACAAAGGATATCAATAAAGAAAGTTAGACTTTAACTCTTTATATTGTATACATTACACGTCATCAATTTAGTTGATTGATAAATGTACATGTGTTGCAAGTCTTAAGAGTCATATAGATAATATATTTATATTAATATATTATTTAGTTAAATGGGCACTCGCGGATGCCCGCGGATCACCCGTGAAACCCACTAAATAAATGGGTGGTATGAGTTTGGGTGATTTCTAGCGGGTGACAAATTTCGCCACCCAAACCCAACTTAAACGGGTCGACCCGTGGGCGCCCGCGGATTTTGACCAAGTTTGACAGGTCTACCCTCTATGTCCCACTTAATACATCATGGATTTACATATAAATGACGGATGTATTACATATAACAAGTTTCATGAATGATATTCGATGTCATTTCCCAAGAGAATTTAACTTTAATCTGACTCTTATAAGAGCATATCTAATTTTGGATTAGGCCAAGGAGGTAGTCAGACACATGCATAGCGAGATTTCCATAATAGGCAACATGACACTCGAAAGACTTATCTTGATATGCATACGTAAAGCATCATACAAGAATCAGTACTAACAGAAAATTGACCCGTAATCACGCGGCTATTTGACGATGAACAAGTGGATCAGGATTAATAAATCAGCGAATATAAAATCTACTACACCTTCAGTCATCACTTTCAATAATAGGAATCTAATCCCTCGGCTTTGATTTGAAAGGTTGCGTTACGGTGAGGCTCATGTGGACGGACAACCAAGCATCACAGACCGCCAGCCTCCCTCCCGCCCGCCCCGCGCATATTCCCTCGCAATCGATCCGAATGTGATACGAGATAGCCAACCTAGTTCTGACACGTGTCCCGCAGAGGCGCCATCCCCCACGGCATCGGTTTCCACCCTTCGCGTCTCGGGCTGGCGTTCCAGCCACGCGCATAATAAAGAGAGGAAAAACACAAAACGAAAGGCAGAGGAGGGTTCCCTCTTAACGCCAACAAACAGAACTACCAGGTCCAATTTCGGGTTCCGCCGCGCCGCTTCCCCGGACAGCCAGCCGCTCCCTCCGAAAGGTACCCTCTTTCTTCCTCTTCCGCCGCTTATCCTCCTTGTCCTCTGCCGGAGGCGTTGTCTGCGTCTTGCGCGAAGTCCTGTTTTTCCGTGTGCTCTGGATCTGGGTAATGCGGGTGGAGATCTGCGCTTTTTGTCGATGTTTGGGTCTCGGTTTCTGGTATTTTGCGGAAAATTAGCCAAAACTGTGATCTTTCCTCGGGATACATAGCATGAATTGTGTGATTTGGGTTTGATGGTATCGCCCCCTTTTGGGGGGGGGGCACGATTTGGGTGTGCGCTTGCTGCTTTTGGGCTTTTCGACTGTGCGCCATTGCTGCATCCAGAATTTCTATCCGCCTTCCAATAAGTCGCAACCTTTCGTGGATCCGCGTCTCTGGGTGGATGATTTGTTCTGGCTTGAACGCCTCTCTAATGTGTCAACATTTTAGGGGTTTCCTAGGTGGTCTCACACGAATTCCCCGCATGCCAAATCAATCTGTTGGTCAACGCAAGTCTTCACCTGGATTTCTCCTATTAGATGTCGACTACTGTTATATTTCTCTAGCCGTCGCTGCTGTCCGGTAATTTGAATCATGGGTTATGCACCTAGGCTTTTCCAAAATTGACGGCTTACCTGCCATTCTGCCATATCATAAATAGGGATGTTTTGTCAATAACTGACACCATCTCGCTCTGTTTCCAATCTGAGAGATAGAAAGTAGTTGCAAACTAACTGTAACGTGGCCTTATTTCCTTTTTTTGTCTGTTTGCTGCATTTTATTGGGTAATTCTTTTAACTAAAATTGGAAGTTTCACAATCCTACTCGTTTTATTATTTGTGTGTGTTCAATTTCACAATCCTCCTCGTTTTATTATTATTTTAGTGTGTTTTAGTTTCACAATCCTCGTTTTATTATCTCTGTCTTTGTATTTTACATATGCGGTTCTCAGATTCACTAACCCAGACAATAACTTTCTCTGCAGCTGTAGAACTTTATCTTGATGAGTTCAAGAAGAACCGTGGCATCCACTGTTTCCTGTGCATCGGGAAACAAGAACAGCTTCCTCTGGATCCCGGCCTGCCTGCCCCCAGGATTCCTAGGAGCTCGAGTTGTATGCTTTGACTTCCTTCTGTTCAAGGCCACCGTCAGGAACCCATCACCCAGTCTGATTGGAGCTTTCGGAGGGAGCCTGCCTTAGTCACAAGGCAGGGCTTGCGTTTGATATCTTCATTGGAATTTCCGGTTGGTAGTTATTGATCAGTTAGAGATGGTTTCTTCTCACGTCTCCAGTGGCGTTAAGATCAGCGCCCCAAAGGCAGCGCCTACCCCGTTGCTGCTGCCGTTGTCCATACCCGAATCTGCCATGACCGAGCATATGGAGTTTGACTTTTCAGACGTTTTTGGCTCTCCCCCAATCCAGCCATTCATTGAAGTAAGCCCAGCCAACCCAGAGAATGCGGTTCATGTGCATGAGAAGACTACTGGACACGTTTATGATGATCCGGTGATTATCTACAGTCGATCACATTCTTTGGTTGGACCAACCACATGTGTTAGTCAAATTCTTGAGCTCAGCAAGCTGACTATACCCGAGTCTGATAGTTCCTCTGATCTTGTGGGATTGGGTTCTGGAGGGGCTCAACTTGTGTCTGATGAACAGTCCAAAGCTAGTCCCAATGAGAAAACATTGGTTGATGGTGTGGAACCCAAAAGTGAGAGTGTTGGGCTTGATGACTTTGAGATTTTGAAATTGGTAGGGCAAGGTGCATTTGGGAAAGTTTATCAGGTTAAGATGAAAGGCACCTCCGAGATATTAGCAATGAAGGTTATGAGGAAGGACAAAATTATGGAGAAAAACCATGCTGAGTACATGAAAGCTGAGAGGGATATACTAACTAAAATAGACCACCCGTTCATTGTGCAACTGAGGTATTCATTCCAGGTAAACGGCTTGCCATTTCTGTACGCTAATTTTTATTTCGCTCTTTTATATGATATCATTTTAGGAAATAGTGAAATTGTTAACATGACAACTCACTGTTTGTGCTCAACTTGTGCTTTCACAGACCAAGTATCGCTTGTATCTTGTGCTAGATTTTATAAACGGCGGACACCTGTTCTTTCAGCTCTATCATCAAGGTCTATTTAGGTACATGCACCTCTACGCTAGGCTCTGTTTGTACCATGACATTAATGCCTCATGATTACTGATCTAACGACTTATTTACAGAGAGGACTTGGCCCGTATATATACTGCTGAAATAGTGTCTGCTGTTTCCCATCTTCATGCCAATGGTGTTATGCACAGAGATCTCAAGCCAGAGAATATTCTTCTGGATGTTGATGGTCACGTAAGATTCTGTTGCCTTATCTGGCTGTTTTTCAGTTCAAACTTGTCTGGCAGCTTCTCTGATCACATTTTCTCGTTGGATCAGGTTATGTTGACTGACTTTGGTCTCGCAAAGGAATTTGACGAAAACACGAGGTCCAATTCCATGTGTGGGACAGTGGAATATATGGCACCTGAAATTTTGCTGGGGAAGGGCCATGACAAAGCCGCTGATTGGTGGAGTGTTGGTATTCTGGTATTTGAAATGCTCACCGGAAAGGTATATTTGCTTTTCATCACCTAGTATCCTCTTTAGTTACAACGTCAGACATGATCTGAATTCTGTGATGCATATTTTGCTGTCGGCGCTGTTTTGTCATTACTATAACGTGCATGAAGAAATAAGATATAGGAGTAATGGAGATCACCTACTATCAACAGAAATCACAAAATGATTTTTATCTATAAGTAGATCATCTACTATCAACAGAAATCACAAAATGATCTTTATCTATAAGTTCAAATCACAATCTACTTATTTAGTCCTATGAATTTCTATTATTCCCGTATTATTTTCTTTGTGCTTTAGAAAATGATTCTGTATATGCTTATTTATCAGAAGTATAAATTCGTATTGCAGCCTCCTTTCATTGGTGGAAACCGGGAGAAGATTCAGCAGAAGATAATCAAGGATAAGATCAAGCTCCCGGCTTATCTTTCCAGTGAAGCTCATTCCTTGCTGAAAGGGGTATGCGATTTCTAGGAGCCTCTCATTTTATATATGCTAGACGTTCAACACTAAGCTTTCTAGACGTTCAACACTAACTTTCCGTCCATGTTTCCAGTTACTCAGTAAGGACGCAAGCAAACGCCTAGGCTGTGGTCCTGGTGGCAGCAATGAGATAAGAAACCACAAGTGGTTAAAGTCTATCAATTGGCGAAAGCTAGAGGCAAGGGAGATTATACCGGGCTTCAGGCCTGTGATTGCCGGGAAGCATTGCATTGCCAATTTTGAGGAGAAATGGACCAAAATGTCCGTGCAGGACTCTCCTGTATCTAGTCCGGTGGGCGACGGTTGCAATTTTACGGGGTTCAGTTACGTGAGGCCTTCACCTTTACGCCCTTAAGATTAAGGCGGCACTTCTGGTCCATGAACTAATCATATACGTGTTTATGGCTTATCTACGCCTGTGTCTCCTACTTGTATCGCTGGAGGGATGGGCTTCCCTGAAGTGTTAGATGCTATGTCTTACTCTGTTTCCGTGTATGTTTCCCGAGTGGGTTTCCCTGAAGTGTTAGACGCTGTCTTACTCTGTTTCCTTATATGTTAAATTATCTCTCCGTCGTGCTTTACAAATACTTTCCTCCCGTGTCTTAAAGTGATTTGAGTAAAACTTTCAACAGATATAATGACCCAATGAGATGATTTTACGATGTCTGGTTATCAGATTTGGTTACTAATTCTATATTCTTTTTCGAAATATGCCAGATAGATTATTGTGTCCTGGGGCTTTGACAACGAGCAGCGATTTTCCAGGCTAACAAAGGCCTGAATTTGTACATTTACTAGTGACTTGAGTATGGGACTGATCTGGGCCGACTGAACTAGCAGTAATACTCGGTCAATGAGCTAGAAAAGGAAAGGAACATATATTAGGGTTAAAAGTTACTCCCTGGACAGTACCGGCGCAAGCTACCGTTGTCACTTAGCTCTTCAAATTGTCTAATTGGCGCCTTCCGAATCGTGTCCATTGAGGTTGCTAAATCAACTCGTGATTGCGCGTGCATGGTTAATCAATTTTTTTATCATTACAAAGAAAACGTAATCTATGACTTCTCTCCCTCTCTTCGACGCATGACTAAATTGGAAGAAGAGATCTGAACTCTATGCCTACCTGTGCCAGTCAACCGAATGGATCTATGCTCTCCGACTTTAGTGGCGTGAATGGGGTGAGTGTGAAGATATTTGACTTGATTTGCTAGTGCCTTGTGATTAAATGAACGTATTGCTTGTTGTGCAGCAGGTTGCAAATTGAAGGTGATAAGGTTATTCCTCAGGGCCTTCTGCCACTTCCTACGTTTTATGAGTTTAAGTGGCTGGATCGTCCGAATGTGGGTTTAGGGGATGCCTTATGCTTATGTGGACTTTATCTTTTGTTCAGAGTACCAGAAGGCCTCACTTGCGAGTTTAACAAGAGAGGCCAATGACAAATTTATGGGCGTGGAGATACCTCTTGTATGATTTTAGTGGGAGTGGGCGCCATGGAAATGCAAACAATTTCTCCTAATAAAACCCAAACTAACGGTACATCATCTTAGTTGCCAAGAGGAAGCAAAACTCGAAGTTGTCGACGTGCTAACATCATTCCCTCTCCTCCTATTAGAGGTTGTTGTTCTTGGGGTGTGTTTTTCTCTCTCCAAGAGAAGAACTCTTAGACAACTTGTCTCACAATGTTTCTCAATTGTGTCTCATCCCATGGACGTACATCCCTATATATAGAAGGGTCATGGATTTGGAATTTTTAAAATTCAATCTAGTTCCTAATTGTAACTGAAAACATACTCAAATAAGGAAAACTTAGAAAGTAATCCGAATCGCTCGACGGGACTATCCAACGACCTGAGTAGGATCAATTTGGAAACCTAGTCACACAACTAGATTACCCAATCACATGACTAATTAGTCATGTCCCGCTTGAGTTCGCCAACTCAATCCAAAATAGAATCAAGTCAATTTTCCTTTTCTTTCCCTGACTTGGCCCAATTGCCCGATTCACAAGTCCAATTGTCGACTCATCAAGTTTTCACAATCAATCGATTCATTGATTCAATAAACCCAGCGCTCGACTGGACCTTCTAGTCGATCGTTTGGGCTAGAAATCGACCTATACATGATTCATAATAATTTGAATCATATGTTTTATTGCAAACATCAACTATCTTATGCATCCTTATGCTTGTGACCCCATAGATTCCAAATTATGTTGGTAGTGATGTTAATAATCCGACAAGCAAAGATTGATGTTTAGCAACATACTATTACTGTCCAAATAATTGAAATAAGTTGAGAACAACTTCTACTATAAAGTGACCAATGTTGACTGTATAATCTCCTTGTCACATATATCCAGATTGAAACTGAGGCACATAGGAGTCATCCTCTTAATATTCAATGTATGTTCTTTGAACTAGAACAGACTATTGAGGTTGTGTGAGACTAATCACAATTGGCTCACATGAGAATGGCCAAACATTTTAAGTCTCACTTGTCACGTGTCCATGATACACTTTAATGGATGACAAATTCCATCTGCATCACTCAATATTTCAAATGTGTCATAGTGCATCCAATCACTACATGTATGAAAACCCTTATTTAGAGTCATGTTGGGCCAGTGTTAAAGTACACATAACATGTAATTATTATAGTGACTTTAAGTTTTAAGGATCACAATCACCACTATCACATTGATATATGACCCTAACTTCCATGACATGGATCCCACATGCCAACATCGGGTGGGCATATCTCATAAAACTTATTCTTCAACAAGTAGCCATGTATCTTAGTTGATATCTAATATCATGACAAAAGAGACATAGTCATCACTTAGCATACACATTAGTCTTATGTATTATTGTTATCCTATAACATCCACACTAATAACTGACTAGGGACATAACAAGAGTGAATACTCTTAAGCATACATTTTATATCTTTTGAAGTTGCAAAGTCTTGATTAATATTTTGATTATTTTGTTGTTGATTGTATGTAACTTGATTGATGTGGTCATACAAATGAGTAATTGATTGGCTCATAAAGTGTAACCCTAATCATGTAGCACCCTAAGGCTTTAGATCTATTTCTCTAGGTCATTGAGGGAAAAAGTAAAACAACTAATCTTATAGCAATCTTAGAATTGTGGGAAGATGCTCAGAGCCATATATTAGTGAGTATATGGAGATGATGGAGGTCCGTATAGCCTAATGTCTTTAATGTTACTAGTACTTGGTTGTAATCGATGGTCTAATGATATGTGATAGAGAACATATGTGGTCATATCTCATATTTGATTTGTTTGATACTTGATGTGCACAAATCATGTCACTTTTTGAACCACTTTCGGGTGCACAGTTCACTCATTTTGACCATAATTCTACTCTCATTCATACTAGATTTTCCATTTTATAGTGTCTTTACTCATTTTATGTTTGTGATCATAGGTACACGACTATGACGAGGAAATGGGGCTAATCCGATCAAAATATGACCTTAGTTGGATTCCCCAAGTGATTATACATGTTTCAGGGAATTTCTCAAAGTTTTTGAAAGAAACACAATGTGTGATTTGTTGAACATGGCGTGTTATGTTATAGAATATAATGTTCCTTCCTGATGAGCAGGAACATGACGTGTCTCTTAGTACACACCGTGTCTCTTCATTCAAAGATTTGACCAAAGTCCCTACCTTACAACACAACATGTTATGTTAACACACAATGTGTTCACTTCATCCAGATTTTCCAGATCTTCACCGATTATCAGCAACATGGTGTGTCGCTTCTCCACGTTTCTTCAAGCGGGGAAATTCAACCTTTAGCTATTTGTGGTGACAGGGCATGTCGCTTCACAGACACGTCATGTTGCCAACAATTTCTGTACGTTTTGAAAATAACAGTCCCTTGTTTTTATCACTTGTCATTTGAAGGACTTTTGACCAGAGAGCATAGCAAAGAAGAAAGGAGGTGGTTTTAGAGAAGACGAGGCATTTACTCGAGAGAGAACCTCTCTTCTACTCCATTCTTCTTCACTAACTATA
Source organism: Alisma plantago-aquatica (assembly GCA_963693085.1). Classification (NCBI taxonomy): domain Eukaryota; kingdom Viridiplantae; phylum Streptophyta; class Magnoliopsida; order Alismatales; family Alismataceae; genus Alisma; species Alisma plantago-aquatica. The sequence continues at coordinate 478,202,663 of OY856411.1, forward strand.
ACAAAGGCTACTCCATTCCATTCCAACTGCTCGGGAGAGAAGGCTGCTATAGCAACAGTAGTTGCAAGGACAAAGTTCTATTTTCCAATCGGAATTCTCACTTGTTCCTCCAATCCTACATGATTACCTTGTTATTCCTCTTCTCTACTCATGTTCTACTACATGATTTATTGCTTGTACCTATGTTCCATCACTATGCACGAGTAGAGCTTTGTTTCTTAGACATGGGAGATTAGCTTGCATGTCATAACTTATGTGAACTTGAATTTCATACTCAATGCTAATTCATTTATTATTCTAACAAACGTTTTTGTGCTAATTTTCTTGTTTGCATGACTAGCCATCCTAGTTGCAAGTTGTATGATTCTTTCTATAATCTGGGAAGATATATTAAGAAGTAAGGAGTAGCTATCTTGGCAACAAATCCTTGATTATGGGAGTAGCTGGGATTATGTTTAGGATCCAAGGTTTGTAGTTTGAAACTAAGAATAAGCATGGGAATGTTATGTGGAGTTAAACCATCTCACATCACCGAGAGGTGCGTGATGATGTAAAATCTCCTTTGTATGATTGAGTAGTGTGTTTGAATTTCATGGTTGTATGTAAGTTGTGATGTGAAAGTGAAATACCTTATTCAAGATTCTTTTAATATGATCTTAATCATCCTCTAAGTGATTAGTATTCATTGCCTTCTTTTAACTTGTTAATTAGTCTAATCCAAAACCAATCATCCTTATGTAATCGATCTAGATTGTTGAAAGTTCAACACTCTTACGCTTAGCTTTACCTTGCTCCTTGAACGACCTCGATATTACTAAATGCACCCGTATACCTACGGGGTAGTGTTCAAGGTTATAAATTTAAGACTTGTGCACACAACAAACAAGCAATGAAGTGTTCATATCACTTTTGGGTGCACAATTCTCTCATTTTGACCATAACTCTACTCTCATTCATACTAGATTTTCCATTTATAGTGTCTTTACGCACTTCATGTTTGTGATCACAGGTACACGATAATAACAAGGAAATGGGGTTAATCCGATCAAAGACCTTAGGTGGATTTCCATGGTGATTGTACATATTTTAAGGAATTTCTCAATGTTTCTGAATGAAATACAACATGTGATTTGTTGAACATAGCGTGTTACAGTGTAGAAGATAACTTTCCTCCCTGATGAGCAGAAACACTGTGTGTCTCTTAATATACACCGTGTCTCTTAATTCAAAGATTTCACCAAAGTCCCTACCTAGTAACACGATGTGTGTATATTAACACACGACATGTTCACTTCATCCAGACTTGCCATATCCTTACTGATCATCAACAACATGACATGTTGCTTCACAAACACGTCGTGTATTCTTTGAGAGGGACAATTCAACCTTAAGTTATTTGGGGTGAAATGTTGTATCGTAGATGATTTCTGTACGTCTTGAGAATAATCATCCCTCAACTATTAAAAACAAAAGGACACCTATGGGACGGTTATCACTCATCATTTGAAGGACTTCTCAATTAGAGAACATAGCAAAGAAGAAAGGAGGTGATTTTGGAGATGACGAGGGGTTACTCAAGAGAGAACCCCTTCTCTACTCCATTCTTCTTCATGGATCGCAAAACAGCTTCTCCATTCTATTCCAACCACTCGAGAGAGAAGGTTGTTGAAGAAGGAGTAGTTTCAAGGATGAAATTTCATTTTCCAAACGGAATTCTCACTTGTTCCTCCACTCTTGCAAATTCCCTTGTTACTCCTCTTCTCTACTCACGTTCAACTCCACAATTTACTGCTTGTACCCGTGTTTCATCACTATGCACGAATAGAGCTTCATTTCTTGGGCATGGGAGAGTATCTCCATGTCATAACTTATGTGAACTCAAATTTCATACTCAATGTTAGTTGATTTACTATTCCAAGATATGTTTCACTGCTTATTTGCTTGTTTGCATCACTGGACATCCTACTTGCAAGTTGTATGCTTCTTTCTATAATCTAGGAAGATATATTAAGAAGTAAGGAGTAGCTATCTTGGCAATAAATCCTTGATTATGAGAGTAGTTGGGATTATGTTGAGGATCCAAGGTTTTATTTTGAAACTAAGCATAAGCATGTGAATGCTATGTGGAGTTAGAACTATCCCATATCACTGGGAGGTGTGTGATGATGACAAACCTCCTTTGTTTGATTGACTAGTGTGTTTGAATTTTGTGGTTGTATGTAAGTTGTGATGTGGAAGTGAAATCCCTTATCTAAGATTCTTTTAATTTTATCTTAATTATCCTCAAGTGATTAGTATTTACTGCCTTCTTTTAACTTGTTAATTAGTCTAATGTAAAACCAACCATCCTTTTGTAATCGATCTAGATAGTTGACAATTTAATACTCTTATGCTTAGATTCATGTTGCTTATTGGATGGCCTCGATATTACTATACCCACCCATATACCTGTGTAGTGTTTGAGCTTATAAATTTAAGACTTGTGCACACGAAAAACAATACCTTGTGATTGATGTGATGTCATGTGTACCCACAACAAACCTATGATATGTGGATTTACTTTTGAAAAATTCCATGTTAGATCCATGTTTGAGAAATCTATTTTTTTACCCTCACTTCAACATGAGGTGTGTAAAAATAGCTAATGGAATCTGAATAACCTTAGATCTTATATGGATTGCTAGAAAGGCTTCACAATGGCTAGGTAGTAGTTTTAGTGGTGCACCTCAAACTATCCATGGCATAATAAATTGTGTAAATCAATTATGTAGCATATCTCTGTAGTTTGAATTAACGTATACCATGGGTGTGCTTTTTTTGTAGTTCACTTATTGCAGATATTACATGTGATTCATGCTATGTTAATGTTTGTGTATGATTCATGTATATATAAACTTAGTATATCCTTTCTTTATATTGAACTACTTGCTCTATAAATCTAAATATTTTCTACTATTCTTAATTGTTCATAAATCATGTTGTAATTAGTAAATGTTTTCATCTATTATATCATATTGCTGGGGCTGGGGGTCCCAACCCGTGGTTTTTCACACCTTCTTAGGTGACTAGTCAAGCTTCTCAGGTGCAGTGGTTAGGACTGATCCTTTGGAGGATGCCAATCACCTGGAGGTTGGTGATATTTGTGTGGTCACCTTATGATAGGAGATATATGTGTGTTTGAAGTAGTTAATCCTATATTCATCCCTATACTCAAGTCTAAGTGGGGAAGTTCTATAAATTTTCTATCAATCAACTTGAGTATTTGACATGCATGTTTTGTGATGTTGTGTCAGCTTTACATATTGTAATTTATGTCTAGGCGTACTACCCCTCTTGTAAATAATCACAACCGAGGTCACAAAAATCCGTTGAGTGTAACCATAATTGTGGAATATTAATATATTTGCAAGGTCCTTGTTGATATTATCATGTGGTGATGATATATAATTATTAGTTTATTGTTGGTTTATTACACTAATGAGTTTAAATCAATAAGAATGATATTTTACTCAACTATATATTTCCCGCAAGTATACGAGAGTAGTTGTAGTCGAGATCGAACACGAGGAGCTTAAGCAATCAATTAAATACATCAGTGCTAAGGTTCAACAATCTAGACCATTTTAAAAGTGATTTGGTTGATTAAACTAGAAAATTTCAGAATTAAGAAAACAGTAAAAGGCTTACTAAAAGAGATTAAAATTCAGAAATGAGTGGATATTGGGCATTAAGATTTCACCCACACGTCATAGCATCTCATAGGAACATGAAATTTTAACATACTAAGTACTTGTTTTATAAGAGAGGTGTATGTTGCACTTCACCTCCCGGTGCAAGTGCAACGATCTCAACTCAAACCCACATTCTCATGCATAATTTTCATTTGAGATCACAACCTACTCATCAACTCCATAATCTCCACCCTCTTGGTAGAAGAGGAGTTTCCAAGATGAGAACCTCCATACATTCCTACATATCTTCTCAGATCAAGCAAGAAAGCATAACACAAGCATATAAAGTGGTCAGCCATACATGTAAGAAATGACAAAATCGGTACTCACAAGGTAGAAAAACAAGCAACATAGTATTTAGTATGAAATTAACATGTTCCATACATGCTATGACATGGGAGCTACTCTCCCATGCCCAAGAAAGGTAGTTTACTCATCCATAATCATGTATTGCAGAAATGCTACAAAATTTTTAGGTTCTAGCATGGTCTAAGCAAAGAAAAATAAGAAGAACCAAAGATGTAACCACAAGAAGGTAGAATTCCGACTTTGGGACGAAATTCTACTTCTCCAGCTGCTCCAAACCGTACTAGCTCCTCTCCCGAGAAGCTACGTGGAGTGGGGAAGCTCTGCTGCACCTTTGGAGAAGAGAATGGAGAATAAGAGAAGAAGATTGGGAATCCTTTGGCAAGAAACCACCTCTTTTCTCCTTAAAATCACCCTCCTTTGCTCTAGACTTGCTCTGGGATGAGAGAACTTCGAATAATGACCGGAGATAACCGTCTCATAAGTTCCCTCTTTGTTTTAAACTGAGGGATTGTATTTTTCAAATTTCTAAAACTGACAATGACACAACGTGCATACCTCGGGCACGGCGTGTAAAGCCTTCGTCAGTTGCTCCAGAATGCACTTTACAGTGTGTTGAATTAATGCACGTCGTGTAACTTTTCAGAAACTTTCTGTCTGCTCAATGCTTCCAGGTGCACGACGTGTTGGCGAAAACACGTTGTGTCTTTGTTTCGTTCTGCACTTTCTGAAAACTCACACGTCGTACCCAAGGAAGAACATGTCGTGCTTTTGTCACTCTGGCTGAAAGCATGGATTTCTGGAATCTCACACGTCGTGTCTTAATTAGACACGCCGTGCGAGATGCTATTTCAGCAGAAATCAATTCTGAATAGTTGGTTGTATGTGGGGGAGTCCCAATGATGTGAAATTTGAGTCGGGCAATCCCCAAATCGATCTTTTTAGAACATCTCTGCAATGCACATCATGCGATAAGTAAAATAACAAAAAGATGGCAAGATTAATATGAAAGGAGGCTAAGTGAGATCAAAATGAACCAAATGTGTATGTGATATCATGTGAAAAGATGATGGGGAAAACACAACAAATCCCCCTAAGCTTGAACCATTGCTTGTCCTCAAGCAAAAAGAACATGGCTACATACAAGGTGAAAGAATATTCAAACTCATGCATGGATTAAATGAAAAGAAGATATGCAATCAACTCAACCAACCATGTACATTGTCTTTGTGTTCATTATTATCTTCTCAATTTAGACATCTAAGATAGAGAAATTTAGTTCAGCAATGGTGGTTCCAAATCAAATGAAACAATCAACTAGACAATACTAAATAGAATTTAGATAATCAAGCCAAACAATTAATGGATGTACATCACACATTTTTCAGCTAGTATGGATACAAGATGATAAAATCAGTGCTAACATTAACAAACTTAGTTGTACTCTTTTTCTAAAAGGATATGATGATGGAAATTTTTGGGTTTTCGACACTCGGCTCTTAATTTAGGCTTATGCTCACGTGGAATGCCGGTTGGGGTGTTGTTTTTACCCTCTTTTGATCTCACATCACCTAACCATTATAGCTGGATCAGACTCACACTAGGTTAGCATGATGTGTGGGATAAAAGCCATCTTTTATTGGGTAAGGGTAAATAAATGATAGCACAAGTATGGTACAACACCAAAGAGTCAACAAGAATGTTAAGATTAGCAAGATTTCAATCATTCTTTTGAAAAAATTTCACTAAAAAATTGATTGTAAATGCACTATGAGTTTGGCAAGAGTATCCCATATTCTAGTAAGTGTTGCAAAGTTGATTCATTCACAAAAATGTGGAACCATTACATGTATTGAGAAATCAAAGATGTAAAATTTGAGATTTCAAACCACAAACACAAAATAAGATCGTGTACATGGGGACTTTCCTTTTTCATTTGATTCATGCATGCTCTTGAATATCTTTTCATATAGCCACAAGAAATACAAAGGACAAGATAGATCAAGCATGGAGTTCATTCTAACATGGTAGCCTCAATTCATATTAAGATTGCCATCAAAGAAAACAGAACATAGAAAAAAATGGAATGAAAAACTGACACAACTAACTCTAACAAAAGGAAATGTAAAATGAAAACTACAATTACGGGCCAGTTGTGCCCCCTAAGCTTGAAACCAGTAATGTCCTCACTGCATCAAACAAACTCACGGAGTTCACAACCGAATACCTATCATGGATCAATATCAAAAGAAGGGCCACCACCCTCTTGATCAGAGAAGTACTGGTTGACGTTCTCTAGAATGTCCATTGGCTGGGCGGTGGAGTCTGGCTACTGGGGAAACTCAGACTGTTGTGCGTGTGGTGACTGATACGGTGGAGGGATGGAGTAGTGGCCCTGAGAGATATTCCGCAAGTCCATCCAGTGGACCATGTCGTGCATTGTAGTGTATTGCGTGCCCATCTGGTCCAAACGACCGTCGATGTGGTCAAACCACTACTGAACATATCCGTAAAGATGTCGCACATCTGGCATCACCCAAGTGTACTCAGTCTGAGTACTGGTGGAGGGTGGTGGTACTACTGCCTCTGCTGCTGGTGGTGCTCTGGAGCTGCTCGCTCCATGGGTTGCTGCTTCATCTTCAGGCTCTAAATCAACCTTCCAATTGGCCTTGTTGCTGAGATCATTGCGGGCTGCGTTGGGGACTTCAATATATTGTGTCTTGGTGAGAAAAACCTTGAAATTTTTAGTACTATCACCATACTTCGATATAAGACCAGAAGAGAGAAGGTAATTGATATCCACAAGGTTTTTTCCTGGTGCAGGGTTCAAAATAGCCAAATCCAACCCAAGCTTCATTGCAAGAAGCGAGATGACCCCACCACACATGATATCGCCCGAATCCCGCTGCTTCTTCTTCTTTGTTTCTAAAAGTTTGTTGATAATATAGTAGCCTGAACTAATTTCCTCATTGTTTACCATACAACAAAAGAAGAAAAGGTCTATTTTTCCCACAACCCCTTGAGTTTCCTTTTTTGCAAATATTCATGTACTAAGGAGGCAATGTACATAGAAGAAAATGGGGTTATGAATAGCTGATGCTCTTGCCTCTCTAGCCATGTGCACCGAATCACTGGAAATCTCGAACCAAAAGGTATCACTATTGAAAGTCCCCGGATAATCAATGTAACCACCGTACCTACACCTGAGTAAATCACAAAAATGATAAAGATCCATGTTAAAAGGTTTGTTGAGCAAACAGAAGCTGTTCTTCAGGTATAGATCATGGCGGCGTTGTGGATCCTCCTCCACTTTAAAAGTTGTCAGACTTTGATAAACGAGTCATGGGTAGGTTTTGGTAACCCTTGTGCAGATGAAATGTAGACCCAAAAACCGCAGGTGGCCCATTACCTCATTATTGATGCCCAGTTTGTTCAGAGTTTCCTCACACGCATAGTGGGAAGGTAACACCCGCCTAGTAATCAGGAACTGGTAACCGACATCCTCATCGGGTGTAACATGGAATTGGGTGGAGTGGACATGTTCTGCCTCAGAAGGTGTGGATGAAGAGCTGGCACCACCACGACATTTTCCTGAACCCTACTTGACTGGAGCCATGGCTGTTCTGGAAGAAAGCACGACGTACAAATGATGGTCACGTCGTGCACCTGGAATGGATTCTTCGGCCTAAAACAAGAATGCACGACGTGTATTCTGGGGGAACGTCGTGCACCTGGAGATGAGAAGCACTCTGAATTCAGCACTGAGAGATGAAAATGGAGGGAAAAAATAGGGAGCTCGACAAGCTAGGCGGCATTGGGCTTGTGCGGAGACGATGCGAGCTTGAAGAAGGAGCTGCTGGACGATGGGCATGGATGGACGGTGTTTGGTGGAGCTGCTCAGTCGGCTCCTTGCTGTCAAGGATGCTGCTGTTGTGAGATGGTTGGAGAAAGGGGGAAGCGGCGACCATCGTGCATGGGGAAGAAGGAAGTGGCACGGCTGGATGGCTGGCGGCATTGACAGAGGTGGCTGCTGGTTGCATTTGTAGAAGTGGCTGTTGGTGGCACAGAGGCGGCACAAGCTCGAGGAAGGAAGGAGGTTGCTGCTGGATGACGTGCACAACCTGGCGGGCATGCAACACTTAAAGATGGCGGCTGTACGACGTGAGGTCGGTGGCTCGGCTGCACGGTTGAAAATCACACAGGCTAGGGTTTCTTTGCTCTCGCACAACTAAGTTCTCAAGGGAATTGAGAAGTTAGGTCGTGCACCCCCTTTTCGGCCAGACTTTACAAGAAAAGACATGACGTGTATGAGACATGCACAACGTGTTCTGCTTTAAATTTCCCTTTTATAGATCTGCCTTTTGTGCCCAGACGCATGGCGTGAATGAATGAATGCACGACGTGCGAGTTTCTAGAAACTTTTGCTGCTAAGTCGAGTGATGAGTACACATCGTGTGCTGAATTAAAGCACACCGTGTAACATTCTAGAAATATCTTTCGTGAACTGAACATGACGTGTTTATGCGAAACACAGCATGTACCTAGAGATGTAGTTCGATTTCAGTGTCTTTCTGAAGGATTACACGCCGTGTCAGATAAAGACACGCCGTGTAGTATGGAATTTCTGCAGAAATAACATTCAATCAACACAAAAGTAATTATAGATGTGGTGACATCTATGTCTGAATTATTACATTCATCCATGACAAGCTTATTGGAAAAATTAGAGAGTGTTCTTGACTCAAATAACTGAAAAGAAATCTATCCTAATATGGGTTCAAATCCCACGAGGTCCTCCATTTAGAGTCCAGGGTGAGACTCCCTAATTCTTCATTCATGCATCTTGGAGGGAGTAAGAGGCTCCCTTGTCTACTTCATCTCCACAGGTATATATCTTGCAACGTTGTCCATTCACTTTGAATGTGCCGTCCTTGCCTTGGAGTTCCACAACCCCATATGGAAAAATCTTTAATACAAGAAAAGGGCCTAATCACTTAGACTTCATCTTTTTGGGAAATAACTTTAAGCTGGAGTTAAAAAGCAAGACTTTATCTCCTTCTTTGAAGTCCTTCCTGTGGATCCTTTTTTCACGCCAAGCCTTTGTTCTCTCTTTGTATAGCTTTGCATTTTCATAAGCATCAAGGCAAAGTTCCTCAAGTTCTTGAAGCTACAAAAAGCACTTCTCACATGCCTTTTTCATGTCAAAAATCAAGAATTTGATAGTCACAAAGAATGATGTTCTAACTCCAGTGGAAGGTGACAAGATTTACCATAGATCAGCTTAAACAAAGTTTTTCCTATGAATGTTTTATAAGCTGTACAGTACGCCCATAGTGCATCATCTATCTTTAAAGCCCAATCTTTTCTCAAACTAGAGACTGTCTTTTCAAGAACGTTTTTTAGCTGCCAGTTGGAAACCTCTACCTGCCCGAAAGTTTGAGGATGATAGGCCGTAGAGATCTTATGAGTTACCCCATATCTAGAAAGAAGATTATTGAATTGTTTTTCAACAAAGTTTGTGCCTCCATCAGAAATTACGGCTCTAGGTACTCCAAACCGAGGAAAAAATGATCTTTTGAAAAAGTTTTACTACATATTTGGCATCCGACACTTGGGCGGGGATGGCCTCAACCCATTTGGAGACATATTCACAAGCAATAAGAATATATTGATAACCACAAGAGGATGGGAATGGTCCCATGTAATCAACTCCCCATACATCGAATACTTCAACCTCTAAGATAGAGTTGAGGGGCATGTCATCACATTGAGATATACCTCAAGTTCTTTGACATCTATCATAAGATTTGACAAATAGATTGACGTCCTTGAATAATGTGGGCCAATAAAAACCAGCATAGAGTATCTTTGCAACGATCTTTTCTCCTCCAAAGTGTCCTCCATAAGGAGAGGCATGGCATTCAATAATAATAGTAGGATTTTCTTCTTCAGCAACACATCGGCGGATCAACCCATCACTTCCATGCTTGAATAACAGTGGATCATCCCAACAGTAGAATTTCACATCATGAAAGAATTTCTTCTTATGCTGATATGTCAAATCAGGTGGGAGTTGTCCGGTAGCAAGAAAGTTAGCTATATCCGCAAACCACGGTGCTTGTGTAGATGATACCACATAAATCTTTTCAATAGGAAAATGATCTTCAATAGACATTGGATTTCTAGCCTCTATAGTCAACCTAGAAAGATGATCATCAACATTGTTTTCTGTGCATTTCTTATCCCGAATTTCAAGATCAAATTCTTGTAAAAGTAGAATCCAACGAATAAGATGAGGTTTGACATTCTTCTTGTTCAGCAGATATTTAATGGAAACATGATCAGTGTATACAATCACCTTAGACCCCACCAAGTATTGTCGGAATTTTTCAAAGGTGTACACTATGTCAAGTATGTCCTTCTCGGTGGTTGTATAGTTGATTTGTGCTTCATCAAGGGTCTTGCTTGCATAGTATATGGCGTGGAGTTTCTTGTCCTTCCGCTATCCTAGAACATCCCCTACTGCATAATCACTTACATCACACATTAATTCAAAAGGGGCATCCTGATATGGTGGTTGAATAATTGGGGCTGAAATGAGGGCCTCCTTGAGCTTGGAAAAAGCTGTGTGGCAGTCATCATCAAATACAAATTTGACATCTTTTGCGAGTAAGGAACACAATAGATTTGCAATTTTTGAGAAGTCCTTAATAAATATTCTATAGAAACCTACATGAATAAGAAAACTGTGGATGTCTTTGATTGAAGATGGAGTAGACATCTTCTCAATGGATTCAACTTTTTCCCTGTCAACTTCAATACCCTTGTTAGATACAACATGGCCTAGTACTACACCGGATTGTACCATGAAATGACACTTCTCCCAGTTCAGCACTTGGTTAACCTCTTTACAACGGGCTAAGACTAATGACAGGTTACATAAGCATGGATCAAAAGAATCTCTATATACACTAAAGTCATCCATGAAAATTTCCGTTATGTTTTCAATGAAATCTAAGAAAATGGCCATCATACACGGCTGAAAAGTCACAGGAGCGTTGCAAAGACCAAATGGCATGCAGCGATAGGCATAGGTTCCATAGGTGCAAGTAAATGTGGTTTTCTCTTGGTCGTGTGGGTAGATAGAAATCTGAAAAAACCTGGAATACCCATCCAAGTAACAAAAATAAGAATGCTTTGCAAGGCGTTGAAGCATTAAATCAATAAAAGGCAATGGAAAATGATCCTTGCAAGTCACCTTATTCAAGCGCCGATAATCAATACACATACGCCACCCCATGAATATATGTGTTTATATCAACTCATCATTGTCTCCTTTTATGACAGTTGCACCCCCCTTCTTAGGTACCACATGAATGGCACTAACCCAAGGACTATCACTTATTGGATAAATAATTCCGACATCAATCAATTTGAAAATTTATTTCTTAATCACTTCAAGCATGTTTTGATTTAGATGCCTAGGTGGTTCAATAGTCAGTTTAGCATCATCCTCCATGTTTATTCTATGCATGAAAATGGAGGGATGAACGCCTTTCAAATCATCAATAGAATAACCAATGCCATCTTTATACAAATGCAATTTGGCAAGCAATTTATTTTCTTAGTCATTGGTTAACTCATCATTTATTATAATAGGGGAAGTAGAATTAGAGTCAAGAAATGCATACCTCAGCCCAGGTGGAAGGGCTTTAAGTTCTACCTTTCTCCCAGCTATACTTTCTTCAACTTTATCATCAACAAGTGGAGTGTCTTCATTGGTAGCATGTGCTTTAGCAATGGGAAGTACTCCTGAATTTTCAGACTTGTTGATAGCAGCCTCATCGTCATCACAAAGGTTTAACATCAAATCAGCAATACCTTCATCATTCTCCACAATTGAATCAATAGTATCCAATAAACAAATTTCTTCAACATGTGAAGGTGCTTTCATAACATCATAAATAGAGAATTCCATGGATTCCTCACCAACCTAGATCATAAATTTGCCTTCCCGAACGTCAACAAGACATCCAACAGTTCTTAAGAAGGGTCTTCCAAAAAGAACGGGATTGGAAGGAATTTACACCATATCTAAAACAATAAAATCATAAGGGATATATAACTTGCCAATATGCACTAACACATCTTCCACAATACCTTTCGGGTACTTGATGGAATGATCCGCTAGTTCAATAGCCATCTTTGTTGGTTTTCGATCTCCAAGATCTAGCTCTTGCCACAAGGTAGACAGAATGAGACTGATGCTAGCTCCAAGGTCTACTAGACCCTTGTCAAAAGTGGTGTTGCTGATCTTGCATGGCAGTGTGAAGGCTCCCAAATCATCTAACTTTTATGGAAGTCTATTTTGAATAATAGAACTCATTCTTTCTGAAAGCATTATTGTTTCAACTGGATCCACCTTTCTTATTTTAGTTAAGATATCCTTTACAAACTTAGCATATGATGGCATCTCAGTAATAACTTCGACTAGAGGAAGGTTGACATGGAGCTTGTTTAGAATGTCCATAAACTTCCTAAACTTGAAATCCTCCTTCTTGTTTGCAATCCTTTGTGTAAATGGTGCATTCGCCTTGTAAGAAGGTGTTATTTAGCTATACCCTTATCCTTGCTGCAAATAGGAGTGTCAGACTCCTCCTCATCAACCACCTCAGTGTTCTTCTCCTTGGGTGGAGAAGGTCTCTGAATTTCAGCTCCACTCCTCAAAGTTATGACGTTTGTTTGTTGTCTTGGGTTCACTTCTGGTTGGCTTGGAAGAGAACCGGATTGTGGACTCCTTTGCTGTGCTATTTGATTCTCTAATATCTTGGTATGAGTGGAAATACCATCCACTTTAGTGGAAAGTTGGGCAATATCATCTTTCAATAGCTTATCATTCCCCCAGAACTCTTCATTTTGTTGCATTTGTGTAGAAACAAATTTCTCCATCATGGCCTCCAAAGAAGAGCTTTGGGGTTGTTGTGGCTGTTGATAACCCCTATTGTTGAAACCCGATAGATTTGCTTATCGGTTGAAATGTTGTTTTTGCCGCGGTTGTTGCTGTCCTTATTGGAAGTTCTAAGCATTGCTTGTGTTCCGGTAGGAGAAATTAAGATGATCTCTCCATCCCAAATTGTAGGTGTTGGAATAGGGATTGTACTGCTTGTTCCCTTGCATTCCAACGACATTGACTTGTTCAAAGCTCCCTTCATTTGTATTAGGAGCAAAGGAGCAAAGCATGAAGAAGAAGTATGTCCTGCATTACCACAAGCTTCACATATCACTTTAGCTGATTGAATTTGCAAAGTAGTCATCTTCTCAAACTTCTGTGTAAGAACATCAAGTTTGGCAGCAATAAGATCAACGACATCAACCATATGCTTCCCTCCTTACTTCCCAGTTGAAGAACTAGATGTAGAGGTTGATTGTGCTCCCCTATCTTATCCCCATTGACAATGATTGAGCGCTATGTCTTCAATAATGTCAAAAGCCTCACTATAAGACTTAGTCATCAATGTGCCATTAGCTGCGGCATCCAATGTCAACCGGGTGTTGTAGAATAGTCCATTATAGAATGTTTGAAGTAGCAGCTAGTTGGTCAAACCATGGTGAGGGAAAAGGCGTTGAAGATCCTTAAACCGTTCCCATGTATCATACAAAGTTTCTCCATCATTTTGAGAGAAATTGGTGAGCTGATTCCTTAGCTGGGCAGTCTTGCTTGGCGGGAAATACTTTGCAAGGAAAGCATTTAGGAGTTGGTCCTAGCTTTTGATTGATTTCTTTGGAAGAGACAAAAGCCACGCCTTGGCTCTATCTCTTAGGGTGAAAGGAAATAGCATTAGTCTCACTCCTTTGGCAGATACCCCATTGATTCAGAAAGTATTCATATATTCCAAGAACTCAGCTACATGAAGACATGGATCTTCATTGGCTGTACCTATAAAGCGGTTCTGTTGTATCATCTGCATCATGGAAGGAGCAATAAAGAAATTGTTCACTTCAACTGCAGGCAGATCAATGACCCCACAAATGTTTGTGGCAACCGGCATTGTGAATTCCTTCAAAGGATGGTTGTCCTCCATGGTTGAATTACTTGGTGTAGCTTTCTCAAAGGGTGAAGAAGATGGTGATGGTGATGATGGTGGAGTACCTCCTAGCAGCGATGGATCTACTATCCTTGCTGTTCTTAAGCTTGAAAGAGTACACTTGATTTTAAGGTCTAACAATGCTGATGTTTGAAGACCCCTTTGTGAGCGACGCATACAACCTGAAAAATAGAAAGAAGAATTGAGAACACAACTAAAAGGTATACAAAAATTAAAAAATGGAAATGGTGATCTAGTCTTGAATACTAGTTAGCACTTGTTACTCTAATTAGATTATCATAGCTCCCCGACAACGACGCCAAAAACTTGTTGGTTTATTACACCAACGAGTTTCAATCGTTAAGAATGATCTTTTACTCAACTAGCTATTTCCCGTAAGTATACGAGAGTAGTTGTAGTTGAGATCGAACACGAGGAGATTAAGCAATCAATTAAATGTAACAGTGCTAAGGTTCAACAATCTAGACTGTTTTAAAAGTGATTTGGTTGATTAAACTAGAACATTTTAGAATTAAGCAAACAGTAAAAGGGTTACTAAAAGAGATTAAAATTTAGAAATGAGTGGATCTTGGACATTAAGATTTCACCCACACATCATAACATCTCATAGGAACATGAAATTTTAACATAATAAGTACTTGTTTTAAAAGAGATGTATATGCTGCACTTCACCTCCCGGTGCAAGTGCAACGATCTCAACTCAAACCCACATTCTCATGCATAATTTTTGTTTTAGATCACAACCTACTCCTCAACTCCATAATCTCCACTCTCGTGGTACAAGAGGAGTTGCCAAGATGAGTACCTCCATACATTCCTACCTATCTTCTCAGATCAAGCAAGAAAGCATAACACAAGCATATAAAGTGGCCAACCATACATGCAAGAAATGACAAAATCGGTACTCACAAGGTAGAAAAACAAGCAACACAGTATTTAGTACGAAATTAACATGTTCCATACATGCTATGACATGTGAGCTACTCTCCCATGCCCAAGAAAGGTAATTTACTCATCAATAATCATGTATTGCAGAAATGCTACAGAATTTTTAGGTTTTAGCATAGTCTAAGCAAAGAAAAATAAGAAGAACCAAAGATATAACCACAAGAAGGTAGAATTCCGATTTTGGGACGAAATTCTACTTCTCCAGCTGCTCCAAACCGGACTAGCTCCTCTCCCGAGAAGCTATGTGGAGTGGGGAAGCTCTACTGCACATTTGGAGAAGAGAATGGAGAAGAAGAGAAGAAGATTGGGGGTCCTTTGGCAAGAAACCACCTATTTTCTCCTCAAAATTTCCCTCCTTTACTTTAGACTTGCTCTGCGATGAGAGAACTTCGAATAATGACCAGAGATAACCGCCTCATAAGTTCCCTCTTTGTTTTAAAATGAGGGATCATATTTTTCAAAATTTTGAAACTGACAACGACACAACGTGCATACCTTGTGCACGACATGTAAAGCCTTTGTCAGTTGCTCCAGAATGCACTTTGCATGGCGTGTGTTGAATTAATGCACGCCGTGCAACTTTCCAGAAACTTTCGGTCTGCTCAACACTTCTAGGTGCACAACATGTTGGAAAAAACACGTCGTGTCTTTATTTCGTTCTGCACTTTTTGGAAACTCGCACGTCGTGCCTAAGGAAGAACACGCCGTACTTTTGTCAATGTGGCTGAACGCATGGCTTTCTGGAATCTCGCACGTTGTGTCTTAATCAAACACGTCGTGTGAGATGCTGTTTCAATAGAAATCCACTATGAATAGTTGGCTGTACGTGGGGGAGTCCCAATGATGTGAAATTTGAGTCAGGAATCCCCAAATCGGTCTTTTTAGAACATCTATGCAATGCACATCATGCGATAGGTAAAATAACAAAAAGATGGCAAGATTAATATGAAAGGAGGCTAAGTGAGATCAAAATGAACCAAATTTGTGTGTGATATCATGTGAAAAGATGATGTGGAAAACACACAACATTTATGATGTTTATGTGCAAGCTTATGTTAATGATGATTGATTTAATTACATCACATTTTCTTTTTAATAATCTTGATCTTGTGGTAGTGGGGTGTCACAATGCCAATGTCACCATAGTGCTATATGTATTGAAATGCACTAAATTATTAATAGGCCATTGTTTCCTTTTAACTAGATATCTGATGTTAGGAAAATTGTCTCTTGAAGCATGATACATGTTCAACTTGGTCTAAAGCATACTTCTGTTGTATTCCTTATTTCAAATTGAATGTCAAAGATCTGTCTCTTAATTATACCCTCCCATTAGTTTGCCCACTTTCTAACACAATATAAACTAAGTGTCTGAAATTTCCCAGACAAAGAACTCTCTTTCAAAGCAGTAAAATGTTGAAATTTACTATCTAGGTGATCATGCATAGACAACATACTGAGGTATGAACTTCATATAAATTATGCAAAGACAACTTAACTAATAAAAGTCAATCTTTCAAAACAAAATTGCACTGGGCTTCTCTAGGTGCCTAGAGATTATGGAAACCAATCGGGCATGGCTAATGTGGTATCACAATGAAATTAGAAAAGGGCAAAAATATGGATATAGAGATATTGAGACCTAGATACATGATTAAGGGAGTGTCGTATAGAAGATGGATTTGAATATCCACCATTTCTACCTTCAGAACACCTTCACAACATGTGAAGTATGGTATCTTATCCTCCTTGTTCTCTCCTCCCAGTCACTAGAAGACAAAAACTATGGTAGGTTGGTGGTAGGTGCATTAGGTTTTGCATGGATCAAAAGATCCAAGATATAACATTGCTTGTTGGATGCATAAATTAAAACATTGATCTTTGACGTGAAAGAGTTAGTATTTTTGATTTGGCGTTGGTGCTATTGACCTTGTCTTTCTTTTTCCGATCAGGAGCAGAGTTGGTGCCACTGACTTGAGAGTCATTACCTTCGAGTTAAATGTAAAGGTTTATGGATGGAGGAGTCAGTGCTACTGACATTGGTGTTGATGCAACTGACTCAAGCAGACTTGGGCATACTTGAATGATTGAATATGGAAACTCTTGTCCTTTATACGAATTGTGTTGGTGCTATCGACTTGACGTTGGGTGCCATAAACATTATGAGTTTCTTTAGGAGTTTTTATACAATAAAGCTAAAAATTATTAGGATAAATATTATTATAAAAATGCCTAATCACATGCAAAAGTAGGAAAGATTGGTGCATAAGCGATCATATACTAGTTTGGTGATAAATGAATAAAAATGTGTGCAATTGAGATCAATCAATGGCTAAAATCACCCAAATTAGCACATGAAAGTACCCATAATTATCTATGTATCACATGGTCGTATATTGTAAAAAAAGTCCAAAGTTGAAACAGTTAAAGTATGTAGTTTGATCTTATCATAAGAATAATTAGATGCACTTGTTGTCATTGAATCTGGTACTTATAATGGTTAAATATTTGATTCAATTCCACTTCATTATACATTTAGAGAGAAAAATAATTGACGAAAGTTCTTTACATTGCGAGCACAAAACTATGTTAGACAAATAGAGAACTATACCAAGTTCTCATTGATTGGAGCAATTACATTCAAGGTGTATGATGAAGCATGTCACACATTAACTAAGGGTCTGATATATCCCAAGTCTCAAGAGAAATCTAACATCTAAGAGGGAATTCTAATCCATTGATTTAAAAAATATTAACGTAAGGTAGACTCATGCAAGTTACTCACAAAGAGCAAGTAATCATGAAGGTGGTACCTAGTTCAATGGAGATATTGATTGGCTAGAGATGCTCTAACCAAAAGAGGAGAGATGATGTGAATTCTACCAACATTAGATGCATAGACGAAATGTTAGCACATGAGGGGGGCATCATGAACTCAGATAGTTCTACATGTAATCAACACTCAAGCGCAACTACAAGTTCCACTACAATTTTAAGATGCATAAATGCAATGATGTGAACTGTAGGAAGAAGGAAGATGTGGAAAGATGGGCAGATGGTATCATCGAGTAGGCGTAGCTGAAAGAAGGTACAATCTATGGAGTGGATGGCCAAATGTACAAAGGATGTCATTCTTCCAACTATATCTGGAGGCATTGGATTTATCTCAATTTGTACAACTAGAGGAGATCCCATATGGATGGTTCTGAAAATCGCGCCTAGACACACACTCCGCGTTGACATTCATTGGTCGTGTTCTTATGGAAACAGAATCATGGAAGAACAACAAGAGCAAATTTTTTTGAATAAAATAATACATTTTAGAGGATACGATCCAAAACGTAGATTATTGAGATAATGTCTCTTATCCGATTTTAAGGATAAAAAATATAACTGCGTGATATTGGGAATTACGAATTGTTCATATACTTGGAGTCAAAGATAGTGCTTATCCTTATCCTCCTTTCCTACCTATTTAGTTTGACCTTATCTATCATTATGATTTCATATAATTTATTGATATCCTTTCATCCTACCATATCTTGTTTGTCTGTATCTTTTAATTTTGTCTTATATAGTCATATGAAAGTTTTGTAAATAAGACTAAAGGCATATGATATTATGTGCCTATATAAGGTTTAATAAATAGATCCAAAAATATAACTACTATAAGAGAGAGAACGAGACATAGTTACATATCATGTTATCTGGTGTGAAGATTATGAGAAAATAACAAATCCTTGTGATATTATTGGAGGTGCTTAACCACATTTGTTTTGGCTTCTCTACCAAATATGTTTACTTGTTGGATATTTTATTAGTGTCCACTGTCTCTATCAACTGGGTCATTATTCTTTTTATTTAATAGTTTTTTTAATTAGTTAATTAAGTCGTTGGGTCTATTTGTGATATGAACACAATTGTGTCTTGGACCATTTGCATTTGTCTTGACTCTGCATGCTTCCCCCTTATCCTATTCTTAGGAGAGGGGGCTTCCCTTCTTTAAATAAGAAAAACTCACGTAAGGGGATTACCCATCCTATTGCCTTTCCTAAATTTTCTTTGTGCATGCTTAGGTTATGTCTAGCTAATAAATTTCTTGGGATCAAAGATTCTATAAGTTACTTTAGACCCACATCTAAATGGTGGGGGTTACTACATGAACAAGTTTTCCCTTCATCTTAGTTATTTTTGTTGGTGAGGTTGCAAAAGTGAGGAGTGACTTGGAAGATGACCTCATACCTCCCATCAATCTACCATCCAAGGACATGGAATGTGATGCTTTGTTGGTGGGGCAAACTTGGAACTGAAGTCAGGTAGGATATGTGAGGGGTTGTGGTGAAGCTACACACTGAGTGGGGCCTCAATCCCCACTAGAAGATAGGGTCTATGAGTTGTTGAGGAATGCATGGAGGTTTCAAATCACCCCATATGAGGTGAGAATAGAGTGTTTCTTTTTGAAGATGGTAAATTGATTTTGGATGAGGATTCTAAACAAGAGATTGAAGCAGTTAGCACACACCAAAGGAATTAGATCGATGGCATGAGGTAGGTAAGAACTCTCAGCATCATGTGATGAATTAATATCATAGAGGGCCTATGAGGACACCAAGACTAGATAGTTTCCTCAAGAACAAGGTAGGAGTGGGTTTGGGGACCAAACATGTAACACACTAAATCCTAGGGATATATCTCATCTACCTCATTGCTTTATGATCTTTTAGTTTTATACCCATTTTATTGGTTAAAAGTGTATTAAGATGTTAGGAATTTATACTTTAGAGTTTTAATTAATAAACCAATTATTTGAGACCTTAATATAGGAATTTGGGATAATATCCTAAGTTGGGCCTAACTACACAATTTTTCCACATTAATAGTTTAAGTTTAAAATTAGTTTTCTAGAATTTTCCTATGACTAGATATGGAGAAGGAAGAGTCACAAATGAAATGTCAAGATTTTAGGATGAAGGGATTAATAAACATAATAATAGTTTTCTGAACCATAAAGTTATGTTTTGATAGACTTATGAGTGTCAAAACTTAAAATAATTAAAAAAATAGGATTCCTCACCCATAAATTAGCTAACCTACAAAATTTGGAATTAATTGGATAACAAATACACCCTTAATTGAACAAGGAAAGAATTATGCAATTTCATGCATCAAAATATAAAGTTTCCAGCCATTGAATCATTAGTTTTCAACATTGCCTACATCACACCAATTGCGAACCATTTGATCCTAATTAGATGAGACACACTTTGTATCCTACCTTAAGTAGGAGATTACACAATGAGTGAACAATGTGCCAGTTAGCTTATCTAATTTTTTCATGTTTTCTCTCTCTACACTTCACAAAACCTTGCAAATGTGTCCCATTGGATTCCAAATCTAGATCTGACTAGCCATGAATCTAATATTATTTCCACATATAGGATTTGCCCAAACTAATTTATTGTCTTCTCAAAGCCTCTAATCGAGGAAACCCTAGTACCCCACCCTATATATAACCTTACAATCAAACTTCAAAAGCAATTTTATCATCAATATCGCTCTTTGCCACCAAACAATCTACCTTCAATATGTAGTTCTGGCCCTTTACATCGGTGTTCCTCTTCACTGGATCCCAATTGCTCCTGTGGTAAGCAATGTTGACCCTTCTTCACATCTGTCTTGTTGCAGTCATCGATTCTTGCTCTTTTAGATTTTTGTTCAAATTGTATCCACCAACTTCATGAAAAGTTGCAACCATGGCCTTAGCACGTAACAGGAGAGACATCCTTGTACGTATTCTATAACACTTGGGTCCACTGCCCAAATCTCTAGTAGAGTTTCAAGAATGACATTTGTCGATGTAGACCACCACTGGCCTTGACTGCGTGCTTAGTCCTTTCTCACACACAAGCTAGATCAACTTTCTGAACTGTAACCCATTCTAGTACTACTTTGGGTCGAGAAAGCTTAACCATAATGTCCATAGTGATGGATTCCCTAAGAAAGAGGTGCACCTTAGTGATATGGATAGTCCAATGATTCCTTTTAAGGTTTTTTATTTGAGTCCTCAAATCCGAAGATGTTACAATGTCCCTCATTTAGGCTTTTGATGTCCTTGTCAAGTAAGATAATTTTATCTGAGGCCTTAAATCTTGAGACATTACATTTTCTCCCACTTAGAATCCTGATGTCCTTGTTAAGTAAGATCATTTTATATAAGGCCTCAAATCCTAAGACGTTACAATATCCCGCACTTAGTCTCTCGACGTCCTTGTCAAGGCTCAACTATATGTCATCATAATATTTCCCCATTTTAGTGTAGACCTAGAATGGCCCTTGAACACCCAACTCCCGATCATGGATACCAGTGCAAGGGTGGTTGCATCACCATGGATAGACCTTTCAAACATTCTCGGACCACATGGCACAAAAATGACATGCCACATGCCCATGTGGGTCCCATCTACTGGAGGGGAATCGACTCCAATACCATTTGTAATGCCCATGACCATTGCCTAAGACTCTAGTAGAGTTTCAAAAAATTGACGATTGACCCCGCAGACTACGAGTGGCCTTAACCGCACATTGTTTTCTTCACTCATGCACAAGTGGGGATCAACTTACCAACTGGTCACCCATCCTAGTACTACTCTGGGCTGAGCATGCTTAACCATAGAGTTCTTAGTGACGGGCTCCTTGAAAAGGAGGTTCATCTTGGTGACAAGGGTAGTTTAAACATTTATTTTAAGATTATTTTATCTGATGCCTCAAATATTGTGATGTTACATTTTCCCTTTCTACCCTTCATGTTAATGTTTTTATTCATTTTCACATGTGGACAAATGTGACTTTTCATTGTTTTTCTTTTTTTTTTGGCTAAGAAATTTCTTACATATATGTGTGTATCATGTTCCATAGTTTGGAATAACAATAGAAGGCTAATACGGTTATTTCACCTTATTTTCACATTTTGAATCAGTAAAATTCTATGAAATTGCAAAATTCATAAATAATTAGTGGAATCTTAAAAAAAAAGGAAAAGTATGTTATGGGATTGTGAGATTTTTCTCTATATGATGGTTGTTTTGCATCACCTGATTCTAATGTTTTGAAGGAGTGATTTTTAGGGCTTTCTTTTATAGAAGCTTGAGAAAATCATAATAGAAAATACGATCAAGAAAAATAGAGATGAATCAGTTTTAAATCAGGAACACATGACCCTCTTATCTAGACTTATATCAAGATTTAATTTAGGGTTTCCTTAAGGACTATGTCTACATTTTTTACAATATAAGACATAAGCACTCATACATTAATAAACATTTTGTATAGATTTCTGGCAACTATAGACTTGAGAGGGTAGTAGATGTTTCTAATCCAAACATCCAAGTAAAGGTATGTGCTGTTGACTCAAGGTCAATTAGGTCAATGTTGACTCACGTCTAAATTGACTAAACCCTTGTTTTGATGATGACTAACCATTCCACACATTGGTGTCTAATGCTTCTACATTGAGTTATTTCAGGTTAGGTTTAGACACACTCCAAATGCCCTAACTTGCGCATATCAAATTGGAGAAAAGACAAGTCAACATAGCTACAAGTGTGCAATTTGGGATCTCTATGTAAATGACCTTAGAATTGCTTTGTAATCACTTGTAATGATTGTATGACCTGTAATTAAGCTTAGAAAAATTATTGGGACACAAAAATCCATCATTTGTACAGTTTTTGGAAATTCCAAAATACCCCTTAACAGGGATTTTGTCGGCCGAATTACAAACTCGGCCGATCCATGTATTGAGGAATTTTCTGGGCTGTCGGCCGAGTTTCAATGCCAGGAAACTCGGCCGATCCACTGGTCAGTCAAAACCAAAGGATGACTGATCGGTCGAGTTTCCCCCTGGAAACTCGGCCGACAGATTCCCTGTTGGTTTTGTCACCTAGTGTGTCGGCCGAGTTGCCTTTATTGAAACTCGGCCGATCGGACTGTACTGGAATGCAGAAAAAGCATTTCCAACCGTTGGAGACTTTGTTGGGACCCAAAATAGATCCGTTGCAACTTGTAAAACGGCTAGTTTTCGTTCACAAGTGTTCCCAAAGGCTAAGAGGCATCCCCAGCTATAAATAGGACCCCTTGGGCTTCATTCCAAGGTTGAGCATTCCATGCAAACTCTTTGAGAGGTTCCTATTCTATAGTTGAGTGCTTCCTACAGCCTCCTCTCTCTCTCTAAGCTTAATCACTTGCTTCATCCATTAGAGTGAGTAGGAAATCTGTAAGAGAGCTAGTTCAATTTGTATATCTTGTGAAGCTCTCACTTCCACAACCTCCCCATCTCTCCATTTCAATCATGAAGATGAAGGTTCTCTCTCTTGTCCAAGAGAGGTGAAGAAGAACAAGGGAAGGAGTCCCTTGGTGAAGATCAAGGCCGAAGACTTGGAGCTAGAGTGGGTAAGACCTTGGAGAAGGCAGAAGACTCAAGCTCAAGTGGGTAAGACCTTGGTGGAAAGCTTCTCCGAGTGAAGGTGAAGTCAAAGGCGGAAGATCCAAGAAGAGTGGGTAATTCCTGCAAGGCCGAAGACTTGTGCAAGAGTGGGTAAGTCCTTGGAGAAGGCCGAAGACTCTTGCAAAGTGGGTAAGTCCTTGGTAAGGTTGAAGACTCTTTTGTATTGGATAGGTAAGTCCTTTGTTGGTCATGTATTGTATGTCTTATTAATGAATATAAGAGTGCAATTGGTTGAAGTCCTAGAGGTTGACCTCTCTAGGCAAGTGGACTGACACACTTCTAGTTTGAAGTGTGGAACCACTCTAAATAGCTTGTCTAATTGGTGCATGTTCAATCTCTCTTATCCTTGCTATGCATGATTTAGTTGCACTCAAATTACCTATTTAGCAACCTTATCTTGTCATATAATTTGAAGGTTTAATGAATTTTGTTTAAGTGCTTTCAGCTCTATTCACCCCCCCTCTAGAGCACCCAAGTCACCCATCTAGGATCCAACAAGTGGTATCAGAGCGGGTCTTCTCCAAGCATACTTCCACAAGTAGGAGAAGATGGGTGACTACCTAGGAGGGAGACTCTCGACCAGCCTTCCAATCTTCAATGGGAGCAACTTCCTCTATTGGAGAAGAAGACTTCAATTCTTCATCCAAGGATCAAGTCTCGAGATGTGGCAAATGGTGAACAGCCCATACATTCTACCAAAGACAAACATTGAAGAATGGGATGAAGCCACCTTGATGAAAGCAACCTTGAATGCTAGAGCCATGCATATCCTATATGCCTCCATGACCCCCACCGAGTTCAACCGGATTTCCTCTTGTGAGACGGCCTATGAGGTATGGAGAAAGCTTTGCATCACTTATGAAGGGACGGATCAAGTGAAGGAAAGCAAAGTCTACATGCTCAAGGGGCTGCTTGAAAACTTCAAGATGGGAAAGGAGGAAAGTATAGCCAACATGTACTCAAGGATCAACACCATTGTGAATGGTCTTGCTATTCTAGGTCATCCTATGTCTAGTGGAGAGATCAACTCAAAGATCCTTAGAACTCTTCCCAAGAGGTGGGAATCAAAGGTGACTTCCATTGAAGAAGCAAGGTCACTTAAGGACATCCCCATTGAAGAGCTCATTGGAAATCTACAAGCACATGAAGCCACACTTGACAAGAGGGAGCAAGTTGAAAGACAAGAGAAGAAAGAGCTAAAGAGAATGAAGAAGGCTGAAATGAAGGCTCAAATTGAAGCTATCATGGAACAAGTCTCTCCATCCTCTCAAGCTAAAGAAGATGCCATGTACTCAAAAGGTCGACTATACAAAGGCAAGTCCTCCTCCATCCGGTGCTTCACATGTGGAAAGAAGGGTCACTACAAGGAAGATTGCCCACAAGGCAAAAAGACCCATCTTCACAAGAAGAAATGGCAATCAAGCTCAAGTGAAGATTCAAGTGAAGGATCAAGCTCAAGCTCAAGTGATGAAGGAGAATGCCATTTTGCTCTTATAGCATCAACAAGTGAAGACTCAAGTGAGGTAAACCTAGACTCGTTAGATAAAGAATCTTTAATTGCTATTATTCATGATATTTGTGCCTCTTATAAGTCTTCTAAAAAGAAAAAGAAAAAGCTTGCTAAAATTGTTGATAATTTGCATATAGAACTAGATGATCTTGAATATGCAAATTCTTGCTTGCTTATTGATAAAAATGATTGTCTTGGCCAAGTAGACTCTCTTAAACTTGAAAATGCTAGTTTGCTTGATAAGATTAAATTTCTAGAAGCTCAACCTCTCATGCCTAAATCTAATGAAGAACATACTTTAATTTTTGATTCTCTCATGCATGACATTGATGTTCTTAAATCTGAAAACAAAAACAAAGATTTTGTTTTGCATGAATTAGAACTAGAGAATGCCTCCTTTCTTGCTAAAATCAATGGGCATGAATCTTGTTCTAGTTCTACTAATAGAGAGAATGATGTTGCTGCTC
This sequence comes from Alisma plantago-aquatica, assembly GCA_963693085.1. Lineage (NCBI taxonomy): Eukaryota > Viridiplantae > Streptophyta > Magnoliopsida > Alismatales > Alismataceae > Alisma > Alisma plantago-aquatica. The sequence goes on from OY856411.1 coordinate 478,228,234, forward strand.
TTCATATTGATAGAGATTCTTATTTAACTAAAACTCTTTGCCTAGAAAATGATCTTCTACATGCTAGAGATAACATTAATCAATTGTCTTCTACTATTGCTTCTCTTAAGCATGATAATGATAGTTTAAGATCTTCTTTGCAAAGATTCTTAGTTGGTAAAAAGAATCTTAATCAAATCCTAGACCATACTACTAAACAAATTGGTAGACATGGTTTAGGGTATGATAGTAGTCAAGGGAACAACAAAGATAAAGGACCTCCATTATTCCATGGAGAATCCTCTAGTTCCAAGACTATGGGCACATGCAACTATTGCAATGAATTAGGTCATTATTCTACTTGTTGTCCTTTTAGGAAAGCACCCAAGAGCAATAGGACTTGGGTTGCTAAACTAACCCCTCCGGACCCAAAAACATGATTGGGGACCATTTCATCTTTCTTCTTGTAGGTACTTGCAAATGGATTGACTTGAGGTATTGAATTGCAAATTGTCTTGTCAATCCACATGAAAGAAGAAAGGTGAGATGTGTAGAGGGTGACAACAAGTGGAAAAGCAATGGTAAGCACAAAGGTAATGGTTTTATTGCTTATAACCTATCCTAACTTGTTTTTGTCAAGTTAATGTGCACTATACATATGGTTTTTGAGTCAAAAGTGGTATTTTGTGATTCTCTTCACACTCTTGCTCAAAAACTATTTCTAATGCTTCTATAGTGCATTACTAACTTGCTTAGACATGTTTGGATTTGGTTTGTATATTTATCATGCCTTTAAATATGTTTTTATGAGATATATGTGCTTTTTGACAGCTGCTCTGTCGGTCGAGTTTGCCCTATTGAAACTCGGCCGATAGGCACCAATGGGTGTTGCCAACAGCTGCGATCGGCCGAGTTGCCAATACACAGAACTCGACCGATTACACTGTGCACAGAATATACATTTGGCTTATTGAGTGAGAATTTCCCTCTCAACTAGATTTTCTCAACCAATAGCCTTATTCTTTGGCACTCTCATTTGGTACCTTTATATATGCATATTGCCATGTTCTAAATTGCCTATCTTGCTTACAACTCTATCTCTCTAATTGCTCTAAATTGGTATATCTATATCTTGCAATTTCTTGCTTTGAGTTGTTTTGCAGGTTTTGATGATGATCTCTTTGGATCTCTTGGTTGTGTCTTAAATTGCTTCCGTTGTGCTCTAACTTGCTACATCTATATAGGTGTATATCTTGTGTTTGATACAACCTTGAGGTTCTTAGGGGTAATCATCTTATGGTAAGGATGCATATATAGTGAGTTATATCCTTTCATGCTTCTAAATTTGCATATCTCTTTGTTTGGATATATCTCTAAATCTAATCATAGCTTGCTTTATGTTGCTTATCTCTTTGCTATGATCTAGATCCTACTAGTAGTCCTAACTTGTGATATCATCTACTAGTAGTTCGCATACATGTAGTTCTAACCCTATCAATAAGTGGTATACTTGATCATCTATATGTTATGTTTGTATCTTATCTTATACATGCTCAAGATTGTTCTTTAAATTGCTTATCTACTATCTTGAGTTTCTTGCATAACATTGTGATGCAGGGTTCATAGATCTACATGATATGTAGAAATTGGAGTATTTTTATTATTTTATGCGTTTTTGCTCCAGTTTCAGTTTTTGCTGCAAGTATAGTGTTTTTTATGCAGAAACTACCTTCTGAGCAAGCCATGAGCCCTGATGGTTTTTGATCAAATTCCATCATCTTGAGGGTCAAAATTGTGATTTATTGTTTTTCTGCAGCACTGTATCTTGCATTTTTGGGATGTTCAAGTATATGTTTTAACTTGCTTTTCTTTCTATGCTTGGACAAGACCCTATATGTGCTCTTCTACTCTCCTTATATAACTTTTGTTATCTTCTTTCTCTTAACAAGTGGTGTTTCTTAGTTTCTTCACACCCCCACCTTTTTGAAATGACAAAGGGGGAGAAAGATATGTCTTCTTTTGACAACAGGGAGAAGGCATGTCTTACATGAAGCAAAGAAGCGTGTCCATGTAAAGGGGAGAAGGTAAATGGGAGAAGACATATATGTGTAGAACATATATGAGTAGAAGACATAGTTTCTATAAATGTTATGAAAGCTAACCATGCAGGAGAAATAGCATCAATTGAGGGGGAGTATGAAAACTCCACTAGCATCAATTGAGGGGGAGCATATGAACTCAATTCTACTGAAACCCCTAGGTTCCTCCGAAGGTATGTTTTTACTTACAAGCTTTCAATACATTTATGGAATGGTTTGTCATCTTCAAAAAGGGGGAGAATGTTGACTCAAGGTCAATTAGGTCAATGTTGACTCACGTCTAAATTGACTAAACCCTTGTTTTGATGATGACTAACCATTCCACACATTGGTGTCTAATGCTTCTACATTGAGTTATTTCAGGTTAGGTTTAGACACACTCCAAATGCCCTAACTTGCGCATATCAAATTGGAGAAAAGACAAGTCAACATAGCTACAAGTGTGCAATTTGGGATCTCTATGTAAATGACCTTAGAATTGCTTTGTAATCACTTGTAATGATTGTATGACCTGTAATTAAGCTTAGAAAAATTATTGGGACACAAAAATCCATCATTTGTACAGTTTTTGGAAATTCCAAAATACCCCTTAACAGGGATTTTGTCGGCCGAATTACAAACTCGGCCGATCCATGTATTGAGGAATTTTCTGGGCTGTCGGCCGAGTTTCAATGCCAGGAAACTCGGCCGATCCACTGGTCAGTCAAAACCAAAGGATGACTGATCGGTCGAGTTTCCCCCTGGAAACTCGGCCGACAGATTCCCTGTTGGTTTTGTCACCTAGTGTGTCGGCCGAGTTGCCTTTATTGAAACTCGGCCGATCGGACTGTACTGGAATGCAGAAAAAGCATTTCCAACCGTTGGAGACTTTGTTGGGACCCAAAATAGATCTGTTGCAACTTGTAAAACGGCTAGTTTTCGTTCACAAGTGTTCCCAAAGGCTAAGAGGCATCCCCAGCTATAAATAGGACCCCTTGGGCTTCATTCCAAGGTTGAGCATTCCATGCAAACTCTTTGAGAGGTTCCTATTCTATAGTTGAGTGCTTCCTACAGCCTCCTCTCTCTCTCTAAGCTTAATCACTTGCTTCATCCATTAGAGTGAGTAGGAAATCTGTAAGAGAGCTAGTTCAATTTGTATATCTTGTGAAGCTCTCACTTCCACAACCTCCCCATCTCTCCATTTCAATCATGAAGATGAAGGTTCTCTCTCTTGTCCAAGAGAGGTGAAGAAGAACAAGGGAAGGAGTCCCTTGGTGAAGATCAAGGCCGAAGACTTGGAGCTAGAGTGGGTAAGACCTTGGAGAAGGCAGAAGACTCAAGCTCAAGTGGGTAAGACCTTGGTGGAAAGCTTCTCCGAGTGAAGGTGAAGTCAAAGGCGGAAGATCCAAGAAGAGTGGGTAATTCCTGCAAGGCCGAAGACTTGTGCAAGAGTGGGTAAGTCCTTGGAGAAGGCCGAAGACTCTTGCAAAGTGGGTAAGTCCTTGGTAAGGTTGAAGACTCTTTTGTATTGGATAGGTAAGTCCTTTGTTGGTCATGTATTGTATGTCTTATTAATGAATATAAGAGTGCAATTGGTTGAAGTCCTAGAGGTTGACCTCTCTAGGCAAGTGGACTGACACACTTCTAGTTTGAAGTGTGGAACCACTCTAAATAGCTTGTCTAATTGGTGCATGTTCAATCTCTCTTATCCTTGCTATGCATGATTTAGTTGCACTCAAATTACCTATTTAGCAACCTTATCTTGTCATATAATTTGAAGGTTTAATGAATTTTGTTTAAGTGCTTTCAGCTCTATTCACCCCCCCTCTAGAGCACCCAAGTCACCCATCTAGGATCCAACAAGTGGTATCAGAGCGGGTCTTCTCCAAGCATACTTCCACAAGTAGGAGAAGATGGGTGACTACCTAGGAGGGAGACTCTCGACCAGCCTTCCAATCTTCAATGGGAGCAACTTCCTCTATTGGAGAAGAAGACTTCAATTCTTCATCCAAGGATCAAGTCTCGAGATGTGGCAAATGGTGAACAGCCCATACATTCTACCAAAGACAAACATTGAAGAATGGGATGAAGCCACCTTGATGAAAGCAACCTTGAATGCTAGAGCCATGCATATCCTATATGCCTCCATGACCCCCACCGAGTTCAACCGGATTTCCTCTTGTGAGACGGCCTATGAGGTATGGAGAAAGCTTTGCATCACTTATGAAGGGACGGATCAAGTGAAGGAAAGCAAAGTCTACATGCTCAAGGGGCTGCTTGAAAACTTCAAGATGGGAAAGGAGGAAAGTATAGCCAACATGTACTCAAGGATCAACACCATTGTGAATGGTCTTGCTATTCTAGGTCATCCTATGTCTAGTGGAGAGATCAACTCAAAGATCCTTAGAACTCTTCCCAAGAGGTGGGAATCAAAGGTGACTTCCATTGAAGAAGCAAGGTCACTTAAGGACATCCCCATTGAAGAGCTCATTGGAAATCTACAAGCACATGAAGCCACACTTGACAAGAGGGAGCAAGTTGAAAGACAAGAGAAGAAAGAGCTAAAGAGAATGAAGAAGGCTGAAATGAAGGCTCAAATTGAAGCTATCATGGAACAAGTCTCTCCATCCTCTCAAGCTAAAGAAGATGCCATGTACTCAAAAGGTCGACTATACAAAGGCAAGTCCTCCTCCATCCGGTGCTTCACATGTGGAAAGAAGGGTCACTACAAGGAAGATTGCCCACAAGGCAAAAAGACCCATCTTCACAAGAAGAAATGGCAATCAAGCTCAAGTGAAGATTCAAGTGAAGGATCAAGCTCAAGCTCAAGTGATGAAGGAGAATGCCATTTTGCTCTTATAGCATCAACAAGTGAAGACTCAAGTGAGGTAAACCTAGACTCGTTAGATAAAGAATCTTTAATTGCTATTATTCATGATATTTGTGCCTCTTATAAGTCTTCTAAAAAGAAAAAGAAAAAGCTTGCTAAAATTGTTGATAATTTGCATATAGAACTAGATGATCTTGAATATGCAAATTCTTGCTTGCTTATTGATAAAAATGATTGTCTTGGCCAAGTAGACTCTCTTAAACTTGAAAATGCTAGTTTGCTTGATAAGATTAAATTTCTAGAAGCTCAACCTCTCATGCCTAAATCTAATGAAGAACATACTTTAATTTTTGATTCTCTCATGCATGACATTGATGTTCTTAAATCTGAAAACAAAAACAAAGATTTTGTTTTGCATGAATTAGAACTAGAGAATGCCTCCTTGCTTGCTAAAATCAATGGGCATGAATCTTGTTCTAGTTCTACTAATAGAGAGAATGATGTTGCTGCTCTTCATATTGATAGAGATTCTTATTTAACTAAAACTCTTTGCCTAGAAAATGATCTTCTACATGCTAGAGATAACATTAATCAATTGTCTTCTACTATTGCTTCTCTTAAGCATGATAATGATAGTTTAAGATCTTCTTTGCAAAGATTCTTAGTTGGTAAAAAGAATCTTAATCAAATCCTAGACCATACTACTAAACAAATTGGTAGACATGGTTTAGGGTATGATAGTAGTCAAGGGAACAACAAAGATAAAGGACCTCCATTATTCCATGGAGAATCCTCTAGTTCCAAGACTATGGGCACATGCAACTATTGCAATGAATTAGGTCATTATTCTACTTGTTGTCCTTTTAGGAAAGCACCCAAGAGCAATAGGACTTGGGTTGCTAAACTAACCCCTCCGGACCCAAAAACATGATTGGGGACCATTTCATCTTTCTTCTTGTAGGTACTTGCAAATGGATTGACTTGAGGTATTGAATTGCAAATTGTCTTGTCAATCCACATGAAAGAAGAAAGGTGAGATGTGTAGAGGGTGACAACAAGTGGAAAAGCAATGGTAAGCACAAAGGTAATGGTTTTATTGCTTATAACCTATCCTAACTTGTTTTTGTCAAGTTAATGTGCACTATACATATGGTTTTTGAGTCAAAAGTGGTATTTTGTGATTCTCTTCACACTCTTGCTCAAAAACTATTTCTAATGCTTCTATAGTGCATTACTAACTTGCTTAGACATGTTTGGATTTGGTTTGTATATTTATCATGCCTTTAAATATGTTTTTATGAGATATATGTGCTTTTTGACAGCTGCTCTGTCGGTCGAGTTTGCCCTATTGAAACTCGGCCGATAGGCACCAATGGGTGTTGCCAACAGCTGCGATCGGCCGAGTTGCCAATACACAGAACTCGACCGATTACACTGTGCACAGAATATACATTTGGCTTATTGAGTGAGAATTTCCCTCTCAACTAGATTTTCTCAACCAATAGCCTTATTCTTTGGCACTCTCATTTGGTACCTTTATATATGCATATTGCCATGTTCTAAATTGCCTATCTTGCTTACAACTCTATCTCTCTAATTGCTCTAAATTGGTATATCTATATCTTGCAATTTCTTGCTTTGAGTTGTTTTGCAGGTTTTGATGATGATCTCTTTGGATCTCTTGGTTGTGTCTTAAATTGCTTCCGTTGTGCTCTAACTTGCTACATCTATATAGGTGTATATCTTGTGTTTGATACAACCTTGAGGTTCTTAGGGGTAATCATCTTATGGTAAGGATGCATATATAGTGAGTTATATCCTTTCATGCTTCTAAATTTGCATATCTCTTTGTTTGGATATATCTCTAAATCTAATCATAGCTTGCTTTATGTTGCTTATCTCTTTGCTATGATCTAGATCCTACTAGTAGTCCTAACTTGTGATATCATCTACTAGTAGTTCGCATACATGTAGTTCTAACCCTATCAATAAGTGGTATACTTGATCATCTATATGTTATGTTTGTATCTTATCTTATACATGCTCAAGATTGTTCTTTAAATTGCTTATCCACTATCTTGAGTTTCTTGCATAACATTGTGATGCAGGGTTCATAGATCTACATGATATGTAGAAATTGGAGTATTTTTATTATTTTATGCGTTTTTGCTCCAGTTTCAGTTTTTGCTGCAAGTATAGTGTTTTTTATGCAGAAACTACCTTCATTGCTTCGCCATGAGCCCTGATGGTTTTTGATCAAATTCCATCATCTTGAGGGTCAAAATTGTGATTTATTGTTTTTCTACAGCACTGTATCTTGCATTTTTGGGATGTTCAAGTATATGTTTTAACTTGCTTTTCTTTCTATGCTTGGACAAGACCCTATATGTGCTCTTCTACTCTCCTTATATAACTTTTGTTATCTTCTTTCTCTTAACAAGTGGTGTTTCTTAGTTTCTTCACACCCCCACCTTTTTGAAATGACAAAGGGGGAGAAAGATATGTCTTCTTTTGACAACAGGGAGAAGGCATGTCTTACATGAAGCAAAGAAGCGTGTCCATGTAAAGGGGAGAAGGTAAATGGGAGAAGACATATATGTGTAGAACATATATGAGTAGAAGACATAGTTTCTATAAATGTTATGAAAGCTAACCATGCAGGAGAAATAGCATCAATTGAGGGGGAGTATGAAAACTCCACTAGCATCAATTGAGGGGGAGCATATGAACTCAATTCTACTGAAACCCCTAGGTTCCTCCGAAGGTATGTTTTTACTTACAAGCTTTCAATACATTTATGGAATGGTTTGTCATCTTCAAAAAGGGGGAGAATGTTGACTCAAGGTCAATTAGGTCAATGTTGACTCACGTCTAAATTGACTAAACCCTTGTTTTGATGATGACTAACCATTCCACACATTGGTGTCTAATGCTTCTACATTGAGTTATTTCAGGTTAGGTTTAGACACACTCCAAATGCCCTAACTTGCGCATATCAAATTGGAGAAAAGACAAGTCAACATAGCTACAAGTGTGCAATTTGGGATCTCTATGTAAATGACCTTAGAATTGCTTTGTAATCACTTGTAATGATTGTATGACCTGTAATTAAGCTTAGAAAAATTATTGGGACACAAAAATCCATCATTTGTACAGTTTTTGGAAATTCCAAAATACCCCTTAACAGGGATTTTGTCGGCCGAATTACAAACTCGGCCGATCCATGTATTGAGGAATTTTCTGGGCTGTCGGCCGAGTTTCAATGCCAGGAAACTCGGCCGATCCACTGGTCAGTCAAAACCAAAGGATGACTGATCGGTCGAGTTTCCCCCTGGAAACTCGGCCGACAGATTCCCTGTTGGTTTTGTCACCTAGTGTGTCGGCCGAGTTGCCTTTATTGAAAATCGGCCGATCGGACTGTACTGGAATGCAGAAAAAGCATTTCCAACCGTTGGAGACTTTGTTGGGACCCAAAATAGATCCGTTGCAACTTGTAAAACGGCTAGTTTTCGTTCACAAGTGTTCCCAAAGGCTAAGAGGCATCCCCAGCTATAAATAGGACCCCTTGGGCTTCATTCCAAGGTTGAGCATTCCATGCAAACTCTTTGAGAGGTTCCTATTCTATAGTTGAGTGCTTCCTACAGCCTCCTCTCTCTCTCTAAGCTTAATCACTTGCTTCATCCATTAGAGTGAGTAGGAAATCTGTAAGAGAGCTAGTTCAATTTGTATATCTTGTGAAGCTCTCACTTCCACAACCTCCCCATCTCTCCATTTCAATCATGAAGATGAAGGTTCTCTCTCTTGTCCAAGAGAGGTGAAGAAGAACAAGGGAAGGAGTCCCTTGGTGAAGATCAAGGCCGAAGACTTGGAGCTAGAGTGGGTAAGACCTTGGAGAAGGCAGAAGACTCAAGCTCAAGTGGGTAAGACCTTGGTGGAAAGCTTCTCCGAGTGAAGGTGAAGTCAAAGGCGGAAGATCCAAGAAGAGTGGGTAATTCCTGCAAGGCCGAAGACTTGTGCAAGAGTGGGTAAGTCCTTGGAGAAGGCCGAAGACTCTTGCAAAGTGGGTAAGTCCTTGGTAAGGTTGAAGACTCTTTTGTATTGGATAGGTAAGTCCTTTGTTGGTCATGTATTGTATGTCTTATTAATGAATATAAGAGTGCAATTGGTTGAAGTCCTAGAGGTTGACCTCTCTAGGCAAGTGGACTGACACACTTCTAGTTTGAAGTGTGGAACCACTCTAAATAGCTTGTCTAATTGGTGCATGTTCAATCTCTCTTATCCTTGCTATGCATGATTTAGTTGCACTCAAATTACCTATTTAGCAACCTTATCTTGTCATATAATTTGAAGGTTTAATGAATTTTGTTTAAGTGCTTTCAGCTCTATTCACCCCCCCTCTAGAGCACCCAAGTCACCCATCTAGGATCCAACAAGTGGTATCAGAGCGGGTCTTCTCCAAGCATACTTCCACAAGTAGGAGAAGATGGGTGACTACCTAGGAGGGAGACTCTCGACCAGCCTTCCAATCTTCAATGGGAGCAACTTCCTCTATTGGAGAAGAAGACTTCAATTCTTCATCCAAGGATCAAGTCTCGAGATGTGGCAAATGGTGAACAGCCCATACATTCTACCAAAGACAAACATTGAAGAATGGGATGAAGCCACCTTGATGAAAGCAACCTTGAATGCTAGAGCCATGCATATCCTATATGCCTCCATGACCCCCACCGAGTTCAACCGGATTTCCTCTTGTGAGACGGCCTATGAGGTATGGAGAAAGCTTTGCATCACTTATGAAGGGACGGATCAAGTGAAGGAAAGCAAAGTCTACATGCTCAAGGGGCTGCTTGAAAACTTCAAGATGGGAAAGGAGGAAAGTATAGCCAACATGTACTCAAGGATCAACACCATTGTGAATGGTCTTGCTATTCTAGGTCATCCTATGTCTAGTGGAGAGATCAACTCAAAGATCCTTAGAACTCTTCCCAAGAGGTGGGAATCAAAGGTGACTTCCATTGAAGAAGCAAGGTCACTTAAGGACATCCCCATTGAAGAGCTCATTGGAAATCTACAAGCACATGAAGCCACACTTGACAAGAGGGAGCAAGTTGAAAGACAAGAGAAGAAAGAGCTAAAGAGAATGAAGAAGGCTGAAATGAAGGCTCAAATTGAAGCTATCATGGAACAAGTCTCTCCATCCTCTCAAGCTAAAGAAGATGCCATGTACTCAAAAGGTCGACTATACAAAGGCAAGTCCTCCTCCATCCGGTGCTTCACATGTGGAAAGAAGGGTCACTACAAGGAAGATTGCCCACAAGGCAAAAAGACCCATCTTCACAAGAAGAAATGGCAATCAAGCTCAAGTGAAGATTCAAGTGAAGGATCAAGCTCAAGCTCAAGTGATGAAGGAGAATGCCATTTTGCTCTTATAGCATCAACAAGTGAAGACTCAAGTGAGGTAAACCTAGACTCGTTAGATAAAGAATCTTTAATTGCTATTATTCATGATATTTGTGCCTCTTATAAGTCTTCTAAAAAGAAAAAGAAAAAGCTTGCTAAAATTGTTGATAATTTGCATATAGAACTAGATGATCTTGAATATGCAAATTCTTGCTTGCTTATTGATAAAAATGATTGTCTTGGCCAAGTAGACTCTCTTAAACTTGAAAATGCTAGTTTGCTTGATAAGATTAAATTTCTAGAAGCTCAACCTCTCATGCCTAAATCTAATGAAGAACATACTTTAATTTTTGATTCTCTCATGCATGACATTGATGTTCTTAAATCTGAAAACAAAAACAAAGATTTTGTTTTGCATGAATTAGAACTAGAGAATGCCTCCTTGCTTGCTAAAATCAATGGGCATGAATCTTGTTCTAGTTCTACTAATAGAGAGAATGATGTTGCTGCTCTTCATATTGATAGAGATTCTTATTTAACTAAAACTCTTTGCCTAGAAAATGATCTTCTACATGCTAGAGATAACATTAATCAATTGTCTTCTACTATTGCTTCTCTTAAGCATGATAATGATAGTTTAAGATCTTCTTTGCAAAGATTCTTAGTTGGTAAAAAGAATCTTAATCAAATCCTAGACCATACTACTAAACAAATTGGTAGACATGGTTTAGGGTATGATAGTAGTCAAGGGAACAACAAAGATAAAGGACCTCCATTATTCCATGGAGAATCCTCTAGTTCCAAGACTATGGGCACATGCAACTATTGCAATGAATTAGGTCATTATTCTACTTGTTGTCCTTTTAGGAAAGCACCCAAGAGCAATAGGACTTGGGTTGCTAAACTAACCCCTCCGGACCCAAAAACATGATTGGGGACCATTTCATCTTTCTTCTTGTAGGTACTTGCAAATGGATTGACTTGAGGTATTGAATTGCAAATTGTCTTGTCAATCCACATGAAAGAAGAAAGGTGAGATGTGTAGAGGGTGACAACAAGTGGAAAAGCAATGGTAAGCACAAAGGTAATGGTTTTATTGCTTATAACCTATCCTAACTTGTTTTTGTCAAGTTAATGTGCACTATACATATGGTTTTTGAGTCAAAAGTGGTATTTTGTGATTCTCTTCACACTCTTGCTCAAAAACTATTTCTAATGCTTCTATAGTGCATTACTAACTTGCTTAGACATGTTTGGATTTGGTTTGTATATTTATCATGCCTTTAAATATGTTTTTATGAGATATATGTGCTTTTTGACAGCTGCTCTGTCGGTCGAGTTTGCCCTATTGAAACTCGGCCGATAGGCACCAATGGGTGTTGCCAACAGCTGCGATCGGCCGAGTTGCCAATACACAGAACTCGACCGATTACACTGTGCACAGAATATACATTTGGCTTATTGAGTGAGAATTTCCCTCTCAACTAGATTTTCTCAACCAATAGCCTTATTCTTTGGCACTCTCATTTGGTACCTTTATATATGCATATTGCCATGTTCTAAATTGCCTATCTTGCTTACAACTCTATCTCTCTAATTGCTCTAAATTGGTATATCTATATCTTGCAATTTCTTGCTTTGAGTTGTTTTGCAGGTTTTGATGATGATCTCTTTGGATCTCTTGGTTGTGTCTTAAATTGCTTCCGTTGTGCTCTAACTTGCTACATCTATATAGGTGTATATCTTGTGTTTGATACAACCTTGAGGTTCTTAGGGGTAATCATCTTATGGTAAGGATGCATATATAGTGAGTTATATCCTTTCATGCTTCTAAATTTGCATATCTCTTTGTTTGGATATATCTCTAAATCTAATCATAGCTTGCTTTATGTTGCTTATCTCTTTGCTATGATCTAGATCCTACTAGTAGTCCTAACTTGTGATATCATCTACTAGTAGTTCGCATACATGTAGTTCTAACCCTATCAATAAGTGGTATACTTGATCATCTATATGTTATGTTTGTATCTTATCTTATACATGCTCAAGATTGTTCTTTAAATTGCTTATCTACTATCTTGAGTTTCTTGCATAACATTGTGATGCAGGGTTCATAGATCTACATGATATGTAGAAATTGGAGTATTTTTATTATTTTATGCGTTTTTGCTCCAGTTTCAGTTTTTGCTGCAAGTATAGTGTTTTTTATGCAGAAACTACCTTCTGAGCAAGCCATGAGCCCTGATGGTTTTTGATCAAATTCCATCATCTTGAGGGTCAAAATTGTGATTTATTGTTTTTCTGCAGCACTGTATCTTGCATTTTTGGGATGTTCAAGTATATGTTTTAACTTGCTTTTCTTTCTATGCTTGGACAAGACCCTATATGTGCTCTTCTACTCTCCTTATATAACTTTTGTTATCTTCTTTCTCTTAACAAGTGGTGTTTCTTAGTTTCTTCACACCCCCACCTTTTTGAAATGACAAAGGGGGAGAAAGATATGTCTTCTTTTGACAACAGGGAGAAGGCATGTCTTACATGAAGCAAAGAAGCGTGTCCATGTAAAGGGGAGAAGGTAAATGGGAGAAGACATATATGTGTAGAACATATATGAGTAGAAGACATAGTTTCTATAAATGTTATGAAAGCTAACCATGCAGGAGAAATAGCATCAATTGAGGGGGAGTATGAAAACTCCACTAGCATCAATTGAGGGGGAGCATATGAACTCAATTCTACTGAAACCCCTAGGTTCCTCCGAAGGTATGTTTTTACTTACAAGCTTTCAATACATTTATGGAATGGTTTGTCATCTTCAAAAAGGGGGAGAATGTTGACTCAAGGTCAATTAGGTCAATGTTGACTCACGTCTAAATTGACTAAACCCTTGTTTTGATGATGACTAACCATTCCACACATTGGTGTCTAATGCTTCTACATTGAGTTATTTCAGGTTAGGTTTAGACACACTCCAAATGCCCTAACTTGCGCATATCAAATTGGAGAAAAGACAAGTCAACATAGCTACAAGTGTGCAATTTGGGATCTCTATGTAAATGACCTTAGAATTGCTTTGTAATCACTTGTAATGATTGTATGACCTGTAATTAAGCTTAGAAAAATTATTGGGACACAAAAATCCATCATTTGTACAGTTTTTGGAAATTCCAAAATACCCCTTAACAGGGATTTTGTCGGCCGAATTACAAACTCGGCCGATCCATGTATTGAGGAATTTTCTGGGCTGTCGGCCGAGTTTCAATGCCAGGAAACTCGGCCGATCCACTGGTCAGTCAAAACCAAAGGATGACTGATCGGTCGAGTTTCCCCCTGGAAACTCGGCCGACAGATTCCCTGTTGGTTTTGTCACCTAGTGTGTCGGCCGAGTTGCCTTTATTGAAACTCGGCCGATCGGACTGTACTGGAATGCAGAAAAAGCATTTCCAACCGTTGGAGACTTTGTTGGGACCCAAAATAGATCCGTTGCAACTTGTAAAACGGCTAGTTTTCGTTCACAAGTGTTCCCAAAGGCTAAGAGGCATCCCCAGCTATAAATAGGACCCCTTGGGCTTCATTCCAAGGTTGAGCATTCCATGCAAACTCTTTGAGAGGTTCCTATTCTATAGTTGAGTGCTTCCTACAACCTCCTCTCTCTCTCTAAGCTTAATCACTTGCTTCATCCATTAGAGTGAGTAGGAAATCTGTAAGAGAGCTAGTTCAATTTGTATATCTTGTGAAGCTCTCACTTCCACAACCTCCCCATCTCTCCATTTCAATCATGAAGATGAAGGTTCTCTCTCTTGTCCAAGAGAGGTGAAGAAGAACAAGGGAAGGAGTCCCTTGGTGAAGATCAAGGCCGAAGACTTGGAGCTAGAGTGGGTAAGACCTTGGAGAAGGCAGAAGACTCAAGCTCAAGTGGGTAAGACCTTGGTGGAAAGCTTCTCCGAGTGAAGGTGAAGTCAAAGGCGGAAGATCCAAGAAGAGTGGGTAATTCCTGCAAGGCCGAAGACTTGTGCAAGAGTGGGTAAGTCCTTGGAGAAGGCCGAAGACTCTTGCAAAGTGGGTAAGTCCTTGGTAAGGTTGAAGACTCTTTTGTATTGGATAGGTAAGTCCTTTGTTGGTCATGTATTGTATGTCTTATTAATGAATATAAGAGTGCAATTGGTTGAAGTCCTAGAGGTTGACCTCTCTAGGCAAGTGGACTGACACACTTCTAGTTTGAAGTGTGGAACCACTCTAAATAGCTTGTCTAATTGGTGCATGTTCAATCTCTCTTATCCTTGCTATGCATGATTTAGTTGCACTCAAATTACCTATTTAGCAACCTTATCTTGTCATATAATTTGAAGGTTTAATGAATTTTGTTTAAGTGCTTTCAGCTCTATTCACCCCCCTCTAGAGCACCCAAGTCACCCATCTAGGATCCAACAAGTGGTATCAGAGCGGGTCTTCTCCAAGCATACTTCCACAAGTAGGAGAAGATGGGTGACTACCTAGGAGGGAGACTCTCGACCAGCCTTCCAATCTTCAATGGGAGCAACTTCCTCTATTGGAGAAGAAGACTTCAATTCTTCATCCAAGGATCAAGTCTCGAGATGTGGCAAATGGTGAACAGCCCATACATTCTACCAAAGACAAACATTGAAGAATGGGATGAAGCCACCTTGATGAAAGCAACCTTGAATGCTAGAGCCATGCATATCCTATATGCCTCCATGACCCCCACCGAGTTCAACCGGATTTCCTCTTGTGAGACGGCCTATGAGGTATGGAGAAAGCTTTGCATCACTTATGAAGGGACGGATCAAGTGAAGGAAAGCAAAGTCTACATGCTCAAGGGGCTGCTTGAAAACTTCAAGATGGGAAAGGAGGAAAGTATAGCCAACATGTACTCAAGGATCAACACCATTGTGAATGGTCTTGCTATTCTAGGTCATCCTATGTCTAGTGGAGAGATCAACTCAAAGATCCTTAGAACTCTTCCCAAGAGGTGGGAATCAAAGGTGACTTCCATTGAAGAAGCAAGGTCACTTAAGGACATCCCCATTGAAGAGCTCATTGGAAATCTACAAGCACATGAAGCCACACTTGACAAGAGGGAGCAAGTTGAAAGACAAGAGAAGAAAGAGCTAAAGAGAATGAAGAAGGCTGAAATGAAGGCTCAAATTGAAGCTATCATGGAACAAGTCTCTCCATCCTCTCAAGCTAAAGAAGATGCCATGTACTCAAAAGGTCGACTATACAAAGGCAAGTCCTCCTCCATCCGGTGCTTCACATGTGGAAAGAAGGGTCACTACAAGGAAGATTGCCCACAAGGCAAAAAGACCCATCTTCACAAGAAGAAATGGCAATCAAGCTCAAGTGAAGATTCAAGTGAAGGATCAAGCTCAAGCTCAAGTGATGAAGGAGAATGCCATTTTGCTCTTATAGCATCAACAAGTGAAGACTCAAGTGAGGTAAACCTAGACTCGTTAGATAAAGAATCTTTAATTGCTATTATTCATGATATTTGTGCCTCTTATAAGTCTTCTAAAAAGAAAAAGAAAAAGCTTGCTAAAATTGTTGATAATTTGCATATAGAACTAGATGATCTTGAATATGCAAATTCTTGCTTGCTTATTGATAAAAATGATTGTCTTGGCCAAGTAGACTCTCTTAAACTTGAAAATGCTAGTTTGCTTGATAAGATTAAATTTCTAGAAGCTCAACCTCTCATGCCTAAATCTAATGAAGAACATACTTTAATTTTTGATTCTCTCATGCATGACATTGATGTTCTTAAATCTGAAAACAAAAACAAAGATTTTGTTTTGCATGAATTAGAACTAGAGAATGCCTCCTTGCTTGCTAAAATCAATGGGCATGAATCTTGTTCTAGTTCTACTAATAGAGAGAATGATGTTGCTGCTCTTCATATTGATAGAGATTCTTATTTAACTAAAACTCTTTGCCTAGAAAATGATCTTCTACATGCTAGAGATAACATTAATCAATTGTCTTCTACTATTGCTTCTCTTAAGCATGATAATGATAGTTTAAGATCTTCTTTGCAAAGATTCTTAGTTGGTAAAAAGAATCTTAATCAAATCCTAGACCATACTACTAAACAAATTGGTAGACATGGTTTAGGGTATGATAGTAGTCAAGGGAACAACAAAGATAAAGGACCTCCATTATTCCATGGAGAATCCTCTAGTTCCAAGACTATGGGCACATGCAACTATTGCAATGAATTAGGTCATTATTCTACTTGTTGTCCTTTTAGGAAAGCACCCAAGAGCAATAGGACTTGGGTTGCTAAACTAACCCCTCCGGACCCAAAAACATGATTGGGGACCATTTCATCTTTCTTCTTGTAGGTACTTGCAAATGGATTGACTTGAGGTATTGAATTGCAAATTGTCTTGTCAATCCACATGAAAGAAGAAAGGTGAGATGTGTAGAGGGTGACAACAAGTGGAAAAGCAATGGTAAGCACAAAGGTAATGGTTTTATTGCTTATAACCTATCCTAACTTGTTTTTGTCAAGTTAATGTGCACTATACATATGGTTTTTGAGTCAAAAGTGGTATTTTGTGATTCTCTTCACACTCTTGCTCAAAAACTATTTCTAATGCTTCTATAGTGCATTACTAACTTGCTTAGACATGTTTGGATTTGGTTTGTATATTTATCATGCCTTTAAATATGTTTTTATGAGATATATGTGCTTTTTGACAGCTGCTCTGTCGGTCGAGTTTGCCCTATTGAAACTCGGCCGATAGGCACCAATGGGTGTTGCCAACAGCTGCGATCGGCCGAGTTGCCAATACACAGAACTCGACCGATTACACTGTGCACAGAATATACATTTGGCTTATTGAGTGAGAATTTCCCTCTCAACTAGATTTTCTCAACCAATAGCCTTATTCTTTGGCACTCTCATTTGGTACCTTTATATATGCATATTGCCATGTTCTAAATTGCCTATCTTGCTTACAACTCTATCTCTCTAATTGCTCTAAATTGGTATATCTATATCTTGCAATTTCTTGCTTTGAGTTGTTTTGCAGGTTTTGATGATGATCTCTTTGGATCTCTTGGTTGTGTCTTAAATTGCTTCCGTTGTGCTCTAACTTGCTACATCTATATAGGTGTATATCTTGTGTTTGATACAACCTTGAGGTTCTTAGGGGTAATCATCTTATGGTAAGGATGCATATATAGTGAGTTATATCCTTTCATGCTTCTAAATTTGCATATCTCTTTGTTTGGATATATCTCTAAATCTAATCATAGCTTGCTTTATGTTGCTTATCTCTTTGCTATGATCTAGATCCTACTAGTAGTCCTAACTTGTGATATCATCTACTAGTAGTTCGCATACATGTAGTTCTAACCCTATCAATAAGTGGTATACTTGATCATCTATATGTTATGTTTGTATCTTATCTTATACATGCTCAAGATTGTTCTTTAAATTGCTTATCTACTATCTTGAGTTTCTTGCATAACATTGTGATGCAGGGTTCATAGATCTACATGATATGTAGAAATTGGAGTATTTTTATTATTTTATGCGTTTTTGCTCCAGTTTCAGTTTTTGCTGCAAGTATAGTGTTTTTTATGCAGAAACTACCTTCATTGCTTCGCCATGAGCCCTGATGGTTTTTGATCAAATTCCATCATCTTGAGGGTCAAAATTGTGATTTATTGTTTTTCTGCAGCACTGTATCTTGCATTTTTGGGATGTTCAAGTATATGTTTTAACTTGCTTTTCTTTCTATGCTTGGACAAGACCCTATATGTGCTCTTCTACTCTCCTTATATAACTTTTGTTATCTTCTTTCTCTTAACAAGTGGTGTTTCTTAGTTTCTTCACACCCCCACCTTTTTGAAATGACAAAGGGGGAGAAAGATATGTCTTCTTTTGACAACAGGGAGAAGGCATGTCTTACATGAAGCAAAGAAGCGTGTCCATGTAAAGGGGAGAAGGTAAATGGGAGAAGACATATATGTGTAGAACATATATGAGTAGAAGACATAGTTTCTATAAATGTTATGAAAGCTAACCATGCAGGAGAAATAGCATCAATTGAGGGGGAGTATGAAAACTCCACTAGCATCAATTGAGGGGGAGCATATGAACTCAATTCTACTGAAACCCCTAGGTTCCTCCGAAGGTATGTTTTTACTTACAAGCTTTCAATACATTTATGGAATGGTTTGTCATCTTCAAAAAGGGGGAGAATGTTGACTCAAGGTCAATTAGGTCAATGTTGACTCACGTCTAAATTGACTAAACCCTTGTTTTGATGATGACTAACCATTCCACACATTGGTGTCTAATGCTTCTACATTGAGTTATTTCAGGTTAGGTTTAGACACACTCCAAATGCCCTAACTTGCGCATATCAAATTGGAGAAAAGACAAGTCAACATAGCTACAAGTGTGCAATTTGGGATCTCTATGTAAATGACCTTAGAATTGCTTTGTAATCACTTGTAATGATTGTATGACCTGTAATTAAGCTTAGAAAAATTATTGGGACACAAAAATCCATCATTTGTACAGTTTTTGGAAATTCCAAAATACCCCTTAACAGGGATTTTGTCGGCCGAATTACAAACTCGGCCGATCCATGTATTGAGGAATTTTCTGGGCTGTCGGCCGAGTTTCAATGCCAGGAAACTCGGCCGATCCACTGGTCAGTCAAAACCAAAGGATGACTGATCGGTCGAGTTTCCCCCTGGAAACTCGGCCGACAGATTCCCTGTTGGTTTTGTCACCTAGTGTGTCGGCCGAGTTGCCTTTATTGAAACTCGGCCGATCGGACTGTACTGGAATGCAGAAAAAGCATTTCCAACCGTTGGAGACTTTGTTGGGACCCAAAATAGATCCGTTGCAACTTGTAAAACGGCTAGTTTTCGTTCACAAGTGTTCCCAAAGGCTAAGAGGCATCCCCAGCTATAAATAGGACCCCTTGGGCTTCATTCCAAGGTTGAGCATTCCATGCAAACTCTTTGAGAGGTTCCTATTCTATAGTTGAGTGCTTCCTACAGCCTCCTCTCTCTCTCTAAGCTTAATCACTTGCTTCATCCATTAGAGTGAGTAGGAAATCTGTAAGAGAGCTAGTTCAATTTGTATATCTTGTGAAGCTCTCACTTACACAACCTCCCCATCTCTCCATTTCAATCATGAAGATGAAGGTTCTCTCTCTTGTCCAAGAGAGGTGAAGAAGAACAAGGGAAGGAGTCCCTTGGTGAAGATCAAGGCCGAAGACTTGGAGCTAGAGTGGGTAAGACCTTGGAGAAGGCAGAAGACTCAAGCTCAAGTGGGTAAGACCTTGGTGGAAAGCTTCTCCGAGTGAAGGTGAAGTCAAAGGCGGAAGATCCAAGAAGAGTGGGTAATTCCTGCAAGGCCGAAGACTTGTGCAAGAGTGGGTAAGTCCTTGGAGAAGGCCGAAGACTCTTGCAAAGTGGGTAAGTCCTTGGTAAGGTTGAAGACTCTTTTGTATTGGATAGGTAAGTCCTTTGTTGGTCATGTATTGTATGTCTTATTAATGAATATAAGAGTGCAATTGGTTGAAGTCCTAGAGGTTGACCTCTCTAGGCAAGTGGACTGACACACTTCTAGTTTGAAGTGTGGAACCACTCTAAATAGCTTGTCTAATTGGTGCATGTTCAATCTCTCTTATCCTTGCTATGCATGATTTAGTTGCACTCAAATTACCTATTTAGCAACCTTATCTTGTCATATAATTTGAAGGTTTAATGAATTTTGTTTAAGTGCTTTCAGCTCTATTCACCCCCCCTCTAGAGCACCCAAGTCACCCATCTAGGATCCAACAAGTGGTATCAGAGCGGGTCTTCTCCAAGCATACTTCCACAAGTAGGAGAAGATGGGTGACTACCTAGGAGGGAGACTCTCGACCAGCCTTCCAATCTTCAATGGGAGCAACTTCCTCTATTGGAGAAGAAGACTTCAATTCTTCATCCAAGGATCAAGTCTCGAGATGTGGCAAATGGTGAACAGCCCATACATTCTACCAAAGACAAACATTGAAGAATGGGATGAAGCCACCTTGATGAAAGCAACCTTGAATGCTAGAGCCATGCATATCCTATATGCCTCCATGACCCCCACCGAGTTCAACCGGATTTCCTCTTGTGAGACGGCCTATGAGGTATGGAGAAAGCTTTGCATCACTTATGAAGGGACGGATCAAGTGAAGGAAAGCAAAGTCTACATGCTCAAGGGGCTGCTTGAAAACTTCAAGATGGGAAAGGAGGAAAGTATAGCCAACATGTACTCAAGGATCAACACCATTGTGAATGGTCTTGCTATTCTAGGTCATCCTATGTCTAGTGGAGAGATCAACTCAAAGATCCTTAGAACTCTTCCCAAGAGGTGGGAATCAAAGGTGACTTCCATTGAAGAAGCAAGGTCACTTAAGGACATCCCCATTGAAGAGATCATTGGAAATCTACAAGCACATGAAGCCACACTTGACAAGAGGGAGCAAGTTGAAAGACAAGAGAAGAAAGAGCTAAAGAGAATGAAGAAGGCTGAAATGAAGGCTCAAATTGAAGCTATCATGGAACAAGTCTCTCCATCCTCTCAAGCTAAAGAAGATGCCATGTACTCAAAAGGTCGACTATACAAAGGCAAGTCCTCCTCCATCCGGTGCTTCACATGTGGAAAGAAGGGTCACTACAAGGAAGATTGCCCACAAGGCAAAAAGACCCATCTTCACAAGAAGAAATGGCAATCAAGCTCAAGTGAAGATTCAAGTGAAGGATCAAGCTCAAGCTCAAGTGATGAAGGAGAATGCCATTTTGCTCTTATAGCATCAACAAGTGAAGACTCAAGTGAGGTAAACCTAGACTCGTTAGATAAAGAATCTTTAATTGCTATTATTCATGATATTTGTGCCTCTTATAAGTCTTCTAAAAAGAAAAAGAAAAAGCTTGCTAAAATTGTTGATAATTTGCATATAGAACTAGATGATCTTGAATATGCAAATTCTTGCTTGCTTATTGATAAAAATGATTGTCTTGGCCAAGTAGACTCTCTTAAACTTGAAAATGCTAGTTTGCTTGATAAGATTAAATTTCTAGAAGCTCAACCTCTCATGCCTAAATCTAATGAAGAACATACTTTAATTTTTGATTCTCTCATGCATGACATTGATGTTCTTAAATCTGAAAACAAAAACAAAGATTTTGTTTTGCATGAATTAGAACTAGAGAATGCCTCCTTGCTTGCTAAAATCAATGGGCATGAATCTTGTTCTAGTTCTACTAATAGAGAGAATGATGTTGCTGCTCTTCATATTGATAGAGATTCTTATTTAACTAAAACTCTTTGCCTAGAAAATGATCTTCTACATGCTAGAGATAACATTAATCAATTGTCTTCTACTATTGCTTCTCTTAAGCATGATAATGATAGTTTAAGATCTTCTTTGCAAAGATTCTTAGTTGGTAAAAAGAATCTTAATCAAATCCTAGACCATACTACTAAACAAATTGGTAGACATGGTTTAGGGTATGATAGTAGTCAAGGGAACAACAAAGATAAAGGACCTCCATTATTCCATGGAGAATCCTCTAGTTCCAAGACTATGGGCACATGCAACTATTGCAATGAATTAGGTCATTATTCTACTTGTTGTCCTTTTAGGAAAGCACCCAAGAGCAATAGGACTTGGGTTGCTAAACTAACCCCTCCGGACCCAAAAACATGATTGGGGACCATTTCATCTTTCTTCTTGTAGGTACTTGCAAATGGATTGACTTGAGGTATTGAATTGCAAATTGTCTTGTCAATCCACATGAAAGAAGAAAGGTGAGATGTGTAGAGGGTGACAACAAGTGGAAAAGCAATGGTAAGCACAAAGGTAATGGTTTTATTGCTTATAACCTATCCTAACTTGTTTTTGTCAAGTTAATGTGCACTATACATATGGTTTTTGAGTCAAAAGTGGTATTTTGTGATTCTCTTCACACTCTTGCTCAAAAACTATTTCTAATGCTTCTATAGTGCATTACTAACTTGCTTAGACATGTTTGGATTTGGTTTGTATATTTATCATGCCTTTAAATATGTTTTTATGAGATATATGTGCTTTTTGACAGCTGCTCTGTCGGTCGAGTTTGCCCTATTGAAACTCGGCCGATAGGCACCAATGGGTGTTGCCAACAGCTGCGATCGGCCGAGTTGCCAATACACAGAACTCGACCGATTACACTGTGCACAGAATATACATTTGGCTTATTGAGTGAGAATTTCCCTCTCAACTAGATTTTCTCAACCAATAGCCTTATTCTTTGGCACTCTCATTTGGTACCTTTATATATGCATATTGCCATGTTCTAAATTGCCTATCTTGCTTACAACTCTATCTCTCTAATTGCTCTAAATTGGTATATCTATATCTTGCAATTTCTTGCTTTGAGTTGTTTTGCAGGTTTTGATGATGATCTCTTTGGATCTCTTGGTTGTGTCTTAAATTGCTTCCGTTGTGCTCTAACTTGCTACATCTATATAGGTGTATATCTTGTGTTTGATACAACCTTGAGGTTCTTAGGGGTAATCATCTTATGGTAAGGATGCATATATAGTGAGTTATATCCTTTCATGCTTCTAAATTTGCATATCTCTTTGTTTGGATATATCTCTAAATCTAATCATAGCTTGCTTTATGTTGCTTATCTCTTTGCTATGATCTAGATCCTACTAGTAGTCCTAACTTGTGATATCATCTACTAGTAGTTCGCATACATGTAGTTCTAACCCTATCAATAAGTGGTATACTTGATCATCTATATGTTATGTTTGTATCTTATCTTATACATGCTCAAGATTGTTCTTTAAATTGCTTATCTACTATCTTGAGTTTCTTGCATAACATTGTGATGCAGGGTTCATAGATCTACATGATATGTAGAAATTGGAGTATTTTTATTATTTTATGCGTTTTTGCTCCAGTTTCAGTTTTTGCTGCAAGTATAGTGTTTTTTATGCAGAAACTACCTTCATTGCTTCGCCATGAGCCCTGATGGTTTTTGATCAAATTCCATCATCTTGAGGGTCAAAATTGTGATTTATTGTTTTTCTGCAGCACTGTATCTTGCATTTTTGGGATGTTCAAGTATATGTTTTAACTTGCTTTTCTTTCTATGCTTGGACAAGACCCTATATGTGCTCTTCTACTCTCCTTATATAACTTTTGTTATCTTCTTTCTCTTAACAAGTGGTGTTTCTTAGTTTCTTCACACCCCCACCTTTTTGAAATGACAAAGGGGGAGAAAGATATGTCTTCTTTTGACAACAGGGAGAAGGCATGTCTTACATGAAGCAAAGAAGCGTGTCCATGTAAAGGGGAGAAGGTAAATGGGAGAAGACATATATGTGTAGAACATATATGAGTAGAAGACATAGTTTCTATAAATGTTATGAAAGCTAACCATGCAGGAGAAATAGCATCAATTGAGGGGGAGTATGAAAACTCCACTAGCATCAATTGAGGGGGAGCATATGAACTCAATTCTACTGAAACCCCTAGGTTCCTCCGAAGGTATGTTTTTACTTACAAGCTTTCAATACATTTATGGAATGGTTTGTCATCTTCAAAAAGGGGGAGAATGTTGACTCAAGGTCAATTAGGTCAATGTTGACTCACGTCTAAATTGACTAAACCCTTGTTTTGATGATGACTAACCATTCCACACATTGGTGTCTAATGCTTCTACATTGAGTTATTTCAGGTTAGGTTTAGACACACTCCAAATGCCCTAACTTGCGCATATCAAATTGGAGAAAAGACAAGTCAACATAGCTACAAGTGTGCAATTTGGGATCTCTATGTAAATGACCTTAGAATTGCTTTGTAATCACTTGTAATGATTGTATGACCTGTAATTAAGCTTAGAAAAATTATTGGGACACAAAAATCCATCATTTGTACAGTTTTTGGAAATTCCAAAATACCCCTTAACAGGGATTTTGTCGGCCGAATTACAAACTCGGCCGATCCATGTATTGAGGAATTTTCTGGGCTGTCGGCCGAGTTTCAATGCCAGGAAACTCATCCACTGGTCAGTCAAAACCAAAGGATGACTGATCGGTCGAGTTTCCCCCTGGAAACTCGGCCGACAGATTCCCTGTTGGTTTTGTCACCTAGTGTGTCGGCCGAGTTGCCTTTATTGAAACTCGGCCGATCGGACTGTACTGGAATGCAGAAAAAGCATTTCCAACCGTTGGAGACTTTGTTGGGACCCAAAATAGATCCGTTGCAACTTGTAAAACGGCTAGTTTTCGTTCACAAGTGTTCCCAAAGGCTAAGAGGCATCCCCAGCTATAAATAGGACCCCTTGGGCTTCATTCCAAGGTTGAGCATTCCATGCAAACTCTTTGAGAGGTTCCTATTCTATAGTTGAGTGCTTCCTACAACCTCCTCTCTCTCTCTAAGCTTAATCACTTGCTTCATCCATTAGAGTGAGTAGGAAATCTGTAAGAGAGCTAGTTCAATTTGTATATCTTGTGAAGCTCTCACTTCCACAACCTCCCCATCTCTCCATTTCAATCATGAAGATGAAGGTTCTCTCTCTTGTCCAAGAGAGGTGAAGAAGAACAAGGGAAGGAGTCCCTTGGTGAAGATCAAGGCCGAAGACTTGGAGCTAGAGTGGGTAAGACCTTGGAGAAGGCAGAAGACTCAAGCTCAAGTGGGTAAGACCTTGGTGGAAAGCTTCTCCGAGTGAAGGTGAAGTCAAAGGCGGAAGATCCAAGAAGAGTGGGTAATTCCTGCAAGGCCGAAGACTTGTGCAAGAGTGGGTAAGTCCTTGGAGAAGGCCGAAGACTCTTGCAAAGTGGGTAAGTCCTTGGTAAGGTTGAAGACTCTTTTGTATTGGATAGGTAAGTCCTTTGTTGGTCATGTATTGTATGTCTTATTAATGAATATAAGAGTGCAATTGGTTGAAGTCCTAGAGGTTGACCTCTCTAGGCAAGTGGACTGACACACTTCTAGTTTGAAGTGTGGAACCACTCTAAATAGCTTGTCTAATTGGTGCATGTTCAATCTCTCTTATCCTTGCTATGCATGATTTAGTTGCACTCAAATTACCTATTTAGCAACCTTATCTTGTCATATAATTTGAAGGTTTAATGAATTTTGTTTAAGTGCTTTCAGCTCTATTCACCCCCCCTCTAGAGCACCCAAGTCACCCATCTAGGATCCAACAAGTGGTATCAGAGCGGGTCTTCTCCAAGCATACTTCCACAAGTAGGAGAAGATGGGTGACTACCTAGGAGGGAGACTCTCGACCAGCCTTCCAATCTTCAATGGGAGCAACTTCCTCTATTGGAGAAGAAGACTTCAATTCTTCATCCAAGGATCAAGTCTCGAGATGTGGCAAATGGTGAACAGCCCATACATTCTACCAAAGACAAACATTGAAGAATGGGATGAAGCCACCTTGATGAAAGCAACCTTGAATGCTAGAGCCATGCATATCCTATATGCCTCCATGACCCCCACCGAGTTCAACCGGATTTCCTCTTGTGAGACGGCCTATGAGGTATGGAGAAAGCTTTGCATCACTTATGAAGGGACGGATCAAGTGAAGGAAAGCAAAGTCTACATGCTCAAGGGGCTGCTTGAAAACTTCAAGATGGGAAAGGAGGAAAGTATAGCCAACATGTACTCAAGGATCAACACCATTGTGAATGGTCTTGCTATTCTAGGTCATCCTATGTCTAGTGGAGAGATCAACTCAAAGATCCTTAGAACTCTTCCCAAGAGGTGGGAATCAAAGGTGACTTCCATTGAAGAAGCAAGGTCACTTAAGGACATCCCCATTGAAGAGCTCATTGGAAATCTACAAGCACATGAAGCCACACTTGACAAGAGGGAGCAAGTTGAAAGACAAGAGAAGAAAGAGCTAAAGAGAATGAAGAAGGCTGAAATGAAGGCTCAAATTGAAGCTATCATGGAACAAGTCTCTCCATCCTCTCAAGCTAAAGAAGATGCCATGTACTCAAAAGGTCGACTATACAAAGGCAAGTCCTCCTCCATCCGGTGCTTCACATGTGGAAAGAAGGGTCACTACAAGGAAGATTGCCCACAAGGCAAAAAGACCCATCTTCACAAGAAGAAATGGCAATCAAGCTCAAGTGAAGATTCAAGTGAAGGATCAAGCTCAAGCTCAAGTGATGAAGGAGAATGCCATTTTGCTCTTATAGCATCAACAAGTGAAGACTCAAGTGAGGTAAACCTAGACTCGTTAGATAAAGAATCTTTAATTGCTATTATTCATGATATTTGTGCCTCTTATAAGTCTTCTAAAAAGAAAAAGAAAAAGCTTGCTAAAATTGTTGATAATTTGCATATAGAACTAGATGATCTTGAATATGCAAATTCTTGCTTGCTTATTGATAAAAATGATTGTCTTGGCCAATTAGACTCTCTTAAACTTGAAAATGCTAGTTTGCTTGATAAGATTAAATTTCTAGAAGCTCAACCTCTCATGCCTAAATCTAATGAAGAACATACTTTAATTTTTGATTCTCTCATGCATGACATTGATGTTCTTAAATTTGAAAACAAAAACAAAGATTTTGTTTTGCATGAATTAGAACTAGAGAATGCCTCCTTGCTTGCTAAAATCAATGGGCATGAATCTTGTTCTAGTTCTACTAATAGAGAGAATGATGTTGCTGCTCTTCATATTGATAGAGATTCTTATTTAACTAAAACTCTTTGCCTAGAAAATGATCTTCTACATGCTAGAGATAACATTAATCAATTGTCTTCTACTATTGCTTCTCTTAAGCATGATAATGATAGTTTAAGATCTTCTTTGCAAAGATTCTTAGTTGGTAAAAAGAATCTTAATCAAATCCTAGACCATACTACTAAACAAATTGGTAGACATGGTTTAGGGTATGATAGTAGTCAAGGGAACAACAAAGATAAAGGACCTCCATTATTCCATGGAGAATCCTCTAGTTCCAAGACTATGGGCACATGCAACTATTGCAATGAATTAGGTCATTATTCTACTTGTTGTCCTTTTAGGAAAGCACCCAAGAGCAATAGGACTTGGGTTGCTAAACTAACCCCTCCGGACCCAAAAACATGATTGGGGACCATTTCATCTTTCTTCTTGTAGGTACTTGCAAATGGATTGACTTGAGGTATTGAATTGCAAATTGTCTTGTCAATCCACATGAAAGAAGAAAGGTGAGATGTGTAGAGGGTGACAACAAGTGGAAAAGCAATGGTAAGCACAAAGGTAATGGTTTTATTGCTTATAACCTATCCTAACTTGTTTTTGTCAAGTTAATGTGCACTATACATATGGTTTTTGAGTCAAAAGTGGTATTTTGTGATTCTCTTCACACTCTTGCTCAAAAACTATTTCTAATGCTTCTATAGTGCATTACTAACTTGCTTAGACATGTTTGGATTTGGTTTGTATATTTATCATGCCTTTAAATATGTTTTTATGAGATATATGTGCTTTTTGACAGCTGCTCTGTCGGTCGAGTTTGCCCTATTGAAACTCGGCCGATAGGCACCAATGGGTGTTGCCAACAGCTGCGATCGGCCGAGTTGCCAATACACAGAACTCGACCGATTACACTGTGCACAGAATATACATTTGGCTTATTGAGTGAGAATTTCCCTCTCAACTAGATTTTCTCAACCAATAGCCTTATTCTTTGGCACTCTCATTTGGTACCTTTATATATGCATATTGCCATGTTCTAAATTGCCTATCTTGCTTACAACTCTATCTCTCTAATTGCTCTAAATTGGTATATCTATATCTTGCAATTTCTTGCTTTGAGTTGTTTTGCAGGTTTTGATGATGATCTCTTTGGATCTCTTGGTTGTGTCTTAAATTGCTTCCGTTGTGCTCTAACTTGCTACATCTATATAGGTGTATATCTTGTGTTTGATACAACCTTGAGGTTCTTAGGGGTAATCATCTTATGGTAAGGATGCATATATAGTGAGTTATATCCTTTCATGCTTCTAAATTTGCATATCTCTTTGTTTGGATATATCTCTAAATCTAATCATAGCTTGCTTTATGTTGCTTATCTCTTTGCTATGATCTAGATCCTACTAGTAGTCCTAACTTGTGATATCATCTACTAGTAGTTCGCATACATGTAGTTCTAACCCTATCAATAAGTGGTATACTTGATCATCTATATGTTATGTTTGTATCTTATCTTATACATGCTCAAGATTGTTCTTTAAATTGCTTATCTACTATCTTGAGTTTCTTGCATAACATTGTGATGCAGGGTTCATAGATCTACATGATATGTAGAAATTGGAGTATTTTTATTATTTTATGCGTTTTTGCTCCAGTTTCAATTTTTGCTGCAAGTATAGTGTTTTTTATGCAGAAACTACCTTCATTGCTTCGCCATGAGCCCTGATGGTTTTTGATCAAATTCCATCATCTTGAGGGTCAAAATTGTGATTTATTGTTTTTCTGCAGCACTGTATCTTGCATTTTTGGGATGTTCAAGTATATGTTTTAACTTGCTTTTCTTTCTATGCTTGGACAAGACCCTATATGTGCTCTTCTACTCTCCTTATATAACTTTTGTTATCTTCTTTCTCTTAACAAGTGGTGTTTCTTAGTTTCTTCACACCCCCACCTTTTTGAAATGACAAAGGGGGAGAAAGATATGTCTTCTTTTGACAACAGGGAGAAGGCATGTCTTACATGAAGCAAAGAAGCGTGTCCATGTAAAGGGGAGAAGGTAAATGGGAGAAGACATATATGTGTAGAACATATATGAGTAGAAGACATAGTTTCTATAAATGTTATGAAAGCTAACCATGCAGGAGAAATAGCATCAATTGAGGGGGAGTATGAAAACTCCACTAGCATCAATTGAGGGGGAGCATATGAACTCAATTCTACTGAAACCCCTAGGTTCCTCCGAAGGTATGTTTTTACTTACAAGCTTTCAATACATTTATGGAATGGTTTGTCATCTTCAAAAAGGGGGAGAATGTTGACTCAAGGTCAATTAGGTCAATGTTGACTCACGTCTAAATTGACTAAACCCTTGTTTTGATGATGACTAACCATTCCACACATTGGTGTCTAATGCTTCTACATTGAGTTATTTCAGGTTAGGTTTAGACACACTCCAAATGCCCTAACTTGCGCATATCAAATTGGAGAAAAGACAAGTCAACATAGCTACAAGTGTGCAATTTGGGATCTCTATGTAAATGACCTTAGAATTGCTTTGTAATCACTTGTAATGATTGTATGACCTGTAATTAAGCTTAGAAAAATTATTGGGACACAAAAATCCATCATTTGTACAGTTTTTGGAAATTCCAAAATACCCCTTAACAGGGATTTTGTCGGCCGAATTACAAACTCGGCCGATCCATGTATTGAGGAATTTTCTGGGCTGTCGGCCGAGTTTCAATGCCAGGAAACTCGGCCGATCCACTGGTCAGTCAAAACCAAAGGATGACTGATCGGTCGAGTTTCCCCCTGGAAACTCGGCCGACAGATTCCCTGTTGGTTTTGTCACCTAGTGTGTCGGCCGAGTTGCCTTTATTGAAACTCGGCCGATCGGACTGTACTGGAATGCAGAAAAAGCATTTCCAACCGTTGGAGACTTTGTTGGGACCCAAAATAGATCCGTTGCAACTTGTAAAACGGCTAGTTTTCGTTCACAAGTGTTCCCAAAGGCTAAGAGGCATCCCCAGCTATAAATAGGACCCCTTGGGCTTCATTCCAAGGTTGAGCATTCCATGCAAACTCTTTGAGAGGTTCCTATTCTATAGTTGAGTGCTTCCTACAGCCTCCTCTCTCTCTCTAAGCTTAATCACTTGCTTCATCCATTAGAGTGAGTAGGAAATCTGTAAGAGAGCTAGTTCAATTTGTATATCTTGTGAAGCTCTCACTTCCACAACCTCCCCATCTCTCCATTTCAATCATGAAGATGAAGGTTCTCTCTCTTGTCCAAGAGAGGTGAAGAAGAACAAGGGAAGGAGTCCCTTGGTGAAGATCAAGGCCGAAGACTTGGAGCTAGAGTGGGTAAGACCTTGGAGAAGGCAGAAGACTCAAGCTCAAGTGGGTAAGACCTTGGTGGAAAGCTTCTCCGAGTGAAGGTGAAGTCAAAGGCGGAAGATCCAAGAAGAGTGGGTAATTCCTGCAAGGCCGAAGACTTGTGCAAGAGTGGGTAAGTCCTTGGAGAAGGCCGAAGACTCTTGCAAAGTGGGTAAGTCCTTGGTAAGGTTGAAGACTCTTTTGTATTGGATAGGTAAGTCCTTTGTTGGTCATGTATTGTATGTCTTATTAATGAATATAAGAGTGCAATTGGTTGAAGTCCTAGAGGTTGACCTCTCTAGGCAAGTGGACTGACACACTTCTAGTTTGAAGTGTGGAACCACTCTAAATAGCTTGTCTAATTGGTGCATGTTCAATCTCTCTTATCCTTGCTATGCATGATTTAGTTGCACTCAAATTACCTATTTAGCAACCTTATCTTGTCATATAATTTGAAGGTTTAATGAATTTTGTTTAAGTGCTTTCAGCTCTATTCACCCCCCCTCTAGAGCACCCAAGTCACCCATCTAGGATCCAACAAGTGGTATCAGAGCGGGTCTTCTCCAAGCATACTTCCACAAGTAGGAGAAGATGGGTGACTACCTAGGAGGGAGACTCTCGACCAGCCTTCCAATCTTCAATGGGAGCAACTTCCTCTATTGGAGAAGAAGACTTCAATTCTTCATCCAAGGATCAAGTCTCGAGATGTGGCAAATGGTGAACAGCCCATACATTCTACCAAAGACAAACATTGAAGAATGGGATGAAGCCACCTTGATGAAAGCAACCTTGAATGCTAGAGCCATGCATATCCTATATGCCTCCATGACCCCCACCGAGTTCAACCGGATTTCCTCTTGTGAGACGGCCTATGAGGTATGGAGAAAGCTTTGCATCACTTATGAAGGGACGGATCAAGTGAAGGAAAGCAAAGTCTACATGCTCAAGGGGCTGCTTGAAAACTTCAAGATGGGAAAGGAGGAAAGTATAGCCAACATGTACTCAAGGATCAACACCATTGTGAATGGTCTTGCTATTCTAGGTCATCCTATGTCTAGTGGAGAGATCAACTCAAAGATCCTTAGAACTCTTCCCAAGAGGTGGGAATCAAAGGTGACTTCCATTGAAGAAGCAAGGTCACTTAAGGACATCCCCATTGAAGAGCTCATTGGAAATCTACAAGCACATGAAGCCACACTTGACAAGAGGGAGCAAGTTGAAAGACAAGAGAAGAAAGAGCTAAAGAGAATGAAGAAGGCTGAAATGAAGGCTCAAATTGAAGCTATCATGGAACAAGTCTCTCCATCCTCTCAAGCTAAAGAAGATGCCATGTACTCAAAAGGTCGACTATACAAAGGCAAGTCCTCCTCCATCCGGTGCTTCACATGTGGAAAGAAGGGTCACTACAAGGAAGATTGCCCACAAGGCAAAAAGACCCATCTTCACAAGAAGAAATGGCAATCAAGCTCAAGTGAAGATTCAAGTGAAGGATCAAGCTCAAGCTCAAGTGATGAAGGAGAATGCCATTTTGCTCTTATAGCATCAACAAGTGAAGACTCAAGTGAGGTAAACCTAGACTCGTTAGATAAAGAATCTTTAATTGCTATTATTCATGATATTTGTGCCTCTTATAAGTCTTCTAAAAAGAAAAAGAAAAAGCTTGCTAAAATTGTTGATAATTTGCATATAGAACTAGATGATCTTGAATATGCAAATTCTTGCTTGCTTATTGATAAAAATGATTGTCTTGGCCAAGTAGACTCTCTTAAACTTGAAAATGCTAGTTTGCTTGATAAGATTAAATTTCTAGAAGCTCAACCTCTCATGCCTAAATCTAATGAAGAACATACTTTAATTTTTGATTCTCTCATGCATGACATTGATGTTCTTAAATCTGAAAACAAAAACAAAGATTTTGTTTTGCATGAATTAGAACTAGAGAATGCCTCCTTGCTTGCTAAAATCAATGGGCATGAATCTTGTTCTAGTTCTACTAATAGAGAGAATGATGTTGCTGCTCTTCATATTGATAGAGATTCTTATTTAACTAAAACTCTTTGCCTAGAAAATGATCTTCTACATGCTAGAGATAACATTAATCAATTGTCTTCTACTATTGCTTCTCTTAAGCATGATAATGATAGTTTAAGATCTTCTTTGCAAAGATTCTTAGTTGGTAAAAAGAATCTTAATCAAATCCTAGACCATACTACTAAACAAATTGGTAGACATGGTTTAGGGTATGATAGTAGTCAAGGGAACAACAAAGATAAAGGACCTCCATTATTCCATGGAGAATCCTCTAGTTCCAAGACTATGGGCACATGCAACTATTGCAATGAATTAGGTCATTATTCTACTTGTTGTCCTTTTAGGAAAGCACCCAAGAGCAATAGGACTTGGGTTGCTAAACTAACCCCTCCGGACCCAAAAACATGATTGGGGACCATTTCATCTTTCTTCTTGTAGGTACTTGCAAATGGATTGACTTGAGGTATTGAATTGCAAATTGTCTTGTCAATCCACATGAAAGAAGAAAGGTGAGATGTGTAGAGGGTGACAACAAGTGGAAAAGCAATGGTAAGCACAAAGGTAATGGTTTTATTGCTTATAACCTATCCTAACTTGTTTTTGTCAAGTTAATGTGCACTATACATATGGTTTTTGAGTCAAAAGTGGTATTTTGTGATTCTCTTCACACTCTTGCTCAAAAACTATTTCTAATGCTTCTATAGTGCATTACTAACTTGCTTAGACATGTTTGGATTTGGTTTGTATATTTATCATGCCTTTAAATATGTTTTTATGAGATATATGTGCTTTTTGACAGCTGCTCTGTCGGTCGAGTTTGCCCTATTGAAACTCGGCCGATAGGCACCAATGGGTGTTGCCAACAGCTGCGATCGGCCGAGTTGCCAATACACAGAACTCGACCGATTACACTGTGCACAGAATATACATTTGGCTTATTGAGTGAGAATTTCCCTCTCAACTAGATTTTCTCAACCAATAGCCTTATTCTTTGGCACTCTCATTTGGTACCTTTATATATGCATATTGCCATGTTCTAAATTGCCTATCTTGCTTACAACTCTATCTCTCTAATTGCTCTAAATTGGTATATCTATATCTTGCAATTTCTTGCTTTGAGTTGTTTTGCAGGTTTTGATGATGATCTCTTTGGATCTCTTGGTTGTGTCTTAAATTGCTTCCGTTGTGCTCTAACTTGCTACATCTATATAGGTGTATATCTTGTGTTTGATACAACCTTGAGGTTCTTAGGGGTAATCATCTTATGGTAAGGATGCATATATAGTGAGTTATATCCTTTCATGCTTCTAAATTTGCATATCTCTTTGTTTGGATATATCTCTAAATCTAATCATAGCTTGCTTTATGTTGCTTATCTCTTTGCTATGATCTAGATCCTACTAGTAGTCCTAACTTGTGATATCATCTACTAGTAGTTCGCATACATGTAGTTCTAACCCTATCAATAAGTGGTATACTTGATCATCTATATGTTATGTTTGTATCTTATCTTATACATGCTCAAGATTGTTCTTTAAATTGCTTATCTACTATCTTGAGTTTCTTGCATAACATTGTGATGCAGGGTTCATAGATCTACATGATATGTAGAAATTGGAGTATTTTTATTATTTTATGCGTTTTTGCTCCAGTTTCAGTTTTTGCTGCAAGTATAGTGTTTTTTATGCAGAAACTACCTTCTGAGCAAGCCATGAGCCCTGATGGTTTTTGATCAAATTCCATCATCTTGAGGGTCAAAATTGTGATTTATTGTTTTTCTGCAGCACTGTATCTTGCATTTTTGGGATGTTCAAGTATATGTTTTAACTTGCTTTTCTTTCTATGCTTGGACAAGACCCTATATGTGCTCTTCTACTCTCCTTATATAACTTTTGTTATCTTCTTTCTCTTAACAAGTGGTGTTTCTTAGTTTCTTCACACCCCCACCTTTTTGAAATGACAAAGGGGGAGAAAGATATGTCTTCTTTTGACAACAGGGAGAAGGCATGTCTTACATGAAGCAAAGAAGCGTGTCCATGTAAAGGGGAGAAGGTAAATGGGAGAAGACATATATGTGTAGAACATATATGAGTAGAAGACATAGTTTCTATAAATGTTATGAAAGCTAACCATGCAGGAGAAATAGCATCAATTGAGGGGGAGTATGAAAACTCCACTAGCATCAATTGAGGGGGAGCATATGAACTCAATTCTACTGAAACCCCTAGGTTCCTCCGAAGGTATGTTTTTACTTACAAGCTTTCAATACATTTATGGAATGGTTTGTCATCTTCAAAAAGGGGGAGAATGTTGACTCAAGGTCAATTAGGTCAATGTTGACTCACGTCTAAATTGACTAAACCCTTGTTTTGATGATGACTAACCATTCCACACATTGGTGTCTAATGCTTCTACATTGAGTTATTTCAGGTTAGGTTTAGACACACTCCAAATGCCCTAACTTGCGCATATCAAATTGGAGAAAAGACAAGTCAACATAGCTACAAGTGTGCAATTTGGGATCTCTATGTAAATGACCTTAGAATTGCTTTGTAATCACTTGTAATGATTGTATGACCTGTAATTAAGCTTAGAAAAATTATTGGGACACAAAAATCCATCATTTGTACAGTTTTTGGAAATTCCAAAATACCCCTTAACAGGGATTTTGTCGGCCGAATTACAAACTCGGCCGATCCATGTATTGAGGAATTTTCTGGGCTGTCGGCCGAGTTTCAATGCCAGGAAACTCGGCCGATCCACTGGTCAGTCAAAACCAAAGGATGACTGATCGGTCGAGTTTCCCCCTGGAAACTCGGCCGACAGATTCCCTGTTGGTTTTGTCACCTAGTGTGTCGGCCGAGTTGCCTTTATTGAAACTCGGCCGATCGGACTGTACTGGAATGCAGAAAAAGCATTTCCAACCGTTGGAGACTTTGTTGGGACCCAAAATAGATCCGTTGCAACTTGTAAAACGGCTAGTTTTCGTTCACAAGTGTTCCCAAAGGCTAAGAGGCATCCCCAGCTATAAATAGGACCCCTTGGGCTTCATTCCAAGGTTGAGCATTCCATGCAAACTCTTTGAGAGGTTCCTATTCTATAGTTGAGTGCTTCCTACAGCCTCCTCTCTCTCTCTAAGCTTAATCACTTGCTTCATCCATTAGAGTGAGTAGGAAATCTGTAAGAGAGCTAGTTCAATTTGTATATCTTGTGAAGCTCTCACTTCCACAACCTCCCCATCTCTCCATTTCAATCATGAAGATGAAGGTTCTCTCTCTTGTCCAAGAGAGGTGAAGAAGAACAAGGGAAGGAGTCCCTTGGTGAAGATCAAGGCCGAAGACTTGGAGCTAGAGTGGGTAAGACCTTGGAGAAGGCAGAAGACTCAAGCTCAAGTGGGTAAGACCTTGGTGGAAAGCTTCTCCGAGTGAAGGTGAAGTCAAAGGCGGAAGATCCAAGAAGAGTGGGTAATTCCTGCAAGGCCGAAGACTTGTGCAAGAGTGGGTAAGTCCTTGGAGAAGGCCGAAGACTCTTGCAAAGTGGGTAAGTCCTTGGTAAGGTTGAAGACTCTTTTGTATTGGATAGGTAAGTCCTTTGTTGGTCATGTATTGTATGTCTTATTAATGAATATAAGAGTGCAATTGGTTGAAGTCCTAGAGGTTGACCTCTCTAGGCAAGTGGACTGACACACTTCTAGTTTGAAGTGTGGAACCACTCTAAATAGCTTGTCTAATTGGTGCATGTTCAATCTCTCTTATCCTTGCTATGCATGATTTAGTTGCACTCAAATTACCTATTTAGCAACCTTATCTTGTCATATAATTTGAAGGTTTAATGAATTTTGTTTAAGTGCTTTCAGCTCTATTCACCCCCCCTCTAGAGCACCCAAGTCACCCATCTAGGATCCAACAAGTGGTATCAGAGCGGGTCTTCTCCAAGCATACTTCCACAAGTAGGAGAAGATGGGTGACTACCTAGGAGGGAGACTCTCGACCAGCCTTCCAATCTTCAATGGGAGCAACTTCCTCTATTGGAGAAGAAGACTTCAATTCTTCATCCAAGGATCAAGTCTCGAGATGTGGCAAATGGTGAACAGCCCATACATTCTACCAAAGACAAACATTGAAGAATGGGATGAAGCCACCTTGATGAAAGCAACCTTGAATGCTAGAGCCATGCATATCCTATATGCCTCCATGACCCCCACCGAGTTCAACCGGATTTCCTCTTGTGAGACGGCCTATGAGGTATGGAGAAAGCTTTGCATCACTTATGAAGGGACGGATCAAGTGAAGGAAAGCAAAGTCTACATGCTCAAGGGGCTGCTTGAAAACTTCAAGATGGGAAAGGAGGAAAGTATAGCCAACATGTACTCAAGGATCAACACCATTGTGAATGGTCTTGCTATTCTAGGTCATCCTATGTCTAGTGGAGAGATCAACTCAAAGATCCTTAGAACTCTTCCCAAGAGGTGGGAATCAAAGGTGACTTCCATTGAAGAAGCAAGGTCACTTAAGGACATCCCCATTGAAGAGCTCATTGGAAATCTACAAGCACATGAAGCCACACTTGACAAGAGGGAGCAAGTTGAAAGACAAGAGAAGAAAGAGCTAAAGAGAATGAAGAAGGCTGAAATGAAGGCTCAAATTGAAGCTATCATGGAACAAGTCTCTCCATCCTCTCAAGCTAAAGAAGATGCCATGTACTCAAAAGGTCGACTATACAAAGGCAAGTCCTCCTCCATCCGGTGCTTCACATGTGGAAAGAAGGGTCACTACAAGGAAGATTGCCCACAAGGCAAAAAGACCCATCTTCACAAGAAGAAATGGCAATCAAGCTCAAGTGAAGATTCAAGTGAAGGATCAAGCTCAAGCTCAAGTGATGAAGGAGAATGCCATTTTGCTCTTATAGCATCAACAAGTGAAGACTCAAGTGAGGTAAACCTAGACTCGTTAGATAAAGAATCTTTAATTGCTATTATTCATGATATTTGTGCCTCTTATAAGTCTTCTAAAAAGAAAAAGAAAAAGCTTGCTAAAATTGTTGATAATTTGCATATAGAACTAGATGATCTTGAATATGCAAATTCTTGCTTGCTTATTGATAAAAATGATTGTCTTGGCCAAGTAGACTCTCTTAAACTTGAAAATGCTAGTTTGCTTGATAAGATTA
Source organism: Alisma plantago-aquatica (assembly GCA_963693085.1). NCBI lineage: Eukaryota > Viridiplantae > Streptophyta > Magnoliopsida > Alismatales > Alismataceae > Alisma > Alisma plantago-aquatica. Next base: position 478,265,806 of record OY856411.1, read on the forward strand.
AATTTCTAGAAGCTCAACCTCTCATGCCTAAATCTAATGAAGAACATACTTTAATTTTTGATTCTCTCATGCATGACATTGATGTTCTTAAATCTGAAAACAAAAACAAAGATTTTGTTTTGCATGAATTAGAACTAGAGAATGCCTCCTTGCTTGCTAAAATCAATGGGCATGAATCTTGTTCTAGTTCTACTAATAGAGAGAATGATGTTGCTGCTCTTCATATTGATAGAGATTCTTATTTAACTAAAACTCTTTGCCTAGAAAATGATCTTCTACATGCTAGAGATAACATTAATCAATTGTCTTCTACTATTGCTTCTCTTAAGCATGATAATGATAGTTTAAGATCTTCTTTGCAAAGATTCTTAGTTGGTAAAAAGAATCTTAATCAAATCCTAGACCATACTACTAAACAAATTGGTAGACATGGTTTAGGGTATGATAGTAGTCAAGGGAACAACAAAGATAAAGGACCTCCATTATTCCATGGAGAATCCTCTAGTTCCAAGACTATGGGCACATGCAACTATTGCAATGAATTAGGTCATTATTCTACTTGTTGTCCTTTTAGGAAAGCACCCAAGAGCAATAGGACTTGGGTTGCTAAACTAACCCCTCCGGACCCAAAAACATGATTGGGGACCATTTCATCTTTCTTCTTGTAGGTACTTGCAAATGGATTGACTTGAGGTATTGAATTGCAAATTGTCTTGTCAATCCACATGAAAGAAGAAAGGTGAGATGTGTAGAGGGTGACAACAAGTGGAAAAGCAATGGTAAGCACAAAGGTAATGGTTTTATTGCTTATAACCTATCCTAACTTGTTTTTGTCAAGTTAATGTGCACTATACATATGGTTTTTGAGTCAAAAGTGGTATTTTGTGATTCTCTTCACACTCTTGCTCAAAAACTATTTCTAATGCTTCTATAGTGCATTACTAACTTGCTTAGACATGTTTGGATTTGGTTTGTATATTTATCATGCCTTTAAATATGTTTTTATGAGATATATGTGCTTTTTGACAGCTGCTCTGTCGGTCGAGTTTGCCCTATTGAAACTCGGCCGATAGGCACCAATGGGTGTTGCCAACAGCTGCGATCGGCCGAGTTGCCAATACACAGAACTCGACCGATTACACTGTGCACAGAATATACATTTGGCTTATTGAGTGAGAATTTCCCTCTCAACTAGATTTTCTCAACCAATAGCCTTATTCTTTGGCACTCTCATTTGGTACCTTTATATATGCATATTGCCATGTTCTAAATTGCCTATCTTGCTTACAACTCTATCTCTCTAATTGCTCTAAATTGGTATATCTATATCTTGCAATTTCTTGCTTTGAGTTGTTTTGCAGGTTTTGATGATGATCTCTTTGGATCTCTTGGTTGTGTCTTAAATTGCTTCCGTTGTGCTCTAACTTGCTACATCTATATAGGTGTATATCTTGTGTTTGATACAACCTTGAGGTTCTTAGGGGTAATCATCTTATGGTAAGGATGCATATATAGTGAGTTATATCCTTTCATGCTTCTAAATTTGCATATCTCTTTGTTTGGATATATCTCTAAATCTAATCATAGCTTGCTTTATGTTGCTTATCTCTTTGCTATGATCTAGATCCTACTAGTAGTCCTAACTTGTGATATCATCTACTAGTAGTTCGCATACATGTAGTTCTAACCCTATCAATAAGTGGTATACTTGATCATCTATATGTTATGTTTGTATCTTATCTTATACATGCTCAAGATTGTTCTTTAAATTGCTTATCTACTATCTTGAGTTTCTTGCATAACATTGTGATGCAGGGTTCATAGATCTACATGATATGTAGAAATTGGAGTATTTTTATTATTTTATGCGTTTTTGCTCCAGTTTCAGTTTTTGCTGCAAGTATAGTGTTTTTTATGCAGAAACTACCTTCATTGCTTCGCCATGAGCCCTGATGGTTTTTGATCAAATTCCATCATCTTGAGGGTCAAAATTGTGATTTATTGTTTTTCTGCAGCACTGTATCTTGCATTTTTGGGATGTTCAAGTATATGTTTTAACTTGCTTTTCTTTCTATGCTTGGACAAGACCCTATATGTGCTCTTCTACTCTCCTTATATAACTTTTGTTATCTTCTTTCTCTTAACAAGTGGTGTTTCTTAGTTTCTTCACACCCCCACCTTTTTGAAATGACAAAGGGGGAGAAAGATATGTCTTCTTTTGACAACAGGGAGAAGGCATGTCTTACATGAAGCAAAGAAGCGTGTCCATGTAAAGGGGAGAAGGTAAATGGGAGAAGACATATATGTGTAGAACATATATGAGTAGAAGACATAGTTTCTATAAATGTTATGAAAGCTAACCATGCAGGAGAAATAGCATCAATTGAGGGGGAGTATGAAAACTCCACTAGCATCAATTGAGGGGGAGCATATGAACTCAATTCTACTGAAACCCCTAGGTTCCTCCGAAGGTATGTTTTTACTTACAAGCTTTCAATACATTTATGGAATGGTTTGTCATCTTCAAAAAGGGGGAGAATGTTGACTCAAGGTCAATTAGGTCAATGTTGACTCACGTCTAAATTGACTAAACCCTTGTTTTGATGATGACTAACCATTCCACACATTGGTGTCTAATGCTTCTACATTGAGTTATTTCAGGTTAGGTTTAGACACACTCCAAATGCCCTAACTTGCGCATATCAAATTGGAGAAAAGACAAGTCAACATAGCTACAAGTGTGCAATTTGGGATCTCTATGTAAATGACCTTAGAATTGCTTTGTAATCACTTGTAATGATTGTATGACCTGTAATTAAGCTTAGAAAAATTATTGGGACACAAAAATCCATCATTTGTACAGTTTTTGGAAATTCCAAAATACCCCTTAACAGGGATTTTGTCGGCCGAATTACAAACTCGGCCGATCCATGTATTGAGGAATTTTCTGGGCTGTCGGCCGAGTTTCAATGCCAGGAAACTCGGCCGATCCACTGGTCAGTCAAAACCAAAGGATGACTGATCGGTCGAGTTTCCCCCTGGAAACTCGGCCGACAGATTCCCTGTTGGTTTTGTCACCTAGTGTGTCGGCCGAGTTGCCTTTATTGAAACTCGGCCGATCGGACTGTACTGGAATGCAGAAAAAGCATTTCCAACCGTTGGAGACTTTGTTGGGACCCAAAATAGATCCGTTGCAACTTGTAAAACGGCTAGTTTTCGTTCACAAGTGTTCCCAAAGGCTAAGAGGCATCCCCAGCTATAAATAGGACCCCTTGGGCTTCATTCCAAGGTTGAGCATTCCATGCAAACTCTTTGAGAGGTTCCTATTCTATAGTTGAGTGCTTCCTACAGCCTCCTCTCTCTCTCTAAGCTTAATCACTTGCTTCATCCATTAGAGTGAGTAGGAAATCTGTAAGAGAGCTAGTTCAATTTGTATATCTTGTGAAGCTCTCACTTCCACAACCTCCCCATCTCTCCATTTCAATCATGAAGATGAAGGTTCTCTCTCTTGTCCAAGAGAGGTGAAGAAGAACAAGGGAAGGAGTCCCTTGGTGAAGATCAAGGCCGAAGACTTGGAGCTAGAGTGGGTAAGACCTTGGAGAAGGCAGAAGACTCAAGCTCAAGTGGGTAAGACCTTGGTGGAAAGCTTCTCCGAGTGAAGGTGAAGTCAAAGGCGGAAGATCCAAGAAGAGTGGGTAATTCCTGCAAGGCCGAAGACTTGTGCAAGAGTGGGTAAGTCCTTGGAGAAGGCCGAAGACTCTTGCAAAGTGGGTAAGTCCTTGGTAAGGTTGAAGACTCTTTTGTATTGGATAGGTAAGTCCTTTGTTGGTCATGTATTGTATGTCTTATTAATGAATATAAGAGTGCAATTGGTTGAAGTCCTAGAGGTTGACCTCTCTAGGCAAGTGGACTGACACACTTCTAGTTTGAAGTGTGGAACCACTCTAAATAGCTTGTCTAATTGGTGCATGTTCAATCTCTCTTATCCTTGCTATGCATGATTTAGTTGCACTCAAATTACCTATTTAGCAACCTTATCTTGTCATATAATTTGAAGGTTTAATGAATTTTGTTTAAGTGCTTTCAGCTCTATTCACCCCCCCTCTAGAGCACCCAAGTCACCCATCTAGGATCCAACAAGTGGTATCAGAGCGGGTCTTCTCCAAGCATACTTCCACAAGTAGGAGAAGATGGGTGACTACCTAGGAGGGAGACTCTCGACCAGCCTTCCAATCTTCAATGGGAGCAACTTCCTCTATTGGAGAAGAAGACTTCAATTCTTCATCCAAGGATCAAGTCTCGAGATGTGGCAAATGGTGAACAGCCCATACATTCTACCAAAGACAAACATTGAAGAATGGGATGAAGCCACCTTGATGAAAGCAACCTTGAATGCTAGAGCCATGCATATCCTATATGCCTCCATGACCCCCACCGAGTTCAACCGGATTTCCTCTTGTGAGACGGCCTATGAGGTATGGAGAAAGCTTTGCATCACTTATGAAGGGACGGATCAAGTGAAGGAAAGCAAAGTCTACATGCTCAAGGGGCTGCTTGAAAACTTCAAGATGGGAAAGGAGGAAAGTATAGCCAACATGTACTCAAGGATCAACACCATTGTGAATGGTCTTGCTATTCTAGGTCATCCTATGTCTAGTGGAGAGATCAACTCAAAGATCCTTAGAACTCTTCCCAAGAGGTGGGAATCAAAGGTGACTTCCATTGAAGAAGCAAGGTCACTTAAGGACATCCCCATTGAAGAGCTCATTGGAAATCTACAAGCACATGAAGCCACACTTGACAAGAGGGAGCAAGTTGAAAGACAAGAGAAGAAAGAGCTAAAGAGAATGAAGAAGGCTGAAATGAAGGCTCAAATTGAAGCTATCATGGAACAAGTCTCTCCATCCTCTCAAGCTAAAGAAGATGCCATGTACTCAAAAGGTCGACTATACAAAGGCAAGTCCTCCTCCATCCGGTGCTTCACATGTGGAAAGAAGGGTCACTACAAGGAAGATTGCCCACAAGGCAAAAAGACCCATCTTCACAAGAAGAAATGGCAATCAAGCTCAAGTGAAGATTCAAGTGAAGGATCAAGCTCAAGCTCAAGTGATGAAGGAGAATGCCATTTTGCTCTTATAGCATCAACAAGTGAAGACTCAAGTGAGGTAAACCTAGACTCGTTAGATAAAGAATCTTTAATTGCTATTATTCATGATATTTGTGCCTCTTATAAGTCTTCTAAAAAGAAAAAGAAAAAGCTTGCTAAAATTGTTGATAATTTGCATATAGAACTAGATGATCTTGAATATGCAAATTCTTGCTTGCTTATTGATAAAAATGATTGTCTTGGCCAAGTAGACTCTCTTAAACTTGAAAATGCTAGTTTGCTTGATAAGATTAAATTTCTAGAAGCTCAACCTCTCATGCCTAAATCTAATGAAGAACATACTTTAATTTTTGATTCTCTCATGCATGACATTGATGTTCTTAAATCTGAAAACAAAAACAAAGATTTTGTTTTGCATGAATTAGAACTAGAGAATGCCTCCTTGCTTGCTAAAATCAATGGGCATGAATCTTGTTCTAGTTCTACTAATAGAGAGAATGATGTTGCTGCTCTTCATATTGATAGAGATTCTTATTTAACTAAAACTCTTTGCCTAGAAAATGATCTTCTACATGCTAGAGATAACATTAATCAATTGTCTTCTACTATTGCTTCTCTTAAGCATGATAATGATAGTTTAAGATCTTCTTTGCAAAGATTCTTAGTTGGTAAAAAGAATCTTAATCAAATCCTAGACCATACTACTAAACAAATTGGTAGACATGGTTTAGGGTATGATAGTAGTCAAGGGAACAACAAAGATAAAGGACCTCCATTATTCCATGGAGAATCCTCTAGTTCCAAGACTATGGGCACATGCAACTATTGCAATGAATTAGGTCATTATTCTACTTGTTGTCCTTTTAGGAAAGCACCCAAGAGCAATAGGACTTGGGTTGCTAAACTAACCCCTCCGGACCCAAAAACATGATTGGGGACCATTTCATCTTTCTTCTTGTAGGTACTTGCAAATGGATTGACTTGAGGTATTGAATTGCAAATTGTCTTGTCAATCCACATGAAAGAAGAAAGGTGAGATGTGTAGAGGGTGACAACAAGTGGAAAAGCAATGGTAAGCACAAAGGTAATGGTTTTATTGCTTATAACCTATCCTAACTTGTTTTTGTCAAGTTAATGTGCACTATACATATGGTTTTTGAGTCAAAAGTGGTATTTTGTGATTCTCTTCACACTCTTGCTCAAAAACTATTTCTAATGCTTCTATAGTGCATTACTAACTTGCTTAGACATGTTTGGATTTGGTTTGTATATTTATCATGCCTTTAAATATGTTTTTATGAGATATATGTGCTTTTTGACAGCTGCTCTGTCGGTCGAGTTTGCCCTATTGAAACTCGGCCGATAGGCACCAATGGGTGTTGCCAACAGCTGCGATCGGCCGAGTTGCCAATACACAGAACTCGACCGATTACACTGTGCACAGAATATACATTTGGCTTATTGAGTGAGAATTTCCCTCTCAACTAGATTTTCTCAACCAATAGCCTTATTCTTTGGCACTCTCATTTGGTACCTTTATATATGCATATTGCCATGTTCTAAATTGCCTATCTTGCTTACAACTCTATCTCTCTAATTGCTCTAAATTGGTATATCTATATCTTGCAATTTCTTGCTTTGAGTTGTTTTGCAGGTTTTGATGATGATCTCTTTGGATCTCTTGGTTGTGTCTTAAATTGCTTCCGTTGTGCTCTAACTTGCTACATCTATATAGGTGTATATCTTGTGTTTGATACAACCTTGAGGTTCTTAGGGGTAATCATCTTATGGTAAGGATGCATATATAGTGAGTTATATCCTTTCATGCTTCTAAATTTGCATATCTCTTTGTTTGGATATATCTCTAAATCTAATCATAGCTTGCTTTATGTTGCTTATCTCTTTGCTATGATCTAGATCCTACTAGTAGTCCTAACTTGTGATATCATCTACTAGTAGTTCGCATACATGTAGTTCTAACCCTATCAATAAGTGGTATACTTGATCATCTATATGTTATGTTTGTATCTTATCTTATACATGCTCAAGATTGTTCTTTAAATTGCTTATCTACTATCTTGAGTTTCTTGCATAACATTGTGATGCAGGGTTCATAGATCTACATGATATGTAGAAATTGGAGTATTTTTATTATTTTATGCGTTTTTGCTCCAGTTTCAGTTTTTGCTGCAAGTATAGTGTTTTTTATGCAGAAACTACCTTCTGAGCAAGCCATGAGCCCTGATGGTTTTTGATCAAATTCCATCATCTTGAGGGTCAAAATTGTGATTTATTGTTTTTCTGCAGCACTGTATCTTGCATTTTTGGGATGTTCAAGTATATGTTTTAACTTGCTTTTCTTTCTATGCTTGGACAAGACCCTATATGTGCTCTTCTACTCTCCTTATATAACTTTTGTTATCTTCTGTCTCTTAACAAGTGGTGTTTCTTAGTTTCTTCACACCCCCACCTTTTTGAAATGACAAAGGGGGAGAAAGATATGTCTTCTTTTGACAACAGGGAGAAGGCATGTCTTACATGAAGCAAAGAAGCGTGTCCATGTAAAGGGGAGAAGGTAAATGGGAGAAGACATATATGTGTAGAACATATATGAGTAGAAGACATAGTTTCTATAAATGTTATGAAAGCTAACCATGCAGGAGAAATAGCATCAATTGAGGGGGAGTATGAAAACTCCACTAGCATCAATTGAGGGGGAGCATATGAACTCAATTCTACTGAAACCCCTAGGTTCCTCCGAAGGTATGTTTTTACTTACAAGCTTTCAATACATTTATGGAATGGTTTGTCATCTTCAAAAAGGGGGAGAATGTTGACTCAAGGTCAATTAGGTCAATGTTGACTCACGTCTAAATTGACTAAACCCTTGTTTTGATGATGACTAACCATTCCACACATTGGTGTCTAATGCTTCTACATTGAGTTATTTCAGGTTAGGTTTAGACACACTCCAAATGCCCTAACTTGCGCATATCAAATTGGAGAAAAGACAAGTCAACATAGCTACAAGTGTGCAATTTGGGATCTCTATGTAAATGACCTTAGAATTGCTTTGTAATCACTTGTAATGATTGTATGACCTGTAATTAAGCTTAGAAAAATTATTGGGACACAAAAATCCATCATTTGTACAGTTTTTGGAAATTCCAAAATACCCCTTAACAGGGATTTTGTCGGCCGAATTACAAACTCGGCCGATCCATGTATTGAGGAATTTTCTGGGCTGTCGGCCGAGTTTCAATGCCAGGAAACTCGGCCGATCCACTGGTCAGTCAAAACCAAAGGATGACTGATCGGTCGAGTTTCCCCCTGGAAACTCGGCCGACAGATTCCCTGTTGGTTTTGTCACCTAGTGTGTCGGCCGAGTTGCCTTTATTGAAACTCGGCCGATCGGACTGTACTGGAATGCAGAAAAAGCATTTCCAACCGTTGGAGACTTTGTTGGGACCCAAAATAGATCCGTTGCAACTTGTAAAACGGCTAGTTTTCGTTCACAAGTGTTCCCAAAGGCTAAGAGGCATCCCCAGCTATAAATAGGACCCCTTGGGCTTCATTCCAAGGTTGAGCATTCCATGCAAACTCTTTGAGAGGTTCCTATTCTATAGTTGAGTGCTTCCTACAGCCTCCTCTCTCTCTCTAAGCTTAATCACTTGCTTCATCCATTAGAGTGAGTAGGAAATCTGTAAGAGAGCTAGTTCAATTTGTATATCTTGTGAAGCTCTCACTTCCACAACCTCCCCATCTCTCCATTTCAATCATGAAGATGAAGGTTCTCTCTCTTGTCCAAGAGAGGTGAAGAAGAACAAGGGAAGGAGTCCCTTGGTGAAGATCAAGGCCGAAGACTTGGAGCTAGAGTGGGTAAGACCTTGGAGAAGGCAGAAGACTCAAGCTCAAGTGGGTAAGACCTTGGTGGAAAGCTTCTCCGAGTGAAGGTGAAGTCAAAGGCGGAAGATCCAAGAAGAGTGGGTAATTCCTGCAAGGCCGAAGACTTGTGCAAGAGTGGGTAAGTCCTTGGAGAAGGCCGAAGACTCTTGCAAAGTGGGTAAGTCCTTGGTAAGGTTGAAGACTCTTTTGTATTGGATAGGTAAGTCCTTTGTTGGTCATGTATTGTATGTCTTATTAATGAATATAAGAGTGCAATTGGTTGAAGTCCTAGAGGTTGACCTCTCTAGGCAAGTGGACTGACACACTTCTAGTTTGAAGTGTGGAACCACTCTAAATAGCTTGTCTAATTGGTGCATGTTCAATCTCTCTTATCCTTGCTATGCATGATTTAGTTGCACTCAAATTACCTATTTAGCAACCTTATCTTGTCATATAATTTGAAGGTTTAATGAATTTTGTTTAAGTACTTTCAGCTCTATTCACCCCCCCTCTAGAGCACCCAAGTCACCCATCTAGGATCCAACAAGTGGTATCAGAGCGGGTCTTCTCCAAGCATACTTCCACAAGTAGGAGAAGATGGGTGACTACCTAGGAGGGAGACTCTCGACCAGCCTTCCAATCTTCAATGGGAGCAACTTCCTCTATTGGAGAAGAAGACTTCAATTCTTCATCCAAGGATCAAGTCTCGAGATGTGGCAAATGGTGAACAGCCCATACATTCTACCAAAGACAAACATTGAAGAATGGGATGAAGCCACCTTGATGAAAGCAACCTTGAATGCTAGAGCCATGCATATCCTATATGCCTCCATGACCCCCACCGAGTTCAACCGGATTTCCTCTTGTGAGACGGCCTATGAGGTATGGAGAAAGCTTTGCATCACTTATGAAGGGACGGATCAAGTAAAGGAAAGCAAAGTCTACATGCTCAAGGGGCTGCTTGAAAACTTCAAGATGGGAAAGGAGGAAAGTATAGCCAACATGTACTCAAGGATCAACACCATTGTGAATGGTCTTGCTATTCTAGGTCATCCTATGTCTAGTGGAGAGATCAACTCAAAGATCCTTAGAACTCTTCCCAAGAGGTGGGAATCAAAGGTGACTTCCATTGAAGAAGCAAGGTCACTTAAGGACATCCCCATTGAAGAGCTCATTGGAAATCTACAAGCACATGAAGCCACACTTGACAAGAGGGAGCAAGTTGAAAGACAAGAGAAGAAAGAGCTAAAGAGAATGAAGAAGGCTGAAATGAAGGCTCAAATTGAAGCTATCATGGAACAAGTCTCTCCATCCTCTCAAGCTAAAGAAGATGCCATGTACTCAAAAGGTCGACTATACAAAGGCAAGTCCTCCTCCATCCGGTGCTTCACATGTGGAAAGAAGGGTCACTACAAGGAAGATTGCCCACAAGGCAAAAAGACCCATCTTCACAAGAAGAAATGGCAATCAAGCTCAAGTGAAGATTCAAGTGAAGGATCAAGCTCAAGCTCAAGTGATGAAGGAGAATGCCATTTTGCTCTTATAGCATCAACAAGTGAAGACTCAAGTGAGGTAAACCTAGACTCGTTAGATAAAGAATCTTTAATTGCTATTATTCATGATATTTGTGCCTCTTATAAGTCTTCTAAAAAGAAAAAGAAAAAGCTTGCTAAAATTGTTGATAATTTGCATATAGAACTAGATGATCTTGAATATGCAAATTCTTGCTTGCTTATTGATAAAAATGATTGTCTTGGCCAAGTAGACTCTCTTAAACTTGAAAATGCTAGTTTGCTTGATAAGATTAAATTTCTAGAAGCTCAACCTCTCATGCCTAAATCTAATGAAGAACATACTTTAATTTTTGATTCTCTCATGCATGACATTGATGTTCTTAAATCTGAAAACAAAAACAAAGATTTTGTTTTGCATGAATTAGAACTAGAGAATGCCTCCTTGCTTGCTAAAATCAATGGGCATGAATCTTGTTCTAGTTCTACTAATAGAGAGAATGATGTTGCTGCTCTTCATATTGATAGAGATTCTTATTTAACTAAAACTCTTTGCCTAGAAAATGATCTTCTACATGCTAGAGATAACATTAATCAATTGTCTTCTACTATTGCTTCTCTTAAGCATGATAATGATAGTTTAAGATCTTCTTTGCAAAGATTCTTAGTTGGTAAAAAGAATCTTAATCAAATCCTAGACCATACTACTAAACAAATTGGTAGACATGGTTTAGGGTATGATAGTAGTCAAGGGAACAACAAAGATAAAGGACCTCCATTATTCCATGGAGAATCCTCTAGTTCCAAGACTATGGGCACATGCAACTATTGCAATGAATTAGGTCATTATTCTACTTGTTGTCCTTTTAGGAAAGCACCCAAGAGCAATAGGACTTGGGTTGCTAAACTAACCCCTCCGGACCCAAAAACATGATTGGGGACCATTTCATCTTTCTTCTTGTAGGTACTTGCAAATGGATTGACTTGAGGTATTGAATTGCAAATTGTCTTGTCAATCCACATGAAAGAAGAAAGGTGAGATGTGTAGAGGGTGACAACAAGTGGAAAAGCAATGGTAAGCACAAAGGTAATGGTTTTATTGCTTATAACCTATCCTAACTTGTTTTTGTCAAGTTAATGTGCACTATACATATGGTTTTTGAGTCAAAAGTGGTATTTTGTGATTCTCTTCACACTCTTGCTCAAAAACTATTTCTAATGCTTCTATAGTGCATTACTAACTTGCTTAGACATGTTTGGATTTGGTTTGTATATTTATCATGCCTTTAAATATGTTTTTATGAGATATATGTGCTTTTTGACAGCTGCTCTGTCGGTCGAGTTTGCCCTATTGAAACTCGGCCGATAGGCACCAATGGGTGTTGCCAACAGCTGCGATCGGCCGAGTTGCCAATACACAGAACTCGACCGATTACACTGTGCACAGAATATACATTTGGCTTATTGAGTGAGAATTTCCCTCTCAACTAGATTTTCTCAACCAATAGCCTTATTCTTTGGCACTCTCATTTGGTACCTTTATATATGCATATTGCCATGTTCTAAATTGCCTATCTTGCTTACAACTCTATCTCTCTAATTGCTCTAAATTGGTATATCTATATCTTGCAATTTCTTGCTTTGAGTTGTTTTGCAGGTTTTGATGATGATCTCTTTGGATCTCTTGGTTGTGTCTTAAATTGCTTCCGTTGTGCTCTAACTTGCTACATCTATATAGGTGTATATCTTGTGTTTGATACAACCTTGAGGTTCTTAGGGGTAATCATCTTATGGTAAGGATGCATATATAGTGAGTTATATCCTTTCATGCTTCTAAATTTGCATATCTCTTTGTTTGGATATATCTCTAAATCTAATCATAGCTTGCTTTATGTTGCTTATCTCTTTGCTATGATCTAGATCCTACTAGTAGTCCTAACTTGTGATATCATCTACTAGTAGTTCGCATACATGTAGTTCTAACCCTATCAATAAGTGGTATACTTGATCATCTATATGTTATGTTTGTATCTTATCTTATACATGCTCAAGATTGTTCTTTAAATTGCTTATCTACTATCTTGAGTTTCTTGCATAACATTGTGATGCAGGGTTCATAGATCTACATGATATGTAGAAATTGGAGTATTTTTATTATTTTATGCGTTTTTGCTCCAGTTTCAGTTTTTGCTGCAAGTATAGTGTTTTTTATGCAGAAACTACCTTCATTGCTTCGCCATGAGCCCTGATGGTTTTTGATCAAATTCCATCATCTTGAGGGTCAAAATTGTGATTTATTGTTTTTCTGCAGCACTGTATCTTGCATTTTTGGGATGTTCAAGTATATGTTTTAACTTGCTTTTCTTTCTATGCTTGGACAAGACCCTATATGTGCTCTTCTACTCTCCTTATATAACTTTTGTTATCTTCTTTCTCTTAACAAGTGGTGTTTCTTAGTTTCTTCACACCCCCACCTTTTTGAAATGACAAAGGGGGAGAAAGATATGTCTTCTTTTGACAACAGGGAGAAGGCATGTCTTACATGAAGCAAAGAAGCGTGTCCATGTAAAGGGGAGAAGGTAAATGGGAGAAGACATATATGTGTAGAACATATATGAGTAGAAGACATAGTTTCTATAAATGTTATGAAAGCTAACCATGCAGGAGAAATAGCATCAATTGAGGGGGAGTATGAAAACTCCACTAGCATCAATTGAGGGGGAGCATATGAACTCAATTCTACTGAAACCCCTAGGTTCCTCCGAAGGTATGTTTTTACTTACAAGCTTTCAATACATTTATGGAATGGTTTGTCATCTTCAAAAAGGGGGAGAATGTTGACTCAAGGTCAATTAGGTCAATGTTGACTCACGTCTAAATTGACTAAACCCTTGTTTTGATGATGACTAACCATTCCACACATTGGTGTCTAATGCTTCTACATTGAGTTATTTCAGGTTAGGTTTAGACACACTCCAAATGCCCTAACTTGCGCATATCAAATTGGAGAAAAGACAAGTCAACATAGCTACAAGTGTGCAATTTGGGATCTCTATGTAAATGACCTTAGAATTGCTTTGTAATCACTTGTAATGATTGTATGACCTGTAATTAAGCTTAGAAAAATTATTGGGACACAAAAATCCATCATTTGTACAGTTTTTGGAAATTCCAAAATACCCCTTAACAGGGATTTTGTCGGCCGAATTACAAACTCGGCCGATCCATGTATTGAGGAATTTTCTGGGCTGTCGGCCGAGTTTCAATGCCAGGAAACTCGGCCGATCCACTGGTCAGTCAAAACCAAAGGATGACTGATCGGTCGAGTTTCCCCCTGGAAACTCGGCCGACAGATTCCCTGTTGGTTTTGTCACCTAGTGTGTCGGCCGAGTTGCCTTTATTGAAACTCGGCCGATCGGACTGTACTGGAATGCAGAAAAAGCATTTCCAACCGTTGGAGACTTTGTTGGGACCCAAAATAGATCCGTTGCAACTTGTAAAACGGCTAGTTTTCGTTCACAAGTGTTCCCAAAGGCTAAGAGGCATCCCCAGCTATAAATAGGACCCCTTGGGCTTCATTCCAAGGTTGAGCATTCCATGCAAACTCTTTGAGAGGTTCCTATTCTATAGTTGAGTGCTTCCTACAGCCTCCTCTCTCTCTCTAAGCTTAATCACTTGCTTCATCCATTAGAGTGAGTAGGAAATCTGTAAGAGAGCTAGTTCAATTTGTATATCTTGTGAAGCTCTCACTTCCACAACCTCCCCATCTCTCCATTTCAATCATGAAGATGAAGGTTCTCTCTCTTGTCCAAGAGAGGTGAAGAAGAACAAGGGAAGGAGTCCCTTGGTGAAGATCAAGGCCGAAGACTTGGAGCTAGAGTGGGTAAGACCTTGGAGAAGGCAGAAGACTCAAGCTCAAGTGGGTAAGACCTTGGTGGAAAGCTTCTCCGAGTGAAGGTGAAGTCAAAGGCGGAAGATCCAAGAAGAGTGGGTAATTCCTGCAAGGCCGAAGACTTGTGCAAGAGTGGGTAAGTCCTTGGAGAAGGCCGAAGACTCTTGCAAAGTGGGTAAGTCCTTGGTAAGGTTGAAGACTCTTTTGTATTGGATAGGTAAGTCCTTTGTTGGTCATGTATTGTATGTCTTATTAATGAATATAAGAGTGCAATTGGTTGAAGTCCTAGAGGTTGACCTCTCTAGGCAAGTGGACTGACACACTTCTAGTTTGAAGTGTGGAACCACTCTAAATAGCTTGTCTAATTGGTGCATGTTCAATCTCTCTTATCCTTGCTATGCATGATTTAGTTGCACTCAAATTACCTATTTAGCAACCTTATCTTGTCATATAATTTGAAGGTTTAATGAATTTTGTTTAAGTGCTTTCAGCTCTATTCACCCCCCCTCTAGAGCACCCAAGTCACCCATCTAGGATCCAACAAGTGGTATCAGAGCGGGTCTTCTCCAAGCATACTTCCACAAGTAGGAGAAGATGGGTGACTACCTAGGAGGGAGACTCTCGACCAGCCTTCCAATCTTCAATGGGAGCAACTTCCTCTATTGGAGAAGAAGACTTCAATTCTTCATCCAAGGATCAAGTCTCGAGATGTGGCAAATGGTGAACAGCCCATACATTCTACCAAAGACAAACATTGAAGAATGGGATGAAGCCACCTTGATGAAAGCAACCTTGAATGCTAGAGCCATGCATATCCTATATGCCTCCATGACCCCCACCGAGTTCAACCGGATTTCCTCTTGTGAGACGGCCTATGAGGTATGGAGAAAGCTTTGCATCACTTATGAAGGGACGGATCAAGTGAAGGAAAGCAAAGTCTACATGCTCAAGGGGCTGCTTGAAAACTTCAAGATGGGAAAGGAGGAAAGTATAGCCAACATGTACTCAAGGATCAACACCATTGTGAATGGTCTTGCTATTCTAGGTCATCCTATGTCTAGTGGAGAGATCAACTCAAAGATCCTTAGAACTCTTCCCAAGAGGTGGGAATCAAAGGTGACTTCCATTGAAGAAGCAAGGTCACTTAAGGACATCCCCATTGAAGAGCTCATTGGAAATCTACAAGCACATGAAGCCACACTTGACAAGAGGGAGCAAGTTGAAAGACAAGAGAAGAAAGAGCTAAAGAGAATGAAGAAGGCTGAAATGAAGGCTCAAATTGAAGCTATCATGGAACAAGTCTCTCCATCCTCTCAAGCTAAAGAAGATGCCATGTACTCAAAAGGTCGACTATACAAAGGCAAGTCCTCCTCCATCCGGTGCTTCACATGTGGAAAGAAGGGTCACTACAAGGAAGATTGCCCACAAGGCAAAAAGACCCATCTTCACAAGAAGAAATGGCAATCAAGCTCAAGTGAAGATTCAAGTGAAGGATCAAGCTCAAGCTCAAGTGATGAAGGAGAATGCCATTTTGCTCTTATAGCATCAACAAGTGAAGACTCAAGTGAGGTAAACCTAGACTCGTTAGATAAAGAATCTTTAATTGCTATTATTCATGATATTTGTGCCTCTTATAAGTCTTCTAAAAAGAAAAAGAAAAAGCTTGCTAAAATTGTTGATAATTTGCATATAGAACTAGATGATCTTGAATATGCAAATTCTTGCTTGCTTATTGATAAAAATGATTGTCTTGGCCAAGTAGACTCTCTTAAACTTGAAAATGCTAGTTTGCTTGATAAGATTAAATTTCTAGAAGCTCAACCTCTCATGCCTAAATCTAATGAAGAACATACTTTAATTTTTGATTCTCTCATGCATGACATTGATGTTCTTAAATCTGAAAACAAAAACAAAGATTTTGTTTTGCATGAATTAGAACTAGAGAATGCCTCCTTGCTTGCTAAAATCAATGGGCATGAATCTTGTTCTAGTTCTACTAATAGAGAGAATGATGTTGCTGCTCTTCATATTGATAGAGATTCTTATTTAACTAAAACTCTTTGCCTAGAAAATGATCTTCTACATGCTAGAGATAACATTAATCAATTGTCTTCTACTATTGCTTCTCTTAAGCATGATAATGATAGTTTAAGATCTTCTTTGCAAAGATTCTTAGTTGGTAAAAAGAATCTTAATCAAATCCTAGACCATACTACTAAACAAATTGGTAGACATGGTTTAGGGTATGATAGTAGTCAAGGGAACAACAAAGATAAAGGACCTCCATTATTCCATGGAGAATCCTCTAGTTCCAAGACTATGGGCACATGCAACTATTGCAATGAATTAGGTCATTATTCTACTTGTTGTCCTTTTAGGAAAGCACCCAAGAGCAATAGGACTTGGGTTGCTAAACTAACCCCTCCGGACCCAAAAACATGATTGGGGACCATTTCATCTTTCTTCTTGTAGGTACTTGCAAATGGATTGACTTGAGGTATTGAATTGCAAATTGTCTTGTCAATCCACATGAAAGAAGAAAGGTGAGATGTGTAGAGGGTGACAACAAGTGGAAAAGCAATGGTAAGCACAAAGGTAATGGTTTTATTGCTTATAACCTATCCTAACTTGTTTTTGTCAAGTTAATGTGCACTATACATATGGTTTTTGAGTCAAAAGTGGTATTTTGTGATTCTCTTCACACTCTTGCTCAAAAACTATTTCTAATGCTTCTATAGTGCATTACTAACTTGCTTAGACATGTTTGGATTTGGTTTGTATATTTATCATGCCTTTAAATATGTTTTTATGAGATATATGTGCTTTTTGACAGCTGCTCTGTCGGTCGAGTTTGCCCTATTGAAACTCGGCCGATAGGCACCAATGGGTGTTGCCAACAGCTGCGATCGGCCGAGTTGCCAATACACAGAACTCGACCGATTACACTGTGCACAGAATATACATTTGGCTTATTGAGTGAGAATTTCCCTCTCAACTAGATTTTCTCAACCAATAGCCTTATTCTTTGGCACTCTCATTTGGTACCTTTATATATGCATATTGCCATGTTCTAAATTGCCTATCTTGCTTACAACTCTATCTCTCTAATTGCTCTAAATTGGTATATCTATATCTTGCAATTTCTTGCTTTGAGTTGTTTTGCAGGTTTTGATGATGATCTCTTTGGATCTCTTGGTTGTGTCTTAAATTGCTTCCGTTGTGCTCTAACTTGCTACATCTATATAGGTGTATATCTTGTGTTTGATACAACCTTGAGGTTCTTAGGGGTAATCATCTTATGGTAAGGATGCATATATAGTGAGTTATATCCTTTCATGCTTCTAAATTTGCATATCTCTTTGTTTGGATATATCTCTAAATCTAATCATAGCTTGCTTTATGTTGCTTATCTCTTTGCTATGATCTAGATCCTACTAGTAGTCCTAACTTGTGATATCATCTACTAGTAGTTCGCATACATGTAGTTCTAACCCTATCAATAAGTGGTATACTTGATCATCTATATGTTATGTTTGTATCTTATCTTATACATGCTCAAGATTGTTCTTTAAATTGCTTATCTACTATCTTGAGTTTCTTGCATAACATTGTGATGCAGGGTTCATAGATCTACATGATATGTAGAAATTGGAGTATTTTTATTATTTTATGCGTTTTTGCTCCAGTTTCAGTTTTTGCTGCAAGTATAGTGTTTTTTATGCAGAAACTACCTTCATTGCTTCGCCATGAGCCCTGATGGTTTTTGATCAAATTCCATCATCTTGAGGGTCAAAATTGTGATTTATTGTTTTTCTGCAGCACTGTATCTTGCATTTTTGGGATGTTCAAGTATATGTTTTAACTTGCTTTTCTTTCTATGCTTGGACAAGACCCTATATGTGCTCTTCTACTCTCCTTATATAACTTTTGTTATCTTCTTTCTCTTAACAAGTGGTGTTTCTTAGTTTCTTCACACCCCCACCTTTTTGAAATGACAAAGGGGGAGAAAGATATGTCTTCTTTTGACAACAGGGAGAAGGCATGTCTTACATGAAGCAAAGAAGCGTGTCCATGTAAAGGGGAGAAGGTAAATGGGAGAAGACATATATGTGTAGAACATATATGAGTAGAAGACATAGTTTCTATAAATGTTATGAAAGCTAACCATGCAGGAGAAATAGCATCAATTGAGGGGGAGTATGAAAACTCCACTAGCATCAATTGAGGGGGAGCATATGAACTCAATTCTACTGAAACCCCTAGGTTCCTCCGAAGGTATGTTTTTACTTACAAGCTTTCAATACATTTATGGAATGGTTTGTCATCTTCAAAAAGGGGGAGAATGTTGACTCAAGGTCAATTAGGTCAATGTTGACTCACGTCTAAATTGACTAAACCCTTGTTTTGATGATGACTAACCATTCCACACATTGGTGTCTAATGCTTCTACATTGAGTTATTTCAGGTTAGGTTTAGACACACTCCAAATGCCCTAACTTGCGCATATCAAATTGGAGAAAAGACAAGTCAACATAGCTACAAGTGTGCAATTTGGGATCTCTATGTAAATGACCTTAGAATTGCTTTGTAATCACTTGTAATGATTGTATGACCTGTAATTAAGCTTAGAAAAATTATTGGGACACAAAAATCCATCATTTGTACAGTTTTTGGAAATTCCAAAATACCCCTTAACAGGGATTTTGTCGGCCGAATTACAAACTCGGCCGATCCATGTATTGAGGAATTTTCTGGGCTGTCGGCCGAGTTTCAATGCCAGGAAACTCGGCCGATCCACTGGTCAGTCAAAACCAAAGGATGACTGATCGGTCGAGTTTCCCCCTGGAAACTCGGCCGACAGATTCCCTGTTGGTTTTGTCACCTAGTGTGTCGGCCGAGTTGCCTTTATTGAAACTCGGCCGATCGGACTGTACTGGAATGCAGAAAAAGCATTTCCAACCGTTGGAGACTTTGTTGGGACCCAAAATAGATCCGTTGCAACTTGTAAAACGGCTAGTTTTCGTTCACAAGTGTTCCCAAAGGCTAAGAGGCATCCCCAGCTATAAATAGGACCCCTTGGGCTTCATTCCAAGGTTGAGCATTCCATGCAAACTCTTTGAGAGGTTCCTATTCTATAGTTGAGTGCTTCCTACAGCCTCCTCTCTCTCTCTAAGCTTAATCACTTGCTTCATCCATTAGAGTGAGTAGGAAATCTGTAAGAGAGCTAGTTCAATTTGTATATCTTGTGAAGCTCTCACTTCCACAACCTCCCCATCTCTCCATTTCAATCATGAAGATGAAGGTTCTCTCTCTTGTCCAAGAGAGGTGAAGAAGAACAAGGGAAGGAGTCCCTTGGTGAAGATCAAGGCCGAAGACTTGGAGCTAGAGTGGGTAAGACCTTGGAGAAGGCAGAAGACTCAAGCTCAAGTGGGTAAGACCTTGGTGGAAAGCTTCTCCGAGTGAAGGTGAAGTCAAAGGCGGAAGATCCAAGAAGAGTGGGTAATTCCTGCAAGGCCGAAGACTTGTGCAAGAGTGGGTAAGTCCTTGGAGAAGGCCGAAGACTCTTGCAAAGTGGGTAAGTCCTTGGTAAGGTTGAAGACTCTTTTGTATTGGATAGGTAAGTCCTTTGTTGGTCATGTATTGTATGTCTTATTAATGAATATAAGAGTGCAATTGGTTGAAGTCCTAGAGGTTGACCTCTCTAGGCAAGTGGACTGACACACTTCTAGTTTGAAGTGTGGAACCACTCTAAATAGCTTGTCTAATTGGTGCATGTTCAATCTCTCTTATCCTTGCTATGCATGATTTAGTTGCACTCAAATTACCTATTTAGCAACCTTATCTTGTCATATAATTTGAAGGTTTAATGAATTTTGTTTAAGTGCTTTCAGCTCTATTCACCCCCCCTCTAGAGCACCCAAGTCACCCATCTAGGATCCAACAAGTGGTATCAGAGCGGGTCTTCTCCAAGCATACTTCCACAAGTAGGAGAAGATGGGTGACTACCTAGGAGGGAGACTCTCGACCAGCCTTCCAATCTTCAATGGGAGCAACTTCCTCTATTGGAGAAGAAGACTTCAATTCTTCATCCAAGGATCAAGTCTCGAGATGTGGCAAATGGTGAACAGCCCATACATTCTACCAAAGACAAACATTGAAGAATGGGATGAAGCCACCTTGATGAAAGCAACCTTGAATGCTAGAGCCATGCATATCCTATATGCCTCCATGACCCCCACCGAGTTCAACCGGATTTCCTCTTGTGAGACGGCCTATGAGGTATGGAGAAAGCTTTGCATCACTTATGAAGGGACGGATCAAGTGAAGGAAAGCAAAGTCTACATGCTCAAGGGGCTGCTTGAAAACTTCAAGATGGGAAAGGAGGAAAGTATAGCCAACATGTACTCAAGGATCAACACCATTGTGAATGGTCTTGCTATTCTAGGTCATCCTATGTCTAGTGGAGAGATCAACTCAAAGATCCTTAGAACTCTTCCCAAGAGGTGGGAATCAAAGGTGACTTCCATTGAAGAAGCAAGGTCACTTAAGGACATCCCCATTGAAGAGCTCATTGGAAATCTACAAGCACATGAAGCCACACTTGACAAGAGGGAGCAAGTTGAAAGACAAGAGAAGAAAGAGCTAAAGAGAATGAAGAAGGCTGAAATGAAGGCTCAAATTGAAGCTATCATGGAACAAGTCTCTCCATCCTCTCAAGCTAAAGAAGATGCCATGTACTCAAAAGGTCGACTATACAAAGGCAAGTCCTCCTCCATCCGGTGCTTCACATGTGGAAAGAAGGGTCACTACAAGGAAGATTGCCCACAAGGCAAAAAGACCCATCTTCACAAGAAGAAATGGCAATCAAGCTCAAGTGAAGATTCAAGTGAAGGATCAAGCTCAAGCTCAAGTGATGAAGGAGAATGCCATTTTGCTCTTATAGCATCAACAAGTGAAGACTCAAGTGAGGTAAACCTAGACTCGTTAGATAAAGAATCTTTAATTGCTATTATTCATGATATTTGTGCCTCTTATAAGTCTTCTAAAAAGAAAAAGAAAAAGCTTGCTAAAATTGTTGATAATTTGCATATAGAACTAGATGATCTTGAATATGCAAATTCTTGCTTGCTTATTGATAAAAATGATTGTCTTGGCCAAGTAGACTCTCTTAAACTTGAAAATGCTAGTTTGCTTGATAAGATTAAATTTCTAGAAGCTCAACCTCTCATGCCTAAATCTAATGAAGAACATACTTTAATTTTTGATTCTCTCATGCATGACATTGATGTTCTTAAATCTGAAAACAAAAACAAAGATTTTGTTTTGCATGAATTAGAACTAGAGAATGCCTCCTTGCTTGCTAAAATCAATGGGCATGAATCTTGTTCTAGTTCTACTAATAGAGAGAATGATGTTGCTGCTCTTCATATTGATAGAGATTCTTATTTAACTAAAACTCTTTGCCTAGAAAATGATCTTCTACATGCTAGAGATAACATTAATCAATTGTCTTCTACTATTGCTTCTCTTAAGCATGATAATGATAGTTTAAGATCTTCTTTGCAAAGATTCTTAGTTGGTAAAAAGAATCTTAATCAAATCCTAGACCATACTACTAAACAAATTGGTAGACATGGTTTAGGGTATGATAGTAGTCAAGGGAACAACAAAGATAAAGGACCTCCATTATTCCATGGAGAATCCTCTAGTTCCAAGACTATGGGCACATGCAACTATTGCAATGAATTAGGTCATTATTCTACTTGTTGTCCTTTTAGGAAAGCACCCAAGAGCAATAGGACTTGGGTTGCTAAACTAACCCCTCCGGACCCAAAAACATGATTGGGGACCATTTCATCTTTCTTCTTGTAGGTACTTGCAAATGGATTGACTTGAGGTATTGAATTGCAAATTGTCTTGTCAATCCACATGAAAGAAGAAAGGTGAGATGTGTAGAGGGTGACAACAAGTGGAAAAGCAATGGTAAGCACAAAGGTAATGGTTTTATTGCTTATAACCTATCCTAACTTGTTTTTGTCAAGTTAATGTGCACTATACATATGGTTTTTGAGTCAAAAGTGGTATTTTGTGATTCTCTTCACACTCTTGCTCAAAAACTATTTCTAATGCTTCTATAGTGCATTACTAACTTGCTTAGACATGTTTGGATTTGGTTTGTATATTTATCATGCCTTTAAATATGTTTTTATGAGATATATGTGCTTTTTGACAGCTGCTCTGTCGGTCGAGTTTGCCCTATTGAAACTCGGCCGATAGGCACCAATGGGTGTTGCCAACAGCTGCGATCGGCCGAGTTGCCAATACACAGAACTCGACCGATTACACTGTGCACAGAATATACATTTGGCTTATTGAGTGAGAATTTCCCTCTCAACTAGATTTTCTCAACCAATAGCCTTATTCTTTGGCACTCTCATTTGGTACCTTTATATATGCATATTGCCATGTTCTAAATTGCCTATCTTGCTTACAACTCTATCTCTCTAATTGCTCTAAATTGGTATATCTATATCTTGCAATTTCTTGCTTTGAGTTGTTTTGCAGGTTTTGATGATGATCTCTTTGGATCTCTTGGTTGTGTCTTAAATTGCTTCCGTTGTGCTCTAACTTGCTACATCTATATAGGTGTATATCTTGTGTTTGATACAACCTTGAGGTTCTTAGGGGTAATCATCTTATGGTAAGGATGCATATATAGTGAGTTATATCCTTTCATGCTTCTAAATTTGCATATCTCTTTGTTTGGATATATCTCTAAATCTAATCATAGCTTGCTTTATGTTGCTTATCTCTTTGCTATGATCTAGATCCTACTAGTAGTCCTAACTTGTGATATCATCTACTAGTAGTTCGCATACATGTAGTTCTAACCCTATCAATAAGTGGTATACTTGATCATCTATATGTTATGTTTGTATCTTATCTTATACATGCTCAAGATTGTTCTTTAAATTGCTTATCTACTATCTTGAGTTTCTTGCATAACATTGTGATGCAGGGTTCATAGATCTACATGATATGTAGAAATTGGAGTATTTTTATTATTTTATGCGTTTTTGCTCCAGTTTCAGTTTTTGCTGCAAGTATAGTGTTTTTTATGCAGAAACTACCTTCTGAGCAAGCCATGAGCCCTGATGGTTTTTGATCAAATTCCATCATCTTGAGGGTCAAAATTGTGATTTATTGTTTTTCTGCAGCACTGTATCTTGCATTTTTGGGATGTTCAAGTATATGTTTTAACTTGCTTTTCTTTCTATGCTTGGACAAGACCCTATATGTGCTCTTCTACTCTCCTTATATAACTTTTGTTATCTTCTTTCTCTTAACAAGTGGTGTTTCTTAGTTTCTTCACACCCCCACCTTTTTGAAATGACAAAGGGGGAGAAAGATATGTCTTCTTTTGACAACAGGGAGAAGGCATGTCTTACATGAAGCAAAGAAGCGTGTCCATGTAAAGGGGAGAAGGTAAATGGGAGAAGACATATATGTGTAGAACATATATGAGTAGAAGACATAGTTTCTATAAATGTTATGAAAGCTAACCATGCAGGAGAAATAGCATCAATTGAGGGGGAGTATGAAAACTCCACTAGCATCAATTGAGGGGGAGCATATGAACTCAATTCTACTGAAACCCCTAGGTTCCTCCGAAGGTATGTTTTTACTTACAAGCTTTCAATACATTTATGGAATGGTTTGTCATCTTCAAAAAGGGGGAGAATGTTGACTCAAGGTCAATTAGGTCAATGTTGACTCACGTCTAAATTGACTAAACCCTTGTTTTGATGATGACTAACCATTCCACACATTGGTATCTAATGCTTCTACATTGAGTTATTTCAGGTTAGGTTTAGACACACTCCAAATGCCCTAACTTGCGCATATCAAATTGGAGAAAAGACAAGTCAACATAGCTACAAGTGTGCAATTTGGGATCTCTATGTAAATGACCTTAGAATTGCTTTGTAATCACTTGTAATGATTGTATGACCTGTAATTAAGCTTAGAAAAATTATTGGGACACAAAAATCCATCATTTGTACAGTTTTTGGAAATTCCAAAATACCCCTTAACAGGGATTTTGTCGGCCGAATTACAAACTCGGCCGATCCATGTATTGAGGAATTTTCTGGGCTGTCGGCCGAGTTTCAATGCCAGGAAACTCGGCCGATCCACTGGTCAGTCAAAACCAAAGGATGACTGATCGGTCGAGTTTCCCCCTGGAAACTCGGCCGACAGATTCCCTGTTGGTTTTGTCACCTAGTGTGTCGGCCGAGTTGCCTTTATTGAAACTCGGCCGATCGGACTGTACTGGAATGCAGAAAAAGCATTTCCAACCGTTGGAGACTTTGTTGGGACCCAAAATAGATCCGTTGCAACTTGTAAAACGGCTAGTTTTCGTTCACAAGTGTTCCCAAAGGCTAAGAGGCATCCCCAGCTATAAATAGGACCCCTTGGGCTTCATTCCAAGGTTGAGCATTCCATGCAAACTCTTTGAGAGGTTCCTATTCTATAGTTGAGTGCTTCCTACAGCCTCCTCTCTCTCTCTAAGCTTAATCACTTGCTTCATCCATTAGAGTGAGTAGGAAATCTGTAAGAGAGCTAGTTCAATTTGTATATCTTGTGAAGCTCTCACTTCCACAACCTCCCCATCTCTCCATTTCAATCATGAAGATGAAGGTTCTCTCTCTTGTCCAAGAGAGGTGAAGAAGAACAAGGGAAGGAGTCCCTTGGTGAAGATCAAGGCCGAAGACTTGGAGCTAGAGTGGGTAAGACCTTGGAGAAGGCAGAAGACTCAAGCTCAAGTGGGTAAGACCTTGGTGGAAAGCTTCTCCGAGTGAAGGTGAAGTCAAAGGCGGAAGATCCAAGAAGAGTGGGTAATTCCTGCAAGGCCGAAGACTTGTGCAAGAGTGGGTAAGTCCTTGGAGAAGGCCGAAGACTCTTGCAAAGTGGGTAAGTCCTTGGTAAGGTTGAAGACTCTTTTGTATTGGATAGGTAAGTCCTTTGTTGGTCATGTATTGTATGTCTTATTAATGAATATAAGAGTGCAATTGGTTGAAGTCCTAGAGGTTGACCTCTCTAGGCAAGTGGACTGACACACTTCTAGTTTGAAGTGTGGAACCACTCTAAATAGCTTGTCTAATTGGTGCATGTTCAATCTCTCTTATCCTTGCTATGCATGATTTAGTTGCACTCAAATTACCTATTTAGCAACCTTATCTTGTCATATAATTTGAAGGTTTAATGAATTTTGTTTAAGTGCTTTCAGCTCTATTCACCCCCCTCTAGAGCACCCAAGTCACCCATCTAGGATCCAACAAGTGGTATCAGAGCGGGTCTTCTCCAAGCATACTTCCACAAGTAGGAGAAGATGGGTGACTACCTAGGAGGGAGACTCTCGACCAGCCTTCCAATCTTCAATGGGAGCAACTTCCTCTATTGGAGAAGAAGACTTCAATTCTTCATCCAAGGATCAAGTCTCGAGATGTGGCAAATGGTGAACAGCCCATACATTCTACCAAAGACAAACATTGAAGAATGGGATGAAGCCACCTTGATGAAAGCAACCTTGAATGCTAGAGCCATGCATATCCTATATGCCTCCATGACCCCCACCGAGTTCAACCGGATTTCCTCTTGTGAGACGGCCTATGAGGTATGGAGAAAGCTTTGCATCACTTATGAAGGGACGGATCAAGTGAAGGAAAGCAAAGTCTACATGCTCAAGGGGCTGCTTGAAAACTTCAAGATGGGAAAGGAGGAAAGTATAGCCAACATGTACTCAAGGATCAACACCATTGTGAATGGTCTTGCTATTCTAGGTCATCCTATGTCTAGTGGAGAGATCAACTCAAAGATCCTTAGAACTCTTCCCAAGAGGTGGGAATCAAAGGTGACTTCCATTGAAGAAGCAAGGTCACTTAAGGACATCCCCATTGAAGAGCTCATTGGAAATCTACAAGCACATGAAGCCACACTTGACAAGAGGGAGCAAGTTGAAAGACAAGAGAAGAAAGAGCTAAAGAGAATGAAGAAGGCTGAAATGAAGGCTCAAATTGAAGCTATCATGGAACAAGTCTCTCCATCCTCTCAAGCTAAAGAAGATGCCATGTACTCAAAAGGTCGACTATACAAAGGCAAGTCCTCCTCCATCCGGTGCTTCACATGTGGAAAGAAGGGTCACTACAAGGAAGATTGCCCACAAGGCAAAAAGACCCATCTTCACAAGAAGAAATGGCAATCAAGCTCAAGTGAAGATTCAAGTGAAGGATCAAGCTCAAGCTCAAGTGATGAAGGAGAATGCCATTTTGCTCTTATAGCATCAACAAGTGAAGACTCAAGTGAGGTAAACCTAGACTCGTTAGATAAAGAATCTTTAATTGCTATTATTCATGATATTTGTGCCTCTTATAAGTCTTCTAAAAAGAAAAAGAAAAAGCTTGCTAAAATTGTTGATAATTTGCATATAGAACTAGATGATCTTGAATATGCAAATTCTTGCTTGCTTATTGATAAAAATGATTGTCTTGGCCAAGTAGACTCTCTTAAACTTGAAAATGCTAGTTTGCTTGATAAGATTAAATTTCTAGAAGCTCAACCTCTCATGCCTAAATCTAATGAAGAACATACTTTAATTTTTGATTCTCTCATGCATGACATTGATGTTCTTAAATCTGAAAACAAAAACAAAGATTTTGTTTTGCATGAATTAGAACTAGAGAATGCCTCCTTGCTTGCTAAAATCAATGGGCATGAATCTTGTTCTAGTTCTACTAATAGAGAGAATGATGTTGCTGCTCTTCATATTGATAGAGATTCTTATTTAACTAAAACTCTTTGCCTAGAAAATGATCTTCTACATGCTAGAGATAACATTAATCAATTGTCTTCTACTATTGCTTCTCTTAAGCATGATAATGATAGTTTAAGATCTTCTTTGCAAAGATTCTTAGTTGGTAAAAAGAATCTTAATCAAATCCTAGACCATACTACTAAACAAATTGGTAGACATGGTTTAGGGTATGATAGTAGTCAAGGGAACAACAAAGATAAAGGACCTCCATTATTCCATGGAGAATCCTCTAGTTCCAAGACTATGGGCACATGCAACTATTGCAATGAATTAGGTCATTATTCTACTTGTTGTCCTTTTAGGAAAGCACCCAAGAGCAATAGGACTTGGGTTGCTAAACTAACCCCTCCGGACCCAAAAACATGATTGGGGACCATTTCATCTTTCTTCTTGTAGGTACTTGCAAATGGATTGACTTGAGGTATTGAATTGCAAATTGTCTTGTCAATCCACATGAAAGAAGAAAGGTGAGATGTGTAGAGGGTGACAACAAGTGGAAAAGCAATGGTAAGCACAAAGGTAATGGTTTTATTGCTTATAACCTATCCTAACTTGTTTTTGTCAAGTTAATGTGCACTATACATATGGTTTTTGAGTCAAAAGTGGTATTTTGTGATTCTCTTCACACTCTTGCTCAAAAACTATTTCTAATGCTTCTATAGTGCATTACTAACTTTCTTAGACATGTTTGGATTTGGTTTGTATATTTATCATGCCTTTAAATATGTTTTTATGAGATATATGTGCTTTTTGACAGCTGCTCTGTCGGTCGAGTTTGCCCTATTGAAACTCGGCCGATAGGCACCAATGGGTGTTGCCAACAGCTGCGATCGGCCGAGTTGCCAATACACAGAACTCGACCGATTACACTGTGCACAGAATATACATTTGGCTTATTGAGTGAGAATTTCCCTCTCAACTAGATTTTCTCAACCAATAGCCTTATTCTTTGGCACTCTCATTTGGTACCTTTATATATGCATATTGCCATGTTCTAAATTGCCTATCTTGCTTACAACTCTATCTCTCTAATTGCTCTAAATTGGTATATCTATATCTTGCAATTTCTTGCTTTGAGTTGTTTTGCAGGTTTTGATGATGATCTCTTTGGATCTCTTGGTTGTGTCTTAAATTGCTTCCGTTGTGCTCTAACTTGCTACATCTATATAGGTGTATATCTTGTGTTTGATACAACCTTGAGGTTCTTAGGGGTAATCATCTTATGGTAAGGATGCATATATAGTGAGTTATATCCTTTCATGCTTCTAAATTTGCATATCTCTTTGTTTGGATATATCTCTAAATCTAATCATAGCTTGCTTTATGTTGCTTATCTCTTTGCTATGATCTAGATCCTACTAGTAGTCCTAACTTGTGATATCATCTACTAGTAGTTCGCATACATGTAGTTCTAACCCTATCAATAAGTGGTATACTTGATCATCTATATGTTATGTTTGTATCTTATCTTATACATGCTCAAGATTGTTCTTTAAATTGCTTATCTACTATCTTGAGTTTCTTGCATAACATTGTGATGCAGGGTTCATAGATCTACATGATATGTAGAAATTGGAGTATTTTTATTATTTTATGCGTTTTTGCTCCAGTTTCAGTTTTTGCTGCAAGTAAAGTGTTTTTTATGCAGAAACTACCTTCTGAGCAAGCCATGAGCCCTGATGGTTTTTGATCAAATTCCATCATCTTGAGGGTCAAAATTGTGATTTATTGTTTTTCTGCAGCACTGTATCTTGCATTTTTGGGATGTTCAAGTATATGTTTTAACTTGCTTTTCTTTCTATGCTTGGACAAGACCCTATATGTGCTCTTCTACTCTCCTTATATAACTTTTGTTATCTTCTTTCTCTTAACAAGTGGTGTTTCTTAGTTTCTTCACACCCCCACCTTTTTGAAATGACAAAGGGGGAGAAAGATATGTCTTCTTTTGACAACAGGGAGAAGGCATGTCTTACATGAAGCAAAGAAGCGTGTCCATGTAAAGGGGAGAAGGTAAATGGGAGAAGACATATATGTGTAGAACATATATGAGTAGAAGACATAGTTTCTATAAATGTTATGAAAGCTAACCATGCAGGAGAAATATCATCAATTGAGGGGGAGTATGAAAACTCCACTAGCATCAATTGAGGGGGAGCATATGAACTCAATTCTACTGAAACCCCTAGGTTCCTCCGAAGGTATGTTTTTACTTACAAGCTTTCAATACATTTATGGAATGGTTTGTCATCTTCAAAAAGGGGGAGAATGTTGACTCAAGGTCAATTAGGTCAATGTTGACTCACGTCTAAATTGACTAAACCCTTGTTTTGATGATGACTAACCATTCCACACATTGGTGTCTAATGCTTCTACATTGAGTTATTTCAGGTTAGGTTTAGACACACTCCAAATGCCCTAACTTGCGCATATCAAATTGGAGAAAAGACAAGTCAACATAGCTACAAGTGTGCAATTTGGGATCTCTATGTAAATGACCTTAGAATTGCTTTGTAATCACTTGTAATGATTGTATGACCTGTAATTAAGCTTAGAAAAATTATTGGGACACAAAAATCCATCATTTGTACAGTTTTTGGAAATTCCAAAATACCCCTTAACAGGGATTTTGTCGGCCGAATTACAAACTCGGCCGATCCATGTATTGAGGAATTTTCTGGGCTGTCGGCCGAGTTTCAATGCCAGGAAACTCGGCCGATCCACTGGTCAGTCAAAACCAAAGGATGACTGATCGGTCGAGTTTCCCCCTGGAAACTCGGCCGACAGATTCCCTGTTGGTTTTGTCACCTAGTGTGTCGGCCGAGTTGCCTTTATTGAAACTCGGCCGATCGGACTGTACTGGAATGCAGAAAAAGCATTTCCAACCGTTGGAGACTTTGTTGGGACCCAAAATAGATCCGTTGCAACTTGTAAAACGGCTAGTTTTCGTTCACAAGTGTTCCCAAAGGCTAAGAGGCATCCCCAGCTATAAATAGGACCCCTTGGGCTTCATTCCAAGGTTGAGCATTCCATGCAAACTCTTTGAGAGGTTCCTATTCTATAGTTGAGTGCTTCCTACAGCCTCCTCTCTCTCTCTAAGCTTAATCACTTGCTTCATCCATTAGAGTGAGTAGGAAATCTGTAAGAGAGCTAGTTCAATTTGTATATCTTGTGAAGCTCTCACTTCCACAACCTCCCCATCTCTCCATTTCAATCATGAAGATGAAGGTTCTCTCTCTTGTCCAAGAGAGGTGAAGAAGAACAAGGGAAGGAGTCCCTTGGTGAAGATCAAGGCCGAAGACTTGGAGCTAGAGTGGGTAAGACCTTGGAGAAGGCAGAAGACTCAAGCTCAAGTGGGTAAGACCTTGGTGGAAAGCTTCTCCGAGTGAAGGTGAAGTCAAAGGCGGAAGATCCAAGAAGAGTGGGTAATTCCTGCAAGGCCGAAGACTTGTGCAAGAGTGGGTAAGTCCTTGGAGAAGGCCGAAGACTCTTGCAAAGTGGGTAAGTCCTTGGTAAGGTTGAAGACTCTTTTGTATTGGATAGGTAAGTCCTTTGTTGGTCATGTATTGTATGTCTTATTAATGAATATAAGAGTGCAATTGGTTGAAGTCCTAGAGGTTGACCTCTCTAGGCAAGTGGACTGACACACTTCTAGTTTGAAGTGTGGAACCACTCTAAATAGCTTGTCTAATTGGTGCATGTTCAATCTCTCTTATCCTTGCTATGCATGATTTAGTTGCACTCAAATTACCTATTTAGCAACCTTATCTTGTCATATAATTTGAAGGTTTAATGAATTTTGTTTAAGTGCTTTCAGCTCTATTCACCCCCCCTCTAGAGCACCCAAGTCACCCATCTAGGATCCAACAAGTGGTATCAGAGCGGGTCTTCTCCAAGCATACTTCCACAAGTAGGAGAAGATGGGTGACTACCTAGGAGGGAGACTCTCGACCAGCCTTCCAATCTTCAATGGGAGCAACTTCCTCTATTGGAGAAGAAGACTTCAATTCTTCATCCAAGGATCAAGTCTCGAGATGTGGCAAATGGTGAACAGCCCATACATTCTACCAAAGACAAACATTGAAGAATGGGATGAAGCCACCTTGATGAAAGCAACCTTGAATGCTAGAGCCATGCATATCCTATATGCCTCCATGACCCCCACCGAGTTCAACCGGATTTCCTCTTGTGAGACGGCCTATGAGGTATGGAGAAAGCTTTGCATCACTTATGAAGGGACGGATCAAGTGAAGGAAAGCAAAGTCTACATGCTCAAGGGGCTGCTTGAAAACTTCAAGATGGGAAAGGAGGAAAGTATAGCCAACATGTACTCAAGGATCAACACCATTGTGAATGGTCTTGCTATTCTAGGTCATCCTATGTCTAGTGGAGAGATCAACTCAAAGATCCTTAGAACTCTTCCCAAGAGGTGGGAATCAAAGGTGACTTCCATTGAAGAAGCAAGGTCACTTAAGGACATCCCCATTGAAGAGCTCATTGGAAATCTACAAGCACATGAAGCCACACTTGACAAGAGGGAGCAAGTTGAAAGACAAGAGAAGAAAGAGCTAAAGAGAATGAAGAAGGCTGAAATGAAGGCTCAAATTGAAGCTATCATGGAACAAGTCTCTCCATCCTCTCAAGCTAAAGAAGATGCCATGTACTCAAAAGGTCGACTATACAAAGGCAAGTCCTCCTCCATCCGGTGCTTCACATGTGGAAAGAAGGGTCACTACAAGGAAGATTGCCCACAAGGCAAAAAGACCCATCTTCACAAGAAGAAATGGCAATCAAGCTCAAGTGAAGATTCAAGTGAAGGATCAAGCTCAAGCTCAAGTGATGAAGGAGAATGCCATTTTGCTCTTATAGCATCAACAAGTGAAGACTCAAGTGAGGTAAACCTAGACTCGTTAGATAAAGAATCTTTAATTGCTATTATTCATGATATTTGTGCCTCTTATAAGTCTTCTAAAAAGAAAAAGAAAAAGCTTGCTAAAATTGTTGATAATTTGCATATAGAACTAGATGATCTTGAATATGCAAATTCTTGCTTGCTTATTGATAAAAATGATTGTCTTGGCCAAGTAGACTCTCTTAAACTTGAAAATGCTAGTTTGCTTGATAAGATTAAATTTCTAGAAGCTCAACCTCTCATGCCTAAATCTAATGAAGAACATACTTTAATTTTTGATTCTCTCATGCATGACATTGATGTTCTTAAATCTGAAAACAAAAACAAAGATTTTGTTTTGCATGAATTAGAACTAGAGAATGCCTCCTTGCTTGCTAAAATCAATGGGCATGAATCTTGTTCTAGTTCTACTAATAGAGAGAATGATGTTGCTGCTCTTCATATTGATAGAGATTCTTATTTAACTAAAACTCTTTGCCTAGAAAATGATCTTCTACATGCTAGAGATAACATTAATCAATTGTCTTCTACTATTGCTTCTCTTAAGCATGATAATGATAGTTTAAGATCTTCTTTGCAAAGATTCTTAGTTGGTAAAAAGAATCTTAATCAAATCCTAGACCATACTACTAAACAAATTGGTAGACATGGTTTAGGGTATGATAGTAGTCAAGGGAACAACAAAGATAAAGGACCTCCATTATTCCATGGAGAATCCTCTAGTTCCAAGACTATGGGCACATGCAACTATTGCAATGAATTAGGTCATTATTCTACTTGTTGTCCTTTTAGGAAAGCACCCAAGAGCAATAGGACTTGGGTTGCTAAACTAACCCCTCCGGACCCAAAAACATGATTGGGGACCATTTCATCTTTCTTCTTGTAGGTACTTGCAAATGGATTGACTTGAGGTATTGAATTGCAAATTGTCTTGTCAATCCACATGAAAGAAGAAAGGTGAGATGTGTAGAGGGTGACAACAAGTGGAAAAGCAATGGTAAGCACAAAGGTAATGGTTTTATTGCTTATAACCTATCCTAACTTGTTTTTGTCAAGTTAATGTGCACTATACATATGGTTTTTGAGTCAAAAGTGGTATTTTGTGATTCTCTTCACACTCTTGCTCAAAAACTATTTCTAATGCTTCTATAGTGCATTACTAACTTGCTTAGACATGTTTGGATTTGGTTTGTATATTTATCATGCCTTTAAATATGTTTTTATGAGATATATGTGCTTTTTGACAGCTGCTCTGTCGGTCGAGTTTGCCCTATTGAAACTCGGCCGATAGGCACCAATGGGTGTTGCCAACAGCTGCGATCGGCCGAGTTGCCAATACACAGAACTCGACCGATTACACTGTGCACAGAATATACATTTGGCTTATTGAGTGAGAATTTCCCTCTCAACTAGATTTTCTCAACCAATAGCCTTATTCTTTGGCACTCTCATTTGGTACCTTTATATATGCATATTGCCATGTTCTAAATTGCCTATCTTGCTTACAACTCTATCTCTCTAATTGCTCTAAATTGGTATATCTATATCTTGCAATTTCTTGCTTTGAGTTGTTTTGCAGGTTTTGATGATGATCTCTTTGGATCTCTTGGTTGTGTCTTAAATTGCTTCCGTTGTGCTCTAACTTGCTACATCTATATAGGTGTATATCTTGTGTTTGATACAACCTTGAGGTTCTTAGGGGTAATCATCTTATGGTAAGGATGCATATATAGTGAGTTATATCCTTTCATGCTTCTAAATTTGCATATCTCTTTGTTTGGATATATCTCTAAATCTAATCATAGCTTGCTTTATGTTGCTTATCTCTTTGCTATGATCTAGATCCTACTAGTAGTCCTAACTTGTGATATCATCTACTAGTAGTTCGCATACATGTAGTTCTAACCCTATCAATAAGTGGTATACTTGATCATCTATATGTTATGTTTGTATCTTATCTTATACATGCTCAAGATTGTTCTTTAAATTGCTTATCTACTATCTTGAGTTTCTTGCATAACATTGTGATGCAGGGTTCATAGATCTACATGATATGTAGAAATTGGAGTATTTTTATTATTTTATGCGTTTTTGCTCCAGTTTCAGTTTTTGCTGCAAGTATAGTGTTTTTTATGCAGAAACTACCTTCTGAGCAAGCCATGAGCCCTGATGGTTTTTGATCAAATTCCATCATCTTGAGGGTCAAAATTGTGATTTATTGTTTTTCTGCAGCACTGTATCTTGCATTTTTGGGATGTTCAAGTATATGTTTTAACTTGCTTTTCTTTCTATGCTTGGACAAGACCCTATATGTGCTCTTCTACTCTCCTTATATAACTTTTGTTATCTTCTTTCTCTTAACAAGTGGTGTTTCTTAGTTTCTTCACACCCCCACCTTTTTGAAATGACAAAGGGGGAGAAAGATATGTCTTCTTTTGACAACAGGGAGAAGGCATGTCTTACATGAAGCAAAGAAGCGTGTCCATGTAAAGGGGAGAAGGTAAATGGGAGAAGACATATATGTGTAGAACATATATGAGTAGAAGACATAGTTTCTATAAATGTTATGAAAGCTAACCATGCAGGAGAAATAGCATCAATTGAGGGGGAGTATGAAAACTCCACTAGCATCAATTGAGGGGGAGCATATGAACTCAATTCTACTGAAACCCCTAGGTTCCTCCGAAGGTATGTTTTTACTTACAAGCTTTCAATACATTTATGGAATGGTTTGTCATCTTCAAAAAGGGGGAGAATGTTGACTCAAGGTCAATTAGGTCAATGTTGACTCACGTCTAAATTGACTAAACCCTTGTTTTGATGATGACTAACCATTCCACACATTGGTGTCTAATGCTTCTACATTGAGTTATTTCAGGTTAGGTTTAGACACACTCCAAATGCCCTAACTTGCGCATATCAAATTGGAGAAAAGACAAGTCAACATAGCTACAAGTGTGCAATTTGGGATCTCTATGTAAATGACCTTAGAATTGCTTTGTAATCACTTGTAATGATTGTATGACCTGTAATTAAGCTTAGAAAAATTATTGGGACACAAAAATCCATCATTTGTACAGTTTTTGGAAATTCCAAAATACCCCTTAACAGGGATTTTGTCGGCCGAATTACAAACTCGGCCGATCCATGTATTGAGGAATTTTCTGGGCTGTCGGCCGAGTTTCAATGCCAGGAAACTCGGCCGATCCACTGGTCAGTCAAAACCAAAGGATGACTGATCGGTCGAGTTTCCCCCTGGAAACTCGGCCGACAGATTCCCTGTTGGTTTTGTCACCTAGTGTGTCGGCCGAGTTGCCTTTATTGAAACTCGGCCGATCGGACTGTACTGGAATGCAGAAAAAGCATTTCCAACCGTTGGAGACTTTGTTGGGACCCAAAATAGATCCGTTGCAACTTGTAAAACGGCTAGTTTTCGTTCACAAGTGTTCCCAAAGGCTAAGAGGCATCCCCAGCTATAAATAGGACCCCTTGGGCTTCATTCCAAGGTTGAGCATTCCATGCAAACTCTTTGAGAGGTTCCTATTCTATAGTTGAGTGCTTCCTACAGCCTCCTCTCTCTCTCTAAGCTTAATCACTTGCTTCATCCATTAGAGTGAGTAGGAAATCTGTAAGAGAGCTAGTTCAATTTGTATATCTTGTGAAGCTCTCACTTCCACAACCTCCCCATCTCTCCATTTCAATCATGAAGATGAAGGTTCTCTCTCTTGTCCAAGAGAGGTGAAGAAGAACAAGGGAAGGAGTCCCTTGGTGAAGATCAAGGCCGAAGACTTGGAGCTAGAGTGGGTAAGACCTTGGAGAAGGCAGAAGACTCAAGCTCAAGTGGGTAAGACCTTGGTGGAAAGCTTCTCCGAGTGAAGGTGAAGTCAAAGGCGGAAGATCCAAGAAGAGTGGGTAATTCCTGCAAGGCCGAAGACTTGTGCAAGAGTGGGTAAGTCCTTGGAGAAGGCCGAAGACTCTTGCAAAGTGGGTAAGTCCTTGGTAAGGTTGAAGACTCTTTTGTATTGGATAGGTAAGTCCTTTGTTGGTCATGTATTGTATGTCTTATTAATGAATATAAGAGTGCAATTGGTTGAAGTCCTAGAGGTTGACCTCTCTAGGCAAGTGGACTGACACACTTCTAGTTTGAAGTGTGGAACCACTCTAAATAGCTTGTCTAATTGGTGCATGTTCAATCTCTCTTATCCTTGCTATGCATGATTTAGTTGCACTCAAATTACCTATTTAGCAACCTTATCTTGTCATATAATTTGAAGGTTTAATGAATTTTGTTTAAGTGCTTTCAGCTCTATTCACCCCCCCTCTAGAGCACCCAAGTCACCCATCTAGGATCCAACAAGTGGTATCAGAGCGGGTCTTCTCCAAGCATACTTCCACAAGTAGGAGAAGATGGGTGACTACCTAGGAGGGAGACTCTCGACCAGCCTTCCAATCTTCAATGGGAGCAACTTCCTCTATTGGAGAAGAAGACTTCAATTCTTCATCCAAGGATCAAGTCTCGAGATGTGGCAAATGGTGAACAGCCCATACATTCTACCAAAGACAAACATTGAAGAATGGGATGAAGCCACCTTGATGAAAGCAACCTTGAATGCTAGAGCCATGCATATCCTATATGCCTCCATGACCCCCACCGAGTTCAACCGGATTTCCTCTTGTGAGACGGCCTATGAGGTATGGAGAAAGCTTTGCATCACTTATGAAGGGACGGATCAAGTGAAGGAAAGCAAAGTCTACATGCTCAAGGGGCTGCTTGAAAACTTCAAGATGGGAAAGGAGGAAAGTATAGCCAACATGTACTCAAGGATCAACACCATTGTGAATGGTCTTGCTATTCTAGGTCATCCTATGTCTAGTGGAGAGATCAACTCAAAGATCCTTAGAACTCTTCCCAAGAGGTGGGAATCAAAGGTGACTTCCATTGAAGAAGCAAGGTCACTTAAGGACATCCCCATTGAAGAGCTCATTGGAAATCTACAAGCACATGAAGCCACACTTGACAAGAGGGAGCAAGTTGAAAGACAAGAGAAGAAAGAGCTAAAGAGAATGAAGAAGGCTGAAATGAAGGCTCAAATTGAAGCTATCATGGAACAAGTCTCTCCATCCTCTCAAGCTAAAGAAGATGCCATGTACTCAAAAGGTCGACTATACAAAGGCAAGTCCTCCTCCATCCGGTGCTTCACATGTGGAAAGAAGGGTCACTACAAGGAAGATTGCCCACAAGGCAAAAAGACCCATCTTCACAAGAAGAAATGGCAATCAAGCTCAAGTGAAGATTCAAGTGAAGGATCAAGCTCAAGCTCAAGTGATGAAGGAGAATGCCATTTTGCTCTTATAGCATCAACAAGTGAAGACTCAAGTGAGGTAAACCTAGACTCGTTAGATAAAGAATCTTTAATTGCTATTATTCATGATATTTGTGCCTCTTATAAGTCTTCTAAAAAGAAAAAGAAAAAGCTTGCTAAAATTGTTGATAATTTGCATATAGAACTAGATGATCTTGAATATGCAAATTCTTGCTTGCTTATTGATAAAAATGATTGTCTTGGCCAAGTAGACTCTCTTAAACTTGAAAATGCTAGTTTGCTTGATAAGATTAAATTTCTAGAAGCTCAACCTCTCATGCCTAAATCTAATGAAGAACATACTTTAATTTTTGATTCTCTCATGCATGACATTGATGTTCTTAAATCTGAAAACAAAAACAAAGATTTTGTTTTGCATGAATTAGAACTAGAGAATGCCTCCTTGCTTGCTAAAATCAATGGGCATGAATCTTGTTCTAGTTCTACTAATAGAGAGAATGATGTTGCTGCTCTTCATATTGATAGAGATTCTTATTTAACTAAAACTCTTTGCCTAGAAAATGATCTTCTACATGCTAGAGATAACATTAATCAATTGTCTTCTACTATTGCTTCTCTTAAGCATGATAATGATAGTTTAAGATCTTCTTTGCAAAGATTCTTAGTTGGTAAAAAGAATCTTAATCAAATCCTAGACCATACTACTAAACAAATTGGTAGACATGGTTTAGGGTATGATAGTAGTCAAGGGAACAACAAAGATAAAGGACCTCCATTATTCCATGGAGAATCCTCTAGTTCCAAGACTATGGGCACATGCAACTATTGCAATGAATTAGGTCATTATTCTACTTGTTGTCCTTTTAGGAAAGCACCCAAGAGCAATAGGACTTGGGTTGCTAAACTAACCCCTCCGGACCCAAAAACATGATTGGGGACCATTTCATCTTTCTTCTTGTAGGTACTTGCAAATGGATTGACTTGAGGTATTGAATTGCAAATTGTCTTGTCAATCCACATGAAAGAAGAAAGGTGAGATGTGTAGAGGGTGACAACAAGTGGAAAAGCAATGGTAAGCACAAAGGTAATGGTTTTATTGCTTATAACCTATCCTAACTTGTTTTTGTCAAGTTAATGTGCACTATACATATGGTTTTTGAGTCAAAAGTGGTATTTTGTGATTCTCTTCACACTCTTGCTCAAAAACTATTTCTAATGCTTCTATAGTGCATTACTAACTTGCTTAGACATGTTTGGATTTGGTTTGTATATTTATCATGCCTTTAAATATGTTTTTATGAGATATATGTGCTTTTTGACAGCTGCTCTGTCGGTCGAGTTTGCCCTATTGAAACTCGGCCGATAGGCACCAATGGGTGTTGCCAACAGCTGCGATCGGCCGAGTTGCCAATACACAGAACTCGACCGATTACACTGTGCACAGAATATACATTTGGCTTATTGAGTGAGAATTTCCCTCTCAACTAGATTTTCTCAACCAATAGCCTTATTCTTTGGCACTCTCATTTGGTACCTTTATATATGCATATTGCCATGTTCTAAATTGCCTATCTTGCTTACAACTCTATCTCTCTAATTGCTCTAAATTGGTATATCTATATCTTGCAATTTCTTGCTTTGAGTTGTTTTGCAGGTTTTGATGATGATCTCTTTGGATCTCTTGGTTGTGTCTTAAATTGCTTCCGTTGTGCTCTAACTTGCTACATCTATATAGGTGTATATCTTGTGTTTGATACAACCTTGAGGTTCTTAGGGGTAATCATCTTATGGTAAGGATGCATATATAGTGAGTTATATCCTTTCATGCTTCTAAATTTGCATATCTCTTTGTTTGGATATATCTCTAAATCTAATCATAGCTTGCTTTATGTTGCTTATCTCTTTGCTATGATCTAGATCCTACTAGTAGTCCTAACTTGTGATATCATCTACTAGTAGTTCGCATACATGTAGTTCTAACCCTATCAATAAGTGGTATACTTGATCATCTATATGTTATGTTTGTATCTTATCTTATACATGCTCAAGATTGTTCTTTAAATTGCTTATCTACTATCTTGAGTTTCTTGCATAACATTGTGATGCAGGGTTCATAGATCTACATGATATGTAGAAATTGGAGTATTTTTATTATTTTATGCGTTTTTGCTCCAGTTTCAGTTTTTGCTGCAAGTATAGTGTTTTTTATGCAGAAACTACCTTCATTGCTTCGCCATGAGCCCTGATGGTTTTTGATCAAATTCCATCATCTTGAGGGTCAAAATTGTGATTTATTGTTTTTCTGCAGCACTGTATCTTGCATTTTTGGGATGTTCAAGTATATGTTTTAACTTGCTTTTCTTTCTATGCTTGGACAAGACCCTATATGTGCTCTTCTACTCTCCTTATATAACTTTTGTTATCTTCTTTCTCTTAACAAGTGGTGTTTCTTAGTTTCTTCACACCCCCACCTTTTTGAAATGACAAAGGGGGAGAAAGATATGTCTTCTTTTGACAACAGGGAGAAGGCATGTCTTACATGAAGCAAAGAAGCGTGTCCATGTAAAGGGGAGAAGGTAAATGGGAGAAGACATATATGTGTAGAACATATATGAGTAGAAGACATAGTTTCTATAAATGTTATGAAAGCTAACCATGCAGGAGAAATAGCATCAATTGAGGGGGAGTATGAAAACTCCACTAGCATCAATTGAGGGGGAGCATATGAACTCAATTCTACTGAAACCCCTAGGTTCCTCCGAAGGTATGTTTTTACTTACAAGCTTTCAATACATTTATGGAATGGTTTGTCATCTTCAAAAAGGGGGAGAATGTTGACTCAAGGTCAATTAGGTCAATGTTGACTCACGTCTAAATTGACTAAACCCTTGTTTTGATGATGACTAACCATTCCACACATTGGTGTCTAATGCTTCTACATTGAGTTATTTCAGGTTAGGTTTAGACACACTCCAAATGCCCTAACTTGCGCATATCAAATTGGAGAAAAGACAAGTCAACATAGCTACAAGTGTGCAATTTGGGATCTCTATGTAAATGACCTTAGAATTGCTTTG
This sequence comes from Alisma plantago-aquatica, assembly GCA_963693085.1. Classification (NCBI taxonomy): domain Eukaryota; kingdom Viridiplantae; phylum Streptophyta; class Magnoliopsida; order Alismatales; family Alismataceae; genus Alisma; species Alisma plantago-aquatica. The sequence goes on from OY856411.1 coordinate 478,306,385, forward strand.
TAATCACTTGTAATGATTGTATGACCTGTAATTAAGCTTAGAAAAATTATTGGGACACAAAAATCCATCATTTGTACAGTTTTTGGAAATTCCAAAATACCCCTTAACAGGGATTTTGTCGGCCGAATTACAAACTCGGCCGATCCATGTATTGAGGAATTTTCTGGGCTGTCGGCCGAGTTTCAATGCCAGGAAACTCGGCCGATCCACTGGTCAGTCAAAACCAAAGGATGACTGATCGGTCGAGTTTCCCCCTGGAAACTCGGCCGACAGATTCCCTGTTGGTTTTGTCACCTAGTGTGTCGGCCGAGTTGCCTTTATTGAAACTCGGCCGATCGGACTGTACTGGAATGCAGAAAAAGCATTTCCAACCGTTGGAGACTTTGTTGGGACCCAAAATAGATCCGTTGCAACTTGTAAAACGGCTAGTTTTCGTTCACAAGTGTTCCCAAAGGCTAAGAGGCATCCCCAGCTATAAATAGGACCCCTTGGGCTTCATTCCAAGGTTGAGCATTCCATGCAAACTCTTTGAGAGGTTCCTATTCTATAGTTGAGTGCTTCCTACAGCCTCCTCTCTCTCTCTAAGCTTAATCACTTGCTTCATCCATTAGAGTGAGTAGGAAATCTGTAAGAGAGCTAGTTCAATTTGTATATCTTGTGAAGCTCTCACTTCCACAACCTCCCCATCTCTCCATTTCAATCATGAAGATGAAGGTTCTCTCTCTTGTCCAAGAGAGGTGAAGAAGAACAAGGGAAGGAGTCCCTTGGTGAAGATCAAGGCCGAAGACTTGGAGCTAGAGTGGGTAATACCTTGGAGAAGGCAGAAGACTCAAGCTCAAGTGGGTAAGACCTTGGTGGAAAGCTTCTCCGAGTGAAGGTGAAGTCAAAGGCGGAAGATCCAAGAAGAGTGGGTAATTCCTGCAAGGCCGAAGACTTGTGCAAGAGTGGGTAAGTCCTTGGAGAAGGCCGAAGACTCTTGCAAAGTGGGTAAGTCCTTGGTAAGGTTGAAGACTCTTTTGTATTGGATAGGTAAGTCCTTTGTTGGTCATGTATTGTATGTCTTATTAATGAATATAAGAGTGCAATTGGTTGAAGTCCTAGAGGTTGACCTCTCTAGGCAAGTGGACTGACACACTTCTAGTTTGAAGTGTGGAACCACTCTAAATAGCTTGTCTAATTGGTGCATGTTCAATCTCTCTTATCCTTGCTATGCATGATTTAGTTGCACTCAAATTACCTATTTAGCAACCTTATCTTGTCATATAATTTGAAGGTTTAATGAATTTTGTTTAAGTGCTTTCAGCTCTATTCACCCCCCCTCTAGAGCACCCAAGTCACCCATCTAGGATCCAACAAGTGGTATCAGAGCGGGTCTTCTCCAAGCATACTTCCACAAGTAGGAGAAGATGGGTGACTACCTAGGAGGGAGACTCTCGACCAGCCTTCCAATCTTCAATGGGAGCAACTTCCTCTATTGGAGAAGAAGACTTCAATTCTTCATCCAAGGATCAAGTCTCGAGATGTGGCAAATGGTGAACAGCCCATACATTCTACCAAAGACAAACATTGAAGAATGGGATGAAGCCACCTTGATGAAAGCAACCTTGAATGCTAGAGCCATGCATATCCTATATGCCTCCATGACCCCCACCGAGTTCAACCGGATTTCCTCTTGTGAGACGGCCTATGAGGTATGGAGAAAGCTTTGCATCACTTATGAAGGGACGGATCAAGTGAAGGAAAGCAAAGTCTACATGCTCAAGGGGCTGCTTGAAAACTTCAAGATGGGAAAGGAGGAAAGTATAGCCAACATGTACTCAAGGATCAACACCATTGTGAATGGTCTTGCTATTCTAGGTCATCCTATGTCTAGTGGAGAGATCAACTCAAAGATCCTTAGAACTCTTCCCAAGAGGTGGGAATCAAAGGTGACTTCCATTGAAGAAGCAAGGTCACTTAAGGACATCCCCATTGAAGAGCTCATTGGAAATCTACAAGCACATGAAGCCACACTTGACAAGAGGGAGCAAGTTGAAAGACAAGAGAAGAAAGAGCTAAAGAGAATGAAGAAGGCTGAAATGAAGGCTCAAATTGAAGCTATCATGGAACAAGTCTCTCCATCCTCTCAAGCTAAAGAAGATGCCATGTACTCAAAAGGTCGACTATACAAAGGCAAGTCCTCCTCCATCCGGTGCTTCACATGTGGAAAGAAGGGTCACTACAAGGAAGATTGCCCACAAGGCAAAAAGACCCATCTTCACAAGAAGAAATGGCAATCAAGCTCAAGTGAAGATTCAAGTGAAGGATCAAGCTCAAGCTCAAGTGATGAAGGAGAATGCCATTTTGCTCTTATAGCATCAACAAGTGAAGACTCAAGTGAGGTAAACCTAGACTCGTTAGATAAAGAATCTTTAATTGCTATTATTCATGATATTTGTGCCTCTTATAAGTCTTCTAAAAAGAAAAAGAAAAAGCTTGCTAAAATTGTTGATAATTTGCATATAGAACTAGATGATCTTGAATATGCAAATTCTTGCTTGCTTATTGATAAAAATGATTGTCTTGGCCAAGTAGACTCTCTTAAACTTGAAAATGCTAGTTTGCTTGATAAGATTAAATTTCTAGAAGCTCAACCTCTCATGCCTAAATCTAATGAAGAACATACTTTAATTTTTGATTCTCTCATGCATGACATTGATGTTCTTAAATCTGAAAACAAAAACAAAGATTTTGTTTTGCATGAATTAGAACTAGAGAATGCCTCCTTGCTTGCTAAAATCAATGGGCATGAATCTTGTTCTAGTTCTACTAATAGAGAGAATGATGTTGCTGCTCTTCATATTGATAGAGATTCTTATTTAACTAAAACTCTTTGCCTAGAAAATGATCTTCTACATGCTAGAGATAACATTAATCAATTGTCTTCTACTATTGCTTCTCTTAAGCATGATAATGATAGTTTAAGATCTTCTTTGCAAAGATTCTTAGTTGGTAAAAAGAATCTTAATCAAATCCTAGACCATACTACTAAACAAATTGGTAGACATGGTTTAGGGTATGATAGTAGTCAAGGGAACAACAAAGATAAAGGACCTCCATTATTCCATGGAGAATCCTCTAGTTCCAAGACTATGGGCACATGCAACTATTGCAATGAATTAGGTCATTATTCTACTTGTTGTCCTTTTAGGAAAGCACCCAAGAGCAATAGGACTTGGGTTGCTAAACTAACCCCTCCGGACCCAAAAACATGATTGGGGACCATTTCATCTTTCTTCTTGTAGGTACTTGCAAATGGATTGACTTGAGGTATTGAATTGCAAATTGTCTTGTCAATCCACATGAAAGAAGAAAGGTGAGATGTGTAGAGGGTGACAACAAGTGGAAAAGCAATGGTAAGCACAAAGGTAATGGTTTTATTGCTTATAACCTATCCTAACTTGTTTTTGTCAAGTTAATGTGCACTATACATATGGTTTTTGAGTCAAAAGTGGTATTTTGTGATTCTCTTCACACTCTTGCTCAAAAACTATTTCTAATGCTTCTATAGTGCATTACTAACTTGCTTAGACATGTTTGGATTTGGTTTGTATATTTATCATGCCTTTAAATATGTTTTTATGAGATATATGTGCTTTTTGACAGCTGCTCTGTCGGTCGAGTTTGCCCTATTGAAACTCGGCCGATAGGCACCAATGGGTGTTGCCAACAGCTGCGATCGGCCGAGTTGCCAATACACAGAACTCGACCGATTACACTGTGCACAGAATATACATTTGGCTTATTGAGTGAGAATTTCCCTCTCAACTAGATTTTCTCAACCAATAGCCTTATTCTTTGGCACTCTCATTTGGTACCTTTATATATGCATATTGCCATGTTCTAAATTGCCTATCTTGCTTACAACTCTATCTCTCTAATTGCTCTAAATTGGTATATCTATATCTTGCAATTTCTTGCTTTGAGTTGTTTTGCAGGTTTTGATGATGATCTCTTTGGATCTCTTGGTTGTGTCTTAAATTGCTTCCGTTGTGCTCTAACTTGCTACATCTATATAGGTGTATATCTTGTGTTTGATACAACCTTGAGGTTCTTAGGGGTAATCATCTTATGGTAAGGATGCATATATAGTGAGTTATATCCTTTCATGCTTCTAAATTTGCATATCTCTTTGTTTGGATATATCTCTAAATCTAATCATAGCTTGCTTTATGTTGCTTATCTCTTTGCTATGATCTAGATCCTACTAGTAGTCCTAACTTGTGATATCATCTACTAGTAGTTCGCATACATGTAGTTCTAACCCTATCAATAAGTGGTATACTTGATCATCTATATGTTATGTTTGTATCTTATCTTATACATGCTCAAGATTGTTCTTTAAATTGCTTATCTACTATCTTGAGTTTCTTGCATAACATTGTGATGCAGGGTTCATAGATCTACATGATATGTAGAAATTGGAGTATTTTTATTATTTTATGCGTTTTTGCTCCAGTTTCAGTTTTTGCTGCAAGTATAGTGTTTTTTATGCAGAAACTACCTTCTGAGCAAGCCATGAGCCCTGATGGTTTTTGATCAAATTCCATCATCTTGAGGGTCAAAATTGTGATTTATTGTTTTTCTGCAGCACTGTATCTTGCATTTTTGGGATGTTCAAGTATATGTTTTAACTTGCTTTTCTTTCTATGCTTGGACAAGACCCTATATGTGCTCTTCTACTCTCCTTATATAACTTTTGTTATCTTCTTTCTCTTAACAAGTGGTGTTTCTTAGTTTCTTCACACCCCCACCTTTTTGAAATGACAAAGGGGGAGAAAGATATGTCTTCTTTTGACAACAGGGAGAAGGCATGTCTTACATGAAGCAAAGAAGCGTGTCCATGTAAAGGGGAGAAGGTAAATGGGAGAAGACATATATGTGTAGAACATATATGAGTAGAAGACATAGTTTCTATAAATGTTATGAAAGCTAACCATGCAGGAGAAATAGCATCAATTGAGGGGGAGTATGAAAACTCCACTAGCATCAATTGAGGGGGAGCATATGAACTCAATTCTACTGAAACCCCTAGGTTCCTCCGAAGGTATGTTTTTACTTACAAGCTTTCAATACATTTATGGAATGGTTTGTCATCTTCAAAAAGGGGGAGAATGTTGACTCAAGGTCAATTAGGTCAATGTTGACTCACGTCTAAATTGACTAAACCCTTGTTTTGATGATGACTAACCATTCCACACATTGGTGTCTAATGCTTCTACATTGAGTTATTTCAGGTTAGGTTTAGACACACTCCAAATGCCCTAACTTGCGCATATCAAATTGGAGAAAAGACAAGTCAACATAGCTACAAGTGTGCAATTTGGGATCTCTATGTAAATGACCTTAGAATTGCTTTGTAATCACTTGTAATGATTGTATGACCTGTAATTAAGCTTAGAAAAATTATTGGGACACAAAAATCCATCATTTGTACAGTTTTTGGAAATTCCAAAATACCCCTTAACAGGGATTTTGTCGGCCGAATTACAAACTCGGCCGATCCATGTATTGAGGAATTTTCTGGGCTGTCGGCCGAGTTTCAATGCCAGGAAACTCGGCCGATCCACTGGTCAGTCAAAACCAAAGGATGACTGATCGGTCGAGTTTCCCCCTGGAAACTCGGCCGACAGATTCCCTGTTGGTTTTGTCACCTAGTGTGTCGGCCGAGTTGCCTTTATTGAAACTCGGCCGATCGGACTGTACTGGAATGCAGAAAAAGCATTTCCAACCGTTGGAGACTTTGTTGGGACCCAAAATAGATCCGTTGCAACTTGTAAAACGGCTAGTTTTCGTTCACAAGTGTTCCCAAAGGCTAAGAGGCATCCCCAGCTATAAATAGGACCCCTTGGGCTTCATTCCAAGGTTGAGCATTCCATGCAAACTCTTTGAGAGGTTCCTATTCTATAGTTGAGTGCTTCCTACAGCCTCCTCTCTCTCTCTAAGCTTAATCACTTGCTTCATCCATTAGAGTGAGTAGGAAATCTGTAAGAGAGCTAGTTCAATTTGTATATCTTGTGAAGCTCTCACTTCCACAACCTCCCCATCTCTCCATTTCAATCATGAAGATGAAGGTTCTCTCTCTTGTCCAAGAGAGGTGAAGAAGAACAAGGGAAGGAGTCCCTTGGTGAAGATCAAGGCCGAAGACTTGGAGCTAGAGTGGGTAAGACCTTGGAGAAGGCAGAAGACTCAAGCTCAAGTGGGTAAGACCTTGGTGGAAAGCTTCTCCGAGTGAAGGTGAAGTCAAAGGCGGAAGATCCAAGAAGAGTGGGTAATTCCTGCAAGGCCGAAGACTTGTGCAAGAGTGGGTAAGTCCTTGGAGAAGGCCGAAGACTCTTGCAAAGTGGGTAAGTCCTTGGTAAGGTTGAAGACTCTTTTGTATTGGATAGGTAAGTCCTTTGTTGGTCATGTATTGTATGTCTTATTAATGAATATAAGAGTGCAATTGGTTGAAGTCCTAGAGGTTGACCTCTCTAGGCAAGTGGACTGACACACTTCTAGTTTGAAGTGTGGAACCACTCTAAATAGCTTGTCTAATTGGTGCATGTTCAATCTCTCTTATCCTTGCTATGCATGATTTAGTTGCACTCAAATTACCTATTTAGCAACCTTATCTTGTCATATAATTTGAAGGTTTAATGAATTTTGTTTAAGTGCTTTCAGCTCTATTCACCCCCCCTCTAGAGCACCCAAGTCACCCATCTAGGATCCAACAAGTGGTATCAGAGCGGGTCTTCTCCAAGCATACTTCCACAAGTAGGAGAAGATGGGTGACTACCTAGGAGGGAGACTCTCGACCAGCCTTCCAATCTTCAATGGGAGCAACTTCCTCTATTGGAGAAGAAGACTTCAATTCTTCATCCAAGGATCAAGTCTCGAGATGTGGCAAATGGTGAACAGCCCATACATTCTACCAAAGACAAACATTGAAGAATGGGATGAAGCCACCTTGATGAAAGCAACCTTGAATGCTAGAGCCATGCATATCCTATATGCCTCCATGACCCCCACCGAGTTCAACCGGATTTCCTCTTGTGAGACGGCCTATGAGGTATGGAGAAAGCTTTGCATCACTTATGAAGGGACGGATCAAGTGAAGGAAAGCAAAGTCTACATGCTCAAGGGGCTGCTTGAAAACTTCAAGATGGGAAAGGAGGAAAGTATAGCCAACATGTACTCAAGGATCAACACCATTGTGAATGGTCTTGCTATTCTAGGTCATCCTATGTCTAGTGGAGAGATCAACTCAAAGATCCTTAGAACTCTTCCCAAGAGGTGGGAATCAAAGGTGACTTCCATTGAAGAAGCAAGGTCACTTAAGGACATCCCCATTGAAGAGCTCATTGGAAATCTACAAGCACATGAAGCCACACTTGACAAGAGGGAGCAAGTTGAAAGACAAGAGAAGAAAGAGCTAAAGAGAATGAAGAAGGCTGAAATGAAGGCTCAAATTGAAGCTATCATGGAACAAGTCTCTCCATCCTCTCAAGCTAAAGAAGATGCCATGTACTCAAAAGGTCGACTATACAAAGGCAAGTCCTCCTCCATCCGGTGCTTCACATGTGGAAAGAAGGGTCACTACAAGGAAGATTGCCCACAAGGCAAAAAGACCCATCTTCACAAGAAGAAATGGCAATCAAGCTCAAGTGAAGATTCAAGTGAAGGATCAAGCTCAAGCTCAAGTGATGAAGGAGAATGCCATTTTGCTCTTATAGCATCAACAAGTGAAGACTCAAGTGAGGTAAACCTAGACTCGTTAGATAAAGAATCTTTAATTGCTATTATTCATGATATTTGTGCCTCTTATAAGTCTTCTAAAAAGAAAAAGAAAAAGCTTGCTAAAATTGTTGATAATTTGCATATAGAACTAGATGATCTTGAATATGCAAATTCTTGCTTGCTTATTGATAAAAATGATTGTCTTGGCCAAGTAGACTCTCTTAAACTTGAAAATGCTAGTTTGCTTGATAAGATTAAATTTCTAGAAGCTCAACCTCTCATGCCTAAATCTAATGAAGAACATACTTTAATTTTTGATTCTCTCATGCATGACATTGATGTTCTTAAATCTGAAAACAAAAACAAAGATTTTGTTTTGCATGAATTAGAACTAGAGAATGCCTCCTTGCTTGCTAAAATCAATGGGCATGAATCTTGTTCTAGTTCTACTAATAGAGAGAATGATGTTGCTGCTCTTCATATTGATAGAGATTCTTATTTAACTAAAACTCTTTGCCTAGAAAATGATCTTCTACATGCTAGAGATAACATTAATCAATTGTCTTCTACTATTGCTTCTCTTAAGCATGATAATGATAGTTTAAGATCTTCTTTGCAAAGATTCTTAGTTGGTAAAAAGAATCTTAATCAAATCCTAGACCATACTACTAAACAAATTGGTAGACATGGTTTAGGGTATGATAGTAGTCAAGGGAACAACAAAGATAAAGGACCTCCATTATTCCATGGAGAATCCTCTAGTTCCAAGACTATGGGCACATGCAACTATTGCAATGAATTAGGTCATTATTCTACTTGTTGTCCTTTTAGGAAAGCACCCAAGAGCAATAGGACTTGGGTTGCTAAACTAACCCCTCCGGACCCAAAAACATGATTGGGGACCATTTCATCTTTCTTCTTGTAGGTACTTGCAAATGGATTGACTTGAGGTATTGAATTGCAAATTGTCTTGTCAATCCACATGAAAGAAGAAAGGTGAGATGTGTAGAGGGTGACAACAAGTGGAAAAGCAATGGTAAGCACAAAGGTAATGGTTTTATTGCTTATAACCTATCCTAACTTGTTTTTGTCAAGTTAATGTGCACTATACATATGGTTTTTGAGTCAAAAGTGGTATTTTGTGATTCTCTTCACACTCTTGCTCAAAAACTATTTCTAATGCTTCTATAGTGCATTACTAACTTGCTTAGACATGTTTGGATTTGGTTTGTATATTTATCATGCCTTTAAATATGTTTTTATGAGATATATGTGCTTTTTGACAGCTGCTCTGTCGGTCGAGTTTGCCCTATTGAAACTCGGCCGATAGGCACCAATGGGTGTTGCCAACAGCTGCGATCGGCCGAGTTGTCAATACACAGAACTCGACCGATTACACTGTGCACAGAATATACATTTGGCTTATTGAGTGAGAATTTCCCTCTCAACTAGATTTTCTCAACCAATAGCCTTATTCTTTGGCACTCTCATTTGGTACCTTTATATATGCATATTGCCATGTTCTAAATTGCCTATCTTGCTTACAACTCTATCTCTCTAATTGCTCTAAATTGGTATATCTATATCTTGCAATTTCTTGCTTTGAGTTGTTTTGCAGGTTTTGATGATGATCTCTTTGGATCTCTTGGTTGTGTCTTAAATTGCTTCCGTTGTGCTCTAACTTGCTACATCTATATAGGTGTATATCTTGTGTTTGATACAACCTTGAGGTTCTTAGGGGTAATCATCTTATGGTAAGGATGCATATATAGTGAGTTATATCCTTTCATGCTTCTAAATTTGCATATCTCTTTGTTTGGATATATCTCTAAATCTAATCATAGCTTGCTTTATGTTGCTTATCTCTTTGCTATGATCTAGATCCTACTAGTAGTCCTAACTTGTGATATCATCTACTAGTAGTTCGCATACATGTAGTTCTAACCCTATCAATAAGTGGTATACTTGATCATCTATATGTTATGTTTGTATCTTATCTTATACATGCTCAAGATTGTTCTTTAAATTGCTTATCTACTATCTTGAGTTTCTTGCATAACATTGTGATGCAGGGTTCATAGATCTACATGATATGTAGAAATTGGAGTATTTTTATTATTTTATGCGTTTTTGCTCCAGTTTCAGTTTTTGCTGCAAGTATAGTGTTTTTTATGCAGAAACTACCTTCTGAGCAAGCCATGAGCCCTGATGGTTTTTGATCAAATTCCATCATCTTGAGGGTCAAAATTGTGATTTATTGTTTTTCTGCAGCACTGTATCTTGCATTTTTGGGATGTTCAAGTATATGTTTTAACTTGCTTTTCTTTCTATGCTTGGACAAGACCCTATATGTGCTCTTCTACTCTCCTTATATAACTTTTGTTATCTTCTTTCTCTTAACAAGTGGTGTTTCTTAGTTTCTTCACACCCCCACCTTTTTGAAATGACAAAGGGGGAGAAAGATATGTCTTCTTTTGACAACAGGGAGAAGGCATGTCTTACATGAAGCAAAGAAGCGTGTCCATGTAAAGGGGAGAAGGTAAATGGGAGAAGACATATATGTGTAGAACATATATGAGTAGAAGACATAGTTTCTATAAATGTTATGAAAGCTAACCATGCAGGAGAAATAGCATCAATTGAGGGGGAGTATGAAAACTCCACTAGCATCAATTGAGGGGGAGCATATGAACTCAATTCTACTGAAACCCCTAGGTTCCTCCGAAGGTATGTTTTTACTTACAAGCTTTCAATACATTTATGGAATGGTTTGTCATCTTCAAAAAGGGGGAGAATGTTGACTCAAGGTCAATTAGGTCAATGTTGACTCACGTCTAAATTGACTAAACCCTTGTTTTGATGATGACTAACCATTCCACACATTGGTGTCTAATGCTTCTACATTGAGTTATTTCAGGTTAGGTTTAGACACACTCCAAATGCCCTAACTTGCGCATATCAAATTGGAGAAAAGACAAGTCAACATAGCTACAAGTGTGCAATTTGGGATCTCTATGTAAATGACCTTAGAATTGCTTTGTAATCACTTGTAATGATTGTATGACCTGTAATTAAGCTTAGAAAAATTATTGGGACACAAAAATCCATCATTTGTACAGTTTTTGGAAATTCCAAAATACCCCTTAACAGGGATTTTGTCGGCCGAATTACAAACTCGGCCGATCCATGTATTGAGGAATTTTCTGGGCTGTCGGCCGAGTTTCAATGCCAGGAAACTCGGCCGATCCACTGGTCAGTCAAAACCAAAGGATGACTGATCGGTCGAGTTTCCCCCTGGAAACTCGGCCGACAGATTCCCTGTTGGTTTTGTCACCTAGTGTGTCGGCCGAGTTGCCTTTATTGAAACTCGGCCGATCGGACTGTACTGGAATGCAGAAAAAGCATTTCCAACCGTTGGAGACTTTGTTGGGACCCAAAATAGATCCGTTGCAACTTGTAAAACGGCTAGTTTTCGTTCACAAGTGTTCCCAAAGGCTAAGAGGCATCCCCAGCTATAAATAGGACCCCTTGGGCTTCATTCCAAGGTTGAGCATTCCATGCAAACTCTTTGAGAGGTTCCTATTCTATAGTTGAGTGCTTCCTACAGCCTCCTCTCTCTCTCTAAGCTTAATCACTTGCTTCATCCATTAGAGTGAGTAGGAAATCTGTAAGAGAGCTAGTTCAATTTGTATATCTTGTGAAGCTCTCACTTCCACAACCTCCCCATCTCTCCATTTCAATCATGAAGATGAAGGTTCTCTCTCTTGTCCAAGAGAGGTGAAGAAGAACAAGGGAAGGAGTCCCTTGGTGAAGATCAAGGCCGAAGACTTGGAGCTAGAGTGGGTAAGACCTTGGAGAAGGCAGAAGACTCAAGCTCAAGTGGGTAAGACCTTGGTGGAAAGCTTCTCCGAGTGAAGGTGAAGTCAAAGGCGGAAGATCCAAGAAGAGTGGGTAATTCCTGCAAGGCCGAAGACTTGTGCAAGAGTGGGTAAGTCCTTGGAGAAGGCCGAAGACTCTTGCAAAGTGGGTAAGTCCTTGGTAAGGTTGAAGACTCTTTTGTATTGGATAGGTAAGTCCTTTGTTGGTCATGTATTGTATGTCTTATTAATGAATATAAGAGTGCAATTGGTTGAAGTCCTAGAGGTTGACCTCTCTAGGCAAGTGGACTGACACACTTCTAGTTTGAAGTGTGGAACCACTCTAAATAGCTTGTCTAATTGGTGCATGTTCAATCTCTCTTATCCTTGCTATGCATGATTTAGTTGCACTCAAATTACCTATTTAGCAACCTTATCTTGTCATATAATTTGAAGGTTTAATGAATTTTGTTTAAGTGCTTTCAGCTCTATTCACCCCCCCTCTAGAGCACCCAAGTCACCCATCTAGGATCCAACAAGTGGTATCAGAGCGGGTCTTCTCCAAGCATACTTCCACAAGTAGGAGAAGATGGGTGACTACCTAGGAGGGAGACTCTCGACCAGCCTTCCAATCTTCAATGGGAGCAACTTCCTCTATTGGAGAAGAAGACTTCAATTCTTCATCCAAGGATCAAGTCTCGAGATGTGGCAAATGGTGAACAGCCCATACATTCTACCAAAGACAAACATTGAAGAATGGGATGAAGCCACCTTGATGAAAGCAACCTTGAATGCTAGAGCCATGCATATCCTATATGCCTCCATGACCCCCACCGAGTTCAACCGGATTTCCTCTTGTGAGACGGCCTATGAGGTATGGAGAAAGCTTTGCATCACTTATGAAGGGACGGATCAAGTGAAGGAAAGCAAAGTCTACATGCTCAAGGGGCTGCTTGAAAACTTCAAGATGGGAAAGGAGGAAAGTATAGCCAACATGTACTCAAGGATCAACACCATTGTGAATGGTCTTGCTATTCTAGGTCATCCTATGTCTAGTGGAGAGATCAACTCAAAGATCCTTAGAACTCTTCCCAAGAGGTGGGAATCAAAGGTGACTTCCATTGAAGAAGCAAGGTCACTTAAGGACATCCCCATTGAAGAGCTCATTGGAAATCTACAAGCACATGAAGCCACACTTGACAAGAGGGAGCAAGTTGAAAGACAAGAGAAGAAAGAGCTAAAGAGAATGAAGAAGGCTGAAATGAAGGCTCAAATTGAAGCTATCATGGAACAAGTCTCTCCATCCTCTCAAGCTAAAGAAGATGCCATGTACTCAAAAGGTCGACTATACAAAGGCAAGTCCTCCTCCATCCGGTGCTTCACATGTGGAAAGAAGGGTCACTACAAGGAAGATTGCCCACAAGGCAAAAAGACCCATCTTCACAAGAAGAAATGGCAATCAAGCTCAAGTGAAGATTCAAGTGAAGGATCAAGCTCAAGCTCAAGTGATGAAGGAGAATGCCATTTTGCTCTTATAGCATCAACAAGTGAAGACTCAAGTGAGGTAAACCTAGACTCGTTAGATAAAGAATCTTTAATTGCTATTATTCATGATATTTGTGCCTCTTATAAGTCTTCTAAAAAGAAAAAGAAAAAGCTTGCTAAAATTGTTGATAATTTGCATATAGAACTAGATGATCTTGAATATGCAAATTCTTGCTTGCTTATTGATAAAAATGATTGTCTTGGCCAAGTAGACTCTCTTAAACTTGAAAATGCTAGTTTGCTTGATAAGATTAAATTTCTAGAAGCTCAACCTCTCATGCCTAAATCTAATGAAGAACATACTTTAATTTTTGATTCTCTCATGCATGACATTGATGTTCTTAAATCTGAAAACAAAAACAAAGATTTTGTTTTGCATGAATTAGAACTAGAGAATGCCTCCTTGCTTGCTAAAATCAATGGGCATGAATCTTGTTCTAGTTCTACTAATAGAGAGAATGATGTTGCTGCTCTTCATATTGATAGAGATTCTTATTTAACTAAAACTCTTTGCCTAGAAAATGATCTTCTACATGCTAGAGATAACATTAATCAATTGTCTTCTACTATTGCTTCTCTTAAGCATGATAATGATAGTTTAAGATCTTCTTTGCAAAGATTCTTAGTTGGTAAAAAGAATCTTAATCAAATCCTAGACCATACTACTAAACAAATTGGTAGACATGGTTTAGGGTATGATAGTAGTCAAGGGAACAACAAAGATAAAGGACCTCCATTATTCCATGGAGAATCCTCTAGTTCCAAGACTATGGGCACATGCAACTATTGCAATGAATTAGGTCATTATTCTACTTGTTGTCCTTTTAGGAAAGCACCCAAGAGCAATAGGACTTGGGTTGCTAAACTAACCCCTCCGGACCCAAAAACATGATTGGGGACCATTTCATCTTTCTTCTTGTAGGTACTTGCAAATGGATTGACTTGAGGTATTGAATTGCAAATTGTCTTGTCAATCCACATGAAAGAAGAAAGGTGAGATGTGTAGAGGGTGACAACAAGTGGAAAAGCAATGGTAAGCACAAAGGTAATGGTTTTATTGCTTATAACCTATCCTAACTTGTTTTTGTCAAGTTAATGTGCACTATACATATGGTTTTTGAGTCAAAAGTGGTATTTTGTGATTCTCTTCACACTCTTGCTCAAAAACTATTTCTAATGCTTCTATAGTGCATTACTAACTTGCTTAGACATGTTTGGATTTGGTTTGTATATTTATCATGCCTTTAAATATGTTTTTATGAGATATATGTGCTTTTTGACAGCTGCTCTGTCGGTCGAGTTTGCCCTATTGAAACTCGGCCGATAGGCACCAATGGGTGTTGCCAACAGCTGCGATCGGCCGAGTTGCCAATACACAGAACTCGACCGATTACACTGTGCACAGAATATACATTTGGCTTATTGAGTGAGAATTTCCCTCTCAACTAGATTTTCTCAACCAATAGCCTTATTCTTTGGCACTCTCATTTGGTACCTTTATATATGCATATTGCCATGTTCTAAATTGCCTATCTTGCTTACAACTCTATCTCTCTAATTGCTCTAAATTGGTATATCTATATCTTGCAATTTCTTGCTTTGAGTTGTTTTGCAGGTTTTGATGATGATCTCTTTGGATCTCTTGGTTGTGTCTTAAATTGCTTCCGTTGTGCTCTAACTTGCTACATCTATATAGGTGTATATCTTGTGTTTGATACAACCTTGAGGTTCTTAGGGGTAATCATCTTATGGTAAGGATGCATATATAGTGAGTTATATCCTTTCATGCTTCTAAATTTGCATATCTCTTTGTTTGGATATATCTCTAAATCTAATCATAGCTTGCTTTATGTTGCTTATCTCTTTGCTATGATCTAGATCCTACTAGTAGTCCTAACTTGTGATATCATCTACTAGTAGTTCGCATACATGTAGTTCTAACCCTATCAATAAGTGGTATACTTGATCATCTATATGTTATGTTTGTATCTTATCTTATACATGCTCAAGATTGTTCTTTAAATTGCTTATCTACTATCTTGAGTTTCTTGCATAACATTGTGATGCAGGGTTCATAGATCTACATGATATGTAGAAATTGGAGTATTTTTATTATTTTATGCGTTTTTGCTCCAGTTTCAGTTTTTGCTGCAAGTATAGTGTTTTTTATGCAGAAACTACCTTCTGAGCAAGCCATGAGCCCTGATGGTTTTTGATCAAATTCCATCATCTTGAGGGTCAAAATTGTGATTTATTGTTTTTCTGCAGCACTGTATCTTGCATTTTTGGGATGTTCAAGTATATGTTTTAACTTGCTTTTCTTTCTATGCTTGGACAAGACCCTATATGTGCTCTTCTACTCTCCTTATATAACTTTTGTTATCTTCTTTCTCTTAACAAGTGGTGTTTCTTAGTTTCTTCACACCCCCACCTTTTTGAAATGACAAAGGGGGAGAAAGATATGTCTTCTTTTGACAACAGGGAGAAGGCATGTCTTACATGAAGCAAAGAAGCGTGTCCATGTAAAGGGGAGAAGGTAAATGGGAGAAGACATATATGTGTAGAACATATATGAGTAGAAGACATAGTTTCTATAAATGTTATGAAAGCTAACCATGCAGGAGAAATAGCATCAATTGAGGGGGAGTATGAAAACTCCACTAGCATCAATTGAGGGGGAGCATATGAACTCAATTCTACTGAAACCCCTAGGTTCCTCCGAAGGTATGTTTTTACTTACAAGCTTTCAATACATTTATGGAATGGTTTGTCATCTTCAAAAAGGGGGAGAATGTTGACTCAAGGTCAATTAGGTCAATGTTGACTCACGTCTAAATTGACTAAACCCTTGTTTTGATGATGACTAACCATTCCACACATTGGTGTCTAATGCTTCTACATTGAGTTATTTCAGGTTAGGTTTAGACACACTCCAAATGCCCTAACTTGCGCATATCAAATTGGAGAAAAGACAAGTCAACATAGCTACAAGTGTGCAATTTGGGATCTCTATGTAAATGACCTTAGAATTGCTTTGTAATCACTTGTAATGATTGTATGACCTGTAATTAAGCTTAGAAAAATTATTGGGACACAAAAATCCATCATTTGTACAGTTTTTGGAAATTCCAAAATACCCCTTAACAGGGATTTTGTCGGCCGAATTACAAACTCGGCCGATCCATGTATTGAGGAATTTTCTGGGCTGTCGGCCGAGTTTCAATGCCAGGAAACTCGGCCGATCCACTGGTCAGTCAAAACCAAAGGATGACTGATCGGTCGAGTTTCCCCCTGGAAACTCGGCCGACAGATTCCCTGTTGGTTTTGTCACCTAGTGTGTCGGCCGAGTTGCCTTTATTGAAACTCGGCCGATCGGACTGTACTGGAATGCAGAAAAAGCATTTCCAACCGTTGGAGACTTTGTTGGGACCCAAAATAGATCCGTTGCAACTTGTAAAACGGCTAGTTTTCGTTCACAAGTGTTCCCAAAGGCTAAGAGGCATCCCCAGCTATAAATAGGACCCCTTGGGCTTCATTCCAAGGTTGAGCATTCCATGCAAACTCTTTGAGAGGTTCCTATTCTATAGTTGAGTGCTTCCTACAGCCTCCTCTCTCTCTCTAAGCTTAATCACTTGCTTCATCCATTAGAGTGAGTAGGAAATCTGTAAGAGAGCTAGTTCAATTTGTATATCTTGTGAAGCTCTCACTTCCACAACCTCCCCATCTCTCCATTTCAATCATGAAGATGAAGGTTCTCTCTCTTGTCCAAGAGAGGTGAAGAAGAACAAGGGAAGGAGTCCCTTGGTGAAGATCAAGGCCGAAGACTTGGAGCTAGAGTGGGTAAGACCTTGGAGAAGGCAGAAGACTCAAGCTCAAGTGGGTAAGACCTTGGTGGAAAGCTTCTCCGAGTGAAGGTGAAGTCAAAGGCGGAAGATCCAAGAAGAGTGGGTAATTCCTGCAAGGCCGAAGACTTGTGCAAGAGTGGGTAAGTCCTTGGAGAAGGCCGAAGACTCTTGCAAAGTGGGTAAGTCCTTGGTAAGGTTGAAGACTCTTTTGTATTGGATAGGTAAGTCCTTTGTTGGTCATGTATTGTATGTCTTATTAATGAATATAAGAGTGCAATTGGTTGAAGTCCTAGAGGTTGACCTCTCTAGGCAAGTGGACTGACACACTTCTAGTTTGAAGTGTGGAACCACTCTAAATAGCTTGTCTAATTGGTGCATGTTCAATCTCTCTTATCCTTGCTATGCATGATTTAGTTGCACTCAAATTACCTATTTAGCAACCTTATCTTGTCATATAATTTGAAGGTTTAATGAATTTTGTTTAAGTGCTTTCAGCTCTATTCACCCCCCCTCTAGAGCACCCAAGTCACCCATCTAGGATCCAACAAGTGGTATCAGAGCGGGTCTTCTCCAAGCATACTTCCACAAGTAGGAGAAGATGGGTGACTACCTAGGAGGGAGACTCTCGACCAGCCTTCCAATCTTCAATGGGAGCAACTTCCTCTATTGGAGAAGAAGACTTCAATTCTTCATCCAAGGATCAAGTCTCGAGATGTGGCAAATGGTGAACAGCCCATACATTCTACCAAAGACAAACATTGAAGAATGGGATGAAGCCACCTTGATGAAAGCAACCTTGAATGCTAGAGCCATGCATATCCTATATGCCTCCATGACCCCCACCGAGTTCAACCGGATTTCCTCTTGTGAGACGGCCTATGAGGTATGGAGAAAGCTTTGCATCACTTATGAAGGGACGGATCAAGTGAAGGAAAGCAAAGTCTACATGCTCAAGGGGCTGCTTGAAAACTTCAAGATGGGAAAGGAGGAAAGTATAGCCAACATGTACTCAAGGATCAACACCATTGTGAATGGTCTTGCTATTCTAGGTCATCCTATGTCTAGTGGAGAGATCAACTCAAAGATCCTTAGAACTCTTCCCAAGAGGTGGGAATCAAAGGTGACTTCCATTGAAGAAGCAAGGTCACTTAAGGACATCCCCATTGAAGAGCTCATTGGAAATCTACAAGCACATGAAGCCACACTTGACAAGAGGGAGCAAGTTGAAAGACAAGAGAAGAAAGAGCTAAAGAGAATGAAGAAGGCTGAAATGAAGGCTCAAATTGAAGCTATCATGGAACAAGTCTCTCCATCCTCTCAAGCTAAAGAAGATGCCATGTACTCAAAAGGTCGACTATACAAAGGCAAGTCCTCCTCCATCCGGTGCTTCACATGTGGAAAGAAGGGTCACTACAAGGAAGATTGCCCACAAGGCAAAAAGACCCATCTTCACAAGAAGAAATGGCAATCAAGCTCAAGTGAAGATTCAAGTGAAGGATCAAGCTCAAGCTCAAGTGATGAAGGAGAATGCCATTTTGCTCTTATAGCATCAACAAGTGAAGACTCAAGTGAGGTAAACCTAGACTCGTTAGATAAAGAATCTTTAATTGCTATTATTCATGATATTTGTGCCTCTTATAAGTCTTCTAAAAAGAAAAAGAAAAAGCTTGCTAAAATTGTTGATAATTTGCATATAGAACTAGATGATCTTGAATATGCAAATTCTTGCTTGCTTATTGATAAAAATGATTGTCTTGGCCAAGTAGACTCTCTTAAACTTGAAAATGCTAGTTTGCTTGATAAGATTAAATTTCTAGAAGCTCAACCTCTCATGCCTAAATCTAATGAAGAACATACTTTAATTTTTGATTCTCTCATGCATGACATTGATGTTCTTAAATCTGAAAACAAAAACAAAGATTTTGTTTTGCATGAATTAGAACTAGAGAATGCCTCCTTGCTTGCTAAAATCAATGGGCATGAATCTTGTTCTAGTTCTACTAATAGAGAGAATGATGTTGCTGCTCTTCATATTGATAGAGATTCTTATTTAACTAAAACTCTTTGCCTAGAAAATGATCTTCTACATGCTAGAGATAACATTAATCAATTGTCTTCTACTATTGCTTCTCTTAAGCATGATAATGATAGTTTAAGATCTTCTTTGCAAAGATTCTTAGTTGGTAAAAAGAATCTTAATCAAATCCTAGACCATACTACTAAACAAATTGGTAGACATGGTTTAGGGTATGATAGTAGTCAAGGGAACAACAAAGATAAAGGACCTCCATTATTCCATGGAGAATCCTCTAGTTCCAAGACTATGGGCACATGCAACTATTGCAATGAATTAGGTCATTATTCTACTTGTTGTCCTTTTAGGAAAGCACCCAAGAGCAATAGGACTTGGGTTGCTAAACTAACCCCTCCGGACCCAAAAACATGATTGGGGACCATTTCATCTTTCTTCTTGTAGGTACTTGCAAATGGATTGACTTGAGGTATTGAATTGCAAATTGTCTTGTCAATCCACATGAAAGAAGAAAGGTGAGATGTGTAGAGGGTGACAACAAGTGGAAAAGCAATGGTAAGCACAAAGGTAATGGTTTTATTGCTTATAACCTATCCTAACTTGTTTTTGTCAAGTTAATGTGCACTATACATATGGTTTTTGAGTCAAAAGTGGTATTTTGTGATTCTCTTCACACTCTTGCTCAAAAACTATTTCTAATGCTTCTATAGTGCATTACTAACTTGCTTAGACATGTTTGGATTTGGTTTGTATATTTATCATGCCTTTAAATATGTTTTTATGAGATATATGTGCTTTTTGACAGCTGCTCTGTCGGTCGAGTTTGCCCTATTGAAACTCGGCCGATAGGCACCAATGGGTGTTGCCAACAGCTGCGATCGGCCGAGTTGCCAATACACAGAACTCGACCGATTACACTGTGCACAGAATATACATTTGGCTTATTGAGTGAGAATTTCCCTCTCAACTAGATTTTCTCAACCAATAGCCTTATTCTTTGGCACTCTCATTTGGTACCTTTATATATGCATATTGCCATGTTCTAAATTGCCTATCTTGCTTACAACTCTATCTCTCTAATTGCTCTAAATTGGTATATCTATATCTTGCAATTTCTTGCTTTGAGTTGTTTTGCAGGTTTTGATGATGATCTCTTTGGATCTCTTGGTTGTGTCTTAAATTGCTTCCGTTGTGCTCTAACTTGCTACATCTATATAGGTGTATATCTTGTGTTTGATACAACCTTGAGGTTCTTAGGGGTAATCATCTTATGGTAAGGATGCATATATAGTGAGTTATATCCTTTCATGCTTCTAAATTTGCATATCTCTTTGTTTGGATATATCTCTAAATCTAATCATAGCTTGCTTTATGTTGCTTATCTCTTTGCTATGATCTAGATCCTACTAGTAGTCCTAACTTGTGATATCATCTACTAGTAGTTCGCATACATGTAGTTCTAACCCTATCAATAAGTGGTATACTTGATCATCTATATGTTATGTTTGTATCTTATCTTATACATGCTCAAGATTGTTCTTTAAATTGCTTATCTACTATCTTGAGTTTCTTGCATAACATTGTGATGCAGGGTTCATAGATCTACATGATATGTAGAAATTGGAGTATTTTTATTATTTTATGCGTTTTTGCTCCAGTTTCAGTTTTTGCTGCAAGTATAGTGTTTTTTATGCAGAAACTACCTTCTGAGCAAGCCATGAGCCCTGATGGTTTTTGATCAAATTCCATCATCTTGAGGGTCAAAATTGTGATTTATTGTTTTTCTGCAGCACTGTATCTTGCATTTTTGGGATGTTCAAGTATATGTTTTAACTTGCTTTTCTTTCTATGCTTGGACAAGACCCTATATGTGCTCTTCTACTCTCCTTATATAACTTTTGTTATCTTCTTTCTCTTAACAAGTGGTGTTTCTTAGTTTCTTCACACCCCCACCTTTTTGAAATGACAAAGGGGGAGAAAGATATGTCTTCTTTTGACAACAGGGAGAAGGCATGTCTTACATGAAGCAAAGAAGCGTGTCCATGTAAAGGGGAGAAGGTAAATGGGAGAAGACATATATGTGTAGAACATATATGAGTAGAAGACATAGTTTCTATAAATGTTATGAAAGCTAACCATGCAGGAGAAATAGCATCAATTGAGGGGGAGTATGAAAACTCCACTAGCATCAATTGAGGGGGAGCATATGAACTCAATTCTACTGAAACCCCTAGGTTCCTCCGAAGGTATGTTTTTACTTACAAGCTTTCAATACATTTATGGAATGGTTTGTCATCTTCAAAAAGGGGGAGAATGTTGACTCAAGGTCAATTAGGTCAATGTTGACTCACGTCTAAATTGACTAAACCCTTGTTTTGATGATGACTAACCATTCCACACATTGGTGTCTAATGCTTCTACATTGAGTTATTTCAGGTTAGGTTTAGACACACTCCAAATGCCCTAACTTGCGCATATCAAATTGGAGAAAAGACAAGTCAACATAGCTACAAGTGTGCAATTTGGGATCTCTATGTAAATGACCTTAGAATTGCTTTGTAATCACTTGTAATGATTGTATGACCTGTAATTAAGCTTAGAAAAATTATTGGGACACAAAAATCCATCATTTGTACAGTTTTTGGAAATTCCAAAATACCCCTTAACAGGGATTTTGTCGGCCGAATTACAAACTCGGCCGATCCATGTATTGAGGAATTTTCTGGGCTGTCGGCCGAGTTTCAATGCCAGGAAACTCGGCCGATCCACTGGTCAGTCAAAACCAAAGGATGACTGATCGGTCGAGTTTCCCCCTGGAAACTCGGCCGACAGATTCCCTGTTGGTTTTGTCACCTAGTGTGTCGGCCGAGTTGCCTTTATTGAAACTCGGCCGATCGGACTGTACTGGAATGCAGAAAAAGCATTTCCAACCGTTGGAGACTTTGTTGGGACCCAAAATAGATCCGTTGCAACTTGTAAAACGGCTAGTTTTCGTTCACAAGTGTTCCCAAAGGCTAAGAGGCATCCCCAGCTATAAATAGGACCCCTTGGGCTTCATTCCAAGGTTGAGCATTCCATGCAAACTCTTTGAGAGGTTCCTATTCTATAGTTGAGTGCTTCCTACAGCCTCCTCTCTCTCTCTAAGCTTAATCACTTGCTTCATCCATTAGAGTGAGTAGGAAATCTGTAAGAGAGCTAGTTCAATTTGTATATCTTGTGAAGCTCTCACTTCCACAACCTCCCCATCTCTCCATTTCAATCATGAAGATGAAGGTTCTCTCTCTTGTCCAAGAGAGGTGAAGAAGAACAAGGGAAGGAGTCCCTTGGTGAAGATCAAGGCCGAAGACTTGGAGCTAGAGTGGGTAAGACCTTGGAGAAGGCAGAAGACTCAAGCTCAAGTGGGTAAGACCTTGGTGGAAAGCTTCTCCGAGTGAAGGTGAAGTCAAAGGCGGAAGATCCAAGAAGAGTGGGTAATTCCTGCAAGGCCGAAGACTTGTGCAAGAGTGGGTAAGTCCTTGGAGAAGGCCGAAGACTCTTGCAAAGTGGGTAAGTCCTTGGTAAGGTTGAAGACTCTTTTGTATTGGATAGGTAAGTCCTTTGTTGGTCATGTATTGTATGTCTTATTAATGAATATAAGAGTGCAATTGGTTGAAGTCCTAGAGGTTGACCTCTCTAGGCAAGTGGACTGACACACTTCTAGTTTGAAGTGTGGAACCACTCTAAATAGCTTGTCTAATTGGTGCATGTTCAATCTCTCTTATCCTTGCTATGCATGATTTAGTTGCACTCAAATTACCTATTTAGCAACCTTATCTTGTCATATAATTTGAAGGTTTAATGAATTTTGTTTAAGTGCTTTCAGCTCTATTCACCCCCCCTCTAGAGCACCCAAGTCACCCATCTAGGATCCAACAAGTGGTATCAGAGCGGGTCTTCTCCAAGCATACTTCCACAAGTAGGAGAAGATGGGTGACTACCTAGGAGGGAGACTCTCGACCAGCCTTCCAATCTTCAATGGGAGCAACTTCCTCTATTGGAGAAGAAGACTTCAATTCTTCATCCAAGGATCAAGTCTCGAGATGTGGCAAATGGTGAACAGCCCATACATTCTACCAAAGACAAACATTGAAGAATGGGATGAAGCCACCTTGATGAAAGCAACCTTGAATGCTAGAGCCATGCATATCCTATATGCCTCCATGACCCCCACCGAGTTCAACCGGATTTCCTCTTGTGAGACGGCCTATGAGGTATGGAGAAAGCTTTGCATCACTTATGAAGGGACGGATCAAGTGAAGGAAAGCAAAGTCTACATGCTCAAGGGGCTGCTTGAAAACTTCAAGATGGGAAAGGAGGAAAGTATAGCCAACATGTACTCAAGGATCAACACCATTGTGAATGGTCTTGCTATTCTAGGTCATCCTATGTCTAGTGGAGAGATCAACTCAAAGATCCTTAGAACTCTTCCCAAGAGGTGGGAATCAAAGGTGACTTCCATTGAAGAAGCAAGGTCACTTAAGGACATCCCCATTGAAGAGCTCATTGGAAATCTACAAGCACATGAAGCCACACTTGACAAGAGGGAGCAAGTTGAAAGACAAGAGAAGAAAGAGCTAAAGAGAATGAAGAAGGCTGAAATGAAGGCTCAAATTGAAGCTATCATGGAACAAGTCTCTCCATCCTCTCAAGCTAAAGAAGATGCCATGTACTCAAAAGGTCGACTATACAAAGGCAAGTCCTCCTCCATCCGGTGCTTCACATGTGGAAAGAAGGGTCACTACAAGGAAGATTGCCCACAAGGCAAAAAGACCCATCTTCACAAGAAGAAATGGCAATCAAGCTCAAGTGAAGATTCAAGTGAAGGATCAAGCTCAAGCTCAAGTGATGAAGGAGAATGCCATTTTGCTCTTATAGCATCAACAAGTGAAGACTCAAGTGAGGTAAACCTAGACTCGTTAGATAAAGAATCTTTAATTGCTATTATTCATGATATTTGTGCCTCTTATAAGTCTTCTAAAAAGAAAAAGAAAAAGCTTGCTAAAATTGTTGATAATTTGCATATAGAACTAGATGATCTTGAATATGCAAATTCTTGCTTGCTTATTGATAAAAATGATTGTCTTGGCCAAGTAGACTCTCTTAAACTTGAAAATGCTAGTTTGCTTGATAAGATTAAATTTCTAGAAGCTCAACCTCTCATGCCTAAATCTAATGAAGAACATACTTTAATTTTTGATTCTCTCATGCATGACATTGATGTTCTTAAATCTGAAAACAAAAACAAAGATTTTGTTTTGCATGAATTAGAACTAGAGAATGCCTCCTTGCTTGCTAAAATCAATGGGCATGAATCTTGTTCTAGTTCTACTAATAGAGAGAATGATGTTGCTGCTCTTCATATTGATAGAGATTCTTATTTAACTAAAACTCTTTGCCTAGAAAATGATCTTCTACATGCTAGAGATAACATTAATCAATTGTCTTCTACTATTGCTTCTCTTAAGCATGATAATGATAGTTTAAGATCTTCTTTGCAAAGATTCTTAGTTGGTAAAAAGAATCTTAATCAAATCCTAGACCATACTACTAAACAAATTGGTAGACATGGTTTAGGGTATGATAGTAGTCAAGGGAACAACAAAGATAAAGGACCTCCATTATTCCATGGAGAATCCTCTAGTTCCAAGACTATGGGCACATGCAACTATTGCAATGAATTAGGTCATTATTCTACTTGTTGTCCTTTTAGGAAAGCACCCAAGAGCAATAGGACTTGGGTTGCTAAACTAACCCCTCCGGACCCAAAAACATGATTGGGGACCATTTCATCTTTCTTCTTGTAGGTACTTGCAAATGGATTGACTTGAGGTATTGAATTGCAAATTGTCTTGTCAATCCACATGAAAGAAGAAAGGTGAGATGTGTAGAGGGTGACAACAAGTGGAAAAGCAATGGTAAGCACAAAGGTAATGGTTTTATTGCTTATAACCTATCCTAACTTGTTTTTGTCAAGTTAATGTGCACTATACATATGGTTTTTGAGTCAAAAGTGGTATTTTGTGATTCTCTTCACACTCTTGCTCAAAAACTATTTCTAATGCTTCTATAGTGCATTACTAACTTGCTTAGACATGTTTGGATTTGGTTTGTATATTTATCATGCCTTTAAATATGTTTTTATGAGATATATGTGCTTTTTGACAGCTGCTCTGTCGGTCGAGTTTGCCCTATTGAAACTCGGCCGATAGGCACCAATGGGTGTTGCCAACAGCTGCGATCGGCCGAGTTGCCAATACACAGAACTCGACCGATTACACTGTGCACAGAATATACATTTGGCTTATTGAGTGAGAATTTCCCTCTCAACTAGATTTTCTCAACCAATAGCCTTATTCTTTGGCACTCTCATTTGGTACCTTTATATATGCATATTGCCATGTTCTAAATTTCCTATCTTGCTTACAACTCTATCTCTCTAATTGCTCTAAATTGGTATATCTATATCTTGCAATTTCTTGCTTTGAGTTGTTTTGCAGGTTTTGATGATGATCTCTTTGGATCTCTTGGTTGTGTCTTAAATTGCTTCCGTTGTGCTCTAACTTGCTACATCTATATAGGTGTATATCTTGTGTTTGATACAACCTTGAGGTTCTTAGGGGTAATCATCTTATGGTAAGGATGCATATATAGTGAGTTATATCCTTTCATGCTTCTAAATTTGCATATCTCTTTGTTTGGATATATCTCTAAATCTAATCATAGCTTGCTTTATGTTGCTTATCTCTTTGCTATGATCTAGATCCTACTAGTAGTCCTAACTTGTGATATCATCTACTAGTAGTTCGCATACATGTAGTTCTAACCCTATCAATAAGTGGTATACTTGATCATCTATATGTTATGTTTGTATCTTATCTTATACATGCTCAAGATTGTTCTTTAAATTGCTTATCTACTATCTTGAGTTTCTTGCATAACATTGTGATGCAGGGTTCATAGATCTACATGATATGTAGAAATTGGAGTATTTTTATTATTTTATGCGTTTTTGCTCCAGTTTCAGTTTTTGCTGCAAGTATAGTGTTTTTTATGCAGAAACTACCTTCTGAGCAAGCCATGAGCCCTGATGGTTTTTGATCAAATTCCATCATCTTGAGGGTCAAAATTGTGATTTATTGTTTTTCTGCAGCACTGTATCTTGCATTTTTGGGATGTTCAAGTATATGTTTTAACTTGCTTTTCTTTCTATGCTTGGACAAGACCCTATATGTGCTCTTCTACTCTCCTTATATAACTTTTGTTATCTTCTTTCTCTTAACAAGTGGTGTTTCTTAGTTTCTTCACACCCCCACCTTTTTGAAATGACAAAGGGGGAGAAAGATATGTCTTCTTTTGACAACAGGGAGAAGGCATGTCTTACATGAAGCAAAGAAGCGTGTCCATGTAAAGGGGAGAAGGTAAATGGGAGAAGACATATATGTGTAGAACATATATGAGTAGAAGACATAGTTTCTATAAATGTTATGAAAGCTAACCATGCAGGAGAAATAGCATCAATTGAGGGGGAGTATGAAAACTCCACTAGCATCAATTGAGGGGGAGCATATGAACTCAATTCTACTGAAACCCCTAGGTTCCTCCGAAGGTATGTTTTTACTTACAAGCTTTCAATACATTTATGGAATGGTTTGTCATCTTCAAAAAGGGGGAGAATGTTGACTCAAGGTCAATTAGGTCAATGTTGACTCACGTCTAAATTGACTAAACCCTTGTTTTGATGATGACTAACCATTCCACACATTGGTGTCTAATGCTTCTACATTGAGTTATTTCAGGTTAGGTTTAGACACACTCCAAATGCCCTAACTTGCGCATATCAAATTGGAGAAAAGACAAGTCAACATAGCTACAAGTGTGCAATTTGGGATCTCTATGTAAATGACCTTAGAATTGCTTTGTAATCACTTGTAATGATTGTATGACCTGTAATTAAGCTTAGAAAAATTATTGGGACACAAAAATCCATCATTTGTACAGTTTTTGGAAATTCCAAAATACCCCTTAACAGGGATTTTGTCGGCCGAATTACAAACTCGGCCGATCCATGTATTGAGGAATTTTCTGGGCTGTCGGCCGAGTTTCAATGCCAGGAAACTCGGCCGATCCACTGGTCAGTCAAAACCAAAGGATGACTGATCGGTCGAGTTTCCCCCTGGAAACTCGGCCGACAGATTCCCTGTTGGTTTTGTCACCTAGTGTGTCGGCCGAGTTGCCTTTATTGAAACTCGGCCGATCGGACTGTACTGGAATGCAGAAAAAGCATTTCCAACCGTTGGAGACTTTGTTGGGACCCAAAATAGATCCGTTGCAACTTGTAAAACGGCTAGTTTTCGTTCACAAGTGTTCCCAAAGGCTAAGAGGCATCCCCAGCTATAAATAGGACCCCTTGGGCTTCATTCCAAGGTTGAGCATTCCATGCAAACTCTTTGAGAGGTTCCTATTCTATAGTTGAGTGCTTCCTACAGCCTCCTCTCTCTCTCTAAGCTTAATCACTTGCTTCATCCATTAGAGTGAGTAGGAAATCTGTAAGAGAGCTAGTTCAATTTGTATATCTTGTGAAGCTCTCACTTCCACAACCTCCCCATCTCTCCATTTCAATCATGAAGATGAAGGTTCTCTCTCTTGTCCAAGAGAGGTGAAGAAGAACAAGGGAAGGAGTCCCTTGGTGAAGATCAAGGCCGAAGACTTGGAGCTAGAGTGGGTAAGACCTTGGAGAAGGCAGAAGACTCAAGCTCAAGTGGGTAAGACCTTGGTGGAAAGCTTCTCCGAGTGAAGGTGAAGTCAAAGGCGGAAGATCCAAGAAGAGTGGGTAATTCCTGCAAGGCCGAAGACTTGTGCAAGAGTGGGTAAGTCCTTGGAGAAGGCCGAAGACTCTTGCAAAGTGGGTAAGTCCTTGGTAAGGTTGAAGACTCTTTTGTATTGGATAGGTAAGTCCTTTGTTGGTCATGTATTGTATGTCTTATTAATGAATATAAGAGTGCAATTGGTTGAAGTCCTAGAGGTTGACCTCTCTAGGCAAGTGGACTGACACACTTCTAGTTTGAAGTGTGGAACCACTCTAAATAGCTTGTCTAATTGGTGCATGTTCAATCTCTCTTATCCTTGCTATGCATGATTTAGTTGCACTCAAATTACCTATTTAGCAACCTTATCTTGTCATATAATTTGAAGGTTTAATGAATTTTGTTTAAGTGCTTTCAGCTCTATTCACCCCCCCTCTAGAGCACCCAAGTCACCCATCTAGGATCCAACAAGTGGTATCAGAGCGGGTCTTCTCCAAGCATACTTCCACAAGTAGGAGAAGATGGGTGACTACCTAGGAGGGAGACTCTCGACCAGCCTTCCAATCTTCAATGGGAGCAACTTCCTCTATTGGAGAAGAAGACTTCAATTCTTCATCCAAGGATCAAGTCTCGAGATGTGGCAAATGGTGAACAGCCCATACATTCTACCAAAGACAAACATTGAAGAATGGGATGAAGCCACCTTGATGAAAGCAACCTTGAATGCTAGAGCCATGCATATCCTATATGCCTCCATGACCCCCACCGAGTTCAACCGGATTTCCTCTTGTGAGACGGCCTATGAGGTATGGAGAAAGCTTTGCATCACTTATGAAGGGACGGATCAAGTGAAGGAAAGCAAAGTCTACATGCTCAAGGGGCTGCTTGAAAACTTCAAGATGGGAAAGGAGGAAAGTATAGCCAACATGTACTCAAGGATCAACACCATTGTGAATGGTCTTGCTATTCTAGGTCATCCTATGTCTAGTGGAGAGATCAACTCAAAGATCCTTAGAACTCTTCCCAAGAGGTGGGAATCAAAGGTGACTTCCATTGAAGAAGCAAGGTCACTTAAGGACATCCCCATTGAAGAGCTCATTGGAAATCTACAAGCACATGAAGCCACACTTGACAAGAGGGAGCAAGTTGAAAGACAAGAGAAGAAAGAGCTAAAGAGAATGAAGAAGGCTGAAATGAAGGCTCAAATTGAAGCTATCATGGAACAAGTCTCTCCATCCTCTCAAGCTAAAGAAGATGCCATGTACTCAAAAGGTCGACTATACAAAGGCAAGTCCTCCTCCATCCGGTGCTTCACATGTGGAAAGAAGGGTCACTACAAGGAAGATTGCCCACAAGGCAAAAAGACCCATCTTCACAAGAAGAAATGGCAATCAAGCTCAAGTGAAGATTCAAGTGAAGGATCAAGCTCAAGCTCAAGTGATGAAGGAGAATGCCATTTTGCTCTTATAGCATCAACAAGTGAAGACTCAAGTGAGGTAAACCTAGACTCGTTAGATAAAGAATCTTTAATTGCTATTATTCATGATATTTGTGCCTCTTATAAGTCTTCTAAAAAGAAAAAGAAAAAGCTTGCTAAAATTGTTGATAATTTGCATATAGAACTAGATGATCTTGAATATGCAAATTCTTGCTTGCTTATTGATAAAAATGATTGTCTTGGCCAAGTAGACTCTCTTAAACTTGAAAATGCTAGTTTGCTTGATAAGATTAAATTTCTAGAAGCTCAACCTCTCATGCCTAAATCTAATGAAGAACATACTTTAATTTTTGATTCTCTCATGCATGACATTGATGTTCTTAAATCTGAAAACAAAAACAAAGATTTTGTTTTGCATGAATTAGAACTAGAGAATGCCTCCTTGCTTGCTAAAATCAATGGGCATGAATCTTGTTCTAGTTCTACTAATAGAGAGAATGATGTTGCTGCTCTTCATATTGATAGAGATTCTTATTTAACTAAAACTCTTTGCCTAGAAAATGATCTTCTACATGCTAGAGATAACATTAATCAATTGTCTTCTACTATTGCTTCTCTTAAGCATGATAATGATAGTTTAAGATCTTCTTTGCAAAGATTCTTAGTTGGTAAAAAGAATCTTAATCAAATCCTAGACCATACTACTAAACAAATTGGTAGACATGGTTTAGGGTATGATAGTAGTCAAGGGAACAACAAAGATAAAGGACCTCCATTATTCCATGGAGAATCCTCTAGTTCCAAGACTATGGGCACATGCAACTATTGCAATGAATTAGGTCATTATTCTACTTGTTGTCCTTTTAGGAAAGCACCCAAGAGCAATAGGACTTGGGTTGCTAAACTAACCCCTCCGGACCCAAAAACATGATTGGGGACCATTTCATCTTTCTTCTTGTAGGTACTTGCAAATGGATTGACTTGAGGTATTGAATTGCAAATTGTCTTGTCAATCCACATGAAAGAAGAAAGGTGAGATGTGTAGAGGGTGACAACAAGTGGAAAAGCAATGGTAAGCACAAAGGTAATGGTTTTATTGCTTATAACCTATCCTAACTTGTTTTTGTCAAGTTAATGTGCACTATACATATGGTTTTTGAGTCAAAAGTGGTATTTTGTGATTCTCTTCACACTCTTGCTCAAAAACTATTTCTAATGCTTCTATAGTGCATTACTAACTTGCTTAGACATGTTTGGATTTGGTTTGTATATTTATCATGCCTTTAAATATGTTTTTATGAGATATATGTGCTTTTTGACAGCTGCTCTGTCGGTCGAGTTTGCCCTATTGAAACTCGGCCGATAGGCACCAATGGGTGTTGCCAACAGCTGCGATCGGCCGAGTTGCCAATACACAGAACTCGACCGATTACACTGTGCACAGAATATACATTTGGCTTATTGAGTGAGAATTTCCCTCTCAACTAGATTTTCTCAACCAATAGCCTTATTCTTTGGCACTCTCATTTGGTACCTTTATATATGCATATTGCCATGTTCTAAATTGCCTATCTTGCTTACAACTCTATCTCTCTAATTGCTCTAAATTGGTATATCTATATCTTGCAATTTCTTGCTTTGAGTTGTTTTGCAGGTTTTGATGATGATCTCTTTGGATCTCTTGGTTGTGTCTTAAATTGCTTCCGTTGTGCTCTAACTTGCTACATCTATATAGGTGTATATCTTGTGTTTGATACAACCTTGAGGTTCTTAGGGGTAATCATCTTATGGTAAGGATGCATATATAGTGAGTTATATCCTTTCATGCTTCTAAATTTGCATATCTCTTTGTTTGGATATATCTCTAAATCTAATCATAGCTTGCTTTATGTTGCTTATCTCTTTGCTATGATCTAGATCCTACTAGTAGTCCTAACTTGTGATATCATCTACTAGTAGTTCGCATACATGTAGTTCTAACCCTATCAATAAGTGGTATACTTGATCATCTATATGTTATGTTTGTATCTTATCTTATACATGCTCAAGATTGTTCTTTAAATTGCTTATCTACTATCTTGAGTTTCTTGCATAACATTGTGATGCAGGGTTCATAGATCTACATGATATGTAGAAATTGGAGTATTTTTATTATTTTATGCGTTTTTGCTCCAGTTTCAGTTTTTGCTGCAAGTATAGTGTTTTTTATGCAGAAACTACCTTCTGAGCAAGCCATGAGCCCTGATGGTTTTTGATCAAATTCCATCATCTTGAGGGTCAAAATTGTGATTTATTGTTTTTCTGCAGCACTGTATCTTGCATTTTTGGGATGTTCAAGTATATGTTTTAACTTGCTTTTCTTTCTATGCTTGGACAAGACCCTATATGTGCTCTTCTACTCTCCTTATATAACTTTTGTTATCTTCTTTCTCTTAACAAGTGGTGTTTCTTAGTTTCTTCACACCCCCACCTTTTTGAAATGACAAAGGGGGAGAAAGATATGTCTTCTTTTGACAACAGGGAGAAGGCATGTCTTACATGAAGCAAAGAAGCGTGTCCATGTAAAGGGGAGAAGGTAAATGGGAGAAGACATATATGTGTAGAACATATATGAGTAGAAGACATAGTTTCTATAAATGTTATGAAAGCTAACCATGCAGGAGAAATAGCATCAATTGAGGGGGAGTATGAAAACTCCACTAGCATCAATTGAGGGGGAGCATATGAACTCAATTCTACTGAAACCCCTAGGTTCCTCCGAAGGTATGTTTTTACTTACAAGCTTTCAATACATTTATGGAATGGTTTGTCATCTTCAAAAAGGGGGAGAATGTTGACTCAAGGTCAATTAGGTCAATGTTGACTCACGTCTAAATTGACTAAACCCTTGTTTTGATGATGACTAACCATTCCACACATTGGTGTCTAATGCTTCTACATTGAGTTATTTCAGGTTAGGTTTAGACACACTCCAAATGCCCTAACTTGCGCATATCAAATTGGAGAAAAGACAAGTCAACATAGCTACAAGTGTGCAATTTGGGATCTCTATGTAAATGACCTTAGAATTGCTTTGTAATCACTTGTAATGATTGTATGACCTGTAATTAAGCTTAGAAAAATTATTGGGACACAAAAATCCATCATTTGTACAGTTTTTGGAAATTCCAAAATACCCCTTAACAGGGATTTTGTCGGCCGAATTACAAACTCGGCCGATCCATGTATTGAGGAATTTTCTGGGCTGTCGGCCGAGTTTCAATGCCAGGAAACTCGGCCGATCCACTGGTCAGTCAAAACCAAAGGATGACTGATCGGTCGAGTTTCCCCCTGGAAACTCGGCCGACAGATTCCCTGTTGGTTTTGTCACCTAGTGTGTCGGCCGAGTTGCCTTTATTGAAACTCGGCCGATCGGACTGTACTGGAATGCAGAAAAAACATTTCCAACCGTTGGAGACTTTGTTGGGACCCAAAATAGATCCGTTGCAACTTGTAAAACGGCTAGTTTTCGTTCACAAGTGTTCCCAAAGGCTAAGAGGCATCCCCAGCTATAAATAGGACCCCTTGGGCTTCATTCCAAGGTTGAGCATTCCATGCAAACTCTTTGAGAGGTTCCTATTCTATAGTTGAGTGCTTCCTACAGCCTCCTCTCTCTCTCTAAGCTTAATCACTTGCTTCATCCATTAGAGTGAGTAGGAAATCTGTAAGAGAGCTAGTTCAATTTGTATATCTTGTGAAGCTCTCACTTCCACAACCTCCCCATCTCTCCATTTCAATCATGAAGATGAAGGTTCTCTCTCTTGTCCAAGAGAGGTGAAGAAGAACAAGGGAAGGAGTCCCTTGGTGAAGATCAAGGCCGAAGACTTGGAGCTAGAGTGGGTAAGACCTTGGAGAAGGCAGAAGACTCAAGCTCAAGTGGGTAAGACCTTGGTGGAAAGCTTCTCCGAGTGAAGGTGAAGTCAAAGGCGGAAGATCCAAGAAGAGTGGGTAATTCCTGCAAGGCCGAAGACTTGTGCAAGAGTGGGTAAGTCCTTGGAGAAGGCCGAAGACTCTTGCAAAGTGGGTAAGTCCTTGGTAAGGTTGAAGACTCTTTTGTATTGGATAGGTAAGTCCTTTGTTGGTCATGTATTGTATGTCTTATTAATGAATATAAGAGTGCAATTGGTTGAAGTCCTAGAGGTTGACCTCTCTAGGCAAGTGGACTGACACACTTCTAGTTTGAAGTGTGGAACCACTCTAAATAGCTTGTCTAATTGGTGCATGTTCAATCTCTCTTATCCTTGCTATGCATGATTTAGTTGCACTCAAATTACCTATTTAGCAACCTTATCTTGTCATATAATTTGAAGGTTTAATGAATTTTGTTTAAGTGCTTTCAGCTCTATTCACCCCCCCTCTAGAGCACCCAAGTCACCCATCTAGGATCCAACAAGTGGTATCAGAGCGGGTCTTCTCCAAGCATACTTCCACAAGTAGGAGAAGATGGGTGACTACCTAGGAGGGAGACTCTCGACCAGCCTTCCAATCTTCAATGGGAGCAACTTCCTCTATTGGAGAAGAAGACTTCAATTCTTCATCCAAGGATCAAGTCTCGAGATGTGGCAAATGGTGAACAGCCCATACATTCTACCAAAGACAAACATTGAAGAATGGGATGAAGCCACCTTGATGAAAGCAACCTTGAATGCTAGAGCCATGCATATCCTATATGCCTCCATGACCCCCACCGAGTTCAACCGGATTTCCTCTTGTGAGACGGCCTATGAGGTATGGAGAAAGCTTTGCATCACTTATGAAGGGACGGATCAAGTGAAGGAAAGCAAAGTCTACATGCTCAAGGGGCTGCTTGAAAACTTCAAGATGGGAAAGGAGGAAAGTATAGCCAACATGTACTCAAGGATCAACACCATTGTGAATGGTCTTGCTATTCTAGGTCATCCTATGTCTAGTGGAGAGATCAACTCAAAGATCCTTAGAACTCTTCCCAAGAGGTGGGAATCAAAGGTGACTTCCATTGAAGAAGCAAGGTCACTTAAGGACATCCCCATTGAAGAGCTCATTGGAAATCTACAAGCACATGAAGCCACACTTGACAAGAGGGAGCAAGTTGAAAGACAAGAGAAGAAAGAGCTAAAGAGAATGAAGAAGGCTGAAATGAAGGCTCAAATTGAAGCTATCATGGAACAAGTCTCTCCATCCTCTCAAGCTAAAGAAGATGCCATGTACTCAAAAGGTCGACTATACAAAGGCAAGTCCTCCTCCATCCGGTGCTTCACATGTGGAAAGAAGGGTCACTACAAGGAAGATTGCCCACAAGGCAAAAAGACCCATCTTCACAAGAAGAAATGGCAATCAAGCTCAAGTGAAGATTCAAGTGAAGGATCAAGCTCAAGCTCAAGTGATGAAGGAGAATGCCATTTTGCTCTTATAGCATCAACAAGTGAAGACTCAAGTGAGGTAAACCTAGACTCGTTAGATAAAGAATCTTTAATTGCTATTATTCATGATATTTGTGCCTCTTATAAGTCTTCTAAAAAGAAAAAGAAAAAGCTTGCTAAAATTGTTGATAATTTGCATATAGAACTAGATGATCTTGAATATGCAAATTCTTGCTTGCTTATTGATAAAAATGATTGTCTTGGCCAAGTAGACTCTCTTAAACTTGAAAATGCTAGTTTGCTTGATAAGATTAAATTTCTAGAAGCTCAACCTCTCATGCCTAAATCTAATGAAGAACATACTTTAATTTTTGATTCTCTCATGCATGACATTGATGTTCTTAAATCTGAAAACAAAAACAAAGATTTTGTTTTGCATGAATTAGAACTAGAGAATGCCTCCTTGCTTGCTAAAATCAATGGGCATGAATCTTGTTCTAGTTCTACTAATAGAGAGAATGATGTTGCTGCTCTTCATATTGATAGAGATTCTTATTTAACTAAAACTCTTTGCCTAGAAAATGATCTTCTACATGCTAGAGATAACATTAATCAATTGTCTTCTACTATTGCTTCTCTTAAGCATGATAATGATAGTTTAAGATCTTCTTTGCAAAGATTCTTAGTTGGTAAAAAGAATCTTAATCAAATCCTAGACCATACTACTAAACAAATTGGTAGACATGGTTTAGGGTATGATAGTAGTCAAGGGAACAACAAAGATAAAGGACCTCCATTATTCCATGGAGAATCCTCTAGTTCCAAGACTATGGGCACATGCAACTATTGCAATGAATTAGGTCATTATTCTACTTGTTGTCCTTTTAGGAAAGCACCCAAGAGCAATAGGACTTGGGTTGCTAAACTAACCCCTCCGGACCCAAAAACATGATTGGGGACCATTTCATCTTTCTTCTTGTAGGTACTTGCAAATGGATTGACTTGAGGTATTGAATTGCAAATTGTCTTGTCAATCCACATGAAAGAAGAAAGGTGAGATGTGTAGAGGGTGACAACAAGTGGAAAAGCAATGGTAAGCACAAAGGTAATGGTTTTATTGCTTATAACCTATCCTAACTTGTTTTTGTCAAGTTAATGTGCACTATACATATGGTTTTTGAGTCAAAAGTGGTATTTTGTGATTCTCTTCACACTCTTGCTCAAAAACTATTTCTAATGCTTCTATAGTGCATTACTAACTTGCTTAGACATGTTTGGATTTGGTTTGTATATTTATCATGCCTTTAAATATGTTTTTATGAGATATATGTGCTTTTTGACAGCTGCTCTGTCGGTCGAGTTTGCCCTATTGAAACTCGGCCGATAGGCACCAATGGGTGTTGCCAACAGCTGCGATCGGCCGAGTTGCCAATACACAGAACTCGACCGATTACACTGTGCACAGAATATACATTTGGCTTATTGAGTGAGAATTTCCCTCTCAACTAGATTTTCTCAACCAATAGCCTTATTCTTTGGCACTCTCATTTGGTACCTTTATATATGCATATTGCCATGTTCTAAATTGCCTATCTTGCTTACAACTCTATCTCTCTAATTGCTCTAAATTGGTATATCTATATCTTGCAATTTCTTGCTTTGAGTTGTTTTGCAGGTTTTGATGATGATCTCTTTGGATCTCTTGGTTGTGTCTTAAATTGCTTCCGTTGTGCTCTAACTTGCTACATCTATATAGGTGTATATCTTGTGTTTGATACAACCTTGAGGTTCTTAGGGGTAATCATCTTATGGTAAGGATGCATATATAGTGAGTTATATCCTTTCATGCTTCTAAATTTGCATATCTCTTTGTTTGGATATATCTCTAAATCTAATCATAGCTTGCTTTATGTTGCTTATCTCTTTGCTATGATCTAGATCCTACTAGTAGTCCTAACTTGTGATATCATCTACTAGTAGTTCGCATACATGTAGTTCTAACCCTATCAATAAGTGGTATACTTGATCATCTATATGTTATGTTTGTATCTTATCTTATACATGCTCAAGATTGTTCTTTAAATTGCTTATCTACTATCTTGAGTTTCTTGCATAACATTGTGATGCAGGGTTCATAGATCTACATGATATGTAGAAATTGGAGTATTTTTATTATTTTATGCGTTTTTGCTCCAGTTTCAGTTTTTGCTGCAAGTATAGTGTTTTTTATGCAGAAACTACCTTCTGAGCAAGCCATGAGCCCTGATGGTTTTTGATCAAATTCCATCATCTTGAGGGTCAAAATTGTGATTTATTGTTTTTCTGCAGCACTGTATCTTGCATTTTTGGGATGTTCAAGTATATGTTTTAACTTGCTTTTCTTTCTATGCTTGGACAAGACCCTATATGTGCTCTTCTACTCTCCTTATATAACTTTTGTTATCTTCTTTCTCTTAACAAGTGGTGTTTCTTAGTTTCTTCACACCCCCACCTTTTTGAAATGACAAAGGGGGAGAAAGATATGTCTTCTTTTGACAACAGGGAGAAGGCATGTCTTACATGAAGCAAAGAAGCGTGTCCATGTAAAGGGGAGAAGGTAAATGGGAGAAGACATATATGTGTAGAACATATATGAGTAGAAGACATAGTTTCTATAAATGTTATGAAAGCTAACCATGCAGGAGAAATAGCATCAATTGAGGGGGAGTATGAAAACTCCACTAGCATCAATTGAGGGGGAGCATATGAACTCAATTCTACTGAAACCCCTAGGTTCCTCCGAAGGTATGTTTTTACTTACAAGCTTTCAATACATTTATGGAATGGTTTGTCATCTTCAAAAAGGGGGAGAATGTTGACTCAAGGTCAATTAGGTCAATGTTGACTCACGTCTAAATTGACTAAACCCTTGTTTTGATGATGACTAACCATTCCACACATTGGTGTCTAATGCTTCTACATTGAGTTATTTCAGGTTAGGTTTAGACACACACCAAATGCCCTAACTTGCGCATATCAAATTGGAGAAAAGACAAGTCAACATAGCTATAAGTGTGCAATTTGGGATCTCTATGTAAATGACCTTAGAATTGCTTTGTAATCACTTGTAATGATTGTATGACCTGTAATTAAGCTTAGAAAAATTATTGGGACACAAAAATCCATCATTTGTACAGTTTTTGGAAATTCCAAAATACCCCTTAACAGGGATTTTGTCGGCCGAATTACAAACTCGGCCGATCCATGTATTGAGGAATTTTCTGGGCTGTCGGCCGAGTTTCAATGCCAGGAAACTCGGCCGATCCACTGGTCAGTCAAAACCAAAGGATGACTGATCGGTCGAGTTTCCCCCTGGAAACTCGGCCGACAGATTCCCTGTTGGTTTTGTCACCTAGTGTGTCGGCCGAGTTGCCTTTATTGAAACTCGGCCGATCGGACTGTACTGGAATGCAGAAAAAGCATTTCCAACCGTTGGAGACTTTGTTGGGACCCAAAATAGATCCGTTGCAACTTGTAAAACGACTAGTTTTCGTTCACAAGTGTTCCCAAAGGCTAAGAGGCATCCCCAGCTATAAATAGGACCCCTTGGGCTTCATTCCAAGGTTGAGCATTCCATGCAAACTCTTTGAGAGGTTCCTATTCTATAGTTGAGTGCTTCCTACAGCCTCCTCTCTCTCTCTAAGCTTAATCACTTGCTTCATCCATTAGAGTGAGTAGGAAATCTGTAAGAGAGCTAGTTCAATTTGTATATCTTGTGAAGCTCTCACTTCCACAACCTCCCCATCTCTCCATTTCAATCATGAAGATGAAGGTTCTCTCTCTTGTCCAAGAGAGGTGAAGAAGAACAAGGGAAGGAGTCCCTTGGTGAAGATCAAGGCCGAAGACTTGGAGCTAGAGTGGGTAAGACCTTGGAGAAGGCAGAAGACTCAAGCTCAAGTGGGTAAGACCTTGGTGGAAAGCTTCTCCGAGTGAAGGTGAAGTCAAAGGCGGAAGATCCAAGAAGAGTGGGTAATTCCTGCAAGGCCGAAGACTTGTGCAAGAGTGGGTAAGTCCTTGGAGAAGGCCGAAGACTCTTGCAAAGTGGGTAAGTCCTTGGTAAGGTTGAAGACTCTTTTGTATTGGATAGGTAAGTCCTTTGTTGGTCATGTATTGTATGTCTTATTAATGAATATAAGAGTGCAATTGGTTGAAGTCCTAGAGGTTGACCTCTCTAGGCAAGTGGACTGACACACTTCTAGTTTGAAGTGTGGAACCACTCTAAATAGCTTGTCTAATTGGTGCATGTTCAATCTCTCTTATCCTTGCTATGCATGATTTAGTTGCACTCAAATTACCTATTTAGCAACCTTATCTTGTCATATAATTTGAAGGTTTAATGAATTTTGTTTAAGTGCTTTCAGCTCTATTCACCCCCCCTCTAGAGCACCCAAGTCACCCATCTAGGATCCAACAAGTGGTATCAGAGCGGGTCTTCTCCAAGCATACTTCCACAAGTAGGAGAAGATGGGTGACTACCTAGGAGGGAGACTCTCGACCAGCCTTCCAATCTTCAATGGGAGCAACTTCCTCTATTGGAGAAGAAGACTTCAATTCTTCATCCAAGGATCAAGTCTCGAGATGTGGCAAATGGTGAACAGCCCATACATTCTACCAAAGACAAACATTGAAGAATGGGATGAAGCCACCTTGATGAAAGCAACCTTGAATGCTAGAGCCATGCATATCCTATATGCCTCCATGACCCCCACCGAGTTCAACCGGATTTCCTCTTGTGAGACGGCCTATGAGGTATGGAGAAAGCTTTGCATCACTTATGAAGGGACGGATCAAGTGAAGGAAAGCAAAGTCTACATGCTCAAGGGGCTGCTTGAAAACTTCAAGATGGGAAAGGAGGAAAGTATAGCCAACATGTACTCAAGGATCAACACCATTGTGAATGGTCTTGCTATTCTAGGTCATCCTATGTCTAGTGGAGAGATCAACTCAAAGATCCTTAGAACTCTTCCCAAGAGGTGGGAATCAAAGGTGACTTCCATTGAAGAAGCAAGGTCACTTAAGGACATCCCCATTGAAGAGCTCATTGGAAATCTACAAGCACATGAAGCCACACTTGACAAGAGGGAGCAAGTTGAAAGACAAGAGAAGAAAGAGCTAAAGAGAATGAAGAAGGCTGAAATGAAGGCTCAAATTGAAGCTATCATGGAACAAGTCTCTCCATCCTCTCAAGCTAAAGAAGATGCCATGTACTCAAAAGGTCGACTATACAAAGGCAAGTCCTCCTCCATCCGGTGCTTCACATGTGGAAAGAAGGGTCACTACAAGGAAGATTGCCCACAAGGCAAAAAGACCCATCTTCACAAGAAGAAATGGCAATCAAGCTCAAGTGAAGATTCAAGTGAAGGATCAAGCTCAAGCTCAAGTGATGAAGGAGAATGCCATTTTGCTCTTATAGCATCAACAAGTGAAGACTCAAGTGAGGTAAACCTAGACTCGTTAGATAAAGAATCTTTAATTGCTATTATTCATGATATTTGTGCCTCTTATAAGTCTTCTAAAAAGAAAAAGAAAAAGCTTGCTAAAATTGTTGATAATTTGCATATAGAACTAGATGATCTTGAATATGCAAATTCTTGCTTGCTTATTGATAAAAATGATTGTCTTGGCCAAGTAGACTCTCTTAAACTTGAAAATGCTAGTTTGCTTGATAAGATTAAATTTCTAGAAGCTCAACCTCTCATGCCTAAATCTAATGAAGAACATACTTTAATTTTTGATTCTCTCATGCATGACATTGATGTTCTTAAATCTGAAAACAAAAACAAAGATTTTGTTTTGCATGAATTAGAACTAGAGAATGCCTCCTTGCTTGCTAAAATCAATGGGCATGAATCTTGTTCTAGTTCTACTAATAGAGAGAATGATGTTGCTGCTCTTTATATTGATAGAGATTCTTATTTAACTAAAACTCTTTGCCTAGAAAATGATCTTCTACATGCTAGAGATAACATTAATCAATTGTCTTCTACTATTGCTTCTCTTAAGCATGATAATGATAGTTTAAGATCTTCTTTGCAAAGATTCTTAGTTGGTAAAAAGAATCTTAATCAAATCCTAGACCATACTACTAAACAAATTGGTAGACATGGTTTAGGGTATGATAGTAGTCAAGGGAACAACAAAGATAAAGGACCTCCATTATTCCATGGAGAATCCTCTAGTTCCAAGACTATGGGCACATGCAACTATTGCAATGAATTAGGTCATTATTCTACTTGTTGTCCTTTTAGGAAAGCACCCAAGAGCAATAGGACTTGGGTTGCTAAACTAACCCCTCCGGACCCAAAAACATGATTGGGGACCATTTCATCTTTCTTCTTGTAGGTACTTGCAAATGGATTGACTTGAGGTATTGAATTGAAAATTGTCTTGTCAATCCACATAAAAGAAGAAAGGTGAGATGTGTAGAGGGTGACAACAAGTGGAAAAGCAATGGTAAGCACAAAGGTAATGGTTTTATTGCTTATAACCTATCCTAACTTGTTTTTGTCAAGTTAATGTGCACTATACATATGGTTTTTGAGTCAAAAGTGGTATTTTGTGATTCTCTTCACACTCTTGCTCAAAAACTATTTCTAATGCTTCTATAGTGCATTACTAACTTGCTTAGACATGTTTGGATTTGGTTTGTATATTTATCATGCCTTTAAATATGTTTTTATGAGATATATGTGCTTTTTGACAGCTGCTCTGTCGGTCGAGTTTGCCCTATTGAAACTCGGCCGATAGGCACCAATGGGTGTTGCCAACAGCTGCGATCGGCCGAGTTGCCAATACACAGAACTCGACCGATTACACTGTGCACAGAATATACATTTGGCTTATTGAGTGAGAATTTCCCTCTCAACTAGATTTTCTCAACCAATAGCCTTATTCTTTGGCACTCTCATTTGGTACCTTTATATATGCATATTGCCATGTTCTAAATTGCCTATCTTGCTTACAACTCTATCTCTCTAATTGCTCTAAATTGGTATATCTATATCTTGCAATTTCTTGCTTTGAGTTGTTTTGCAGGTTTTGATGATGATCTCTTTGGATCTCTTGGTTGTGTCTTAAATTGCTTCCGTTGTGCTCTAACTTGCTACATCTATATAGGTGTATATCTTGTGTTTGATACAACCTTGAGGTTCTTAGGGGTAATCATCTTATGGTAAGGATGCATATATAGTGAGTTATATCCTTTCATGCTTCTAAATTTGCATATCTCTTTGTTTGGATATATCTCTAAATCTAATCATAGCTTGCTTTATGTTGCTTATCTCTTTGCTATGATCTAGATCCTACTAGTAGTCCTAACTTGTGATATCATCTACTAGTAGTTCGCATACATGTAGTTCTAACCCTATCAATAAGTGGTATACTTGATCATCTATATGTTATGTTTGTATCTTATCTTATACATGCTCAAGATTGTTCTTTAAATTGCTTATCTACTATCTTGAGTTTCTTGCATAACATTGTGATGCAGGGTTCATAGATCTACATGATATGTAGAAATTGGAGTATTTTTATTATTTTATGCGTTTTTGCTCCAGTTTCAGTTTTTGCTGCAAGTATAGTGTTTTTTATGCAGAAACTACCTTCTGAGCAAGCCATGAGCCCTGATGGTTTTTGATCAAATTCCATCATCTTGAGGGTCAAAATTGTGATTTATTGTTTTTCTGCAGCACTGTATCTTGCATTTTTGGGATGTTCAAGTATATGTTTTAACTTGCTTTTCTTTCTATGCTTGGACAAGACCCTATATGTGCTCTTCTACTCTCCTTATATAACTTTTGTTATCTTCTTTCTCTTAACAAGTGGTGTTTCTTAGTTTCTTCACACCCCCACCTTTTTGAAATGACAAAGGGGGAGAAAGATATGTCTTCTTTTGACAACAGGGAGAAGGCATGTCTTACATGAAGCAAAGAAGCGTGTCCATGTAAAGGGGAGAAGGTAAATGGGAGAAGACATATATGTGTAGAACATATATGAGTAGAAGACATAGTTTCTATAAATGTTATGAAAGCTAACCATGCAGGAGAAATAGCATCAATTGAGGGGGAGTATGAAAACTCCACTAGCATCAATTGAGGGGGAGCATATGAACTCAATTCTACTGAAACCCCTAGGTTCCTCCGAAGGTATGTTTTTACTTACAAGCTTTCAATACATTTATGGAATGGTTTGTCATCTTCAAAAAGGGGGAGAATGTTGACTCAAGGTCAATTAGGTCAATGTTGACTCACGTCTAAATTGACTAAACCCTTGTTTTGATGATGACTAACCATTCCACACATTGGTGTCTAATGCTTCTACATTGAGTTATTTCAGGTTAGGTTTAGACACACTCCAAATGCCCTAACTTGCGCATATCAAATTGGAGAAAAGACAAGTCAACATAGCTACAAGTGTGCAATTTGGGATCTCTATGTAAATGACCTTAGAATTGCTTTGTAATCACTTGTAATGATTGTATGACCTGTAATTAAGCTTAGAAAAATTATTGGGACACAAAAATCCATCATTTGTACAGTTTTTGGAAATTCCAAAATACCCCTTAACAGGGATTTTGTCGGCCGAATTACAAACTCGGCCGATCCATGTATTGAGGAATTTTCTGGGCTGTCGGCCGAGTTTCAATGCCAGGAAACTCGGCCGATCCACTGGTCAGTCAAAACCAAAGGATGACTGATCGGTCGAGTTTCCCCCTGGAAACTCGGCCGACAGATTCCCTGTTGGTTTTGTCACCTAGTGTGTCGGCCGAGTTGCCTTTATTGAAACTCGGCCGATCGGACTGTACTGGAATGCAGAAAAAGCATTTCCAACCGTTGGAGACTTTGTTGGGACCCAAAATAGATCCGTTGCAACTTGTAAAACGGCTAGTTTTCGTTCACAAGTGTTCCCAAAGGCTAAGAGGCATCCCCAGCTATAAATAGGACCCCTTGGGCTTCATTCCAAGGTTGAGCATTCCATGCAAACTCTTTGAGAGGTTCCTATTCTATAGTTGAGTGCTTCCTACAGCCTCCTCTCTCTCTCTAAGCTTAATCACTTGCTTCATCC
This sequence comes from Alisma plantago-aquatica, assembly GCA_963693085.1. NCBI lineage: Eukaryota > Viridiplantae > Streptophyta > Magnoliopsida > Alismatales > Alismataceae > Alisma > Alisma plantago-aquatica. Next base: position 478,350,183 of record OY856411.1, read on the forward strand.
ATTAGAGTGAGTAGGAAATCTGTAAGAGAGCTAGTTCAATTTGTATATCTTGTGAAGCTCTCACTTCCACAACCTCCCCATCTCTCCATTTCAATCATGAAGATGAAGGTTCTCTCTCTTGTCCAAGAGAGGTGAAGAAGAACAAGGGAAGGAGTCCCTTGGTGAAGATCAAGGCCGAAGACTTGGAGCTAGAGTGGGTAAGACCTTGGAGAAGGCAGAAGACTCAAGCTCAAGTGGGTAAGACCTTGGTGGAAAGCTTCTCCGAGTGAAGGTGAAGTCAAAGGCGGAAGATCCAAGAAGAGTGGGTAATTCCTGCAAGGCCGAAGACTTGTGCAAGAGTGGGTAAGTCCTTGGAGAAGGCCGAAGACTCTTGCAAAGTGGGTAAGTCCTTGGTAAGGTTGAAGACTCTTTTGTATTGGATAGGTAAGTCCTTTGTTGGTCATGTATTGTATGTCTTATTAATGAATATAAGAGTGCAATTGGTTGAAGTCCTAGAGGTTGACCTCTCTAGGCAAGTGGACTGACACACTTCTAGTTTGAAGTGTGGAACCACTCTAAATAGCTTGTCTAATTGGTGCATGTTCAATCTCTCTTATCCTTGCTATGCATGATTTAGTTGCACTCAAATTACCTATTTAGCAACCTTATCTTGTCATATAATTTGAAGGTTTAATGAATTTTGTTTAAGTGCTTTCAGCTCTATTCACCCCCCCTCTAGAGCACCCAAGTCACCCATCTAGGATCCAACAAGTGGTATCAGAGCGGGTCTTCTCCAAGCATACTTCCACAAGTAGGAGAAGATGGGTGACTACCTAGGAGGGAGACTCTCGACCAGCCTTCCAATCTTCAATGGGAGCAACTTCCTCTATTGGAGAAGAAGACTTCAATTCTTCATCCAAGGATCAAGTCTCGAGATGTGGCAAATGGTGAACAGCCCATACATTCTACCAAAGACAAACATTGAAGAATGGGATGAAGCCACCTTGATGAAAGCAACCTTGAATGCTAGAGCCATGCATATCCTATATGCCTCCATGACCCCCACCGAGTTCAACCGGATTTCCTCTTGTGAGACGGCCTATGAGGTATGGAGAAAGCTTTGCATCACTTATGAAGGGACGGATCAAGTGAAGGAAAGCAAAGTCTACATGCTCAAGGGGCTGCTTGAAAACTTCAAGATGGGAAAGGAGGAAAGTATAGCCAACATGTACTCAAGGATCAACACCATTGTGAATGGTCTTGCTATTCTAGGTCATCCTATGTCTAGTGGAGAGATCAACTCAAAGATCCTTAGAACTCTTCCCAAGAGGTGGGAATCAAAGGTGACTTCCATTGAAGAAGCAAGGTCACTTAAGGACATCCCCATTGAAGAGCTCATTGGAAATCTACAAGCACATGAAGCCACACTTGACAAGAGGGAGCAAGTTGAAAGACAAGAGAAGAAAGAGCTAAAGAGAATGAAGAAGGCTGAAATGAAGGCTCAAATTGAAGCTATCATGGAACAAGTCTCTCCATCCTCTCAAGCTAAAGAAGATGCCATGTACTCAAAAGGTCGACTATACAAAGGCAAGTCCTCCTCCATCCGGTGCTTCACATGTGGAAAGAAGGGTCACTACAAGGAAGATTGCCCACAAGGCAAAAAGACCCATCTTCACAAGAAGAAATGGCAATCAAGCTCAAGTGAAGATTCAAGTGAAGGATCAAGCTCAAGCTCAAGTGATGAAGGAGAATGCCATTTTGCTCTTATAGCATCAACAAGTGAAGACTCAAGTGAGGTAAACCTAGACTCGTTAGATAAAGAATCTTTAATTGCTATTATTCATGATATTTGTGCCTCTTATAAGTCTTCTAAAAAGAAAAAGAAAAAGCTTGCTAAAATTGTTGATAATTTGCATATAGAACTAGATGATCTTGAATATGCAAATTCTTGCTTGCTTATTGATAAAAATGATTGTCTTGGCCAAGTAGACTCTCTTAAACTTGAAAATGCTAGTTTGCTTGATAAGATTAAATTTCTAGAAGCTCAACCTCTCATGCCTAAATCTAATGAAGAACATACTTTAATTTTTGATTCTCTCATGCATGACATTGATGTTCTTAAATCTGAAAACAAAAACAAAGATTTTGTTTTGCATGAATTAGAACTAGAGAATGCCTCCTTGCTTGCTAAAATCAATGGGCATGAATCTTGTTCTAGTTCTACTAATAGAGAGAATGATGTTGCTGCTCTTCATATTGATAGAGATTCTTATTTAACTAAAACTCTTTGCCTAGAAAATGATCTTCTACATGCTAGAGATAACATTAATCAATTGTCTTCTACTATTGCTTCTCTTAAGCATGATAATGATAGTTTAAGATCTTCTTTGCAAAGATTCTTAGTTGGTAAAAAGAATCTTAATCAAATCCTAGACCATACTACTAAACAAATTGGTAGACATGGTTTAGGGTATGATAGTAGTCAAGGGAACAACAAAGATAAAGGACCTCCATTATTCCATGGAGAATCCTCTAGTTCCAAGACTATGGGCACATGCAACTATTGCAATGAATTAGGTCATTATTCTACTTGTTGTCCTTTTAGGAAAGCACCCAAGAGCAATAGGACTTGGGTTGCTAAACTAACCCCTCCGGACCCAAAAACATGATTGGGGACCATTTCATCTTTCTTCTTGTAGGTACTTGCAAATGGATTGACTTGAGGTATTGAATTGCAAATTGTCTTGTCAATCCACATGAAAGAAGAAAGGTGAGATGTGTAGAGGGTGACAACAAGTGGAAAAGCAATGGTAAGCACAAAGGTAATGGTTTTATTGCTTATAACCTATCCTAACTTGTTTTTGTCAAGTTAATGTGCACTATACATATGGTTTTTGAGTCAAAAGTGGTATTTTGTGATTCTCTTCACACTCTTGCTCAAAAACTATTTCTAATGCTTCTATAGTGCATTACTAACTTGCTTAGACATGTTTGGATTTGGTTTGTATATTTATCATGCCTTTAAATATGTTTTTATGAGATATATGTGCTTTTTGACAGCTGCTCTGTCGGTCGAGTTTGCCCTATTGAAACTCGGCCGATAGGCACCAATGGGTGTTGCCAACAGCTGCGATCGGCCGAGTTGCCAATACACAGAACTCGACCGATTACACTGTGCACAGAATATACATTTGGCTTATTGAGTGAGAATTTCCCTCTCAACTAGATTTTCTCAACCAATAGCCTTATTCTTTGGCACTCTCATTTGGTACCTTTATATATGCATATTGCCATGTTCTAAATTGCCTATCTTGCTTACAACTCTATCTCTCTAATTGCTCTAAATTGGTATATCTATATCTTGCAATTTCTTGCTTTGAGTTGTTTTGCAGGTTTTGATGATGATCTCTTTGGATCTCTTGGTTGTGTCTTAAATTGCTTCCGTTGTGCTCTAACTTGCTACATCTATATAGGTGTATATCTTGTGTTTGATACAACCTTGAGGTTCTTAGGGGTAATCATCTTATGGTAAGGATGCATATATAGTGAGTTATATCCTTTCATGCTTCTAAATTTGCATATCTCTTTGTTTGGATATATCTCTAAATCTAATCATAGCTTGCTTTATGTTGCTTATCTCTTTGCTATGATCTAGATCCTACTAGTAGTCCTAACTTGTGATATCATCTACTAGTAGTTCGCATACATGTAGTTCTAACCCTATCAATAAGTGGTATACTTGATCATCTATATGTTATGTTTGTATCTTATCTTATACATGCTCAAGATTGTTCTTTAAATTGCTTATCTACTATCTTGAGTTTCTTGCATAACATTGTGATGCAGGGTTCATAGATCTACATGATATGTAGAAATTGGAGTATTTTTATTATTTTATGCGTTTTTGCTCCAGTTTCAGTTTTTGCTGCAAGTATAGTGTTTTTTATGCAGAAACTACCTTCATTGCTTCGCCATGAGCCCTGATGGTTTTTGATCAAATTCCATCATCTTGAGGGTCAAAATTGTGATTTATTGTTTTTCTGCAGCACTGTATCTTGCATTTTTGGGATGTTCAAGTATATGTTTTAACTTGCTTTTCTTTCTATGCTTGGACAAGACCCTATATGTGCTCTTCTACTCTCCTTATATAACTTTTGTTATCTTCTTTCTCTTAACAAGTGGTGTTTCTTAGTTTCTTCACACCCCCACCTTTTTGAAATGACAAAGGGGGAGAAAGATATGTCTTCTTTTGACAACAGGGAGAAGGCATGTCTTACATGAAGCAAAGAAGCGTGTCCATGTAAAGGGGAGAAGGTAAATGGGAGAAGACATATATGTGTAGAACATATATGAGTAGAAGACATAGTTTCTATAAATGTTATGAAAGCTAACCATGCAGGAGAAATAGCATCAATTGAGGGGGAGTATGAAAACTCCACTAGCATCAATTGAGGGGGAGCATATGAACTCAATTCTACTGAAACCCCTAGGTTCCTCCGAAGGTATGTTTTTACTTACAAGCTTTCAATACATTTATGGAATGGTTTGTCATCTTCAAAAAGGGGGAGAATGTTGACTCAAGGTCAATTAGGTCAATGTTGACTCACGTCTAAATTGACTAAACCCTTGTTTTGATGATGACTAACCATTCCACACATTGGTGTCTAATGCTTCTACATTGAGTTATTTCAGGTTAGGTTTAGACACACTCCAAATGCCCTAACTTGCGCATATCAAATTGGAGAAAAGACAAGTCAACATAGCTACAAGTGTGCAATTTGGGATCTCTATGTAAATGACCTTAGAATTGCTTTGTAATCACTTGTAATGATTGTATGACCTGTAATTAAGCTTAGAAAAATTATTGGGACACAAAAATCCATCATTTGTACAGTTTTTGGAAATTCCAAAATACCCCTTAACAGGGATTTTGTCGGCCGAATTACAAACTCGGCCGATCCATGTATTGAGGAATTTTCTGGGCTGTCGGCCGAGTTTCAATGCCAGGAAACTCGGCCGATCCACTGGTCAGTCAAAACCAAAGGATGACTGATCGGTCGAGTTTCCCCCTGGAAACTCGGCCGACAGATTCCCTGTTGGTTTTGTCACCTAGTGTGTCGGCCGAGTTGCCTTTATTGAAACTCGGCCGATCGGACTGTACTGGAATGCAGAAAAAGCATTTCCAACCGTTGGAGACTTTGTTGGGACCCAAAATAGATCCGTTGCAACTTGTAAAACGGCTAGTTTTCGTTCACAAGTGTTCCCAAAGGCTAAGAGGCATCCCCAGCTATAAATAGGACCCCTTGGGCTTCATTCCAAGGTTGAGCATTCCATGCAAACTCTTTGAGAGGTTCCTATTCTATAGTTGAGTGCTTCCTACAGCCTCCTCTCTCTCTCTAAGCTTAATCACTTGCTTCATCCATTAGAGTGAGTAGGAAATCTGTAAGAGAGCTAGTTCAATTTGTATATCTTGTGAAGCTCTCACTTCCACAACCTCCCCATCTCTCCATTTCAATCATGAAGATGAAGGTTCTCTCTCTTGTCCAAGAGAGGTGAAGAAGAACAAGGGAAGGAGTCCCTTGGTGAAGATCAAGGCCGAAGACTTGGAGCTAGAGTGGGTAAGACCTTGGAGAAGGCAGAAGACTCAAGCTCAAGTGGGTAAGACCTTGGTGGAAAGCTTCTCCGAGTGAAGGTGAAGTCAAAGGCGGAAGATCCAAGAAGAGTGGGTAATTCCTGCAAGGCCGAAGACTTGTGCAAGAGTGGGTAAGTCCTTGGAGAAGGCCGAAGACTCTTGCAAAGTGGGTAAGTCCTTGGTAAGGTTGAAGACTCTTTTGTATTGGATAGGTAAGTCCTTTGTTGGTCATGTATTGTATGTCTTATTAATGAATATAAGAGTGCAATTGGTTGAAGTCCTAGAGGTTGACCTCTCTAGGCAAGTGGACTGACACACTTCTAGTTTGAAGTGTGGAACCACTCTAAATAGCTTGTCTAATTGGTGCATGTTCAATCTCTCTTATCCTTGCTATGCATGATTTAGTTGCACTCAAATTACCTATTTAGCAACCTTATCTTGTCATATAATTTGAAGGTTTAATGAATTTTGTTTAAGTGCTTTCAGCTCTATTCACCCCCCCTCTAGAGCACCCAAGTCACCCATCTAGGATCCAACAAGTGGTATCAGAGCGGGTCTTCTCCAAGCATACTTCCACAAGTAGGAGAAGATGGGTGACTACCTAGGAGGGAGACTCTCGACCAGCCTTCCAATCTTCAATGGGAGCAACTTCCTCTATTGGAGAAGAAGACTTCAATTCTTCATCCAAGGATCAAGTCTCGAGATGTGGCAAATGGTGAACAGCCCATACATTCTACCAAAGACAAACATTGAAGAATGGGATGAAGCCACCTTGATGAAAGCAACCTTGAATGCTAGAGCCATGCATATCCTATATGCCTCCATGACCCCCACCGAGTTCAACCGGATTTCCTCTTGTGAGACGGCCTATGAGGTATGGAGAAAGCTTTGCATCACTTATGAAGGGACGGATCAAGTGAAGGAAAGCAAAGTCTACATGCTCAAGGGGCTGCTTGAAAACTTCAAGATGGGAAAGGAGGAAAGTATAGCCAACATGTACTCAAGGATCAACACCATTGTGAATGGTCTTGCTATTCTAGGTCATCCTATGTCTAGTGGAGAGATCAACTCAAAGATCCTTAGAACTCTTCCCAAGAGGTGGGAATCAAAGGTGACTTCCATTGAAGAAGCAAGGTCACTTAAGGACATCCCCATTGAAGAGCTCATTGGAAATCTACAAGCACATGAAGCCACACTTGACAAGAGGGAGCAAGTTGAAAGACAAGAGAAGAAAGAGCTAAAGAGAATGAAGAAGGCTGAAATGAAGGCTCAAATTGAAGCTATCATGGAACAAGTCTCTCCATCCTCTCAAGCTAAAGAAGATGCCATGTACTCAAAAGGTCGACTATACAAAGGCAAGTCCTCCTCCATCCGGTGCTTCACATGTGGAAAGAAGGGTCACTACAAGGAAGATTGCCCACAAGGCAAAAAGACCCATCTTCACAAGAAGAAATGGCAATCAAGCTCAAGTGAAGATTCAAGTGAAGGATCAAGCTCAAGCTCAAGTGATGAAGGAGAATGCCATTTTGCTCTTATAGCATCAACAAGTGAAGACTCAAGTGAGGTAAACCTAGACTCGTTAGATAAAGAATCTTTAATTGCTATTATTCATGATATTTGTGCCTCTTATAAGTCTTCTAAAAAGAAAAAGAAAAAGCTTGCTAAAATTGTTGATAATTTGCATATAGAACTAGATGATCTTGAATATGCAAATTCTTGCTTGCTTATTGATAAAAATGATTGTCTTGGCCAAGTAGACTCTCTTAAACTTGAAAATGCTAGTTTGCTTGATAAGATTAAATTTCTAGAAGCTCAACCTCTCATGCCTAAATCTAATGAAGAACATACTTTAATTTTTGATTCTCTCATGCATGACATTGATGTTCTTAAATCTGAAAACAAAAACAAAGATTTTGTTTTGCATGAATTAGAACTAGAGAATGCCTCCTTGCTTGCTAAAATCAATGGGCATGAATCTTGTTCTAGTTCTACTAATAGAGAGAATGATGTTGCTGCTCTTCATATTGATAGAGATTCTTATTTAACTAAAACTCTTTGCCTAGAAAATGATCTTCTACATGCTAGAGATAACATTAATCAATTGTCTTCTACTATTGCTTCTCTTAAGCATGATAATGATAGTTTAAGATCTTCTTTGCAAAGATTCTTAGTTGGTAAAAAGAATCTTAATCAAATCCTAGACCATACTACTAAACAAATTGGTAGACATGGTTTAGGGTATGATAGTAGTCAAGGGAACAACAAAGATAAAGGACCTCCATTATTCCATGGAGAATCCTCTAGTTCCAAGACTATGGGCACATGCAACTATTGCAATGAATTAGGTCATTATTCTACTTGTTGTCCTTTTAGGAAAGCACCCAAGAGCAATAGGACTTGGGTTGCTAAACTAACCCCTCCGGACCCAAAAACATGATTGGGGACCATTTCATCTTTCTTCTTGTAGGTACTTGCAAATGGATTGACTTGAGGTATTGAATTGCAAATTGTCTTGTCAATCCACATGAAAGAAGAAAGGTGAGATGTGTAGAGGGTGACAACAAGTGGAAAAGCAATGGTAAGCACAAAGGTAATGGTTTTATTGCTTATAACCTATCCTAACTTGTTTTTGTCAAGTTAATGTGCACTATACATATGGTTTTTGAGTCAAAAGTGGTATTTTGTGATTCTCTTCACACTCTTGCTCAAAAACTATTTCTAATGCTTCTATAGTGCATTACTAACTTGCTTAGACATGTTTGGATTTGGTTTGTATATTTATCATGCCTTTAAATATGTTTTTATGAGATATATGTGCTTTTTGACAGCTGCTCTGTCGGTCGAGTTTGCCCTATTGAAACTCGGCCGATAGGCACCAATGGGTGTTGCCAACAGCTGCGATCGGCCGAGTTGCCAATACACAGAACTCGACCGATTACACTGTGCACAGAATATACATTTGGCTTATTGAGTGAGAATTTCCCTCTCAACTAGATTTTCTCAACCAATAGCCTTATTCTTTGGCACTCTCATTTGGTACCTTTATATATGCATATTGCCATGTTCTAAATTGCCTATCTTGCTTACAACTCTATCTCTCTAATTGCTCTAAATTGGTATATCTATATCTTGCAATTTCTTGCTTTGAGTTGTTTTGCAGGTTTTGATGATGATCTCTTTGGATCTCTTGGTTGTGTCTTAAATTGCTTCCGTTGTGCTCTAACTTGCTACATCTATATAGGTGTATATCTTGTGTTTGATACAACCTTGAGGTTCTTAGGGGTAATCATCTTATGGTAAGGATGCATATATAGTGAGTTATATCCTTTCATGCTTCTAAATTTGCATATCTCTTTGTTTGGATATATCTCTAAATCTAATCATAGCTTGCTTTATGTTGCTTATCTCTTTGCTATGATCTAGATCCTACTAGTAGTCCTAACTTGTGATATCATCTACTAGTAGTTCGCATACATGTAGTTCTAACCCTATCAATAAGTGGTATACTTGATCATCTATATGTTATGTTTGTATCTTATCTTATACATGCTCAAGATTGTTCTTTAAATTGCTTATCTACTATCTTGAGTTTCTTGCATAACATTGTGATGCAGGGTTCATAGATCTACATGATATGTAGAAATTGGAGTATTTTTATTATTTTATGCGTTTTTGCTCCAGTTTCAGTTTTTGCTGCAAGTATAGTGTTTTTTATGCAGAAACTACCTTCTGAGCAAGCCATGAGCCCTGATGGTTTTTGATCAAATTCCATCATCTTGAGGGTCAAAATTGTGATTTATTGTTTTTCTGCAGCACTGTATCTTGCATTTTTGGGATGTTCAAGTATATGTTTTAACTTGCTTTTCTTTCTATGCTTGGACAAGACCCTATATGTGCTCTTCTACTCTCCTTATATAACTTTTGTTATCTTCTTTCTCTTAACAAGTGGTGTTTCTTAGTTTCTTCACACCCCCACCTTTTTGAAATGACAAAGGGGGAGAAAGATATGTCTTCTTTTGACAACAGGGAGAAGGCATGTCTTACATGAAGCAAAGAAGCGTGTCCATGTAAAGGGGAGAAGGTAAATGGGAGAAGACATATATGTGTAGAACATATATGAGTAGAAGACATAGTTTCTATAAATGTTATGAAAGCTAACCATGCAGGAGAAATAGCATCAATTGAGGGGGAGTATGAAAACTCCACTAGCATCAATTGAGGGGGAGCATATGAACTCAATTCTACTGAAACCCCTAGGTTCCTCCGAAGGTATGTTTTTACTTACAAGCTTTCAATACATTTATGGAATGGTTTGTCATCTTCAAAAAGGGGGAGAATGTTGACTCAAGGTCAATTAGGTCAATGTTGACTCACGTCTAAATTGACTAAACCCTTGTTTTGATGATGACTAACCATTCCACACATTGGTGTCTAATGCTTCTACATTGAGTTATTTCAGGTTAGGTTTAGACACACTCCAAATGCCCTAACTTGCGCATATCAAATTGGAGAAAAGACAAGTCAACATAGCTACAAGTGTGCAATTTGGGATCTCTATGTAAATGACCTTAGAATTGCTTTGTAATCACTTGTAATGATTGTATGACCTGTAATTAAGCTTAGAAAAATTATTGGGACACAAAAATCCATCATTTGTACAGTTTTTGGAAATTCCAAAATACCCCTTAACAGGGATTTTGTCGGCCGAATTACAAACTCGGCCGATCCATGTATTGAGGAATTTTCTGGGCTGTCGGCCGAGTTTCAATGCCAGGAAACTCGGCCGATCCACTGGTCAGTCAAAACCAAAGGATGACTGATCGGTCGAGTTTCCCCCTGGAAACTCGGCCGACAGATTCCCTGTTGGTTTTGTCACCTAGTGTGTCGGCCGAGTTGCCTTTATTGAAACTCGGCCGATCGGACTGTACTGGAATGCAGAAAAAGCATTTCCAACCGTTGGAGACTTTGTTGGGACCCAAAATAGATCCGTTGCAACTTGTAAAACGGCTAGTTTTCGTTCACAAGTGTTCCCAAAGGCTAAGAGGCATCCCCAGCTATAAATAGGACCCCTTGGGCTTCATTCCAAGGTTGAGCATTCCATGCAAACTCTTTGAGAGGTTCCTATTCTATAGTTGAGTGCTTCCTACAGCCTCCTCTCTCTCTCTAAGCTTAATCACTTGCTTCATCCATTAGAGTGAGTAGGAAATCTGTAAGAGAGCTAGTTCAATTTGTATATCTTGTGAAGCTCTCACTTCCACAACCTCCCCATCTCTCCATTTCAATCATGAAGATGAAGGTTCTCTCTCTTGTCCAAGAGAGGTGAAGAAGAACAAGGGAAGGAGTCCCTTGGTGAAGATCAAGGCCGAAGACTTGGAGCTAGAGTGGGTAAGACCTTGGAGAAGGCAGAAGACTCAAGCTCAAGTGGGTAAGACCTTGGTGGAAAGCTTCTCCGAGTGAAGGTGAAGTCAAAGGCGGAAGATCCAAGAAGAGTGGGTAATTCCTGCAAGGCCGAAGACTTGTGCAAGAGTGGGTAAGTCCTTGGAGAAGGCCGAAGACTCTTGCAAAGTGGGTAAGTCCTTGGTAAGGTTGAAGACTCTTTTGTATTGGATAGGTAAGTCCTTTGTTGGTCATGTATTGTATGTCTTATTAATGAATATAAGAGTGCAATTGGTTGAAGTCCTAGAGGTTGACCTCTCTAGGCAAGTGGACTGACACACTTCTAGTTTGAAGTGTGGAACCACTCTAAATAGCTTGTCTAATTGGTGCATGTTCAATCTCTCTTATCCTTGCTATGCATGATTTAGTTGCACTCAAATTACCTATTTAGCAACCTTATCTTGTCATATAATTTGAAGGTTTAATGAATTTTGTTTAAGTGCTTTCAGCTCTATTCACCCCCCCTCTAGAGCACCCAAGTCACCCATCTAGGATCCAACAAGTGGTATCAGAGCGGGTCTTCTCCAAGCATACTTCCACAAGTAGGAGAAGATGGGTGACTACCTAGGAGGGAGACTCTCGACCAGCCTTCCAATCTTCAATGGGAGCAACTTCCTCTATTGGAGAAGAAGACTTCAATTCTTCATCCAAGGATCAAGTCTCGAGATGTGGAAAATGGTGAACAGCCCATACATTCTACCAAAGACAAACATTGAAGAATGGGATGAAGCCACCTTGATGAAAGCAACCTTGAATGCTAGAGCCATGCATATCCTATATGCCTCCATGACCCCCACCGAGTTCAACCGGATTTCCTCTTGTGAGACGGCCTATGAGGTATGGAGAAAGCTTTGCATCACTTATGAAGGGACGGATCAAGTGAAGGAAAGCAAAGTCTACATGCTCAAGGGGCTGCTTGAAAACTTCAAGATGGGAAAGGAGGAAAGTATAGCCAACATGTACTCAAGGATCAACACCATTGTGAATGGTCTTGCTATTCTAGGTCATCCTATGTCTAGTGGAGAGATCAACTCAAAGATCCTTAGAACTCTTCCCAAGAGGTGGGAATCAAAGGTGACTTCCATTGAAGAAGCAAGGTCACTTAAGGACATCCCCATTGAAGAGCTCATTGGAAATCTACAAGCACATGAAGCCACACTTGACAAGAGGGAGCAAGTTGAAAGACAAGAGAAGAAAGAGCTAAAGAGAATGAAGAAGGCTGAAATGAAGGCTCAAATTGAAGCTATCATGGAACAAGTCTCTCCATCCTCTCAAGCTAAAGAAGATGCCATGTACTCAAAAGGTCGACTATACAAAGGCAAGTCCTCCTCCATCCGGTGCTTCACATGTGGAAAGAAGGGTCACTACAAGGAAGATTGCCCACAAGGCAAAAAGACCCATCTTCACAAGAAGAAATGGCAATCAAGCTCAAGTGAAGATTCAAGTGAAGGATCAAGCTCAAGCTCAAGTGATGAAGGAGAATGCCATTTTGCTCTTATAGCATCAACAAGTGAAGACTCAAGTGAGGTAAACCTAGACTCGTTAGATAAAGAATCTTTAATTGCTATTATTCATGATATTTGTGCCTCTTATAAGTCTTCTAAAAAGAAAAAGAAAAAGCTTGCTAAAATTGTTGATAATTTGCATATAGAACTAGATGATCTTGAATATGCAAATTCTTGCTTGCTTATTGATAAAAATGATTGTCTTGGCCAAGTAGACTCTCTTAAACTTGAAAATGCTAGTTTGCTTGATAAGATTAAATTTCTAGAAGCTCAACCTCTCATGCCTAAATCTAATGAAGAACATACTTTAATTTTTGATTCTCTCATGCATGACATTGATGTTCTTAAATCTGAAAACAAAAACAAAGATTTTGTTTTGCATGAATTAGAACTAGAGAATGCCTCCTTGCTTGCTAAAATCAATGGGCATGAATCTTGTTCTAGTTCTACTAATAGAGAGAATGATGTTGCTGCTCTTCATATTGATAGAGATTCTTATTTAACTAAAACTCTTTGCCTAGAAAATGATCTTCTACATGCTAGAGATAACATTAATCAATTGTCTTCTACTATTGCTTCTCTTAAGCATGATAATGATAGTTTAAGATCTTCTTTGCAAAGATTCTTAGTTGGTAAAAAGAATCTTAATCAAATCCTAGACCATACTACTAAACAAATTGGTAGACATGGTTTAGGGTATGATAGTAGTCAAGGGAACAACAAAGATAAAGGACCTCCATTATTCCATGGAGAATCCTCTAGTTCCAAGACTATGGGCACATGCAACTATTGCAATGAATTAGGTCATTATTCTACTTGTTGTCCTTTTAGGAAAGCACCCAAGAGCAATAGGACTTGGGTTGCTAAACTAACCCCTCCGGACCCAAAAACATGATTGGGGACCATTTCATCTTTCTTCTTGTAGGTACTTGCAAATGGATTGACTTGAGGTATTGAATTGCAAATTGTCTTGTCAATCCACATGAAAGAAGAAAGGTGAGATGTGTAGAGGGTGACAACAAGTGGAAAAGCAATGGTAAGCACAAAGGTAATGGTTTTATTGCTTATAACCTATCCTAACTTGTTTTTGTCAAGTTAATGTGCACTATACATATGGTTTTTGAGTCAAAAGTGGTATTTTGTGATTCTCTTCACACTCTTGCTCAAAAACTATTTCTAATGCTTCTATAGTGCATTACTAACTTGCTTAGACATGTTTGGATTTGGTTTGTATATTTATCATGCCTTTAAATATGTTTTTATGAGATATATGTGCTTTTTGACAGCTGCTCTGTCGGTCGAGTTTGCCCTATTGAAACTCGGCCGATAGGCACCAATGGGTGTTGCCAACAGCTGCGATCGGCCGAGTTGCCAATACACAGAACTCGACCGATTACACTGTGCACAGAATATACATTTGGCTTATTGAGTGAGAATTTCCCTCTCAACTAGATTTTCTCAACCAATAGCCTTATTCTTTGGCACTCTCATTTGGTACCTTTATATATGCATATTGCCATGTTCTAAATTGCCTATCTTGCTTACAACTCTATCTCTCTAATTGCTCTAAATTGGTATATCTATATCTTGCAATTTCTTGCTTTGAGTTGTTTTGCAGGTTTTGATGATGATCTCTTTGGATCTCTTGGTTGTGTCTTAAATTGCTTCCGTTGTGCTCTAACTTGCTACATCTATATAGGTGTATATCTTGTGTTTGATACAACCTTGAGGTTCTTAGGGGTAATCATCTTATGGTAAGGATGCATATATAGTGAGTTATATCCTTTCATGCTTCTAAATTTGCATATCTCTTTGTTTGGATATATCTCTAAATCTAATCATAGCTTGCTTTATGTTGCTTATCTCTTTGCTATGATCTAGATCCTACTAGTAGTCCTAACTTGTGATATCATCTACTAGTAGTTCGCATACATGTAGTTCTAACCCTATCAATAAGTGGTATACTTGATCATCTATATGTTATGTTTGTATCTTATCTTATACATGCTCAAGATTGTTCTTTAAATTGCTTATCTACTATCTTGAGTTTCTTGCATAACATTGTGATGCAGGGTTCATAGATCTACATGATATGTAGAAATTGGAGTATTTTTATTATTTTATGCGTTTTTGCTCCAGTTTCAGTTTTTGCTGCAAGTATAGTGTTTTTTATGCAGAAACTACCTTCTGAGCAAGCCATGAGCCCTGATGGTTTTTGATCAAATTCCATCATCTTGAGGGTCAAAATTGTGATTTATTGTTTTTCTGCAGCACTGTATCTTGCATTTTTGGGATGTTCAAGTATATGTTTTAACTTGCTTTTCTTTCTATGCTTGGACAAGACCCTATATGTGCTCTTCTACTCTCCTTATATAACTTTTGTTATCTTCTTTCTCTTAACAAGTGGTGTTTCTTAGTTTCTTCACACCCCCACCTTTTTGAAATGACAAAGGGGGAGAAAGATATGTCTTCTTTTGACAACAGGGAGAAGGCATGTCTTACATGAAGCAAAGAAGCGTGTCCATGTAAAGGGGAGAAGGTAAATGGGAGAAGACATATATGTGTAGAACATATATGAGTAGAAGACATAGTTTCTATAAATGTTATGAAAGCTAACCATGCAGGAGAAATAGCATCAATTGAGGGGGAGTATGAAAACTCCACTAGCATCAATTGAGGGGGAGCATATGAACTCAATTCTACTGAAACCCCTAGGTTCCTCCGAAGGTATGTTTTTACTTACAAGCTTTCAATACATTTATGGAATGGTTTGTCATCTTCAAAAAGGGGGAGAATGTTGACTCAAGGTCAATTAGGTCAATGTTGACTCACGTCTAAATTGACTAAACCCTTGTTTTGATGATGACTAACCATTCCACACATTGGTGTCTAATGCTTCTACATTGAGTTATTTCAGGTTAGGTTTAGACACACTCCAAATGCCCTAACTTGCGCATATCAAATTGGAGAAAAGACAAGTCAACATAGCTACAAGTGTGCAATTTGGGATCTCTATGTAAATGACCTTAGAATTGCTTTGTAATCACTTGTAATGATTGTATGACCTGTAATTAAGCTTAGAAAAATTATTGGGACACAAAAATCCATCATTTGTACAGTTTTTGGAAATTCCAAAATACCCCTTAACAGGGATTTTGTCGGCCGAATTACAAACTCGGCCGATCCATGTATTGAGGAATTTTCTGGGCTGTCGGCCGAGTTTCAATGCCAGGAAACTCGGCCGATCCACTGGTCAGTCAAAACCAAAGGATGACTGATCGGTCGAGTTTCCCCCTGGAAACTCAGCCGACAGATTCCCTGTTGGTTTTGTCACCTAGTGTGTCGGCCGAGTTGCCTTTATTGAAACTCGGCCGATCGGACTGTACTGGAATGCAGAAAAAGCATTTCCAACCGTTGGAGACTTTGTTGGGACCCAAAATAGATCCGTTGCAACTTGTAAAACGGCTAGTTTTCGTTCACAAGTGTTCCCAAAGGCTAAGAGGCATCCCCAGCTATAAATAGGACCCCTTGGGCTTCATTCCAAGGTTGAGCATTCCATGCAAACTCTTTGAGAGGTTCCTATTCTATAGTTGAGTGCTTCCTACAGCCTCCTCTCTCTCTCTAAGCTTAATCACTTGCTTCATCCATTAGAGTGAGTAGGAAATCTGTAAGAGAGCTAGTTCAATTTGTATATCTTGTGAAGCTCTCACTTCCACAACCTCCCCATCTCTCCATTTCAATCATGAAGATGAAGGTTCTCTCTCTTGTCCAAGAGAGGTGAAGAAGAACAAGGGAAGGAGTCCCTTGGTGAAGATCAAGGCCGAAGACTTGGAGCTAGAGTGGGTAAGACCTTGGAGAAGGCAGAAGACTCAAGCTCAAGTGGGTAAGACCTTGGTGGAAAGCTTCTCCGAGTGAAGGTGAAGTCAAAGGCGGAAGATCCAAGAAGAGTGGGTAATTCCTGCAAGGCCGAAGACTTGTGCAAGAGTGGGTAAGTCCTTGGAGAAGGCCGAAGACTCTTGCAAAGTGGGTAAGTCCTTGGTAAGGTTGAAGACTCTTTTGTATTGGATAGGTAAGTCCTTTGTTGGTCATGTATTGTATGTCTTATTAATGAATATAAGAGTGCAATTGGTTGAAGTCCTAGAGGTTGACCTCTCTAGGCAAGTGGACTGACACACTTCTAGTTTGAAGTGTGGAACCACTCTAAATAGCTTGTCTAATTGGTGCATGTTCAATCTCTCTTATCCTTGCTATGCATGATTTAGTTGCACTCAAATTACCTATTTAGCAACCTTATCTTGTCATATAATTTGAAGGTTTAATGAATTTTGTTTAAGTGCTTTCAGCTCTATTCACCCCCCCTCTAGAGCACCCAAGTCACCCATCTAGGATCCAACAAGTGGTATCAGAGCGGGTCTTCTCCAAGCATACTTCCACAAGTAGGAGAAGATGGGTGACTACCTAGGAGGGAGACTCTCGACCAGCCTTCCAATCTTCAATGGGAGCAACTTCCTCTATTGGAGAAGAAGACTTCAATTCTTCATCCAAGGATCAAGTCTCGAGATGTGGCAAATGGTGAACAGCCCATACATTCTACCAAAGACAAACATTGAAGAATGGGATGAAGCCACCTTGATGAAAGCAACCTTGAATGCTAGAGCCATGCATATCCTATATGCCTCCATGACCCCCACCGAGTTCAACCGGATTTCCTCTTGTGAGACGGCCTATGAGGTATGGAGAAAGCTTTGCATCACTTATGAAGGGACGGATCAAGTGAAGGAAAGCAAAGTCTACATGCTCAAGGGGCTGCTTGAAAACTTCAAGATGGGAAAGGAGGAAAGTATAGCCAACATGTACTCAAGGATCAACACCATTGTGAATGGTCTTGCTATTCTAGGTCATCCTATGTCTAGTGGAGAGATCAACTCAAAGATCCTTAGAACTCTTCCCAAGAGGTGGGAATCAAAGGTGACTTCCATTGAAGAAGCAAGGTCACTTAAGGACATCCCCATTGAAGAGCTCATTGGAAATCTACAAGCACATGAAGCCACACTTGACAAGAGGGAGCAAGTTGAAAGACAAGAGAAGAAAGAGCTAAAGAGAATGAAGAAGGCTGAAATGAAGGCTCAAATTGAAGCTATCATGGAACAAGTCTCTCCATCCTCTCAAGCTAAAGAAGATGCCATGTACTCAAAAGGTCGACTATACAAAGGCAAGTCCTCCTCCATCCGGTGCTTCACATGTGGAAAGAAGGGTCACTACAAGGAAGATTGCCCACAAGGCAAAAAGACCCATCTTCACAAGAAGAAATGGCAATCAAGCTCAAGTGAAGATTCAAGTGAAGGATCAAGCTCAAGCTCAAGTGATGAAGGAGAATGCCATTTTGCTCTTATAGCATCAACAAGTGAAGACTCAAGTGAGGTAAACCTAGACTCGTTAGATAAAGAATCTTTAATTGCTATTATTCATGATATTTGTGCCTCTTATAAGTCTTCTAAAAAGAAAAAGAAAAAGCTTGCTAAAATTGTTGATAATTTGCATATAGAACTAGATGATCTTGAATATGCAAATTCTTGCTTGCTTATTGATAAAAATGATTGTCTTGGCCAAGTAGACTCTCTTAAACTTGAAAATGCTAGTTTGCTTGATAAGATTAAATTTCTAGAAGCTCAACCTCTCATGCCTAAATCTAATGAAGAACATACTTTAATTTTTGATTCTCTCATGCATGACATTGATGTTCTTAAATCTGAAAACAAAAACAAAGATTTTGTTTTGCATGAATTAGAACTAGAGAATGCCTCCTTGCTTGCTAAAATCAATGGGCATGAATCTTGTTCTAGTTCTACTAATAGAGAGAATGATGTTGCTGCTCTTCATATTGATAGAGATTCTTATTTAACTAAAACTCTTTGCCTAGAAAATGATCTTCTACATGCTAGAGATAACATTAATCAATTGTCTTCTACTATTGCTTCTCTTAAGCATGATAATGATAGTTTAAGATCTTCTTTGCAAAGATTCTTAGTTGGTAAAAAGAATCTTAATCAAATCCTAGACCATACTACTAAACAAATTGGTAGACATGGTTTAGGGTATGATAGTAGTCAAGGGAACAACAAAGATAAAGGACCTCCATTATTCCATGGAGAATCCTCTAGTTCCAAGACTATGGGCACATGCAACTATTGCAATGAATTAGGTCATTATTCTACTTGTTGTCCTTTTAGGAAAGCACCCAAGAGCAATAGGACTTGGGTTGCTAAACTAACCCCTCCGGACCCAAAAACATGATTGGGGACCATTTCATCTTTCTTCTTGTAGGTACTTGCAAATGGATTGACTTGAGGTATTGAATTGCAAATTGTCTTGTCAATCCACATGAAAGAAGAAAGGTGAGATGTGTAGAGGGTGACAACAAGTGGAAAAGCAATGGTAAGCACAAAGGTAATGGTTTTATTGCTTATAACCTATCCTAACTTGTTTTTGTCAAGTTAATGTGCACTATACATATGGTTTTTGAGTCAAAAGTGGTATTTTGTGATTCTCTTCACACTCTTGCTCAAAAACTATTTCTAATGCTTCTATAGTGCATTACTAACTTGCTTAGACATGTTTGGATTTGGTTTGTATATTTATCATGCCTTTAAATATGTTTTTATGAGATATATGTGCTTTTTGACAGCTGCTCTGTCGGTCGAGTTTGCCCTATTGAAACTCGGCCGATAGGCACCAATGGGTGTTGCCAACAGCTGCGATCGGCCGAGTTGCCAATACACAGAACTCGACCGATTACACTGTGCACAGAATATACATTTGGCTTATTGAGTGAGAATTTCCCTCTCAACTAGATTTTCTCAACCAATAGCCTTATTCTTTGGCACTCTCATTTGGTACCTTTATATATGCATATTGCCATGTTCTAAATTGCCTATCTTGCTTACAACTCTATCTCTCTAATTGCTCTAAATTGGTATATCTATATCTTGCAATTTCTTGCTTTGAGTTGTTTTGCAGGTTTTGATGATGATCTCTTTGGATCTCTTGGTTGTGTCTTAAATTGCTTCCGTTGTGCTCTAACTTGCTACATCTATATAGGTGTATATCTTGTGTTTGATACAACCTTGAGGTTCTTAGGGGTAATCATCTTATGGTAAGGATGCATATATAGTGAGTTATATCCTTTCATGCTTCTAAATTTGCATATCTCTTTGTTTGGATATATCTCTAAATCTAATCATAGCTTGCTTTATGTTGCTTATCTCTTTGCTATGATCTAGATCCTACTAGTAGTCCTAACTTGTGATATCATCTACTAGTAGTTCGCATACATGTAGTTCTAACCCTATCAATAAGTGGTATACTTGATCATCTATATGCTATGTTTGTATCTTATCTTATACATGCTCAAGATTGTTCTTTAAATTGCTTATCTACTATCTTGAGTTTCTTGCATAACATTGTGATGCAGGGTTCATAGATCTACATGATATGTAGAAATTGGAGTATTTTTATTATTTTATGCGTTTTTGCTCCAGTTTCAGTTTTTGCTGCAAGTATAGTGTTTTTTATGCAGAAACTACCTTCTGAGCAAGCCATGAGCCCTGATGGTTTTTGATCAAATTCCATCATCTTGAGGGTCAAAATTGTGATTTATTGTTTTTCTGCAGCACTGTATCTTGCATTTTTGGGATGTTCAAGTATATGTTTTAACTTGCTTTTCTTTCTATGCTTGGACAAGACCCTATATGTGCTCTTCTACTCTCCTTATATAACTTTTGTTATCTTCTTTCTCTTAACAAGTGGTGTTTCTTAGTTTCTTCACACCCCCACCTTTTTGAAATGACAAAGGGGGAGAAAGATATGTCTTCTTTTGACAACAGGGAGAAGGCATGTCTTACATGAAGCAAAGAAGCGTGTCCATGTAAAGGGGAGAAGGTAAATGGGAGAAGACATATATGTGTAGAACATATATGAGTAGAAGACATAGTTTCTATAAATGTTATGAAAGCTAACCATGCAGGAGAAATAGCATCAATTGAGGGGGAGTATGAAAACTCCACTAGCATCAATTGAGGGGGAGCATATGAACTCAATTCTACTGAAACCCCTAGGTTCCTCCGAAGGTATGTTTTTACTTACAAGCTTTCAATACATTTATGGAATGGTTTGTCATCTTCAAAAAGGGGGAGAATGTTGACTCAAGGTCAATTAGGTCAATGTTGACTCACGTCTAAATTGACTAAACCCTTGTTTTGATGATGACTAACCATTCCACACATTGGTGTCTAATGCTTCTACATTGAGTTATTTCAGGTTAGGTTTAGACACACTCCAAATGCCCTAACTTGCGCATATCAAATTGGAGAAAAGACAAGTCAACATAGCTACAAGTGTGCAATTTGGGATCTCTATGTAAATGACCTTAGAATTGCTTTGTAATCACTTGTAATGATTGTATGACCTGTAATTAAGCTTAGAAAAATTATTGGGACACAAAAATCCATCATTTGTACAGTTTTTGGAAATTCCAAAATACCCCTTAACAGGGATTTTGTCGGCCGAATTACAAACTCGGCCGATCCATGTATTGAGGAATTTTCTGGGCTGTCGGCCGAGTTTCAATGCCAGGAAACTCGGCCGATCCACTGGTCAGTCAAAACCAAAGGATGACTGATCGGTCGAGTTTCCCCCTGGAAACTCGGCCGACAGATTCCCTGTTGGTTTTGTCACCTAGTGTGTCGGCCGAGTTGCCTTTATTGAAACTCGGCCGATCGGACTGTACTGGAATGCAGAAAAAGCATTTCCAACCGTTGGAGACTTTGTTGGGACCCAAAATAGATCCGTTGCAACTTGTAAAACGGCTAGTTTTCGTTCACAAGTGTTCCCAAAGGCTAAGAGGCATCCCCAGCTATAAATAGGACCCCTTGGGCTTCATTCCAAGGTTGAGCATTCCATGCAAACTCTTTGAGAGGTTCCTATTCTATAGTTGAGTGCTTCCTACAGCCTCCTCTCTCTCTCTAAGCTTAATCACTTGCTTCATCCATTAGAGTGAGTAGGAAATCTGTAAGAGAGCTAGTTCAATTTGTATATCTTGTGAAGCTCTCACTTCCACAACCTCCCCATCTCTCCATTTCAATCATGAAGATGAAGGTTCTCTCTCTTGTCCAAGAGAGGTGAAGAAGAACAAGGGAAGGAGTCCCTTGGTGAAGATCAAGGCCGAAGACTTGGAGCTAGAGTGGGTAAGACCTTGGAGAAGGCAGAAGACTCAAGCTCAAGTGGGTAAGACCTTGGTGGAAAGCTTCTCCGAGTGAAGGTGAAGTCAAAGGCGGAAGATCCAAGAAGAGTGGGTAATTCCTGCAAGGCCGAAGACTTGTGCAAGAGTGGGTAAGTCCTTGGAGAAGGCCGAAGACTCTTGCAAAGTGGGTAAGTCCTTGGTAAGGTTGAAGACTCTTTTGTATTGGATAGGTAAGTCCTTTGTTGGTCATGTATTGTATGTCTTATTAATGAATATAAGAGTGCAATTGGTTGAAGTCCTAGAGGTTGACCTCTCTAGGCAAGTGGACTGACACACTTCTAGTTTGAAGTGTGGAACCACTCTAAATAGCTTGTCTAATTGGTGCATGTTCAATCTCTCTTATCCTTGCTATGCATGATTTAGTTGCACTCAAATTACCTATTTAGCAACCTTATCTTGTCATATAATTTGAAGGTTTAATGAATTTTGTTTAAGTGCTTTCAGCTCTATTCACCCCCCCTCTAGAGCACCCAAGTCACCCATCTAGGATCCAACAAGTGGTATCAGAGCGGGTCTTCTCCAAGCATACTTCCACAAGTAGGAGAAGATGGGTGACTACCTAGGAGGGAGACTCTCGACCAGCCTTCCAATCTTCAATGGGAGCAACTTCCTCTATTGGAGAAGAAGACTTCAATTCTTCATCCAAGGATCAAGTCTCGAGATGTGGCAAATGGTGAACAGCCCATACATTCTACCAAAGACAAACATTGAAGAATGGGATGAAGCCACCTTGATGAAAGCAACCTTGAATGCTAGAGCCATGCATATCCTATATGCCTCCATGACCCCCACCGAGTTCAACCGGATTTCCTCTTGTGAGACGGCCTATGAGGTATGGAGAAAGCTTTGCATCACTTATGAAGGGACGGATCAAGTGAAGGAAAGCAAAGTCTACATGCTCAAGGGGCTGCTTGAAAACTTCAAGATGGGAAAGGAGGAAAGTATAGCCAACATGTACTCAAGGATCAACACCATTGTGAATGGTCTTGCTATTCTAGGTCATCCTATGTCTAGTGGAGAGATCAACTCAAAGATCCTTAGAACTCTTCCCAAGAGGTGGGAATCAAAGGTGACTTCCATTGAAGAAGCAAGGTCACTTAAGGACATCCCCATTGAAGAGCTCATTGGAAATCTACAAGCACATGAAGCCACACTTGACAAGAGGGAGCAAGTTGAAAGACAAGAGAAGAAAGAGCTAAAGAGAATGAAGAAGGCTGAAATGAAGGCTCAAATTGAAGCTATCATGGAACAAGTCTCTCCATCCTCTCAAGCTAAAGAAGATGCCATGTACTCAAAAGGTCGACTATACAAAGGCAAGTCCTCCTCCATCCGGTGCTTCACATGTGGAAAGAAGGGTCACTACAAGGAAGATTGCCCACAAGGCAAAAAGACCCATCTTCACAAGAAGAAATGGCAATCAAGCTCAAGTGAAGATTCAAGTGAAGGATCAAGCTCAAGCTCAAGTGATGAAGGAGAATGCCATTTTGCTCTTATAGCATCAACAAGTGAAGACTCAAGTGAGGTAAACCTAGACTCGTTAGATAAAGAATCTTTAATTGCTATTATTCATGATATTTGTGCCTCTTATAAGTCTTCTAAAAAGAAAAAGAAAAAGCTTGCTAAAATTGTTGATAATTTGCATATAGAACTAGATGATCTTGAATATGCAAATTCTTGCTTGCTTATTGATAAAAATGATTGTCTTGGCCAAGTAGACTCTCTTAAACTTGAAAATGCTAGTTTGCTTGATAAGATTAAATTTCTAGAAGCTCAACCTCTCATGCCTAAATCTAATGAAGAACATACTTTAATTTTTTATTCTCTCATGCATGACATTGATGTTCTTAAATCTGAAAACAAAAACAAAGATTTTGTTTTGCATG
The DNA here is from genome assembly GCA_963693085.1 of Alisma plantago-aquatica. Lineage (NCBI taxonomy): Eukaryota > Viridiplantae > Streptophyta > Magnoliopsida > Alismatales > Alismataceae > Alisma > Alisma plantago-aquatica. The sequence continues at coordinate 478,373,916 of OY856411.1, forward strand.
AATTAGAACTAGAGAATGCCTCCTTGCTTGCTAAAATCAATGGGCATGAATCTTGTTCTAGTTCTACTAATAGAGAGAATGATGTTGCTGCTCTTCATATTGATAGAGATTCTTATTTAACTAAAACTCTTTGCCTAGAAAATGATCTTCTACATGCTAGAGATAACATTAATCAATTGTCTTCTACTATTGCTTCTCTTAAGCATGATAATGATAGTTTAAGATCTTCTTTGCAAAGATTCTTAGTTGGTAAAAAGAATCTTAATCAAATCCTAGACCATACTACTAAACAAATTGGTAGACATGGTTTAGGGTATGATAGTAGTCAAGGGAACAACAAAGATAAAGGACCTCCATTATTCCATGGAGAATCCTCTAGTTCCAAGACTATGGGCACATGCAACTATTGCAATGAATTAGGTCATTATTCTACTTGTTGTCCTTTTAGGAAAGCACCCAAGAGCAATAGGACTTGGGTTGCTAAACTAACCCCTCCGGACCCAAAAACATGATTGGGGACCATTTCATCTTTCTTCTTGTAGGTACTTGCAAATGGATTGACTTGAGGTATTGAATTGCAAATTGTCTTGTCAATCCACATGAAAGAAGAAAGGTGAGATGTGTAGAGGGTGACAACAAGTGGAAAAGCAATGGTAAGCACAAAGGTAATGGTTTTATTGCTTATAACCTATCCTAACTTGTTTTTGTCAAGTTAATGTGCACTATACATATGGTTTTTGAGTCAAAAGTGGTATTTTGTGATTCTCTTCACACTCTTGCTCAAAAACTATTTCTAATGCTTCTATAGTGCATTACTAACTTGCTTAGACATGTTTGGATTTGGTTTGTATATTTATCATGCCTTTAAATATGTTTTTATGAGATATATGTGCTTTTTGACAGCTGCTCTGTCGGTCGAGTTTGCCCTATTGAAACTCGGCCGATAGGCACCAATGGGTGTTGCCAACAGCTGCGATCGGCCGAGTTGCCAATACACAGAACTCGACCGATTACACTGTGCACAGAATATACATTTGGCTTATTGAGTGAGAATTTCCCTCTCAACTAGATTTTCTCAACCAATAGCCTTATTCTTTGGCACTCTCATTTGGTACCTTTATATATGCATATTGCCATGTTCTAAATTGCCTATCTTGCTTACAACTCTATCTCTCTAATTGCTCTAAATTGGTATATCTATATCTTGCAATTTCTTGCTTTGAGTTGTTTTGCAGGTTTTGATGATGATCTCTTTGGATCTCTTGGTTGTGTCTTAAATTGCTTCCGTTGTGCTCTAACTTGCTACATCTATATAGGTGTATATCTTGTGTTTGATACAACCTTGAGGTTCTTAGGGGTAATCATCTTATGGTAAGGATGCATATATAGTGAGTTATATCCTTTCATGCTTCTAAATTTGCATATCTCTTTGTTTGGATATATCTCTAAATCTAATCATAGCTTGCTTTATGTTGCTTATCTCTTTGCTATGATCTAGATCCTACTAGTAGTCCTAACTTGTGATATCATCTACTAGTAGTTCGCATACATGTAGTTCTAACCCTATCAATAAGTGGTATACTTGATCATCTATATGTTATGTTTGTATCTTATCTTATACATGCTCAAGATTGTTCTTTAAATTGCTTATCTACTATCTTGAGTTTCTTGCATAACATTGTGATGCAGGGTTCATAGATCTACATGATATGTAGAAATTGGAGTATTTTTATTATTTTATGTGTTTTTGCTCCAGTTTCAGTTTTTGCTGCAAGTATAGTGTTTTTTATGCAGAAACTACCTTCTGAGCAAGCCATGAGCCCTGATGGTTTTTGATCAAATTCCATCATCTTGAGGGTCAAAATTGTGATTTATTGTTTTTCTGCAGCACTGTATCTTGCATTTTTGGGATGTTCAAGTATATGTTTTAACTTGCTTTTCTTTCTATGCTTGGACAAGACCCTATATGTGCTCTTCTACTCTCCTTATATAACTTTTGTTATCTTCTTTCTCTTAACAAGTGGTGTTTCTTAGTTTCTTCACACCCCCACCTTTTTGAAATGACAAAGGGGGAGAAAGATATGTCTTCTTTTGACAACAGGGAGAAGGCATGTCTTACATGAAGCAAAGAAGCGTGTCCATGTAAAGGGGAGAAGGTAAATGGGAGAAGACATATATGTGTAGAACATATATGAGTAGAAGACATAGTTTCTATAAATGTTATGAAAGCTAACCATGCAGGAGAAATAGCATCAATTGAGGGGGAGTATGAAAACTCCACTAGCATCAATTGAGGGGGAGCATATGAACTCAATTCTACTGAAACCCCTAGGTTCCTCCGAAGGTATGTTTTTACTTACAAGCTTTCAATACATTTATGGAATGGTTTGTCATCTTCAAAAAGGGGGAGAATGTTGACTCAAGGTCAATTAGGTCAATGTTGACTCACGTCTAAATTGACTAAACCCTTGTTTTGATGATGACTAACCATTCCACACATTGGTGTCTAATGCTTCTACATTGAGTTATTTCAGGTTAGGTTTAGACACACTCCAAATGCCCTAACTTGCGCATATCAAATTGGAGAAAAGACAAGTCAACATAGCTACAAGTGTGCAATTTGGGATCTCTATGTAAATGACCTTAGAATTGCTTTGTAATCACTTGTAATGATTGTATGACCTGTAATTAAGCTTAGAAAAATTATTGGGACACAAAAATCCATCATTTGTACAGTTTTTGGAAATTCCAAAATACCCCTTAACAGGGATTTTGTCGGCCGAATTACAAACTCGGCCGATCCATGTATTGAGGAATTTTCTGGGCTGTCGGCCGAGTTTCAATGCCAGGAAACTCGGCCGATCCACTGGTCAGTCAAAACCAAAGGATGACTGATCGGTCGAGTTTCCCCCTGGAAACTCGGCCGACAGATTCCCTGTTGGTTTTGTCACCTAGTGTGTCGGCCGAGTTGCCTTTATTGAAACTCGGCCGATCGGACTGTACTGGAATGCAGAAAAAGCATTTCCAACCGTTGGAGACTTTGTTGGGACCCAAAATAGATCCGTTGCAACTTGTAAAACGGCTAGTTTTCGTTCACAAGTGTTCCCAAAGGCTAAGAGGCATCCCCAGCTATAAATAGGACCCCTTGGGCTTCATTCCAAGGTTGAGCATTCCATGCAAACTCTTTGAGAGGTTCCTATTCTATAGTTGAGTGCTTCCTACAGCCTCCTCTCTCTCTCTAAGCTTAATCACTTGCTTCATCCATTAGAGTGAGTAGGAAATCTGTAAGAGAGCTAGTTCAATTTGTATATCTTGTGAAGCTCTCACTTCCACAACCTCCCCATCTCTCCATTTCAATCATGAAGATGAAGGTTCTCTCTCTTGTCCAAGAGAGGTGAAGAAGAACAAGGGAAGGAGTCCCTTGGTGAAGATCAAGGCCGAAGACTTGGAGCTAGAGTGGGTAAGACCTTGGAGAAGGCAGAAGACTCAAGCTCAAGTGGGTAAGACCTTGGTGGAAAGCTTCTCCGAGTGAAGGTGAAGTCAAAGGCGGAAGATCCAAGAAGAGTGGGTAATTCCTGCAAGGCCGAAGACTTGTGCAAGAGTGGGTAAGTCCTTGGAGAAGGCCGAAGACTCTTGCAAAGTGGGTAAGTCCTTGGTAAGGTTGAAGACTCTTTTGTATTGGATAGGTAAGTCCTTTGTTGGTCATGTATTGTATGTCTTATTAATGAATATAAGAGTGCAATTGGTTGAAGTCCTAGAGGTTGACCTCTCTAGGCAAGTGGACTGACACACTTCTAGTTTGAAGTGTGGAACCACTCTAAATAGCTTGTCTAATTGGTGCATGTTCAATCTCTCTTATCCTTGCTATGCATGATTTAGTTGCACTCAAATTACCTATTTAGCAACCTTATCTTGTCATATAATTTGAAGGTTTAATGAATTTTGTTTAAGTGCTTTCAGCTCTATTCACCCCCCCTCTAGAGCACCCAAGTCACCCATCTAGGATCCAACAAGTGGTATCAGAGCGGGTCTTCTCCAAGCATACTTCCACAAGTAGGAGAAGATGGGTGACTACCTAGGAGGGAGACTCTCGACCAGCCTTCCAATCTTCAATGGGAGCAACTTCCTCTATTGGAGAAGAAGACTTCAATTCTTCATCCAAGGATCAAGTCTCGAGATGTGGCAAATGGTGAACAGCCCATACATTCTACCAAAGACAAACATTGAAGAATGGGATGAAGCCACCTTGATGAAAGCAACCTTGAATGCTAGAGCCATGCATATCCTATATGCCTCCATGACCCCCACCGAGTTCAACCGGATTTCCTCTTGTGAGACGGCCTATGAGGTATGGAGAAAGCTTTGCATCACTTATGAAGGGACGGATCAAGTGAAGGAAAGCAAAGTCTACATGCTCAAGGGGCTGCTTGAAAACTTCAAGATGGGAAAGGAGGAAAGTATAGCCAACATGTACTCAAGGATCAACACCATTGTGAATGGTCTTGCTATTCTAGGTCATCCTATGTCTAGTGGAGAGATCAACTCAAAGATCCTTAGAACTCTTCCCAAGAGGTGGGAATCAAAGGTGACTTCCATTGAAGAAGCAAGGTCACTTAAGGACATCCCCATTGAAGAGCTCATTGGAAATCTACAAGCACATGAAGCCACACTTGACAAGAGGGAGCAAGTTGAAAGACAAGAGAAGAAAGAGCTAAAGAGAATGAAGAAGGCTGAAATGAAGGCTCAAATTGAAGCTATCATGGAACAAGTCTCTCCATCCTCTCAAGCTAAAGAAGATGCCATGTACTCAAAAGGTCGACTATACAAAGGCAAGTCCTCCTCCATCCGGTGCTTCACATGTGGAAAGAAGGGTCACTACAAGGAAGATTGCCCACAAGGCAAAAAGACCCATCTTCACAAGAAGAAATGGCAATCAAGCTCAAGTGAAGATTCAAGTGAAGGATCAAGCTCAAGCTCAAGTGATGAAGGAGAATGCCATTTTGCTCTTATAGCATCAACAAGTGAAGACTCAAGTGAGGTAAACCTAGACTCGTTAGATAAAGAATCTTTAATTGCTATTATTCATGATATTTGTGCCTCTTATAAGTCTTCTAAAAAGAAAAAGAAAAAGCTTGCTAAAATTGTTGATAATTTGCATATAGAACTAGATGATCTTGAATATGCAAATTCTTGCTTGCTTATTGATAAAAATGATTGTCTTGGCCAAGTAGACTCTCTTAAACTTGAAAATGCTAGTTTGCTTGATAAGATTAAATTTCTAGAAGCTCAACCTCTCATGCCTAAATCTAATGAAGAACATACTTTAATTTTTGATTCTCTCATGCATGACATTGATGTTCTTAAATCTGAAAACAAAAACAAAGATTTTGTTTTGCATGAATTAGAACTAGAGAATGCCTCCTTGCTTGCTAAAATCAATGGGCATGAATCTTGTTCTAGTTCTACTAATAGAGAGAATGATGTTGCTGCTCTTCATATTGATAGAGATTCTTATTTAACTAAAACTCTTTGCCTAGAAAATGATCTTCTACATGCTAGAGATAACATTAATCAATTGTCTTCTACTATTGCTTCTCTTAAGCATGATAATGATAGTTTAAGATCTTCTTTGCAAAGATTCTTAGTTGGTAAAAAGAATCTTAATCAAATCCTAGACCATACTACTAAACAAATTGGTAGACATGGTTTAGGGTATGATAGTAGTCAAGGGAACAACAAAGATAAAGGACCTCCATTATTCCATGGAGAATCCTCTAGTTCCAAGACTATGGGCACATGCAACTATTGCAATGAATTAGGTCATTATTCTACTTGTTGTCCTTTTAGGAAAGCACCCAAGAGCAATAGGACTTGGGTTGCTAAACTAACCCCTCCGGACCCAAAAACATGATTGGGGACCATTTCATCTTTCTTCTTGTAGGTACTTGCAAATGGATTGACTTGAGGTATTGAATTGCAAATTGTCTTGTCAATCCACATGAAAGAAGAAAGGTGAGATGTGTAGAGGGTGACAACAAGTGGAAAAGCAATGGTAAGCACAAAGGTAATGGTTTTATTGCTTATAACCTATCCTAACTTGTTTTTGTCAAGTTAATGTGCACTATACATATGGTTTTTGAGTCAAAAGTGGTATTTTGTGATTCTCTTCACACTCTTGCTCAAAAACTATTTCTAATGCTTCTATAGTGCATTACTAACTTGCTTAGACATGTTTGGATTTGGTTTGTATATTTATCATGCCTTTAAATATGTTTTTATGAGATATATGTGCTTTTTGACAGCTGCTCTGTCGGTCGAGTTTGCCCTATTGAAACTCGGCCGATAGGCACCAATGGGTGTTGCCAACAGCTGCGATCGGCCGAGTTGCCAATACACAGAACTCGACCGATTACACTGTGCACAGAATATACATTTGGCTTATTGAGTGAGAATTTCCCTCTCAACTAGATTTTCTCAACCAATAGCCTTATTCTTTGGCACTCTCATTTGGTACCTTTATATATGCATATTGCCATGTTCTAAATTGCCTATCTTGCTTACAACTCTATCTCTCTAATTGCTCTAAATTGGTATATCTATATCTTGCAATTTCTTGCTTTGAGTTGTTTTGCAGGTTTTGATGATGATCTCTTTGGATCTCTTGGTTGTGTCTTAAATTGCTTCCGTTGTGCTCTAACTTGCTACATCTATATAGGTGTATATCTTGTGTTTGATACAACCTTGAGGTTCTTAGGGGTAATCATCTTATGGTAAGGATGCATATATAGTGAGTTATATCCTTTCATGCTTCTAAATTTGCATATCTCTTTGTTTGGATATATCTCTAAATCTAATCATAGCTTGCTTTATGTTGCTTATCTCTTTGCTATGATCTAGATCCTACTAGTAGTCCTAACTTGTGATATCATCTACTAGTAGTTCGCATACATGTAGTTCTAACCCTATCAATAAGTGGTATACTTGATCATCTATATGTTATGTTTGTATCTTATCTTATACATGCTCAAGATTGTTCTTTAAATTGCTTATCTACTATCTTGAGTTTCTTGCATAACATTGTGATGCAGGGTTCATAGATCTACATGATATGTAGAAATTGGAGTATTTTTATTATTTTATGCGTTTTTGCTCCAGTTTCAGTTTTTGCTGCAAGTATAGTGTTTTTTATGCAGAAACTACCTTCTGAGCAAGCCATGAGCCCTGATGGTTTTTGATCAAATTCCATCATCTTGAGGGTCAAAATTGTGATTTATTGTTTTTCTGCAGCACTGTATCTTGCATTTTTGGGATGTTCAAGTATATGTTTTAACTTGCTTTTCTTTCTATGCTTGGACAAGACCCTATATGTGCTCTTCTACTCTCCTTATATAACTTTTGTTATCTTCTTTCTCTTAACAAGTGGTGTTTCTTAGTTTCTTCACACCCCCACCTTTTTGAAATGACAAAGGGGGAGAAAGATATGTCTTCTTTTGACAACAGGGAGAAGGCATGTCTTACATGAAGCAAAGAAGCGTGTCCATGTAAAGGGGAGAAGGTAAATGGGAGAAGACATATATGTGTAGAACATATATGAGTAGAAGACATAGTTTCTATAAATGTTATGAAAGCTAACCATGCAGGAGAAATAGCATCAATTGAGGGGGAGTATGAAAACTCCACTAGCATCAATTGAGGGGGAGCATATGAACTCAATTCTACTGAAACCCCTAGGTTCCTCCGAAGGTATGTTTTTACTTACAAGCTTTCAATACATTTATGGAATGGTTTGTCATCTTCAAAAAGGGGGAGAATGTTGACTCAAGGTCAATTAGGTCAATGTTGACTCACGTCTAAATTGACTAAACCCTTGTTTTGATGATGACTAACCATTCCACACATTGGTGTCTAATGCTTCTACATTGAGTTATTTCAGGTTAGGTTTAGACACACTCCAAATGCCCTAACTTGCGCATATCAAATTGGAGAAAAGACAAGTCAACATAGCTACAAGTGTGCAATTTGGGATCTCTATGTAAATGACCTTAGAATTGCTTTGTAATCACTTGTAATGATTGTATGACCTGTAATTAAGCTTAGAAAAATTATTGGGACACAAAAATCCATCATTTGTACAGTTTTTGGAAATTCCAAAATACCCCTTAACAGGGATTTTGTCGGCCGAATTACAAACTCGGCCGATCCATGTATTGAGGAATTTTCTGGGCTGTCGGCCGAGTTTCAATGCCAGGAAACTCGGCCGATCCACTGGTCAGTCAAAACCAAAGGATGACTGATCGGTCGAGTTTCCCCCTGGAAACTCGGCCGACAGATTCCCTGTTGGTTTTGTCACCTAGTGTGTCGGCCGAGTTGCCTTTATTGAAACTCGGCCGATCGGACTGTACTGGAATGCAGAAAAAGCATTTCCAACCGTTGGAGACTTTGTTGGGACCCAAAATAGATCCGTTGCAACTTGTAAAACGGCTAGTTTTCGTTCACAAGTGTTCCCAAAGGCTAAGAGGCATCCCCAGCTATAAATAGGACCCCTTGGGCTTCATTCCAAGGTTGAGCATTCCATGCAAACTCTTTGAGAGGTTCCTATTCTATAGTTGAGTGCTTCCTACAGCCTCCTCTCTCTCTCTAAGCTTAATCACTTGCTTCATCCATTAGAGTGAGTAGGAAATCTGTAAGAGAGCTAGTTCAATTTGTATATCTTGTGAAGCTCTCACTTCCACAACCTCCCCATCTCTCCATTTCAATCATGAAGATGAAAGTTCTCTCTCTTGTCCAAGAGAGGTGAAGAAGAACAAGGGAAGGAGTCCCTTGGTGAAGATCAAGGCCGAAGACTTGGAGCTAGAGTGGGTAAGACCTTGGAGAAGGCAGAAGACTCAAGCTCAAGTGGGTAAGACCTTGGTGGAAAGCTTCTCCGAGTGAAGGTGAAGTCAAAGGCGGAAGATCCAAGAAGAGTGGGTAATTCCTGCAAGGCCGAAGACTTGTGCAAGAGTGGGTAAGTCCTTGGAGAAGGCCGAAGACTCTTGCAAAGTGGGTAAGTCCTTGGTAAGGTTGAAGACTCTTTTGTATTGGATAGGTAAGTCCTTTGTTGGTCATGTATTGTATGTCTTATTAATGAATATAAGAGTGCAATTGGTTGAAGTCCTAGAGGTTGACCTCTCTAGGCAAGTGGACTGACACACTTCTAGTTTGAAGTGTGGAACCACTCTAAATAGCTTGTCTAATTGGTGCATGTTCAATCTCTCTTATCCTTGCTATGCATGATTTAGTTGCACTCAAATTACCTATTTAGCAACCTTATCTTGTCATATAATTTGAAGGTTTAATGAATTTTGTTTAAGTGCTTTCAGCTCTATTCACCCCCCCTCTAGAGCACCCAAGTCACCCATCTAGGATCCAACAAGTGGTATCAGAGCGGGTCTTCTCCAAGCATACTTCCACAAGTAGGAGAAGATGGGTGACTACCTAGGAGGGAGACTCTCGACCAGCCTTCCAATCTTCAATGGGAGCAACTTCCTCTATTGGAGAAGAAGACTTCAATTCTTCATCCAAGGATCAAGTCTCGAGATGTGGCAAATGGTGAACAGCCCATACATTCTACCAAAGACAAACATTGAAGAATGGGATGAAGCCACCTTGATGAAAGCAACCTTGAATGCTAGAGCCATGCATATCCTATATGCCTCCATGACCCCCACCGAGTTCAACCGGATTTCCTCTTGTGAGACGGCCTATGAGGTATGGAGAAAGCTTTGCATCACTTATGAAGGGACGGATCAAGTGAAGGAAAGCAAAGTCTACATGCTCAAGGGGCTGCTTGAAAACTTCAAGATGGGAAAGGAGGAAAGTATAGCCAACATGTACTCAAGGATCAACACCATTGTGAATGGTCTTGCTATTCTAGGTCATCCTATGTCTAGTGGAGAGATCAACTCAAAGATCCTTAGAACTCTTCCCAAGAGGTGGGAATCAAAGGTGACTTCCATTGAAGAAGCAAGGTCACTTAAGGACATCCCCATTGAAGAGCTCATTGGAAATCTACAAGCACATGAAGCCACACTTGACAAGAGGGAGCAAGTTGAAAGACAAGAGAAGAAAGAGCTAAAGAGAATGAAGAAGGCTGAAATGAAGGCTCAAATTGAAGCTATCATGGAACAAGTCTCTCCATCCTCTCAAGCTAAAGAAGATGCCATGTACTCAAAAGGTCGACTATACAAAGGCAAGTCCTCCTCCATCCGGTGCTTCACATGTGGAAAGAAGGGTCACTACAAGGAAGATTGCCCACAAGGCAAAAAGACCCATCTTCACAAGAAGAAATGGCAATCAAGCTCAAGTGAAGATTCAAGTGAAGGATCAAGCTCAAGCTCAAGTGATGAAGGAGAATGCCATTTTGCTCTTATAGCATCAACAAGTGAAGACTCAAGTGAGGTAAACCTAGACTCGTTAGATAAAGAATCTTTAATTGCTATTATTCATGATATTTGTGCCTCTTATAAGTCTTCTAAAAAGAAAAAGAAAAAGCTTGCTAAAATTGTTGATAATTTGCATATAGAACTAGATGATCTTGAATATGCAAATTCTTGCTTGCTTATTGATAAAAATGATTGTCTTGGCCAAGTAGACTCTCTTAAACTTGAAAATGCTAGTTTGCTTGATAAGATTAAATTTCTAGAAGCTCAACCTCTCATGCCTAAATCTAATGAAGAACATACTTTAATTTTTGATTCTCTCATGCATGACATTGATGTTCTTAAATCTGAAAACAAAAACAAAGATTTTGTTTTGCATGAATTAGAACTAGAGAATGCCTCCTTGCTTGCTAAAATCAATGGGCATGAATCTTGTTCTAGTTCTACTAATAGAGAGAATGATGTTGCTGCTCTTCATATTGATAGAGATTCTTATTTAACTAAAACTCTTTGCCTAGAAAATGATCTTCTACATGCTAGAGATAACATTAATCAATTGTCTTCTACTATTGCTTCTCTTAAGCATGATAATGATAGTTTAAGATCTTCTTTGCAAAGATTCTTAGTTGGTAAAAAGAATCTTAATCAAATCCTAGACCATACTACTAAACAAATTGGTAGACATGGTTTAGGGTATGATAGTAGTCAAGGGAACAACAAAGATAAAGGACCTCCATTATTCCATGGAGAATCCTCTAGTTCCAAGACTATGGGCACATGCAACTATTGCAATGAATTAGGTCATTATTCTACTTGTTGTCCTTTTAGGAAAGCACCCAAGAGCAATAGGACTTGGGTTGCTAAACTAACCCCTCCGGACCCAAAAACATGATTGGGGACCATTTCATCTTTCTTCTTGTAGGTACTTGCAAATGGATTGACTTGAGGTATTGAATTGCAAATTGTCTTGTCAATCCACATGAAAGAAGAAAGGTGAGATGTGTAGAGGGTGACAACAAGTGGAAAAGCAATGGTAAGCACAAAGGTAATGGTTTTATTGCTTATAACCTATCCTAACTTGTTTTTGTCAAGTTAATGTGCACTATACATATGGTTTTTGAGTCAAAAGTGGTATTTTGTGATTCTCTTCACACTCTTGCTCAAAAACTATTTCTAATGCTTCTATAGTGCATTACTAACTTGCTTAGACATGTTTGGATTTGGTTTGTATATTTATCATGCCTTTAAATATGTTTTTATGAGATATATGTGCTTTTTGACAGCTGCTCTGTCGGTCGAGTTTGCCCTATTGAAACTCGGCCGATAGGCACCAATGGGTGTTGCCAACAGCTGCGATCGGCCGAGTTGCCAATACACAGAACTCGACCGATTACACTGTGCACAGAATATACATTTGGCTTATTGAGTGAGAATTTCCCTCTCAACTAGATTTTCTCAACCAATAGCCTTATTCTTTGGCACTCTCATTTGGTACCTTTATATATGCATATTGCCATGTTCTAAATTGCCTATCTTGCTTACAACTCTATCTCTCTAATTGCTCTAAATTGGTATATCTATATCTTGCAATTTCTTGCTTTGAGTTGTTTTGCAGGTTTTGATGATGATCTCTTTGGATCTCTTGGTTGTGTCTTAAATTGCTTCCGTTGTGCTCTAACTTGCTACATCTATATAGGTGTATATCTTGTGTTTGATACAACCTTGAGGTTCTTAGGGGTAATCATCTTATGGTAAGGATGCATATATAGTGAGTTATATCCTTTCATGCTTCTAAATTTGCATATCTCTTTGTTTGGATATATCTCTAAATCTAATCATAGCTTGCTTTATGTTGCTTATCTCTTTGCTATGATCTAGATCCTACTAGTAGTCCTAACTTGTGATATCATCTACTAGTAGTTCGCATACATGTAGTTCTAACCCTATCAATAAGTGGTATACTTGATCATCTATATGTTATGTTTGTATCTTATCTTATACATGCTCAAGATTGTTCTTTAAATTGCTTATCTACTATCTTGAGTTTCTTGCATAACATTGTGATGCAGGGTTCATAGATCTACATGATATGTAGAAATTGGAGTATTTTTATTATTTTATGCGTTTTTGCTCCAGTTTCAGTTTTTGCTGCAAGTATAGTGTTTTTTATGCAGAAACTACCTTCTGAGCAAGCCATGAGCCCTGATGGTTTTTGATCAAATTCCATCATCTTGAGGGTCAAAATTGTGATTTATTGTTTTTCTGCAGCACTGTATCTTGCATTTTTGGGATGTTCAAGTATATGTTTTAACTTGCTTTTCTTTCTATGCTTGGACAAGACCCTATATGTGCTCTTCTACTCTCCTTATATAACTTTTGTTATCTTCTTTCTCTTAACAAGTGGTGTTTCTTAGTTTCTTCACACCCCCACCTTTTTGAAATGACAAAGGGGGAGAAAGATATGTCTTCTTTTGACAACAGGGAGAAGGCATGTCTTACATGAAGCAAAGAAGCGTGTCCATGTAAAGGGGAGAAGGTAAATGGGAGAAGACATATATGTGTAGAACATATATGAGTAGAAGACATAGTTTCTATAAATGTTATGAAAGCTAACCATGCAGGAGAAATAGCATCAATTGAGGGGGAGTATGAAAACTCCACTAGCATCAATTGAGGGGGAGCATATGAACTCAATTCTACTGAAACCCCTAGGTTCCTCCGAAGGTATGTTTTTACTTACAAGCTTTCAATACATTTATGGAATGGTTTGTCGTCTTCAAAAAGGGGGAGAATGTTGACTCAAGGTCAATTAGGTCAATGTTGACTCACGTCTAAATTGACTAAACCCTTGTTTTGATGATGACTAACCATTCCACACATTGGTGTCTAATGCTTCTACATTGAGTTATTTCAGGTTAGGTTTAGACACACTCCAAATGCCCTAACTTGCGCATATCAAATTGGAGAAAAGACAAGTCAACATAGCTACAAGTGTGCAATTTGGGATCTCTATGTAAATGACCTTAGAATTGCTTTGTAATCACTTGTAATGATTGTATGACCTGTAATTAAGCTTAGAAAAATTATTGGGACACAAAAATCCATCATTTGTACAGTTTTTGGAAATTCCAAAATACCCCTTAACAGGGATTTTGTCGGCCGAATTACAAACTCGGCCGATCCATGTATTGAGGAATTTTCTGGGCTGTCGGCCGAGTTTCAATGCCAGGAAACTCGGCCGATCCACTGGTCAGTCAAAACCAAAGGATGACTGATCGGTCGAGTTTCCCCCTGGAAACTCGGCCGACAGATTCCCTGTTGGTTTTGTCACCTAGTGTGTCGGCCGAGTTGCCTTTATTGAAACTCGGCCGATCGGACTGTACTGGAATGCAGAAAAAGCATTTCCAACCGTTGGAGACTTTGTTGGGACCCAAAATAGATCCGTTGCAACTTGTAAAACGGCTAGTTTTCGTTCACAAGTGTTCCCAAAGGCTAAGAGGCATCCCCAGCTATAAATAGGACCCCTTGGGCTTCATTCCAAGGTTGAGCATTCCATGCAAACTCTTTGAGAGGTTCCTATTCTATAGTTGAGTGCTTCCTACAGCCTCCTCTCTCTCTCTAAGCTTAATCACTTGCTTCATCCATTAGAGTGAGTAGGAAATCTGTAAGAGAGCTAGTTCAATTTGTATATCTTGTGAAGCTCTCACTTCCACAACCTCCCCATCTCTCCATTTCAATCATGAAGATGAAGGTTCTCTCTCTTGTCCAAGAGAGGTGAAGAAGAACAAGGGAAGGAGTCCCTTGGTGAAGATCAAGGCCGAAGACTTGGAGCTAGAGTGGGTAAGACCTTGGAGAAGGCAGAAGACTCAAGCTCAAGTGGGTAAGACCTTGGTGGAAAGCTTCTCCGAGTGAAGGTGAAGTCAAAGGCGGAAGATCCAAGAAGAGTGGGTAATTCCTGCAAGGCCGAAGACTTGTGCAAGAGTGGGTAAGTCCTTGGAGAAGGCCGAAGACTCTTGCAAAGTGGGTAAGTCCTTGGTAAGGTTGAAGACTCTTTTGTATTGGATAGGTAAGTCCTTTGTTGGTCATGTATTGTATGTCTTATTAATGAATATAAGAGTGCAATTGGTTGAAGTCCTAGAGGTTGACCTCTCTAGGCAAGTGGACTGACACACTTCTAGTTTGAAGTGTGGAACCACTCTAAATAGCTTGTCTAATTGGTGCATGTTCAATCTCTCTTATCCTTGCTATGCATGATTTAGTTGCACTCAAATTACCTATTTAGCAACCTTATCTTGTCATATAATTTGAAGGTTTAATGAATTTTGTTTAAGTGCTTTCAGCTCTATTCACCCCCCCTCTAGAGCACCCAAGTCACCCATCTAGGATCCAACAAGTGGTATCAGAGCGGGTCTTCTCCAAGCATACTTCCACAAGTAGGAGAAGATGGGTGACTACCTAGGAGGGAGACTCTCGACCAACCTTCCAATCTTCAATGGGAGCAACTTCCTCTATTGGAGAAGAAGACTTCAATTCTTCATCCAAGGATCAAGTCTCGAGATGTGGCAAATGGTGAACAGCCCATACATTCTACCAAAGACAAACATTGAAGAATGGGATGAAGCCACCTTGATGAAAGCAACCTTGAATGCTAGAGCCATGCATATCCTATATGCCTCCATGACCCCCACCGAGTTCAACCGGATTTCCTCTTGTGAGACGGCCTATGAGGTATGGAGAAAGCTTTGCATCACTTATGAAGGGACGGATCAAGTGAAGGAAAGCAAAGTCTACATGCTCAAGGGGCTGCTTGAAAACTTCAAGATGGGAAAGGAGGAAAGTATAGCCAACATGTACTCAAGGATCAACACCATTGTGAATGGTCTTGCTATTCTAGGTCATCCTATGTCTAGTGGAGAGATCAACTCAAAGATCCTTAGAACTCTTCCCAAGAGGTGGGAATCAAAGGTGACTTCCATTGAAGAAGCAAGGTCACTTAAGGACATCCCCATTGAAGAGCTCATTGGAAATCTACAAGCACATGAAGCCACACTTGACAAGAGGGAGCAAGTTGAAAGACAAGAGAAGAAAGAGCTAAAGAGAATGAAGAAGGCTGAAATGAAGGCTCAAATTGAAGCTATCATGGAACAAGTCTCTCCATCCTCTCAAGCTAAAGAAGATGCCATGTACTCAAAAGGTCGACTATACAAAGGCAAGTCCTCCTCCATCCGGTGCTTCACATGTGGAAAGAAGGGTCACTACAAGGAAGATTGCCCACAAGGCAAAAAGACCCATCTTCACAAGAAGAAATGGCAATCAAGCTCAAGTGAAGATTCAAGTGAAGGATCAAGCTCAAGCTCAAGTGATGAAGGAGAATGCCATTTTGCTCTTATAGCATCAACAAGTGAAGACTCAAGTGAGGTAAACCTAGACTCGTTAGATAAAGAATCTTTAATTGCTATTATTCATGATATTTGTGCCTCTTATAAGTCTTCTAAAAAGAAAAAGAAAAAGCTTGCTAAAATTGTTGATAATTTGCATATAGAACTAGATGATCTTGAATATGCAAATTCTTGCTTGCTTATTGATAAAAATGATTGTCTTGGCCAAGTAGACTCTCTTAAACTTGAAAATGCTAGTTTGCTTGATAAGATTAAATTTCTAGAAGCTCAACCTCTCATGCCTAAATCTAATGAAGAACATACTTTAATTTTTGATTCTCTCATGCATGACATTGATGTTCTTAAATCTGAAAACAAAAACAAAGATTTTGTTTTGCATGAATTAGAACTAGAGAATGCCTCCTTGCTTGCTAAAATCAATGGGCATGAATCTTGTTCTAGTTCTACTAATAGAGAGAATGATGTTGCTGCTCTTCATATTGATAGAGATTCTTATTTAACTAAAACTCTTTGCCTAGAAAATGATCTTCTACATGCTAGAGATAACATTAATCAATTGTCTTCTACTATTGCTTCTCTTAAGCATGATAATGATAGTTTAAGATCTTCTTTGCAAAGATTCTTAGTTGGTAAAAAGAATCTTAATCAAATCCTAGACCATACTACTAAACAAATTGGTAGACATGGTTTAGGGTATGATAGTAGTCAAGGGAACAACAAAGATAAAGGACCTCCATTATTCCATGGAGAATCCTCTAGTTCCAAGACTATGGGCACATGCAACTATTGCAATGAATTAGGTCATTATTCTACTTGTTGTCCTTTTAGGAAAGCACCCAAGAGCAATAGGACTTGGGTTGCTAAACTAACCCCTCCGGACCCAAAAACATGATTGGGGACCATTTCATCTTTCTTCTTGTAGGTACTTGCAAATGGATTGACTTGAGGTATTGAATTGCAAATTGTCTTGTCAATCCACATGAAAGAAGAAAGGTGAGATGTGTAGAGGGTGACAACAAGTGGAAAAGCAATGGTAAGCACAAAGGTAATGGTTTTATTGCTTATAACCTATCCTAACTTGTTTTTGTCAAGTTAATGTGCACTATACATATGGTTTTTGAGTCAAAAGTGGTATTTTGTGATTCTCTTCACACTCTTGCTCAAAAACTATTTCTAATGCTTCTATAGTGCATTACTAACTTGCTTAGACATGTTTGGATTTGGTTTGTATATTTATCATGCCTTTAAATATGTTTTTATGAGATATATGTGCTTTTTGACAGCTGCTCTGTCGGTCGAGTTTGCCCTATTGAAACTCGGCCGATAGGCACCAATGGGTGTTGCCAACAGCTGCGATCGGCCGAGTTGCCAATACACAGAACTCGACCGATTACACTGTGCACAGAATATACATTTGGCTTATTGAGTGAGAATTTCCCTCTCAACTAGATTTTCTCAACCAATAGCCTTATTCTTTGGCACTCTCATTTGGTACCTTTATATATGCATATTGCCATGTTCTAAATTGCCTATCTTGCTTACAACTCTATCTCTCTAATTGCTCTAAATTGGTATATCTATATCTTGCAATTTCTTGCTTTGAGTTGTTTTGCAGGTTTTGATGATGATCTCTTTGGATCTCTTGGTTGTGTCTTAAATTGCTTCCGTTGTGCTCTAACTTGCTACATCTATATAGGTGTATATCTTGTGTTTGATACAACCTTGAGGTTCTTAGGGGTAATCATCTTATGGTAAGGATGCATATATAGTGAGTTATATCCTTTCATGCTTCTAAATTTGCATATCTCTTTGTTTGGATATATCTCTAAATCTAATCATAGCTTGCTTTATGTTGCTTATCTCTTTGCTATGATCTAGATCCTACTAGTAGTCCTAACTTGTGATATCATCTACTAGTAGTTCGCATACATGTAGTTCTAACCCTATCAATAAGTGGTATACTTGATCATCTATATGTTATGTTTGTATCTTATCTTATACATGCTCAAGATTGTTCTTTAAATTGCTTATCTACTATCTTGAGTTTCTTGCATAACATTGTGATGCAGGGTTCATAGATCTACATGATATGTAGAAATTGGAGTATTTTTATTATTTTATGCGTTTTTGCTCCAGTTTCAGTTTTTGCTGCAAGTATAGTGTTTTTTATGCAGAAACTACCTTCTGAGCAAGCCATGAGCCCTGATGGTTTTTGATCAAATTCCATCATCTTGAGGGTCAAAATTGTGATTTATTGTTTTTCTGCAGCACTGTATCTTGCATTTTTGGGATGTTCAAGTATATGTTTTAACTTGCTTTTCTTTCTATGCTTGGACAAGACCCTATATGTGCTCTTCTACTCTCCTTATATAACTTTTGTTATCTTCTTTCTCTTAACAAGTGGTGTTTCTTAGTTTCTTCACACCCCCACCTTTTTGAAATGACAAAGGGGGAGAAAGATATGTCTTCTTTTGACAACAGGGAGAAGGCATGTCTTACATGAAGCAAAGAAGCGTGTCCATGTAAAGGGGAGAAGGTAAATGGGAGAAGACATATATGTGTAGAACATATATGAGTAGAAGACATAGTTTCTATAAATGTTATGAAAGCTAACCATGCAGGAGAAATAGCATCAATTGAGGGGGAGTATGAAAACTCCACTAGCATCAATTGAGGGGGAGCATATGAACTCAATTCTACTGAAACCCCTAGGTTCCTCCGAAGGTATGTTTTTACTTACAAGCTTTCAATACATTTATGGAATGGTTTGTCATCTTCAAAAAGGGGGAGAATGTTGACTCAAGGTCAATTAGGTCAATGTTGACTCACGTCTAAATTGACTAAACCCTTGTTTTGATGATGACTAACCATTCCACACATTGGTGTCTAATGCTTCTACATTGAGTTATTTCAGGTTAGGTTTAGACACACTCCAAATGCCCTAACTTGCGCATATCAAATTGGAGAAAAGACAAGTCAACATAGCTACAAGTGTGCAATTTGGGATCTCTATGTAAATGACCTTAGAATTGCTTTGTAATCACTTGTAATGATTGTATGACCTGTAATTAAGCTTAGAAAAATTATTGGGACACAAAAATCCATCATTTGTACAGTTTTTGGAAATTCCAAAATACCCCTTAACAGGGATTTTGTCGGCCGAATTACAAACTCGGCCGATCCATGTATTGAGGAATTTTCTGGGCTGTCGGCCGAGTTTCAATGCCAGGAAACTCGGCCGATCCACTGGTCAGTCAAAACCAAAGGATGACTGATCGGTCGAGTTTCCCCCTGGAAACTCGGCCGACAGATTCCCTGTTGGTTTTGTCACCTAGTGTGTCGGCCGAGTTGCCTTTATTGAAACTCGGCCGATCGGACTGTACTGGAATGCAGAAAAAGCATTTCCAACCGTTGGAGACTTTGTTGGGACCCAAAATAGATCCGTTGCAACTTGTAAAACGGCTAGTTTTCGTTCACAAGTGTTCCCAAAGGCTAAGAGGCATCCCCAGCTATAAATAGGACCCCTTGGGCTTCATTCCAAGGTTGAGCATTCCATGCAAACTCTTTGAGAGGTTCCTATTCTATAGTTGAGTGCTTCCTACAGCCTCCTCTCTCTCTCTAAGCTTAATCACTTGCTTCATCCATTAGAGTGAGTAGGAAATCTGTAAGAGAGCTAGTTCAATTTGTATATCTTGTGAAGCTCTCACTTCCACAACCTCCCCATCTCTCCATTTCAATCATGAAGATGAAGGTTCTCTCTCTTGTCCAAGAGAGGTGAAGAAGAACAAGGGAAGGAGTCCCTTGGTGAAGATCAAGGCCGAAGACTTGGAGCTAGAGTGGGTAAGACCTTGGAGAAGGCAGAAGACTCAAGCTCAAGTGGGTAAGACCTTGGTGGAAAGCTTCTCCGAGTGAAGGTGAAGTCAAAGGCGGAAGATCCAAGAAGAGTGGGTAATTCCTGCAAGGCCGAAGACTTGTGCAAGAGTGGGTAAGTCCTTGGAGAAGGCCGAAGACTCTTGCAAAGTGGGTAAGTCCTTGGTAAGGTTGAAGACTCTTTTGTATTGGATAGGTAAGTCCTTTGTTGGTCATGTATTGTATGTCTTATTAATGAATATAAGAGTGCAATTGGTTGAAGTCCTAGAGGTTGACCTCTCTAGGCAAGTGGACTGACACACTTCTAGTTTGAAGTGTGGAACCACTCTAAATAGCTTGTCTAATTGGTGCATGTTCAATCTCTCTTATCCTTGCTATGCATGATTTAGTTGCACTCAAATTACCTATTTAGCAACCTTATCTTGTCATATAATTTGAAGGTTTAATGAATTTTGTTTAAGTGCTTTCAGCTCTATTCACCCCCCCTCTAGAGCACCCAAGTCACCCATCTAGGATCCAACAAGTGGTATCAGAGCGGGTCTTCTCCAAGCATACTTCCACAAGTAGGAGAAGATGGGTGACTACCTAGGAGGGAGACTCTCGACCAGCCTTCCAATCTTCAATGGGAGCAACTTCCTCTATTGGAGAAGAAGACTTCAATTCTTCATCCAAGGATCAAGTCTCGAGATGTGGCAAATGGTGAACAGCCCATACATTCTACCAAAGACAAACATTGAAGAATGGGATGAAGCCACCTTGATGAAAGCAACCTTGAATGCTAGAGCCATGCATATCCTATATGCCTCCATGACCCCCACCGAGTTCAACCGGATTTCCTCTTGTGAGACGGCCTATGAGGTATGGAGAAAGCTTTGCATCACTTATGAAGGGACGGATCAAGTGAAGGAAAGCAAAGTCTACATGCTCAAGGGGCTGCTTGAAAACTTCAAGATGGGAAAGGAGGAAAGTATAGCCAACATGTACTCAAGGATCAACACCATTGTGAATGGTCTTGCTATTCTAGGTCATCCTATGTCTAGTGGAGAGATCAACTCAAAGATCCTTAGAACTCTTCCCAAGAGGTGGGAATCAAAGGTGACTTCCATTGAAGAAGCAAGGTCACTTAAGGACATCCCCATTGAAGAGCTCATTGGAAATCTACAAGCACATGA
Organism: Alisma plantago-aquatica; assembly: GCA_963693085.1. Lineage (NCBI taxonomy): Eukaryota > Viridiplantae > Streptophyta > Magnoliopsida > Alismatales > Alismataceae > Alisma > Alisma plantago-aquatica. The sequence goes on from OY856411.1 coordinate 478,394,775, forward strand.
AGCCACACTTGACAAGAGGGAGCAAGTTGAAAGACAAGAGAAGAAAGAGCTAAAGAGAATGAAGAAGGCTGAAATGAAGGCTCAAATTGAAGCTATCATGGAACAAGTCTCTCCATCCTCTCAAGCTAAAGAAGATGCCATGTACTCAAAAGGTCGACTATACAAAGGCAAGTCCTCCTCCATCCGGTGCTTCACATGTGGAAAGAAGGGTCACTACAAGGAAGATTGCCCACAAGGCAAAAAGACCCATCTTCACAAGAAGAAATGGCAATCAAGCTCAAGTGAAGATTCAAGTGAAGGATCAAGCTCAAGCTCAAGTGATGAAGGAGAATGCCATTTTGCTCTTATAGCATCAACAAGTGAAGACTCAAGTGAGGTAAACCTAGACTCGTTAGATAAAGAATCTTTAATTGCTATTATTCATGATATTTGTGCCTCTTATAAGTCTTCTAAAAAGAAAAAGAAAAAGCTTGCTAAAATTGTTGATAATTTGCATATAGAACTAGATGATCTTGAATATGCAAATTCTTGCTTGCTTATTGATAAAAATGATTGTCTTGGCCAAGTAGACTCTCTTAAACTTGAAAATGCTAGTTTGCTTGATAAGATTAAATTTCTAGAAGCTCAACCTCTCATGCCTAAATCTAATGAAGAACATACTTTAATTTTTGATTCTCTCATGCATGACATTGATGTTCTTAAATCTGAAAACAAAAACAAAGATTTTGTTTTGCATGAATTAGAACTAGAGAATGCCTCCTTGCTTGCTAAAATCAATGGGCATGAATCTTGTTCTAGTTCTACTAATAGAGAGAATGATGTTGCTGCTCTTCATATTGATAGAGATTCTTATTTAACTAAAACTCTTTGCCTAGAAAATGATCTTCTACATGCTAGAGATAACATTAATCAATTGTCTTCTACTATTGCTTCTCTTAAGCATGATAATGATAGTTTAAGATCTTCTTTGCAAAGATTCTTAGTTGGTAAAAAGAATCTTAATCAAATCCTAGACCATACTACTAAACAAATTGGTAGACATGGTTTAGGGTATGATAGTAGTCAAGGGAACAACAAAGATAAAGGACCTCCATTATTCCATGGAGAATCCTCTAGTTCCAAGACTATGGGCACATGCAACTATTGCAATGAATTAGGTCATTATTCTACTTGTTGTCCTTTTAGGAAAGCACCCAAGAGCAATAGGACTTGGGTTGCTAAACTAACCCCTCCGGACCCAAAAACATGATTGGGGACCATTTCATCTTTCTTCTTGTAGGTACTTGCAAATGGATTGACTTGAGGTATTGAATTGCAAATTGTCTTGTCAATCCACATGAAAGAAGAAAGGTGAGATGTGTAGAGGGTGACAACAAGTGGAAAAGCAATGGTAAGCACAAAGGTAATGGTTTTATTGCTTATAACCTATCCTAACTTGTTTTTGTCAAGTTAATGTGCACTATACATATGGTTTTTGAGTCAAAAGTGGTATTTTGTGATTCTCTTCACACTCTTGCTCAAAAACTATTTCTAATGCTTCTATAGTGCATTACTAACTTGCTTAGACATGTTTGGATTTGGTTTGTATATTTATCATGCCTTTAAATATGTTTTTATGAGATATATGTGCTTTTTGACAGCTGCTCTGTCGGTCGAGTTTGCCCTATTGAAACTCGGCCGATAGGCACCAATGGGTGTTGCCAACAGCTGCGATCGGCCGAGTTGCCAATACACAGAACTCGACCGATTACACTGTGCACAGAATATACATTTGGCTTATTGAGTGAGAATTTCCCTCTCAACTAGATTTTCTCAACCAATAGCCTTATTCTTTGGCACTCTCATTTGGTACCTTTATATATGCATATTGCCATGTTCTAAATTGCCTATCTTGCTTACAACTCTATCTCTCTAATTGCTCTAAATTGGTATATCTATATCTTGCAATTTCTTGCTTTGAGTTGTTTTGCAGGTTTTGATGATGATCTCTTTGGATCTCTTGGTTGTGTCTTAAATTGCTTCCGTTGTGCTCTAACTTGCTACATCTATATAGGTGTATATCTTGTGTTTGATACAACCTTGAGGTTCTTAGGGGTAATCATCTTATGGTAAGGATGCATATATAGTGAGTTATATCCTTTCATGCTTCTAAATTTGCATATCTCTTTGTTTGGATATATCTCTAAATCTAATCATAGCTTGCTTTATGTTGCTTATCTCTTTGCTATGATCTAGATCCTACTAGTAGTCCTAACTTGTGATATCATCTACTAGTAGTTCGCATACATGTAGTTCTAACCCTATCAATAAGTGGTATACTTGATCATCTATATGTTATGTTTGTATCTTATCTTATACATGCTCAAGATTGTTCTTTAAATTGCTTATCTACTATCTTGAGTTTCTTGCATAACATTGTGATGCAGGGTTCATAGATCTACATGATATGTAGAAATTGGAGTATTTTTATTATTTTATGCGTTTTTGCTCCAGTTTCAGTTTTTGCTGCAAGTATAGTGTTTTTTATGCAGAAACTACCTTCTGAGCAAGCCATGAGCCCTGATGGTTTTTGATCAAATTCCATCATCTTGAGGGTCAAAATTGTGATTTATTGTTTTTCTGCAGCACTGTATCTTGCATTTTTGGGATGTTCAAGTATATGTTTTAACTTGCTTTTCTTTCTATGCTTGGACAAGACCCTATATGTGCTCTTCTACTCTCCTTATATAACTTTTGTTATCTTCTTTCTCTTAACAAGTGGTGTTTCTTAGTTTCTTCACACCCCCACCTTTTTGAAATGACAAAGGGGGAGAAAGATATGTCTTCTTTTGACAACAGGGAGAAGGCATGTCTTACATGAAGCAAAGAAGCGTGTCCATGTAAAGGGGAGAAGGTAAATGGGAGAAGACATATATGTGTAGAACATATATGAGTAGAAGACATAGTTTCTATAAATGTTATGAAAGCTAACCATGCAGGAGAAATAGCATCAATTGAGGGGGAGTATGAAAACTCCACTAGCATCAATTGAGGGGGAGCATATGAACTCAATTCTACTGAAACCCCTAGGTTCCTCCGAAGGTATGTTTTTACTTACAAGCTTTCAATACATTTATGGAATGGTTTGTCATCTTCAAAAAGGGGGAGAATGTTGACTCAAGGTCAATTAGGTCAATGTTGACTCACGTCTAAATTGACTAAACCCTTGTTTTGATGATGACTAACCATTCCACACATTGGTGTCTAATGCTTCTACATTGAGTTATTTCAGGTTAGGTTTAGACACACTCCAAATGCCCTAACTTGCGCATATCAAATTGGAGAAAAGACAAGTCAACATAGCTACAAGTGTGCAATTTGGGATCTCTATGTAAATGACCTTAGAATTGCTTTGTAATCACTTGTAATGATTGTATGACCTGTAATTAAGCTTAGAAAAATTATTGGGACACAAAAATCCATCATTTGTACAGTTTTTGGAAATTCCAAAATACCCCTTAACAGGGATTTTGTCGGCCGAATTACAAACTCGGCCGATCCATGTATTGAGGAATTTTCTGGGCTGTCGGCCGAGTTTCAATGCCAGGAAACTCGGCCGATCCACTGGTCAGTCAAAACCAAAGGATGACTGATCGGTCGAGTTTCCCCCTGGAAACTCGGCCGACAGATTCCCTGTTGGTTTTGTCACCTAGTGTGTCGGCCGAGTTGCCTTTATTGAAACTCGGCCGATCGGACTGTACTGGAATGCAGAAAAAGCATTTCCAACCGTTGGAGACTTTGTTGGGACCCAAAATAGATCCGTTGCAACTTGTAAAACGGCTAGTTTTCGTTCACAAGTGTTCCCAAAGGCTAAGAGGCATCCCCAGCTATAAATAGGACCCCTTGGGCTTCATTCCAAGGTTGAGCATTCCATGCAAACTCTTTGAGAGGTTCCTATTCTATAGTTGAGTGCTTCCTACAGCCTCCTCTCTCTCTCTAAGCTTAATCACTTGCTTCATCCATTAGAGTGAGTAGGAAATCTGTAAGAGAGCTAGTTCAATTTGTATATCTTGTGAAGCTCTCACTTCCACAACCTCCCCATCTCTCCATTTCAATCATGAAGATGAAGGTTCTCTCTCTTGTCCAAGAGAGGTGAAGAAGAACAAGGGAAGGAGTCCCTTGGTGAAGATCAAGGCCGAAGACTTGGAGCTAGAGTGGGTAAGACCTTGGAGAAGGCAGAAGACTCAAGCTCAAGTGGGTAAGACCTTGGTGGAAAGCTTCTCCGAGTGAAGGTGAAGTCAAAGGCGGAAGATCCAAGAAGAGTGGGTAATTCCTGCAAGGCCGAAGACTTGTGCAAGAGTGGGTAAGTCCTTGGAGAAGGCCGAAGACTCTTGCAAAGTGGGTAAGTCCTTGGTAAGGTTGAAGACTCTTTTGTATTGGATAGGTAAGTCCTTTGTTGGTCATGTATTGTATGTCTTATTAATGAATATAAGAGTGCAATTGGTTGAAGTCCTAGAGGTTGACCTCTCTAGGCAAGTGGACTGACACACTTCTAGTTTGAAGTGTGGAACCACTCTAAATAGCTTGTCTAATTGGTGCATGTTCAATCTCTCTTATCCTTGCTATGCATGATTTAGTTGCACTCAAATTACCTATTTAGCAACCTTATCTTGTCATATAATTTGAAGGTTTAATGAATTTTGTTTAAGTGCTTTCAGCTCTATTCACCCCCCCTCTAGAGCACCCAAGTCACCCATCTAGGATCCAACAAGTGGTATCAGAGCGGGTCTTCTCCAAGCATACTTCCACAAGTAGGAGAAGATGGGTGACTACCTAGGAGGGAGACTCTCGACCAGCCTTCCAATCTTCAATGGGAGCAACTTCCTCTATTGGAGAAGAAGACTTCAATTCTTCATCCAAGGATCAAGTCTCGAGATGTGGCAAATGGTGAACAGCCCATACATTCTACCAAAGACAAACATTGAAGAATGGGATGAAGCCACCTTGATGAAAGCAACCTTGAATGCTAGAGCCATGCATATCCTATATGCCTCCATGACCCCCACCGAGTTCAACCGGATTTCCTCTTGTGAGACGGCCTATGAGGTATGGAGAAAGCTTTGCATCACTTATGAAGGGACGGATCAAGTGAAGGAAAGCAAAGTCTACATGCTCAAGGGGCTGCTTGAAAACTTCAAGATGGGAAAGGAGGAAAGTATAGCCAACATGTACTCAAGGATCAACACCATTGTGAATGGTCTTGCTATTCTAGGTCATCCTATGTCTAGTGGAGAGATCAACTCAAAGATCCTTAGAACTCTTCCCAAGAGGTGGGAATCAAAGGTGACTTCCATTGAAGAAGCAAGGTCACTTAAGGACATCCCCATTGAAGAGCTCATTGGAAATCTACAAGCACATGAAGCCACACTTGACAAGAGGGAGCAAGTTGAAAGACAAGAGAAGAAAGAGCTAAAGAGAATGAAGAAGGCTGAAATGAAGGCTCAAATTGAAGCTATCATGGAACAAGTCTCTCCATCCTCTCAAGCTAAAGAAGATGCCATGTACTCAAAAGGTCGACTATACAAAGGCAAGTCCTCCTCCATCCGGTGCTTCACATGTGGAAAGAAGGGTCACTACAAGGAAGATTGCCCACAAGGCAAAAAGACCCATCTTCACAAGAAGAAATGGCAATCAAGCTCAAGTGAAGATTCAAGTGAAGGATCAAGCTCAAGCTCAAGTGATGAAGGAGAATGCCATTTTGCTCTTATAGCATCAACAAGTGAAGACTCAAGTGAGGTAAACCTAGACTCGTTAGATAAAGAATCTTTAATTGCTATTATTCATGATATTTGTGCCTCTTATAAGTCTTCTAAAAAGAAAAAGAAAAAGCTTGCTAAAATTGTTGATAATTTGCATATAGAACTAGATGATCTTGAATATGCAAATTCTTGCTTGCTTATTGATAAAAATGATTGTCTTGGCCAAGTAGACTCTCTTAAACTTGAAAATGCTAGTTTGCTTGATAAGATTAAATTTCTAGAAGCTCAACCTCTCATGCCTAAATCTAATGAAGAACATACTTTAATTTTTGATTCTCTCATGCATGACATTGATGTTCTTAAATCTGAAAACAAAAACAAAGATTTTGTTTTGCATGAATTAGAACTAGAGAATGCCTCCTTGCTTGCTAAAATCAATGGGCATGAATCTTGTTCTAGTTCTACTAATAGAGAGAATGATGTTGCTGCTCTTCATATTGATAGAGATTCTTATTTAACTAAAACTCTTTGCCTAGAAAATGATCTTCTACATGCTAGAGATAACATTAATCAATTGTCTTCTACTATTGCTTCTCTTAAGCATGATAATGATAGTTTAAGATCTTCTTTGCAAAGATTCTTAGTTGGTAAAAAGAATCTTAATCAAATCCTAGACCATACTACTAAACAAATTGGTAGACATGGTTTAGGGTATGATAGTAGTCAAGGGAACAACAAAGATAAAGGACCTCCATTATTCCATGGAGAATCCTCTAGTTCCAAGACTATGGGCACATGCAACTATTGCAATGAATTAGGTCATTATTCTACTTGTTGTCCTTTTAGGAAAGCACCCAAGAGCAATAGGACTTGGGTTGCTAAACTAACCCCTCCGGACCCAAAAACATGATTGGGGACCATTTCATCTTTCTTCTTGTAGGTACTTGCAAATGGATTGACTTGAGGTATTGAATTGCAAATTGTCTTGTCAATCCACATGAAAGAAGAAAGGTGAGATGTGTAGAGGGTGACAACAAGTGGAAAAGCAATGGTAAGCACAAAGGTAATGGTTTTATTGCTTATAACCTATCCTAACTTGTTTTTGTCAAGTTAATGTGCACTATACATATGGTTTTTGAGTCAAAAGTGGTATTTTGTGATTCTCTTCACACTCTTGCTCAAAAACTATTTCTAATGCTTCTATAGTGCATTACTAACTTGCTTAGACATGTTTGGATTTGGTTTGTATATTTATCATGCCTTTAAATATGTTTTTATGAGATATATGTGCTTTTTGACAGCTGCTCTGTCGGTCGAGTTTGCCCTATTGAAACTCGGCCGATAGGCACCAATGGGTGTTGCCAACAGCTGCGATCGGCCGAGTTGCCAATACACAGAACTCGACCGATTACACTGTGCACAGAATATACATTTGGCTTATTGAGTGAGAATTTCCCTCTCAACTAGATTTTCTCAACCAATAGCCTTATTCTTTGGCACTCTCATTTGGTACCTTTATATATGCATATTGCCATGTTCTAAATTGCCTATCTTGCTTACAACTCTATCTCTCTAATTGCTCTAAATTGGTATATCTATATCTTGCAATTTCTTGCTTTGAGTTGTTTTGCAGGTTTTGATGATGATCTCTTTGGATCTCTTGGTTGTGTCTTAAATTGCTTCCGTTGTGCTCTAACTTGCTACATCTATATAGGTGTATATCTTGTGTTTGATACAACCTTGAGGTTCTTAGGGGTAATCATCTTATGGTAAGGATGCATATATAGTGAGTTATATCCTTTCATGCTTCTAAATTTGCATATCTCTTTGTTTGGATATATCTCTAAATCTAATCATAGCTTGCTTTATGTTGCTTATCTCTTTGCTATGATCTAGATCCTACTAGTAGTCCTAACTTGTGATATCATCTACTAGTAGTTCGCATACATGTAGTTCTAACCCTATCAATAAGTGGTATACTTGATCATCTATATGTTATGTTTGTATCTTATCTTATACATGCTCAAGATTGTTCTTTAAATTGCTTATCTACTATCTTGAGTTTCTTGCATAACATTGTGATGCAGGGTTCATAGATCTACATGATATGTAGAAATTGGAGTATTTTTATTATTTTATGCGTTTTTGCTCCAGTTTCAGTTTTTGCTGCAAGTATAGTGTTTTTTATGCAGAAACTACCTTCTGAGCAAGCCATGAGCCCTGATGGTTTTTGATCAAATTCCATCATCTTGAGGGTCAAAATTGTGATTTATTGTTTTTCTGCAGCACTGTATCTTGCATTTTTGGGATGTTCAAGTATATGTTTTAACTTGCTTTTCTTTCTATGCTTGGACAAGACCCTATATGTGCTCTTCTACTCTCCTTATATAACTTTTGTTATCTTCTTTCTCTTAACAAGTGGTGTTTCTTAGTTTCTTCACACCCCCACCTTTTTGAAATGACAAAGGGGGAGAAAGATATGTCTTCTTTTGACAACAGGGAGAAGGCATGTCTTACATGAAGCAAAGAAGCGTGTCCATGTAAAGGGGAGAAGGTAAATGGGAGAAGACATATATGTGTAGAACATATATGAGTAGAAGACATAGTTTCTATAAATGTTATGAAAGCTAACCATGCAGGAGAAATAGCATCAATTGAGGGGGAGTATGAAAACTCCACTAGCATCAATTGAGGGGGAGCATATGAACTCAATTCTACTGAAACCCCTAGGTTCCTCCGAAGGTATGTTTTTACTTACAAGCTTTCAATACATTTATGGAATGGTTTGTCATCTTCAAAAAGGGGGAGAATGTTGACTCAAGGTCAATTAGGTCAATGTTGACTCACGTCTAAATTGACTAAACCCTTGTTTTGATGATGACTAACCATTCCACACATTGGTGTCTAATGCTTCTACATTGAGTTATTTCAGGTTAGGTTTAGACACACTCCAAATGCCCTAACTTGCGCATATCAAATTGGAGAAAAGACAAGTCAACATAGCTACAAGTGTGCAATTTGGGATCTCTATGTAAATGACCTTAGAATTGCTTTGTAATCACTTGTAATGATTGTATGACCTGTAATTAAGCTTAGAAAAATTATTGGGACACAAAAATCCATCATTTGTACAGTTTTTGGAAATTCCAAAATACCCCTTAACAGGGATTTTGTCGGCCGAATTACAAACTCGGCCGATCCATGTATTGAGGAATTTTCTGGGCTGTCGGCCGAGTTTCAATGCCAGGAAACTCGGCCGATCCACTGGTCAGTCAAAACCAAAGGATGACTGATCGGTCGAGTTTCCCCCTGGAAACTCGGCCGACAGATTCCCTGTTGGTTTTGTCACCTAGTGTGTCGGCCGAGTTGCCTTTATTGAAACTCGGCCGATCGGACTGTACTGGAATGCAGAAAAAGCATTTCCAACCGTTGGAGACTTTGTTGGGACCCAAAATAGATCCGTTGCAACTTGTAAAACGGCTAGTTTTCGTTCACAAGTGTTCCCAAAGGCTAAGAGGCATCCCCAGCTATAAATAGGACCCCTTGGGCTTCATTCCAAGGTTGAGCATTCCATGCAAACTCTTTGAGAGGTTCCTATTCTATAGTTGAGTGCTTCCTACAGCCTCCTCTCTCTCTCTAAGCTTAATCACTTGCTTCATCCATTAGAGTGAGTAGGAAATCTGTAAGAGAGCTAGTTCAATTTGTATATCTTGTGAAGCTCTCACTTCCACAACCTCCCCATCTCTCCATTTCAATCATGAAGATGAAGGTTCTCTCTCTTGTCCAAGAGAGGTGAAGAAGAACAAGGGAAGGAGTCCCTTGGTGAAGATCAAGGCCGAAGACTTGGAGCTAGAGTGGGTAAGACCTTGGAGAAGGCAGAAGACTCAAGCTCAAGTGGGTAAGACCTTGGTGGAAAGCTTCTCCGAGTGAAGGTGAAGTCAAAGGCGGAAGATCCAAGAAGAGTGGGTAATTCCTGCAAGGCCGAAGACTTGTGCAAGAGTGGGTAAGTCCTTGGAGAAGGCCGAAGACTCTTGCAAAGTGGGTAAGTCCTTGGTAAGGTTGAAGACTCTTTTGTATTGGATAGGTAAGTCCTTTGTTGGTCATGTATTGTATGTCTTATTAATGAATATAAGAGTGCAATTGGTTGAAGTCCTAGAGGTTGACCTCTCTAGGCAAGTGGACTGACACACTTCTAGTTTGAAGTGTGGAACCACTCTAAATAGCTTGTCTAATTGGTGCATGTTCAATCTCTCTTATCCTTGCTATGCATGATTTAGTTGCACTCAAATTACCTATTTAGCAACCTTATCTTGTCATATAATTTGAAGGTTTAATGAATTTTGTTTAAGTGCTTTCAGCTCTATTCACCCCCCCTCTAGAGCACCCAAGTCACCCATCTAGGATCCAACAAGTGGTATCAGAGCGGGTCTTCTCCAAGCATACTTCCACAAGTAGGAGAAGATGGGTGACTACCTAGGAGGGAGACTCTCGACCAGCCTTCCAATCTTCAATGGGAGCAACTTCCTCTATTGGAGAAGAAGACTTCAATTCTTCATCCAAGGATCAAGTCTCGAGATGTGGCAAATGGTGAACAGCCCATACATTCTACCAAAGACAAACATTGAAGAATGGGATGAAGCCACCTTGATGAAAGCAACCTTGAATGCTAGAGCCATGCATATCCTATATGCCTCCATGACCCCCACCGAGTTCAACCGGATTTCCTCTTGTGAGACGGCCTATGAGGTATGGAGAAAGCTTTGCATCACTTATGAAGGGACGGATCAAGTGAAGGAAAGCAAAGTCTACATGCTCAAGGGGCTGCTTGAAAACTTCAAGATGGGAAAGGAGGAAAGTATAGCCAACATGTACTCAAGGATCAACACCATTGTGAATGGTCTTGCTATTCTAGGTCATCCTATGTCTAGTGGAGAGATCAACTCAAAGATCCTTAGAACTCTTCCCAAGAGGTGGGAATCAAAGGTGACTTCCATTGAAGAAGCAAGGTCACTTAAGGACATCCCCATTGAAGAGCTCATTGGAAATCTACAAGCACATGAAGCCACACTTGACAAGAGGGAGCAAGTTGAAAGACAAGAGAAGAAAGAGCTAAAGAGAATGAAGAAGGCTGAAATGAAGGCTCAAATTGAAGCTATCATGGAACAAGTCTCTCCATCCTCTCAAGCTAAAGAAGATGCCATGTACTCAAAAGGTCGACTATACAAAGGCAAGTCCTCCTCCATCCGGTGCTTCACATGTGGAAAGAAGGGTCACTACAAGGAAGATTGCCCACAAGGCAAAAAGACCCATCTTCACAAGAAGAAATGGCAATCAAGCTCAAGTGAAGATTCAAGTGAAGGATCAAGCTCAAGCTCAAGTGATGAAGGAGAATGCCATTTTGCTCTTATAGCATCAACAAGTGAAGACTCAAGTGAGGTAAACCTAGACTCGTTAGATAAAGAATCTTTAATTGCTATTATTCATGATATTTGTGCCTCTTATAAGTCTTCTAAAAAGAAAAAGAAAAAGCTTGCTAAAATTGTTGATAATTTGCATATAGAACTAGATGATCTTGAATATGCAAATTCTTGCTTGCTTATTGATAAAAATGATTGTCTTGGCCAAGTAGACTCTCTTAAACTTGAAAATGCTAGTTTGCTTGATAAGATTAAATTTCTAGAAGCTCAACCTCTCATGCCTAAATCTAATGAAGAACATACTTTAATTTTTGATTCTCTCATGCATGACATTGATGTTCTTAAATCTGAAAACAAAAACAAAGATTTTGTTTTGCATGAATTAGAACTAGAGAATGCCTCCTTGCTTGCTAAAATCAATGGGCATGAATCTTGTTCTAGTTCTACTAATAGAGAGAATGATGTTGCTGCTCTTCATATTGATAGAGATTCTTATTTAACTAAAACTCTTTGCCTAGAAAATGATCTTCTACATGCTAGAGATAACATTAATCAATTGTCTTCTACTATTGCTTCTCTTAAGCATGATAATGATAGTTTAAGATCTTCTTTGCAAAGATTCTTAGTTGGTAAAAAGAATCTTAATCAAATCCTAGACCATACTACTAAACAAATTGGTAGACATGGTTTAGGGTATGATAGTAGTCAAGGGAACAACAAAGATAAAGGACCTCCATTATTCCATGGAGAATCCTCTAGTTCCAAGACTATGGGCACATGCAACTATTGCAATGAATTAGGTCATTATTCTACTTGTTGTCCTTTTAGGAAAGCACCCAAGAGCAATAGGACTTGGGTTGCTAAACTAACCCCTCCGGACCCAAAAACATGATTGGGGACCATTTCATCTTTCTTCTTGTAGGTACTTGCAAATGGATTGACTTGAGGTATTGAATTGCAAATTGTCTTGTCAATCCACATGAAAGAAGAAAGGTGAGATGTGTAGAGGGTGACAACAAGTGGAAAAGCAATGGTAAGCACAAAGGTAATGGTTTTATTGCTTATAACCTATCCTAACTTGTTTTTGTCAAGTTAATGTGCACTATACATATGGTTTTTGAGTCAAAAGTGGTATTTTGTGATTCTCTTCACACTCTTGCTCAAAAACTATTTCTAATGCTTCTATAGTGCATTACTAACTTGCTTAGACATGTTTGGATTTGGTTTGTATATTTATCATGCCTTTAAATATGTTTTTATGAGATATATGTGCTTTTTGACAGCTGCTCTGTCGGTCGAGTTTGCCCTATTGAAACTCGGCCGATAGGCACCAATGGGTGTTGCCAACAGCTGCGATCGGCCGAGTTGCCAATACACAGAACTCGACCGATTACACTGTGCACAGAATATACATTTGGCTTATTGAGTGAGAATTTCCCTCTCAACTAGATTTTCTCAACCAATAGCCTTATTCTTTGGCACTCTCATTTGGTACCTTTATATATGCATATTGCCATGTTCTAAATTGCCTATCTTGCTTACAACTCTATCTCTCTAATTGCTCTAAATTGGTATATCTATATCTTGCAATTTCTTGCTTTGAGTTGTTTTGCAGGTTTTGATGATGATCTCTTTGGATCTCTTGGTTGTGTCTTAAATTGCTTCCGTTGTGCTCTAACTTGCTACATCTATATAGGTGTATATCTTGTGTTTGATACAACCTTGAGGTTCTTAGGGGTAATCATCTTATGGTAAGGATGCATATATAGTGAGTTATATCCTTTCATGCTTCTAAATTTGCATATCTCTTTGTTTGGATATATCTCTAAATCTAATCATAGCTTGCTTTATGTTGCTTATCTCTTTGCTATGATCTAGATCCTACTAGTAGTCCTAACTTGTGATATCATCTACTAGTAGTTCGCATACATGTAGTTCTAACCCTATCAATAAGTGGTATACTTGATCATCTATATGTTATGTTTGTATCTTATCTTATACATGCTCAAGATTGTTCTTTAAATTGCTTATCTACTATCTTGAGTTTCTTGCATAACATTGTGATGCAGGGTTCATAGATCTACATGATATGTAGAAATTGGAGTATTTTTATTATTTTATGCGTTTTTGCTCCAGTTTCAGTTTTTGCTGCAAGTATAGTGTTTTTTATGCAGAAACTACCTTCATTGCTTCGCCATGAGCCCTGATGGTTTTTGATCAAATTCCATCATCTTGAGGGTCAAAATTGTGATTTATTGTTTTTCTGCAGCACTGTATCTTGCATTTTTGGGATGTTCAAGTATATGTTTTAACTTGCTTTTCTTTCTATGCTTGGACAAGACCCTATATGTGCTCTTCTACTCTCCTTATATAACTTTTGTTATCTTCTTTCTCTTAACAAGTGGTGTTTCTTAGTTTCTTCACACCCCCACCTTTTTGAAATGACAAAGGGGGAGAAAGATATGTCTTCTTTTGACAACAGGGAGAAGGCATGTCTTACATGAAGCAAAGAAGCGTGTCCATGTAAAGGGGAGAAGGTAAATGGGAGAAGACATATATGTGTAGAACATATATGAGTAGAAGACATAGTTTCTATAAATGTTATGAAAGCTAACCATGCAGGAGAAATAGCATCAATTGAGGGGGAGTATGAAAACTCCACTAGCATCAATTGAGGGGGAGCATATGAACTCAATTCTACTGAAACCCCTAGGTTCCTCCGAAGGTATGTTTTTACTTACAAGCTTTCAATACATTTATGGAATGGTTTGTCATCTTCAAAAAGGGGGAGAATGTTGACTCAAGGTCAATTAGGTCAATGTTGACTCACGTCTAAATTGACTAAACCCTTGTTTTGATGATGACTAACCATTCCACACATTGGTGTCTAATGCTTCTACATTGAGTTATTTCAGGTTAGGTTTAGACACACTCCAAATGCCCTAACTTGCGCATATCAAATTGGAGAAAAGACAAGTCAACATAGCTACAAGTGTGCAATTTGGGATCTCTATGTAAATGACCTTAGAATTGCTTTGTAATCACTTGTAATGATTGTATGACCTGTAATTAAGCTTAGAAAAATTATTGGGACACAAAAATCCATCATTTGTACAGTTTTTGGAAATTCCAAAATACCCCTTAACAGGGATTTTGTCGGCCGAATTACAAACTCGGCCGATCCATGTATTGAGGAATTTTCTGGGCTGTCGGCCGAGTTTCAATGCCAGGAAACTCGGCCGATCCACTGGTCAGTCAAAACCAAAGGATGACTGATCGGTCGAGTTTCCCCCTGGAAACTCGGCCGACAGATTCCCTGTTGGTTTTGTCACCTAGTGTGTCGGCCGAGTTGCCTTTATTGAAACTCGGCCGATCGGACTGTACTGGAATGCAGAAAAAGCATTTCCAACCGTTGGAGACTTTGTTGGGACCCAAAATAGATCCGTTGCAACTTGTAAAACGGCTAGTTTTCGTTCACAAGTGTTCCCAAAGGCTAAGAGGCATCCCCAGCTATAAATAGGACCCCTTGGGCTTCATTCCAAGGTTGAGCATTCCATGCAAACTCTTTGAGAGGTTCCTATTCTATAGTTGAGTGCTTCCTACAGCCTCCTCTCTCTCTCTAAGCTTAATCACTTGCTTCATCCATTAGAGTGAGTAGGAAATCTGTAAGAGAGCTAGTTCAATTTGTATATCTTGTGAAGCTCTCACTTCCACAACCTCCCCATCTCTCCATTTCAATCATGAAGATGAAGGTTCTCTCTCTTGTCCAAGAGAGGTGAAGAAGAACAAGGGAAGGAGTCCCTTGGTGAAGATCAAGGCCGAAGACTTGGAGCTAGAGTGGGTAAGACCTTGGAGAAGGCAGAAGACTCAAGCTCAAGTGGGTAAGACCTTGGTGGAAAGCTTCTCCGAGTGAAGGTGAAGTCAAAGGCGGAAGATCCAAGAAGAGTGGGTAATTCCTGCAAGGCCGAAGACTTGTGCAAGAGTGGGTAAGTCCTTGGAGAAGGCCGAAGACTCTTGCAAAGTGGGTAAGTCCTTGGTAAGGTTGAAGACTCTTTTGTATTGGATAGGTAAGTCCTTTGTTGGTCATGTATTGTATGTCTTATTAATGAATATAAGAGTGCAATTGGTTGAAGTCCTAGAGGTTGACCTCTCTAGGCAAGTGGACTGACACACTTCTAGTTTGAAGTGTGGAACCACTCTAAATAGCTTGTCTAATTGGTGCATGTTCAATCTCTCTTATCCTTGCTATGCATGATTTAGTTGCACTCAAATTACCTATTTAGCAACCTTATCTTGTCATATAATTTGAAGGTTTAATGAATTTTGTTTAAGTGCTTTCAGCTCTATTCACCCCCCCTCTAGAGCACCCAAGTCACCCATCTAGGATCCAACAAGTGGTATCAGAGCGGGTCTTCTCCAAGCATACTTCCACAAGTAGGAGAAGATGGGTGACTACCTAGGAGGGAGACTCTCGACCAGCCTTCCAATCTTCAATGGGAGCAACTTCCTCTATTGGAGAAGAAGACTTCAATTCTTCATCCAAGGATCAAGTCTCGAGATGTGGCAAATGGTGAACAGCCCATACATTCTACCAAAGACAAACATTGAAGAATGGGATGAAGCCACCTTGATGAAAGCAACCTTGAATGCTAGAGCCATGCATATCCTATATGCCTCCATGACCCCCACCGAGTTCAACCGGATTTCCTCTTGTGAGACGGCCTATGAGGTATGGAGAAAGCTTTGCATCACTTATGAAGGGACGGATCAAGTGAAGGAAAGCAAAGTCTACATGCTCAAGGGGCTGCTTGAAAACTTCAAGATGGGAAAGGAGGAAAGTATAGCCAACATGTACTCAAGGATCAACACCATTGTGAATGGTCTTGCTATTCTAGGTCATCCTATGTCTAGTGGAGAGATCAACTCAAAGATCCTTAGAACTCTTCCCAAGAGGTGGGAATCAAAGGTGACTTCCATTGAAGAAGCAAGGTCACTTAAGGACATCCCCATTGAAGAGCTCATTGGAAATCTACAAGCACATGAAGCCACACTTGACAAGAGGGAGCAAGTTGAAAGACAAGAGAAGAAAGAGCTAAAGAGAATGAAGAAGGCTGAAATGAAGGCTCAAATTGAAGCTATCATGGAACAAGTCTCTCCATCCTCTCAAGCTAAAGAAGATGCCATGTACTCAAAAGGTCGACTATACAAAGGCAAGTCCTCCTCCATCCGGTGCTTCACATGTGGAAAGAAGGGTCACTACAAGGAAGATTGCCCACAAGGCAAAAAGACCCATCTTCACAAGAAGAAATGGCAATCAAGCTCAAGTGAAGATTCAAGTGAAGGATCAAGCTCAAGCTCAAGTGATGAAGGAGAATGCCATTTTGCTCTTATAGCATCAACAAGTGAAGACTCAAGTGAGGTAAACCTAGACTCGTTAGATAAAGAATCTTTAATTGCTATTATTCATGATATTTGTGCCTCTTATAAGTCTTCTAAAAAGAAAAAGAAAAAGCTTGCTAAAATTGTTGATAATTTGCATATAGAACTAGATGATCTTGAATATGCAAATTCTTGCTTGCTTATTGATAAAAATGATTGTCTTGGCCAAGTAGACTCTCTTAAACTTGAAAATGCTAGTTTGCTTGATAAGATTAAATTTCTAGAAGCTCAACCTCTCATGCCTAAATCTAATGAAGAACATACTTTAATTTTTGATTCTCTCATGCATGACATTGATGTTCTTAAATCTGAAAACAAAAACAAAGATTTTGTTTTGCATGAATTAGAACTAGAGAATGCCTCCTTGCTTGCTAAAATCAATGGGCATGAATCTTGTTCTAGTTCTACTAATAGAGAGAATGATGTTGCTGCTCTTCATATTGATAGAGATTCTTATTTAACTAAAACTCTTTGCCTAGAAAATGATCTTCTACATGCTAGAGATAACATTAATCAATTGTCTTCTACTATTGCTTCTCTTAAGCATGATAATGATAGTTTAAGATCTTCTTTGCAAAGATTCTTAGTTGGTAAAAAGAATCTTAATCAAATCCTAGACCATACTACTAAACAAATTGGTAGACATGGTTTAGGGTATGATAGTAGTCAAGGGAACAACAAAGATAAAGGACCTCCATTATTCCATGGAGAATCCTCTAGTTCCAAGACTATGGGCACATGCAACTATTGCAATGAATTAGGTCATTATTCTACTTGTTGTCCTTTTAGGAAAGCACCCAAGAGCAATAGGACTTGGGTTGCTAAACTAACCCCTCCGGACCCAAAAACATGATTGGGGACCATTTCATCTTTCTTCTTGTAGGTACTTGCAAATGGATTGACTTGAGGTATTGAATTGCAAATTGTCTTGTCAATCCACATGAAAGAAGAAAGGTGAGATGTGTAGAGGGTGACAACAAGTGGAAAAGCAATGGTAAGCACAAAGGTAATGGTTTTATTGCTTATAACCTATCCTAACTTGTTTTTGTCAAGTTAATGTGCACTATACATATGGTTTTTGAGTCAAAAGTGGTATTTTGTGATTCTCTTCACACTCTTGCTCAAAAACTATTTCTAATGCTTCTATAGTGCATTACTAACTTGCTTAGACATGTTTGGATTTGGTTTGTATATTTATCATGCCTTTAAATATGTTTTTATGAGATATATGTGCTTTTTGACAGCTGCTCTGTCGGTCGAGTTTGCCCTATTGAAACTCGGCCGATAGGCACCAATGGGTGTTGCCAACAGCTGCGATCGGCCGAGTTGCCAATACACAGAACTCGACCGATTACACTGTGCACAGAATATACATTTGGCTTATTGAGTGAGAATTTCCCTCTCAACTAGATTTTCTCAACCAATAGCCTTATTCTTTGGCACTCTCATTTGGTACCTTTATATATGCATATTGCCATGTTCTAAATTGCCTATCTTGCTTACAACTCTATCTCTCTAATTGCTCTAAATTGGTATATCTATATCTTGCAATTTCTTGCTTTGAGTTGTTTTGCAGGTTTTGATGATGATCTCTTTGGATCTCTTGGTTGTGTCTTAAATTGCTTCCGTTGTGCTCTAACTTGCTACATCTATATAGGTGTATATCTTGTGTTTGATACAACCTTGAGGTTCTTAGGGGTAATCATCTTATGGTAAGGATGCATATATAGTGAGTTATATCCTTTCATGCTTCTAAATTTGCATATCTCTTTGTTTGGATATATCTCTAAATCTAATCATAGCTTGCTTTATGTTGCTTATCTCTTTGCTATGATCTAGATCCTACTAGTAGTCCTAACTTGTGATATCATCTACTAGTAGTTCGCATACATGTAGTTCTAACCCTATCAATAAGTGGTATACTTGATCATCTATATGTTATGTTTGTATCTTATCTTATACATGCTCAAGATTGTTCTTTAAATTGCTTATCTACTATCTTGAGTTTCTTGCATAACATTGTGATGCAGGGTTCATAGATCTACATGATATGTAGAAATTGGAGTATTTTTATTATTTTATGCGTTTTTGCTCCAGTTTCAGTTTTTGCTGCAAGTATAGTGTTTTTTATGCAGAAACTACCTTCATTGCTTCGCCATGAGCCCTGATGGTTTTTGATCAAATTCCATCATCTTGAGGGTCAAAATTGTGATTTATTGTTTTTCTGCAGCACTGTATCTTGCATTTTTGGGATGTTCAAGTATATGTTTTAACTTGCTTTTCTTTCTATGCTTGGACAAGACCCTATATGTGCTCTTCTACTCTCCTTATATAACTTTTGTTATCTTCTTTCTCTTAACAAGTGGTGTTTCTTAGTTTCTTCACACCCCCACCTTTTTGAAATGACAAAGGGGGAGAAAGATATGTCTTCTTTTGACAACAGGGAGAAGGCATGTCTTACATGAAGCAAAGAAGCGTGTCCATGTAAAGGGGAGAAGGTAAATGGGAGAAGACATATATGTGTAGAACATATATGAGTAGAAGACATAGTTTCTATAAATGTTATGAAAGCTAACCATGCAGGAGAAATAGCATCAATTGAGGGGGAGTATGAAAACTCCACTAGCATCAATTGAGGGGGAGCATATGAACTCAATTCTACTGAAACCCCTAGGTTCCTCCGAAGGTATGTTTTTACTTACAAGCTTTCAATACATTTATGGAATGGTTTGTCATCTTCAAAAAGGGGGAGAATGTTGACTCAAGGTCAATTAGGTCAATGTTGACTCACGTCTAAATTGACTAAACCCTTGTTTTGATGATGACTAACCATTCCACACATTGGTGTCTAATGCTTCTACATTGAGTTATTTCAGGTTAGGTTTAGACACACTCCAAATGCCCTAACTTGCGCATATCAAATTGGAGAAAAGACAAGTCAACATAGCTACAAGTGTGCAATTTGGGATCTCTATGTAAATGACCTTAGAATTGCTTTGTAATCACTTGTAATGATTGTATGACCTGTAATTAAGCTTAGAAAAATTATTGGGACACAAAAATCCATCATTTGTACAGTTTTTGGAAATTCCAAAATACCCCTTAACAGGGATTTTGTCGGCCGAATTACAAACTCGGCCGATCCATGTATTGAGGAATTTTCTGGGCTGTCGGCCGAGTTTCAATGCCAGGAAACTCGGCCGATCCACTGGTCAGTCAAAACCAAAGGATGACTGATCGGTCGAGTTTCCCCCTGGAAACTCGGCCGACAGATTCCCTGTTGGTTTTGTCACCTAGTGTGTCGGCCGAGTTGCCTTTATTGAAACTCGGCCGATCGGACTGTACTGGAATGCAGAAAAAGCATTTCCAACCGTTGGAGACTTTGTTGGGACCCAAAATAGATCCGTTGCAACTTGTAAAACGGCTAGTTTTCGTTCACAAGTGTTCCCAAAGGCTAAGAGGCATCCCCAGCTATAAATAGGACCCCTTGGGCTTCATTCCAAGGTTGAGCATTCCATGCAAACTCTTTGAGAGGTTCCTATTCTATAGTTGAGTGCTTCCTACAGCCTCCTCTCTCTCTCTAAGCTTAATCACTTGCTTCATCCATTAGAGTGAGTAGGAAATCTGTAAGAGAGCTAGTTCAATTTGTATATCTTGTGAAGCTCTCACTTCCACAACCTCCCCATCTCTCCATTTCAATCATGAAGATGAAGGTTCTCTCTCTTGTCCAAGAGAGGTGAAGAAGAACAAGGGAAGGAGTCCCTTGGTGAAGATCAAGGCCGAAGACTTGGAGCTAGAGTGGGTAAGACCTTGGAGAAGGCAGAAGACTCAAGCTCAAGTGGGTAAGACCTTGGTGGAAAGCTTCTCCGAGTGAAGGTGAAGTCAAAGGCGGAAGATCCAAGAAGAGTGGGTAATTCCTGCAAGGCCGAAGACTTGTGCAAGAGTGGGTAAGTCCTTGGAGAAGGCCGAAGACTCTTGCAAAGTGGGTAAGTCCTTGGTAAGGTTGAAGACTCTTTTGTATTGGATAGGTAAGTCCTTTGTTGGTCATGTATTGTATGTCTTATTAATGAATATAAGAGTGCAATTGGTTGAAGTCCTAGAGGTTGACCTCTCTAGGCAAGTGGACTGACACACTTCTAGTTTGAAGTGTGGAACCACTCTAAATAGCTTGTCTAATTGGTGCATGTTCAATCTCTCTTATCCTTGCTATGCATGATTTAGTTGCACTCAAATTACCTATTTAGCAACCTTATCTTGTCATATAATTTGAAGGTTTAATGAATTTTGTTTAAGTGCTTTCAGCTCTATTCACCCCCCCTCTAGAGCACCCAAGTCACCCATCTAGGATCCAACAAGTGGTATCAGAGCGGGTCTTCTCCAAGCATACTTCCACAAGTAGGAGAAGATGGGTGACTACCTAGGAGGGAGACTCTCGACCAGCCTTCCAATCTTCAATGGGAGCAACTTCCTCTATTGGAGAAGAAGACTTCAATTCTTCATCCAAGGATCAAGTCTCGAGATGTGGCAAATGGTGAACAGCCCATACATTCTACCAAAGACAAACATTGAAGAATGGGATGAAGCCACCTTGATGAAAGCAACCTTGAATGCTAGAGCCATGCATATCCTATATGCCTCCATGACCCCCACCGAGTTCAACCGGATTTCCTCTTGTGAGACGGCCTATGAGGTATGGAGAAAGCTTTGCATCACTTATGAAGGGACGGATCAAGTGAAGGAAAGCAAAGTCTACATGCTCAAGGGGCTGCTTGAAAACTTCAAGATGGGAAAGGAGGAAAGTATAGCCAACATGTACTCAAGGATCAACACCATTGTGAATGGTCTTGCTATTCTAGGTCATCCTATGTCTAGTGGAGAGATCAACTCAAAGATCCTTAGAACTCTTCCCAAGAGGTGGGAATCAAAGGTGACTTCCATTGAAGAAGCAAGGTCACTTAAGGACATCCCCATTGAAGAGCTCATTGGAAATCTACAAGCACATGAAGCCACACTTGACAAGAGGGAGCAAGTTGAAAGACAAGAGAAGAAAGAGCTAAAGAGAATGAAGAAGGCTGAAATGAAGGCTCAAATTGAAGCTATCATGGAACAAGTCTCTCCATCCTCTCAAGCTAAAGAAGATGCCATGTACTCAAAAGGTCGACTATACAAAGGCAAGTCCTCCTCCATCCGGTGCTTCACATGTGGAAAGAAGGGTCACTACAAGGAAGATTGCCCACAAGGCAAAAAGACCCATCTTCACAAGAAGAAATGGCAATCAAGCTCAAGTGAAGATTCAAGTGAAGGATCAAGCTCAAGCTCAAGTGATGAAGGAGAATGCCATTTTTCTCTTATAGCATCAACAAGTGAAGACTCAAGTGAGGTAAACCTAGACTCGTTAGATAAAGAATCTTTAATTGCTATTATTCATGATATTTGTGCCTCTTATAAGTCTTCTAAAAAGAAAAAGAAAAAGCTTGCTAAAATTGTTGATAATTTGCATATAGAACTAGATGATCTTGAATATGCAAATTCTTGCTTGCTTATTGATAAAAATGATTGTCTTGGCCAAGTAGACTCTCTTAAACTTGAAAATGCTAGTTTGCTTGATAAGATTAAATTTCTAGAAGCTCAACCTCTCATGCCTAAATCTAATGAAGAACATACTTTAATTTTTGATTCTCTCATGCATGACATTGATGTTCTTAAATCTGAAAACAAAAACAAAGATTTTGTTTTGCATGAATTAGAACTAGAGAATGCCTCCTTGCTTGCTAAAATCAATGGGCATGAATCTTGTTCTAGTTCTACTAATAGAGAGAATGATGTTGCTGCTCTTCATATTGATAGAGATTCTTATTTAACTAAAACTCTTTGCCTAGAAAATGATCTTCTACATGCTAGAGATAACATTAATCAATTGTCTTCTACTATTGCTTCTCTTAAGCATGATAATGATAGTTTAAGATCTTCTTTGCAAAGATTCTTAGTTGGTAAAAAGAATCTTAATCAAATCCTAGACCATACTACTAAACAAATTGGTAGACATGGTTTAGGGTATGATAGTAGTCAAGGGAACAACAAAGATAAAGGACCTCCATTATTCCATGGAGAATCCTCTAGTTCCAAGACTATGGGCACATGCAACTATTGCAATGAATTAGGTCATTATTCTACTTGTTGTCCTTTTAGGAAAGCACCCAAGAGCAATAGGACTTGGGTTGCTAAACTAACCCCTCCGGACCCAAAAACATGATTGGGGACCATTTCATCTTTCTTCTTGTAGGTACTTGCAAATGGATTGACTTGAGGTATTGAATTGCAAATTGTCTTGTCAATCCACATGAAAGAAGAAAGGTGAGATGTGTAGAGGGTGACAACAAGTGGAAAAGCAATGGTAAGCACAAAGGTAATGGTTTTATTGCTTATAACCTATCCTAACTTGTTTTTGTCAAGTTAATGTGCACTATACATATGGTTTTTGAGTCAAAAGTGGTATTTTGTGATTCTCTTCACACTCTTGCTCAAAAACTATTTCTAATGCTTCTATAGTGCATTACTAACTTGCTTAGACATGTTTGGATTTGGTTTGTATATTTATCATGCCTTTAAATATGTTTTTATGAGATATATGTGCTTTTTGACAGCTGCTCTGTCGGTCGAGTTTGCCCTATTGAAACTCGGCCGATAGGCACCAATGGGTGTTGCCAACAGCTGCGATCGGCCGAGTTGCCAATACACAGAACTCGACCGATTACACTGTGCACAGAATATACATTTGGCTTATTGAGTGAGAATTTCCCTCTCAACTAGATTTTCTCAACCAATAGCCTTATTCTTTGGCACTCTCATTTGGTACCTTTATATATGCATATTGCCATGTTCTAAATTGCCTATCTTGCTTACAACTCTATCTCTCTAATTGCTCTAAATTGGTATATCTATATCTTGCAATTTCTTGCTTTGAGTTGTTTTGCAGGTTTTGATGATGATCTCTTTGGATCTCTTGGTTGTGTCTTAAATTGCTTCCGTTGTGCTCTAACTTGCTACATCTATATAGGTGTATATCTTGTGTTTGATACAACCTTGAGGTTCTTAGGGGTAATCATCTTATGGTAAGGATGCATATATAGTGAGTTATATCCTTTCATGCTTCTAAATTTGCATATCTCTTTGTTTGGATATATCTCTAAATCTAATCATAGCTTGCTTTATGTTGCTTATCTCTTTGCTATGATCTAGATCCTACTAGTAGTCCTAACTTGTGATATCATCTACTAGTAGTTCGCATACATGTAGTTCTAACCCTATCAATAAGTGGTATACTTGATCATCTATATGTTATGTTTGTATCTTATCTTATACATGCTCAAGATTGTTCTTTAAATTGCTTATCTACTATCTTGAGTTTCTTGCATAACATTGTGATGCAGGGTTCATAGATCTACATGATATGTAGAAATTGGAGTATTTTTATTATTTTATGCGTTTTTGCTCCAGTTTCAGTTTTTGCTGCAAGTATAGTGTTTTTTATGCAGAAACTACCTTCATTGCTTCGCCATGAGCCCTGATGGTTTTTGATCAAATTCCATCATCTTGAGGGTCAAAATTGTGATTTATTGTTTTTCTGCAGCACTGTATCTTGCATTTTTGGGATGTTCAAGTATATGTTTTAACTTGCTTTTCTTTCTATGCTTGGACAAGACCCTATATGTGCTCTTCTACTCTCCTTATATAACTTTTGTTATCTTCTTTCTCTTAACAAGTGGTGTTTCTTAGTTTCTTCACACCCCCACCTTTTTGAAATGACAAAGGGGGAGAAAGATATGTCTTCTTTTGACAACAGGGAGAAGGCATGTCTTACATGAAGCAAAGAAGCGTGTCCATGTAAAGGGGAGAAGGTAAATGGGAGAAGACATATATGTGTAGAACATATATGAGTAGAAGACATAGTTTCTATAAATGTTATGAAAGCTAACCATGCAGGAGAAATAGCATCAATTGAGGGGGAGTATGAAAACTCCACTAGCATCAATTGAGGGGGAGCATATGAACTCAATTCTACTGAAACCCCTAGGTTCCTCCGAAGGTATGTTTTTACTTACAAGCTTTCAATACATTTATGGAATGGTTTGTCATCTTCAAAAAGGGGGAGAATGTTGACTCAAGGTCAATTAGGTCAATGTTGACTCACGTCTAAATTGACTAAACCCTTGTTTTGATGATGACTAACCATTCCACACATTGGTGTCTAATGCTTCTACATTGAGTTATTTCAGGTTAGGTTTAGACACACTCCAAATGCCCTAACTTGCGCATATCAAATTGGAGAAAAGACAAGTCAACATAGCTACAAGTGTGCAATTTGGGATCTCTATGTAAATGACCTTAGAATTGCTTTGTAATCACTTGTAATGATTGTATGACCTGTAATTAAGCTTAGAAAAATTATTGGGACACAAAAATCCATCATTTGTACAGTTTTTGGAAATTCCAAAATACCCCTTAACAGGGATTTTGTCGGCCGAATTACAAACTCGGCCGATCCATGTATTGAGGAATTTTCTGGGCTGTCGGCCGAGTTTCAATGCCAGGAAACTCGGCCGATCCACTGGTCAGTCAAAACCAAAGGATGACTGATCGGTCGAGTTTCCCCCTGGAAACTCGGCCGACAGATTCCCTGTTGGTTTTGTCACCTAGTGTGTCGGCCGAGTTGCCTTTATTGAAACTCGGCCGATCGGACTGTACTGGAATGCAGAAAAAGCATTTCCAACCGTTGGAGACTTTGTTGGGACCCAAAATAGATCCGTTGCAACTTGTAAAACGGCTAGTTTTCGTTCACAAGTGTTCCCAAAGGCTAAGAGGCATCCCCAGCTATAAATAGGACCCCTTGGGCTTCATTCCAAGGTTGAGCATTCCATGCAAACTCTTTGAGAGGTTCCTATTCTATAGTTGAGTGCTTCCTACAGCCTCCTCTCTCTCTCTAAGCTTAATCACTTGCTTCATCCATTAGAGTGAGTAGGAAATCTGTAAGAGAGCTAGTTCAATTTGTATATCTTGTGAAGCTCTCACTTCCACAACCTCCCCATCTCTCCATTTCAATCATGAAGATGAAGGTTCTCTCTCTTGTCCAAGAGAGGTGAAGAAGAACAAGGGAAGGAGTCCCTTGGTGAAGATCAAGGCCGAAGACTTGGAGCTAGAGTGGGTAAGACCTTGGAGAAGGCAGAAGACTCAAGCTCAAGTGGGTAAGACCTTGGTGGAAAGCTTCTCCGAGTGAAGGTGAAGTCAAAGGCGGAAGATCCAAGAAGAGTGGGTAATTCCTGCAAGGCCGAAGACTTGTGCAAGAGTGGGTAAGTCCTTGGAGAAGGCCGAAGACTCTTGCAAAGTGGGTAAGTCCTTGGTAAGGTTGAAGACTCTTTTGTATTGGATAGGTAAGTCCTTTGTTGGTCATGTATTGTATGTCTTATTAATGAATATAAGAGTGCAATTGGTTGAAGTCCTAGAGGTTGACCTCTCTAGGCAAGTGGACTGACACACTTCTAGTTTGAAGTGTGGAACCACTCTAAATAGCTTGTCTAATTGGTGCATGTTCAATCTCTCTTATCCTTGCTATGCATGATTTAGTTGCACTCAAATTACCTATTTAGCAACCTTATCTTGTCATATAATTTGAAGGTTTAATGAATTTTGTTTAAGTGCTTTCAGCTCTATTCACCCCCCCTCTAGAGCACCCAAGTCACCCATCTAGGATCCAACAAGTGGTATCAGAGCAGGTCTTCTCCAAGCATACTTCCACAAGTAGGAGAAGATGGGTGACTACCTAGGAGGGAGACTCTCGACCAGCCTTCCAATCTTCAATGGGAGCAACTTCCTCTATTGGAGAAGAAGACTTCAATTCTTCATCCAAGGATCAAATCTCGAGATGTGGCAAATGGTGAACAGCCCATACATTCTACCAAAGACAAACATTGAAGAATGGGATGAAGCCACCTTGATGAAAGCAACCTTGAATGCTAGAGCCATGCATATCCTATATGCCTCCATGACCCCCACCGAGTTCAACCGGATTTCCTCTTGTGAGACGGCCTATGAGGTATGGAGAAAGCTTTGCATCACTTATGAAGGGACGGATCAAGTGAAGGAAAGCAAAGTCTACATGCTCAAGGGGCTGCTTGAAAACTTCAAGATGGGAAAGGAGGAAAGTATAGCCAACATGTACTCAAGGATCAACACCATTGTGAATGGTCTTGCTATTCTAGGTCATCCTATGTCTAGTGGAGAGATCAACTCAAAGATCCTTAGAACTCTTCCCAAGAGGTGGGAATCAAAGGTGACTTCCATTGAAGAAGCAAGGTCACTTAAGGACATCCCCATTGAAGAGCTCATTGGAAATCTACAAGCACATGAAGCCACACTTGACAAGAGGGAGCAAGTTGAAAGACAAGAGAAGAAAGAGCTAAAGAGAATGAAGAAGGCTGAAATGAAGGCTCAAATTGAAGCTATCATGGAACAAGTCTCTCCATCCTCTCAAGCTAAAGAAGATGCCATGTACTCAAAAGGTCGACTATACAAAGGCAAGTCCTCCTCCATCCGGTGCTTCACATGTGGAAAGAAGGGTCACTACAAGGAAGATTGCCCACAAGGCAAAAAGACCCATCTTCACAAGAAGAAATGGCAATCAAGCTCAAGTGAAGATTCAAGTGAAGGATCAAGCTCAAGCTCAAGTGATGAAGGAGAATGCCATTTTGCTCTTATAGCATCAACAAGTGAAGACTCAAGTGAGGTAAACCTAGACTCGTTAGATAAAGAATCTTTAATTGCTATTATTCATGATATTTGTGCCTCTTATAAGTCTTCTAAAAAGAAAAAGAAAAAGCTTGCTAAAATTGTTGATAATTTGCATATAGAACTAGATGATCTTGAATATGCAAATTCTTGCTTGCTTATTGATAAAAATGATTGTCTTGGCCAAGTAGACTCTCTTAAACTTGAAAATGCTAGTTTGCTTGATAAGATTAAATTTCTAGAAGCTCAACCTCTCATGCCTAAATCTAATGAAGAACATACTTTAATTTTTGATTCTCTCATGCATGACATTGATGTTCTTAAATCTGAAAACAAAAACAAAGATTTTGTTTTGCATGAATTAGAACTAGAGAATGCCTCCTTGCTTGCTAAAATCAATGGGCATGAATCTTGTTCTAGTTCTACTAATAGAGAGAATGATGTTGCTGCTCTTCATATTGATAGAGATTCTTATTTAACTAAAACTCTTTGCCTAGAAAATGATCTTCTACATGCTAGAGATAACATTAATCAATTGTCTTCTACTATTGCTTCTCTTAAGCATGATAATGATAGTTTAAGATCTTCTTTGCAAAGATTCTTAGTTGGTAAAAAGAATCTTAATCAAATCCTAGACCATACTACTAAACAAATTGGTAGACATGGTTTAGGGTATGATAGTAGTCAAGGGAACAACAAAGATAAAGGACCTCCATTATTCCATGGAGAATCCTCTAGTTCCAAGACTATGGGCACATGCAACTATTGCAATGAATTAGGTCATTATTCTACTTGTTGTCCTTTTAGGAAAGCACCCAAGAGCAATAGGACTTGGGTTGCTAAACTAACCCCTCCGGACCCAAAAACATGATTGGGGACCATTTCATCTTTCTTCTTGTAGGTACTTGCAAATGGATTGACTTGAGGTATTGAATTGCAAATTGTCTTGTCAATCCACATGAAAGAAGAAAGGTGAGATGTGTAGAGGGTGACAACAAGTGGAAAAGCAATGGTAAGCACAAAGGTAATGGTTTTATTGCTTATAACCTATCCTAACTTGTTTTTGTCAAGTTAATGTGCACTATACATATGGTTTTTGAGTCAAAAGTGGTATTTTGTGATTCTCTTCACACTCTTGCTCAAAAACTATTTCTAATGCTTCTATAGTGCATTACTAACTTGCTTAGACATGTTTGGATTTGGTTTGTATATTTATCATGCCTTTAAATATGTTTTTATGAGATATATGTGCTTTTTGACAGCTGCTCTGTCGGTCGAGTTTGCCCTATTGAAACTCGGCCGATAGGCACCAATGGGTGTTGCCAACAGCTGCGATCGGCCGAGTTGCCAATACACAGAACTCGACCGATTACACTGTGCACAGAATATACATTTGGCTTATTGAGTGAGAATTTCCCTCTCAACTAGATTTTCTCAACCAATAGCCTTATTCTTTGGCACTCTCATTTGGTACCTTTATATATGCATATTGCCATGTTCTAAATTGCCTATCTTGCTTACAACTCTATCTCTCTAATTGCTCTAAATTGGTATATCTATATCTTGCAATTTCTTGCTTTGAGTTGTTTTGCAGGTTTTGATGATGATCTCTTTGGATCTCTTGGTTGTGTCTTAAATTGCTTCCGTTGTGCTCTAACTTGCTACATCTATATAGGTGTATATCTTGTGTTTGATACAACCTTGAGGTTCTTAGGGGTAATCATCTTATGGTAAGGATGCATATATAGTGAGTTATATCCTTTCATGCTTCTAAATTTGCATATCTCTTTGTTTGGATATATCTCTAAATCTAATCATAGCTTGCTTTATGTTGCTTATCTCTTTGCTATGATCTAGATCCTACTAGTAGTCCTAACTTGTGATATCATCTACTAGTAGTTCGCATACATGTAGTTCTAACCCTATCAATAAGTGGTATACTTGATCATCTATATGTTATGTTTGTATCTTATCTTATACATGCTCAAGATTGTTCTTTAAATTGCTTATCTACTATCTTGAGTTTCTTGCATAACATTGTGATGCAGGGTTCATAGATCTACATGATATGTAGAAATTGGAGTATTTTTATTATTTTATGCGTTTTTGCTCCAGTTTCAGTTTTTGCTGCAAGTATAGTGTTTTTTATGCAGAAACTACCTTCATTGCTTCGCCATGAGCCCTGATGGTTTTTGATCAAATTCCATCATCTTGAGGGTCAAAATTGTGATTTATTGTTTTTCTGCAGCACTGTATCTTGCATTTTTGGGATGTTCAAGTATATGTTTTAACTTGCTTTTCTTTCTATGCTTGGACAAGACCCTATATGTGCTCTTCTACTCTCCTTATATAACTTTTGTTATCTTCTTTCTCTTAACAAGTGGTGTTTCTTAGTTTCTTCACACCCCCACCTTTTTGAAATGACAAAGGGGGAGAAAGATATGTCTTCTTTTGACAACAGGGAGAAGGCATGTCTTACATGAAGCAAAGAAGCGTGTCCATGTAAAGGGGAGAAGGTAAATGGGAGAAGACATATATGTGTAGAACATATATGAGTAGAAGACATAGTTTCTATAAATGTTATGAAAGCTAACCATGCAGGAGAAATAGCATCAATTGAGGGGGAGTATGAAAACTCCACTAGCATCAATTGAGGGGGAGCATATGAACTCAATTCTACTGAAACCCCTAGGTTCCTCCGAAGGTATGTTTTTACTTACAAGCTTTCAATACATTTATGGAATGGTTTGTCATCTTCAAAAAGGGGGAGAATGTTGACTCAAGGTCAATTAGGTCAATGTTGACTCACGTCTAAATTGACTAAACCCTTGTTTTGATGATGACTAACCATTCCACACATTGGTGTCTAATGCTTCTACATTGAGTTATTTCAGGTTAGGTTTAGACACACTCCAAATGCCCTAACTTGCGCATATCAAATTGGAGAAAAGACAAGTCAACATAGCTACAAGTGTGCAATTTGGGATCTCTATGTAAATGACCTTAGAATTGCTTTGTAATCACTTGTAATGATTGTATGACCTGTAATTAAGCTTAGAAAAATTATTGGGACACAAAAATCCATCATTTGTACAGTTTTTGGAAATTCCAAAATACCCCTTAACAGGGATTTTGTCGGCCGAATTACAAACTCGGCCGATCCATGTATTGAGGAATTTTCTGGGCTGTCGGCCGAGTTTCAATGCCAGGAAACTCGGCCGATCCACTGGTCAGTCAAAACCAAAGGATGACTGATCGGTCGAGTTTCCCCCTGGAAACTCGGCCGACAGATTCCCTGTTGGTTTTGTCACCTAGTGTGTCGGCCGAGTTGCCTTTATTGAAACTCGGCCGATCGGACTGTACTGGAATGCAGAAAAAGCATTTCCAACCGTTGGAGACTTTGTTGGGACCCAAAATAGATCCGTTGCAACTTGTAAAACGGCTAGTTTTCGTTCACAAGTGTTCCCAAAGGCTAAGAGGCATCCCCAGCTATAAATAGGACCCCTTGGGCTTCATTCCAAGGTTGAGCATTCCATGCAAACTCTTTGAGAGGTTCCTATTCTATAGTTGAGTGCTTCCTACAGCCTCCTCTCTCTCTCTAAGCTTAATCACTTGCTTCATCCATTAGAGTGAGTAGGAAATCTGTAAGAGAGCTAGTTCAATTTGTATATCTTGTGAAGCTCTCACTTCCACAACCTCCCCATCTCTCCATTTCAATCATGAAGATGAAGGTTCTCTCTCTTGTCCAAGAGAGGTGAAGAAGAACAAGGGAAGGAGTCCCTTGGTGAAGATCAAGGCCGAAGACTTGGAGCTAGAGTGGGTAAGACCTTGGAGAAGGCAGAAGACTCAAGCTCAAGTGGGTAAGACCTTGGTGGAAAGCTTCTCCGAGTGAAGGTGAAGTCAAAGGCGGAAGATCCAAGAAGAGTGGGTAATTCCTGCAAGGCCGAAGACTTGTGCAAGAGTGGGTAAGTCCTTGGAGAAGGCCGAAGACTCTTGCAAAGTGGGTAAGTCCTTGGTAAGGTTGAAGACTCTTTTGTATTGGATAGGTAAGTCCTTTGTTGGTCATGTATTGTATGTCTTATTAATGAATATAAGAGTGCAATTGGTTGAAGTCCTAGAGGTTGACCTCTCTAGGCAAGTGGACTGACACACTTCTAGTTTGAAGTGTGGAACCACTCTAAATAGCTTGTCTAATTGGTGCATGTTCAATCTCTCTTATCCTTGCTATGCATGATTTAGTTGCACTCAAATTACCTATTTAGCAACCTTATCTTGTCATATAATTTGAAGGTTTAATGAATTTTGTTTAAGTGCTTTCAGCTCTATTCACCCCCCCTCTAGAGCACCCAAGTCACCCATCTAGGATCCAACAAGTGGTATCAGAGCGGGTCTTCTCCAAGCATACTTCCACAAGTAGGAGAAGATGGGTGACTACCTAGGAGGGAGACTCTCGACCAGCCTTCCAATCTTCAATGGGAGCAACTTCCTCTATTGGAGAAGAAGACTTCAATTCTTCATCCAAGGATCAAGTCTCGAGATGTGGCAAATGGTGAACAGCCCATACATTCTACCAAAGACAAACATTGAAGAATGGGATGAAGCCACCTTGATGAAAGCAACCTTGAATGCTAGAGCCATGCATATCCTATATGCCTCCATGACCCCCACCGAGTTCAACCGGATTTCCTCTTGTGAGACGGCCTATGAGGTATGGAGAAAGCTTTGCATCACTTATGAAGGGACGGATCAAGTGAAGGAAAGCAAAGTCTACATGCTCAAGGGGCTGCTTGAAAACTTCAAGATGGGAAAGGAGGAAAGTATAGCCAACATGTACTCAAGGATCAACACCATTGTGAATGGTCTTGCTATTCTAGGTCATCCTATGTCTAGTGGAGAGATCAACTCAAAGATCCTTAGAACTCTTCCCAAGAGGTGGGAATCAAAGGTGACTTCCATTGAAGAAGCAAGGTCACTTAAGGACATCCCCATTGAAGAGCTCATTGGAAATCTACAAGCACATGAAGCCACACTTGACAAGAGGGAGCAAGTTGAAAGACAAGAGAAGAAAGAGCTAAAGAGAATGAAGAAGGCTGAAATGAAGGCTCAAATTGAAGCTATCATGGAACAAGTCTCTCCATCCTCTCAAGCTAAAGAAGATGCCATGTACTCAAAAGGTCGACTATACAAAGGCAAGTCCTCCTCCATCCGGTGCTTCACATGTGGAAAGAAGGGTCACTACAAGGAAGATTGCCCACAAGGCAAAAAGACCCATCTTCACAAGAAGAAATGGCAATCAAGCTCAAGTGAAGATTCAAGTGAAGGATCAAGCTCAAGCTCAAGTGATGAAGGAGAATGCCATTTTGCTCTTATAGCATCAACAAGTGAAGACTCAAGTGAGGTAAACCTAGACTCGTTAGATAAAGAATCTTTAATTGCTATTATTCATGATATTTGTGCCTCTTATAAGTCTTCTAAAAAGAAAAAGAAAAAGCTTGCTAAAATTGTTGATAATTTGCATATAGAACTAGATGATCTTGAATATGCAAATTCTTGCTTGCTTATTGATAAAAATGATTGTCTTGGCCAAGTAGACTCTCTTAAACTTGAAAATGCTAGTTTGCTTGATAAGATTAAATTTCTAGAAGCTCAACCTCTCATGCCTAAATCTAATGAAGAACATACTTTAATTTTTGATTCTCTCATGCATGACATTGATGTTCTTAAATCTGAAAACAAAAACAAAGATTTTGTTTTGCATGAATTAGAACTAGAGAATGCCTCCTTGCTTGCTAAAATCAATGGGCATGAATCTTGTTCTAGTTCTACTAATAGAGAGAATGATGTTGCTGCTCTTCATATTGATAGAGATTCTTATTTAACTAAAACTCTTTGCCTAGAAAATGATCTTCTACATGCTAGAGATAACATTAATCAATTGTCTTCTACTATTGCTTCTCTTAAGCATGATAATGATAGTTTAAGATCTTCTTTGCAAAGATTCTTAGTTGGTAAAAAGAATCTTAATCAAATCCTAGACCATACTACTAAACAAATTGGTAGACATGGTTTAGGGTATGATAGTAGTCAAGGGAACAACAAAGATAAAGGACCTCCATTATTCCATGGAGAATCCTCTAGTTCCAAGACTATGGGCACATGCAACTATTGCAATGAATTAGGTCATTATTCTACTTGTTGTCCTTTTAGGAAAGCACCCAAGAGCAATAGGACTTGGGTTGCTAAACTAACCCCTCCGGACCCAAAAACATGATTGGGGACCATTTCATCTTTCTTCTTGTAGGTACTTGCAAATGGATTGACTTGAGGTATTGAATTGCAAATTGTCTTGTCAATCCACATGAAAGAAGAAAGGTGAGATGTGTAGAGGGTGACAACAAGTGGAAAAGCAATGGTAAGCACAAAGGTAATGGTTTTATTGCTTATAACCTATCCTAACTTGTTTTTGTCAAGTTAATGTGCACTATACATATGGTTTTTGAGTCAAAAGTGGTATTTTGTGATTCTCTTCACACTCTTGCTCAAAAACTATTTCTAATGCTTCTATAGTGCATTACTAACTTGCTTAGACATGTTTGGATTTGGTTTGTATATTTATCATGCCTTTAAATATGTTTTTATGAGATATATGTGCTTTTTGACAGCTGCTCTGTCGGTCGAGTTTGCCCTATTGAAACTCGGCCGATAGGCACCAATGGGTGTTGCCAACAGCTGCGATCGGCCGAGTTGCCAATACACAGAACTCGACCGATTACACTGTGCACAGAATATACATTTGGCTTATTGAGTGAGAATTTCCCTCTCAACTAGATTTTCTCAACCAATAGCCTTATTCTTTGGCACTCTCATTTGGTACCTTTATATATGCATATTGCCATGTTCTAAATTGCCTATCTTGCTTACAACTCTATCTCTCTAATTGCTCTAAATTGGTATATCTATATCTTGCAATTTCTTGCTTTGAGTTGTTTTGCAGGTTTTGATGATGATCTCTTTGGATCTCTTGGTTGTGTCTTAAATTGCTTCCGTTGTGCTCTAACTTGCTACATCTATATAGGTGTATATCTTGTGTTTGATACAACCTTGAGGTTCTTAGGGGTAATCATCTTATGGTAAGGATGCATATATAGTGAGTTATATCCTTTCATGCTTCTAAATTTGCATATCTCTTTGTTTGGATATATCTCTAAATCTAATCATAGCTTGCTTTATGTTGCTTATCTCTTTGCTATGATCTAGATCCTACTAGTAGTCCTAACTTGTGATATCATCTACTAGTAGTTCGCATACATGTAGTTCTAACCCTATCAATAAGTGGTATACTTGATCATCTATATGTTATGTTTGTATCTTATCTTATACATGCTCAAGATTGTTCTTTAAATTGCTTATCTACTATCTTGAGTTTCTTGCATAACATTGTGATGCAGGGTTCATAGATCTACATGATATGTAGAAATTGGAGTATTTTTATTATTTTATGCGTTTTTGCTCCAGTTTCAGTTTTTGCTGCAAGTATAGTGTTTTTTATGCAGAAACTACCTTCTGAGCAAGCCATGAGCCCTGATGGTTTTTGATCAAATTCCATCATCTTGAGGGTCAAAATTGTGATTTATTGTTTTTCTGCAGCACTGTATCTTGCATTTTTGGGATGTTCAAGTATATGTTTTAACTTGCTTTTCTTTCTATGCTTGGACAAGACCCTATATGTGCTCTTCTACTCTCCTTATATAACTTTTGTTATCTTCTTTCTCTTAACAAGTGGTGTTTCTTAGTTTCTTCACACCCCCACCTTTTTGAAATGACAAAGGGGGAGAAAGATATGTCTTCTTTTGACAACAGGGAGAAGGCATGTCTTACATGAAGCAAAGAAGCGTGTCCATGTAAAGGGGAGAAGGTAAATGGGAGAAGACATATATGTGTAGAACATATATGAGTAGAAGACATAGTTTCTATAAATGTTATGAAAGCTAACCATGCAGGAGAAATAGCATCAATTGAGGGGGAGTATGAAAACTCCACTAGCATCAATTGAGGGGGAGCATATGAACTCAATTCTACTGAAACCCCTAGGTTCCTCCGAAGGTATGTTTTTACTTACAAGCTTTCAATACATTTATGGAATGGTTTGTCATCTTCAAAAAGGGGGAGAATGTTGACTCAAGGTCAATTAGGTCAATGTTGACTCACGTCTAAATTGACTAAACCCTTGTTTTGATGATGACTAACCATTCCACACATTGGTGTCTAATGCTTCTACATTGAGTTATTTCAGGTTAGGTTTAGACACACTCCAAATGCCCTAACTTGCGCATATCAAATTGGAGAAAAGACAAGTCAACATAGCTACAAGTGTGCAATTTGGGATCTCTATGTAAATGACCTTAGAATTGCTTTGTAATCACTTGTAATGATTGTATGACCTGTAATTAAGCTTAGAAAAATTATTGGGACACAAAAATCCATCATTTGTACAGTTTTTGGAAATTCCAAAATACCCCTTAACAGGGATTTTGTCGGCCGAATTACAAACTCGGCCGATCCATGTATTGAGGAATTTTCTGGGCTGTCGGCCGAGTTTCAATGCCAGGAAACTCGGCCGATCCACTGGTCAGTCAAAACCAAAGGATGACTGATCGGTCGAGTTTCCCCCTGGAAACTCGGCCGACAGATTCCCTGTTGGTTTTGTCACCTAGTGTGTCGGCCGAGTTGCCTTTATTGAAACTCGGCCGATCGGACTGTACTGGAATGCAGAAAAAGCATTTCCAACCGTTGGAGACTTTGTTGGGACCCAAAATAGATCCGTTGCAACTTGTAAAACGGCTAGTTTTCGTTCACAAGTGTTCCCAAAGGCTAAGAGGCATCCCCAGCTATAAATAGGACCCCTTGGGCTTCATTCCAAGGTTGAGCATTCCATGCAAACTCTTTGAGAGGTTCCTATTCTATAGTTGAGTGCTTCCTACAGCCTCCTCTCTCTCTCTAAGCTTAATCACTTGCTTCATCCATTAGAGTGAGTAGGAAATCTGTAAGAGAGCTAGTTCAATTTGTATATCTTGTGAAGCTCTCACTTCCACAACCTCCCCATCTCTCCATTTCAATCATGAAGATGAAGGTTCTCTCTCTTGTCCAAGAGAGGTGAAGAAGAACAAGGGAAGGAGTCCCTTGGTGAAGATCAAGGCCGAAGACTTGGAGCTAGAGTGGGTAAGACCTTGGAGAAGGCAGAAGACTCAAGCTCAAGTGGGTAAGACCTTGGTGGAAAGCTTCTCCGAGTGAAGGTGAAGTCAAAGGCGGAAGATCCAAGAAGAGTGGGTAATTCCTGCAAGGCCGAAGACTTGTGCAAGAGTGGGTAAGTCCTTGGAGAAGGCCGAAGACTCTTGCAAAGTGGGTAAGTCCTTGGTAAGGTTGAAGACTCTTTTGTATTGGATAGGTAAGTCCTTTGTTGGTCATGTATTGTATGTCTTATTAATGAATATAAGAGTGCAATTGGTTGAAGTCCTAGAGGTTGACCTCTCTAGGCAAGTGGACTGACACACTTCTAGTTTGAAGTGTGGAACCACTCTAAATAGCTTGTCTAATTGGTGCATGTTCAATCTCTCTTATCCTTGCTATGCATGATTTAGTTGCACTCAAATTACCTATTTAGCAACCTTATCTTGTCATATAATTTGAAGGTTTAATGAATTTTGTTTAAGTGCTTTCAGCTCTATTCACCCCCCCTCTAGAGCACCCAAGTCACCCATCTAGGATCCAACAAGTGGTATCAGAGCGGGTCTTCTCCAAGCATACTTCCACAAGTAGGAGAAGATGGGTGACTACCTAGGAGGGAGACTCTCGACCAGCCTTCCAATCTTCAATGGGAGCAACTTCCTCTATTGGAGAAGAAGACTTCAATTCTTCATCCAAGGATCAAGTCTCGAGATGTGGCAAATGGTGAACAGCCCATACATTCTACCAAAGACAAACATTGAAGAATGGGATGAAGCCACCTTGATGAAAGCAACCTTGAATGCTAGAGCCATGCATATCCTATATGCCTCCATGACCCCCACCGAGTTCAACCGGATTTCCTCTTGTGAGACGGCCTATGAGGTATGGAGAAAGCTTTGCATCACTTATGAAGGGACGGATCAAGTGAAGGAAAGCAAAGTCTACATGCTCAAGGGGCTGCTTGAAAACTTCAAGATGGGAAAGGAGGAAAGTATAGCCAACATGTACTCAAGGATCAACACCATTGTGAATGGTCTTGCTATTCTAGGTCATCCTATGTCTAGTGGAGAGATCAACTCAAAGATCCTTAGAACTCTTCCCAAGAGGTGGGAATCAAAGGTGACTTCCATTGAAGAAGCAAGGTCACTTAAGGACATCCCCATTGAAGAGCTCATTGGAAATCTACAAGCACATGAAGCCACACTTGACAAGAGGGAGCAAGTTGAAAGACAAGAGAAGAAAGAGCTAAAGAGAATGAAGAAGGCTGAAATGAAGGCTCAAATTGAAGCTATCATGGAACAAGTCTCTCCATCCTCTCAAGCTAAAGAAGATGCCATGTACTCAAAAGGTCGACTATACAAAGGCAAGTCCTCCTCCATCCGGTGCTTCACATGTGGAAAGAAGGGTCACTACAAGGAAGATTGCCCACAAGGCAAAAAGACCCATCTTCACAAGAAGAAATGGCAATCAAGCTCAAGTGAAGATTCAAGTGAAGGATCAAGCTCAAGCTCAAGTGATGAAGGAGAATGCCATTTTGCTCTTATAGCATCAACAAGTGAAGACTCAAGTGAGGTAAACCTAGACTCGTTAGATAAAGAATCTTTAATTGCTATTATTCATGATATTTGTGCCTCTTATAAGTCTTCTAAAAAGAAAAAGAAAAAGCTTGCTAAAATTGTTGATAATTTGCATATAGAACTAGATGATCTTGAATATGCAAATTCTTGCTTGCTTATTGATAAAAATGATTGTCTTGGCCAAGTAGACTCTCTTAAACTTGAAAATGCTAGTTTGCTTGATAAGATTAAATTTCTAGAAGCTCAACCTCTCATGCCTAAATCTAATGAAGAACATACTTTAATTTTTGATTCTCTCATGCATGACATTGATGTTCTTAAATCTGAAAACAAAAACAAAGATTTTGTTTTGCATGAATTAGAACTAGAGAATGCCTCCTTGCTTGCTAAAATCAATGGGCATGAATCTTGTTCTAGTTCTACTAATAGAGAGAATGATGTTGCTGCTCTTCATATTGATAGAGATTCTTATTTAACTAAAACTCTTTGCCTAGAAAATGATCTTCTACATGCTAGAGATAACATTAATCAATTGTCTTCTACTATTGCTTCTCTTAAGCATGATAATGATAGTTTAAGATCTTCTTTGCAAAGATTCTTAGTTGGTAAAAAGAATCTTAATCAAATCCTAGACCATACTACTAAACAAATTGGTAGACATGGTTTAGGGTATGATAGTAGTCAAGGGAACAACAAAGATAAAGGACCTCCATTATTCCATGGAGAATCCTCTAGTTCCAAGACTATGGGCACATGCAACTATTGCAATGAATTAGGTCATTATTCTACTTGTTGTCCTTTTAGGAAAGCACCCAAGAGCAATAGGACTTGGGTTGCTAAACTAACCCCTCCGGACCCAAAAACATGATTGGGGACCATTTCATCTTTCTTCTTGTAGGTACTTGCAAATGGATTGACTTGAGGTATTGAATTGCAAATTGTCTTGTCAATCCACATGAAAGAAGAAAGGTGAGATGTGTAGAGGGTGACAACAAGTGGAAAAGCAATGGTAAGCACAAAGGTAATGGTTTTATTGCTTATAACCTATCCTAACTTGTTTTTGTCAAGTTAATGTGCACTATACATATGGTTTTTGAGTCAAAAGTGGTATTTTGTGATTCTCTTCACACTCTTGCTCAAAAACTATTTCTAATGCTTCTATAGTGCATTACTAACTTGCTTAGACATGTTTGGATTTGGTTTGTATATTTATCATGCCTTTAAATATGTTTTTATGAGATATATGTGCTTTTTGACAGCTGCTCTGTCGGTCGAGTTTGCCCTATTGAAACTCGGCCGATAGGCACCAATGGGTGTTGCCAACAGCTGCGATCGGCCGAGTTGCCAATACACAGAACTCGACCGATTACACTGTGCACAGAATATACATTTGGCTTATTGAGTGAGAATTTCCCTCTCAACTAGATTTTCTCAACCAATAGCCTTATTCTTTGGCACTCTCATTTGGTACCTTTATATATGCATATTGCCATGTTCTAAATTGCCTATCTTGCTTACAACTCTATCTCTCTAATTGCTCTAAATTGGTATATCTATATCTTGCAATTTCTTGCTTTGAGTTGTTTTGCAGGTTTTGATGATGATCTCTTTGGATCTCTTGGTTGTGTCTTAAATTGCTTCCGTTGTGCTCTAACTTGCTACATCTATATAGGTGTATATCTTGTGTTTGATACAACCTTGAGGTTCTTAGGGGTAATCATCTTATGGTAAGGATGCATATATAGTGAGTTATATCCTTTCATGCTTCTAAATTTGCATATCTCTTTGTTTGGATATATCTCTAAATCTAATCATAGCTTGCTTTATGTTGCTTATCTCTTTGCTATGATCTAGATCCTACTAGTAGTCCTAACTTGTGATATCATCTACTAGTAGTTCGCATACATGTAGTTCTAACCCTATCAATAAGTGGTATACTTGATCATCTATATGTTATGTTTGTATCTTATCTTATACATGCTCAAGATTGTTCTTTAAATTGCTTATCTACTATCTTGAGTTTCTTGCATAACATTGTGATGCAGGGTTCATAGATCTACATGATATGTAGAAATTGGAGTATTTTTATTATTTTATGCGTTTTTGCTCCAGTTTCAGTTTTTGCTGCAAGTATAGTGTTTTTTATGCAGAAACTACCTTCTGAGCAAGCCATGAGCCCTGATGGTTTTTGATCAAATTCCATCATCTTGAGGGTCAAAATTGTGATTTATTGTTTTTCTGCAGCACTGTATCTTGCATTTTTGGGATGTTCAAGTATATGTTTTAACTTGCTTTTCTTTCTATGCTTGGACAAGACCCTATATGTGCTCTTCTACTCTCCTTATATAACTTTTGTTATCTTCTTTCTCTTAACAAGTGGTGTTTCTTAGTTTCTTCACACCCCCACCTTTTTGAAATGACAAAGGGGGAGAAAGATATGTCTTCTTTTGACAACAGGGAGAAGGCATGTCTTACATGAAGCAAAGAAGCGTGTCCATGTAAAGGGGAGAAGGTAAATGGGAGAAGACATATATGTGTAGAACATATATGAGTAGAAGACATAGTTTCTATAAATGTTATGAAAGCTAACCATGCAGGAGAAATAGCATCAATTGAGGGGGAGTATGAAAACTCCACTAGCATCAATTGAGGGGGAGCATATGAACTCAATTCTACTGAAACCCCTAGGTTCCTCCGAAGGTATGTTTTTACTTACAAGCTTTCAATACATTTATGGAATGGTTTGTCATCTTCAAAAAG
This sequence comes from Alisma plantago-aquatica, assembly GCA_963693085.1. Lineage (NCBI taxonomy): Eukaryota > Viridiplantae > Streptophyta > Magnoliopsida > Alismatales > Alismataceae > Alisma > Alisma plantago-aquatica. Next base: position 478,435,713 of record OY856411.1, read on the forward strand.
GGGGAGAATGTTGACTCAAGGTCAATTAGGTCAATGTTGACTCACGTCTAAATTGACTAAACCCTTGTTTTGATGATGACTAACCATTCCACACATTGGTGTCTAATGCTTCTACATTGAGTTATTTCAGGTTAGGTTTAGACACACTCCAAATGCCCTAACTTGCGCATATCAAATTGGAGAAAAGACAAGTCAACATAGCTACAAGTGTGCAATTTGGGATCTCTATGTAAATGACCTTAGAATTGCTTTGTAATCACTTGTAATGATTGTATGACCTGTAATTAAGCTTAGAAAAATTATTGGGACACAAAAATCCATCATTTGTACAGTTTTTGGAAATTCCAAAATACCCCTTAACAGGGATTTTGTCGGCCGAATTACAAACTCGGCCGATCCATGTATTGAGGAATTTTCTGGGCTGTCGGCCGAGTTTCAATGCCAGGAAACTCGGCCGATCCACTGGTCAGTCAAAACCAAAGGATGACTGATCGGTCGAGTTTCCCCCTGGAAACTCGGCCGACAGATTCCCTGTTGGTTTTGTCACCTAGTGTGTCGGCCGAGTTGCCTTTATTGAAACTCGGCCGATCGGACTGTACTGGAATGCAGAAAAAGCATTTCCAACCGTTGGAGACTTTGTTGGGACCCAAAATAGATCCGTTGCAACTTGTAAAACGGCTAGTTTTCGTTCACAAGTGTTCCCAAAGGCTAAGAGGCATCCCCAGCTATAAATAGGACCCCTTGGGCTTCATTCCAAGGTTGAGCATTCCATGCAAACTCTTTGAGAGGTTCCTATTCTATAGTTGAGTGCTTCCTACAGCCTCCTCTCTCTCTCTAAGCTTAATCACTTGCTTCATCCATTAGAGTGAGTAGGAAATCTGTAAGAGAGCTAGTTCAATTTGTATATCTTGTGAAGCTCTCACTTCCACAACCTCCCCATCTCTCCATTTCAATCATGAAGATGAAGGTTCTCTCTCTTGTCCAAGAGAGGTGAAGAAGAACAAGGGAAGGAGTCCCTTGGTGAAGATCAAGGCCGAAGACTTGGAGCTAGAGTGGGTAAGACCTTGGAGAAGGCAGAAGACTCAAGCTCAAGTGGGTAAGACCTTGGTGGAAAGCTTCTCCGAGTGAAGGTGAAGTCAAAGGCGGAAGATCCAAGAAGAGTGGGTAATTCCTGCAAGGCCGAAGACTTGTGCAAGAGTGGGTAAGTCCTTGGAGAAGGCCGAAGACTCTTGCAAAGTGGGTAAGTCCTTGGTAAGGTTGAAGACTCTTTTGTATTGGATAGGTAAGTCCTTTGTTGGTCATGTATTGTATGTCTTATTAATGAATATAAGAGTGCAATTGGTTGAAGTCCTAGAGGTTGACCTCTCTAGGCAAGTGGACTGACACACTTCTAGTTTGAAGTGTGGAACCACTCTAAATAGCTTGTCTAATTGGTGCATGTTCAATCTCTCTTATCCTTGCTATGCATGATTTAGTTGCACTCAAATTACCTATTTAGCAACCTTATCTTGTCATATAATTTGAAGGTTTAATGAATTTTGTTTAAGTGCTTTCAGCTCTATTCACCCCCCCTCTAGAGCACCCAAGTCACCCATCTAGGATCCAACAAGTGGTATCAGAGCGGGTCTTCTCCAAGCATACTTCCACAAGTAGGAGAAGATGGGTGACTACCTAGGAGGGAGACTCTCGACCAGCCTTCCAATCTTCAATGGGAGCAACTTCCTCTATTGGAGAAGAAGACTTCAATTCTTCATCCAAGGATCAAGTCTCGAGATGTGGCAAATGGTGAACAGCCCATACATTCTACCAAAGACAAACATTGAAGAATGGGATGAAGCCACCTTGATGAAAGCAACCTTGAATGCTAGAGCCATGCATATCCTATATGCCTCCATGACCCCCACCGAGTTCAACCGGATTTCCTCTTGTGAGACGGCCTATGAGGTATGGAGAAAGCTTTGCATCACTTATGAAGGGACGGATCAAGTGAAGGAAAGCAAAGTCTACATGCTCAAGGGGCTGCTTGAAAACTTCAAGATGGGAAAGGAGGAAAGTATAGCCAACATGTACTCAAGGATCAACACCATTGTGAATGGTCTTGCTATTCTAGGTCATCCTATGTCTAGTGGAGAGATCAACTCAAAGATCCTTAGAACTCTTCCCAAGAGGTGGGAATCAAAGGTGACTTCCATTGAAGAAGCAAGGTCACTTAAGGACATCCCCATTGAAGAGCTCATTGGAAATCTACAAGCACATGAAGCCACACTTGACAAGAGGGAGCAAGTTGAAAGACAAGAGAAGAAAGAGCTAAAGAGAATGAAGAAGGCTGAAATGAAGGCTCAAATTGAAGCTATCATGGAACAAGTCTCTCCATCCTCTCAAGCTAAAGAAGATGCCATGTACTCAAAAGGTCGACTATACAAAGGCAAGTCCTCCTCCATCCGGTGCTTCACATGTGGAAAGAAGGGTCACTACAAGGAAGATTGCCCACAAGGCAAAAAGACCCATCTTCACAAGAAGAAATGGCAATCAAGCTCAAGTGAAGATTCAAGTGAAGGATCAAGCTCAAGCTCAAGTGATGAAGGAGAATGCCATTTTGCTCTTATAGCATCAACAAGTGAAGACTCAAGTGAGGTAAACCTAGACTCGTTAGATAAAGAATCTTTAATTGCTATTATTCATGATATTTGTGCCTCTTATAAGTCTTCTAAAAAGAAAAAGAAAAAGCTTGCTAAAATTGTTGATAATTTGCATATAGAACTAGATGATCTTGAATATGCAAATTCTTGCTTGCTTATTGATAAAAATGATTGTCTTGGCCAAGTAGACTCTCTTAAACTTGAAAATGCTAGTTTGCTTGATAAGATTAAATTTCTAGAAGCTCAACCTCTCATGCCTAAATCTAATGAAGAACATACTTTAATTTTTGATTCTCTCATGCATGACATTGATGTTCTTAAATCTGAAAACAAAAACAAAGATTTTGTTTTGCATGAATTAGAACTAGAGAATGCCTCCTTGCTTGCTAAAATCAATGGGCATGAATCTTGTTCTAGTTCTACTAATAGAGAGAATGATGTTGCTGCTCTTCATATTGATAGAGATTCTTATTTAACTAAAACTCTTTGCCTAGAAAATGATCTTCTACATGCTAGAGATAACATTAATCAATTGTCTTCTACTATTGCTTCTCTTAAGCATGATAATGATAGTTTAAGATCTTCTTTGCAAAGATTCTTAGTTGGTAAAAAGAATCTTAATCAAATCCTAGACCATACTACTAAACAAATTGGTAGACATGGTTTAGGGTATGATAGTAGTCAAGGGAACAACAAAGATAAAGGACCTCCATTATTCCATGGAGAATCCTCTAGTTCCAAGACTATGGGCACATGCAACTATTGCAATGAATTAGGTCATTATTCTACTTGTTGTCCTTTTAGGAAAGCACCCAAGAGCAATAGGACTTGGGTTGCTAAACTAACCCCTCCGGACCCAAAAACATGATTGGGGACCATTTCATCTTTCTTCTTGTAGGTACTTGCAAATGGATTGACTTGAGGTATTGAATTGCAAATTGTCTTGTCAATCCACATGAAAGAAGAAAGGTGAGATGTGTAGAGGGTGACAACAAGTGGAAAAGCAATGGTAAGCACAAAGGTAATGGTTTTATTGCTTATAACCTATCCTAACTTGTTTTTGTCAAGTTAATGTGCACTATACATATGGTTTTTGAGTCAAAAGTGGTATTTTGTGATTCTCTTCACACTCTTGCTCAAAAACTATTTCTAATGCTTCTATAGTGCATTACTAACTTGCTTAGACATGTTTGGATTTGGTTTGTATATTTATCATGCCTTTAAATATGTTTTTATGAGATATATGTGCTTTTTGACAGCTGCTCTGTCGGTCGAGTTTGCCCTATTGAAACTCGGCCGATAGGCACCAATGGGTGTTGCCAACAGCTGCGATCGGCCGAGTTGCCAATACACAGAACTCGACCGATTACACTGTGCACAGAATATACATTTGGCTTATTGAGTGAGAATTTCCCTCTCAACTAGATTTTCTCAACCAATAGCCTTATTCTTTGGCACTCTCATTTGGTACCTTTATATATGCATATTGCCATGTTCTAAATTGCCTATCTTGCTTACAACTCTATCTCTCTAATTGCTCTAAATTGGTATATCTATATCTTGCAATTTCTTGCTTTGAGTTGTTTTGCAGGTTTTGATGATGATCTCTTTGGATCTCTTGGTTGTGTCTTAAATTGCTTCCGTTGTGCTCTAACTTGCTACATCTATATAGGTGTATATCTTGTGTTTGATACAACCTTGAGGTTCTTAGGGGTAATCATCTTATGGTAAGGATGCATATATAGTGAGTTATATCCTTTCATGCTTCTAAATTTGCATATCTCTTTGTTTGGATATATCTCTAAATCTAATCATAGCTTGCTTTATGTTGCTTATCTCTTTGCTATGATCTAGATCCTACTAGTAGTCCTAACTTGTGATATCATCTACTAGTAGTTCGCATACATGTAGTTCTAACCCTATCAATAAGTGGTATACTTGATCATCTATATGTTATGTTTGTATCTTATCTTATACATGCTCAAGATTGTTCTTTAAATTGCTTATCTACTATCTTGAGTTTCTTGCATAACATTGTGATGCAGGGTTCATAGATCTACATGATATGTAGAAATTGGAGTATTTTTATTATTTTATGCGTTTTTGCTCCAGTTTCAGTTTTTGCTGCAAGTATAGTGTTTTTTATGCAGAAACTACCTTCTGAGCAAGCCATGAGCCCTGATGGTTTTTGATCAAATTCCATCATCTTGAGGGTCAAAATTGTGATTTATTGTTTTTCTGCAGCACTGTATCTTGCATTTTTGGGATGTTCAAGTATATGTTTTAACTTGCTTTTCTTTCTATGCTTGGACAAGACCCTATATGTGCTCTTCTACTCTCCTTATATAACTTTTGTTATCTTCTTTCTCTTAACAAGTGGTGTTTCTTAGTTTCTTCACACCCCCACCTTTTTGAAATGACAAAGGGGGAGAAAGATATGTCTTCTTTTGACAACAGGGAGAAGGCATGTCTTACATGAAGCAAAGAAGCGTGTCCATGTAAAGGGGAGAAGGTAAATGGGAGAAGACATATATGTGTAGAACATATATGAGTAGAAGACATAGTTTCTATAAATGTTATGAAAGCTAACCATGCAGGAGAAATAGCATCAATTGAGGGGGAGTATGAAAACTCCACTAGCATCAATTGAGGGGGAGCATATGAACTCAATTCTACTGAAACCCCTAGGTTCCTCCGAAGGTATGTTTTTACTTACAAGCTTTCAATACATTTATGGAATGGTTTGTCATCTTCAAAAAGGGGGAGAATGTTGACTCAAGGTCAATTAGGTCAATGTTGACTCACGTCTAAATTGACTAAACCCTTGTTTTGATGATGACTAACCATTCCACACATTGGTGTCTAATGCTTCTACATTGAGTTATTTCAGGTTAGGTTTAGACACACTCCAAATGCCCTAACTTGCGCATATCAAATTGGAGAAAAGACAAGTCAACATAGCTACAAGTGTGCAATTTGGGATCTCTATGTAAATGACCTTAGAATTGCTTTGTAATCACTTGTAATGATTGTATGACCTGTAATTAAGCTTAGAAAAATTATTGGGACACAAAAATCCATCATTTGTACAGTTTTTGGAAATTCCAAAATACCCCTTAACAGGGATTTTGTCGGCCGAATTACAAACTCGGCCGATCCATGTATTGAGGAATTTTCTGGGCTGTCGGCCGAGTTTCAATGCCAGGAAACTCGGCCGATCCACTGGTCAGTCAAAACCAAAGGATGACTGATCGGTCGAGTTTCCCCCTGGAAACTCGGCCGACAGATTCCCTGTTGGTTTTGTCACCTAGTGTGTCGGCCGAGTTGCCTTTATTGAAACTCGGCCGATCGGACTGTACTGGAATGCAGAAAAAGCATTTCCAACCGTTGGAGACTTTGTTGGGACCCAAAATAGATCCGTTGCAACTTGTAAAACGGCTAGTTTTCGTTCACAAGTGTTCCCAAAGGCTAAGAGGCATCCCCAGCTATAAATAGGACCCCTTGGGCTTCATTCCAAGGTTGAGCATTCCATGCAAACTCTTTGAGAGGTTCCTATTCTATAGTTGAGTGCTTCCTACAGCCTCCTCTCTCTCTCTAAGCTTAATCACTTGCTTCATCCATTAGAGTGAGTAGGAAATCTGTAAGAGAGCTAGTTCAATTTGTATATCTTGTGAAGCTCTCACTTCCACAACCTCCCCATCTCTCCATTTCAATCATGAAGATGAAGGTTCTCTCTCTTGTCCAAGAGAGGTGAAGAAGAACAAGGGAAGGAGTCCCTTGGTGAAGATCAAGGCCGAAGACTTGGAGCTAGAGTGGGTAAGACCTTGGAGAAGGCAGAAGACTCAAGCTCAAGTGGGTAAGACCTTGGTGGAAAGCTTCTCCGAGTGAAGGTGAAGTCAAAGGCGGAAGATCCAAGAAGAGTGGGTAATTCCTGCAAGGCCGAAGACTTGTGCAAGAGTGGGTAAGTCCTTGGAGAAGGCCGAAGACTCTTGCAAAGTGGGTAAGTCCTTGGTAAGGTTGAAGACTCTTTTGTATTGGATAGGTAAGTCCTTTGTTGGTCATGTATTGTATGTCTTATTAATGAATATAAGAGTGCAATTGGTTGAAGTCCTAGAGGTTGACCTCTCTAGGCAAGTGGACTGACACACTTCTAGTTTGAAGTGTGGAACCACTCTAAATAGCTTGTCTAATTGGTGCATGTTCAATCTCTCTTATCCTTGCTATGCATGATTTAGTTGCACTCAAATTACCTATTTAGCAACCTTATCTTGTCATATAATTTGAAGGTTTAATGAATTTTGTTTAAGTGCTTTCAGCTCTATTCACCCCCCCTCTAGAGCACCCAAGTCACCCATCTAGGATCCAACAAGTGGTATCAGAGCGGGTCTTCTCCAAGCATACTTCCACAAGTAGGAGAAGATGGGTGACTACCTAGGAGGGAGACTCTCGACCAGCCTTCCAATCTTCAATGGGAGCAACTTCCTCTATTGGAGAAGAAGACTTCAATTCTTCATCCAAGGATCAAGTCTCGAGATGTGGCAAATGGTGAACAGCCCATACATTCTACCAAAGACAAACATTGAAGAATGGGATGAAGCCACCTTGATGAAAGCAACCTTGAATGCTAGAGCCATGCATATCCTATATGCCTCCATGACCCCCACCGAGTTCAACCGGATTTCCTCTTGTGAGACGGCCTATGAGGTATGGAGAAAGCTTTGCATCACTTATGAAGGGACGGATCAAGTGAAGGAAAGCAAAGTCTACATGCTCAAGGGGCTGCTTGAAAACTTCAAGATGGGAAAGGAGGAAAGTATAGCCAACATGTACTCAAGGATCAACACCATTGTGAATGGTCTTGCTATTCTAGGTCATCCTATGTCTAGTGGAGAGATCAACTCAAAGATCCTTAGAACTCTTCCCAAGAGGTGGGAATCAAAGGTGACTTCCATTGAAGAAGCAAGGTCACTTAAGGACATCCCCATTGAAGAGCTCATTGGAAATCTACAAGCACATGAAGCCACACTTGACAAGAGGGAGCAAGTTGAAAGACAAGAGAAGAAAGAGCTAAAGAGAATGAAGAAGGCTGAAATGAAGGCTCAAATTGAAGCTATCATGGAACAAGTCTCTCCATCCTCTCAAGCTAAAGAAGATGCCATGTACTCAAAAGGTCGACTATACAAAGGCAAGTCCTCCTCCATCCGGTGCTTCACATGTGGAAAGAAGGGTCACTACAAGGAAGATTGCCCACAAGGCAAAAAGACCCATCTTCACAAGAAGAAATGGCAATCAAGCTCAAGTGAAGATTCAAGTGAAGGATCAAGCTCAAGCTCAAGTGATGAAGGAGAATGCCATTTTGCTCTTATAGCATCAACAAGTGAAGACTCAAGTGAGGTAAACCTAGACTCGTTAGATAAAGAATCTTTAATTGCTATTATTCATGATATTTGTGCCTCTTATAAGTCTTCTAAAAAGAAAAAGAAAAAGCTTGCTAAAATTGTTGATAATTTGCATATAGAACTAGATGATCTTGAATATGCAAATTCTTGCTTGCTTATTGATAAAAATGATTGTCTTGGCCAAGTAGACTCTCTTAAACTTGAAAATGCTAGTTTGCTTGATAAGATTAAATTTCTAGAAGCTCAACCTCTCATGCCTAAATCTAATGAAGAACATACTTTAATTTTTGATTCTCTCATGCATGACATTGATGTTCTTAAATCTGAAAACAAAAACAAAGATTTTGTTTTGCATGAATTAGAACTAGAGAATGCCTCCTTGCTTGCTAAAATCAATGGGCATGAATCTTGTTCTAGTTCTACTAATAGAGAGAATGATGTTGCTGCTCTTCATATTGATAGAGATTCTTATTTAACTAAAACTCTTTGCCTAGAAAATGATCTTCTACATGCTAGAGATAACATTAATCAATTGTCTTCTACTATTGCTTCTCTTAAGCATGATAATGATAGTTTAAGATCTTCTTTGCAAAGATTCTTAGTTGGTAAAAAGAATCTTAATCAAATCCTAGACCATACTACTAAACAAATTGGTAGACATGGTTTAGGGTATGATAGTAGTCAAGGGAACAACAAAGATAAAGGACCTCCATTATTCCATGGAGAATCCTCTAGTTCCAAGACTATGGGCACATGCAACTATTGCAATGAATTAGGTCATTATTCTACTTGTTGTCCTTTTAGGAAAGCACCCAAGAGCAATAGGACTTGGGTTGCTAAACTAACCCCTCCGGACCCAAAAACATGATTGGGGACCATTTCATCTTTCTTCTTGTAGGTACTTGCAAATGGATTGACTTGAGGTATTGAATTGCAAATTGTCTTGTCAATCCACATGAAAGAAGAAAGGTGAGATGTGTAGAGGGTGACAACAAGTGGAAAAGCAATGGTAAGCACAAAGGTAATGGTTTTATTGCTTATAACCTATCCTAACTTGTTTTTGTCAAGTTAATGTGCACTATACATATGGTTTTTGAGTCAAAAGTGGTATTTTGTGATTCTCTTCACACTCTTGCTCAAAAACTATTTCTAATGCTTCTATAGTGCATTACTAACTTGCTTAGACATGTTTGGATTTGGTTTGTATATTTATCATGCCTTTAAATATGTTTTTATGAGATATATGTGCTTTTTGACAGCTGCTCTGTCGGTCGAGTTTGCCCTATTGAAACTCGGCCGATAGGCACCAATGGGTGTTGCCAACAGCTGCGATCGGCCGAGTTGCCAATACACAGAACTCGACCGATTACACTGTGCACAGAATATACATTTGGCTTATTGAGTGAGAATTTCCCTCTCAACTAGATTTTCTCAACCAATAGCCTTATTCTTTGGCACTCTCATTTGGTACCTTTATATATGCATATTGCCATGTTCTAAATTGCCTATCTTGCTTACAACTCTATCTCTCTAATTGCTCTAAATTGGTATATCTATATCTTGCAATTTCTTGCTTTGAGTTGTTTTGCAGGTTTTGATGATGATCTCTTTGGATCTCTTGGTTGTGTCTTAAATTGCTTCCGTTGTGCTCTAACTTGCTACATCTATATAGGTGTATATCTTGTGTTTGATACAACCTTGAGGTTCTTAGGGGTAATCATCTTATGGTAAGGATGCATATATAGTGAGTTATATCCTTTCATGCTTCTAAATTTGCATATCTCTTTGTTTGGATATATCTCTAAATCTAATCATAGCTTGCTTTATGTTGCTTATCTCTTTGCTATGATCTAGATCCTACTAGTAGTCCTAACTTGTGATATCATCTACTAGTAGTTCGCATACATGTAGTTCTAACCCTATCAATAAGTGGTATACTTGATCATCTATATGTTATGTTTGTATCTTATCTTATACATGCTCAAGATTGTTCTTTAAATTGCTTATCTACTATCTTGAGTTTCTTGCATAACATTGTGATGCAGGGTTCATAGATCTACATGATATGTAGAAATTGGAGTATTTTTATTATTTTATGCGTTTTTGCTCCAGTTTCAGTTTTTGCTGCAAGTATAGTGTTTTTTATGCAGAAACTACCTTCTGAGCAAGCCATGAGCCCTGATGGTTTTTGATCAAATTCCATCATCTTGAGGGTCAAAATTGTGATTTATTGTTTTTCTGCAGCACTGTATCTTGCATTTTTGGGATGTTCAAGTATATGTTTTAACTTGCTTTTCTTTCTATGCTTGGACAAGACCCTATATGTGCTCTTCTACTCTCCTTATATAACTTTTGTTATCTTCTTTCTCTTAACAAGTGGTGTTTCTTAGTTTCTTCACACCCCCACCTTTTTGAAATGACAAAGGGGGAGAAAGATATGTCTTCTTTTGACAACAGGGAGAAGGCATGTCTTACATGAAGCAAAGAAGCGTGTCCATGTAAAGGGGAGAAGGTAAATGGGAGAAGACATATATGTGTAGAACATATATGAGTAGAAGACATAGTTTCTATAAATGTTATGAAAGCTAACCATGCAGGAGAAATAGCATCAATTGAGGGGGAGTATGAAAACTCCACTAGCATCAATTGAGGGGGAGCATATGAACTCAATTCTACTGAAACCCCTAGGTTCCTCCGAAGGTATGTTTTTACTTACAAGCTTTCAATACATTTATGGAATGGTTTGTCATCTTCAAAAAGGGGGAGAATGTTGACTCAAGGTCAATTAGGTCAATGTTGACTCACGTCTAAATTGACTAAACCCTTGTTTTGATGATGACTAACCATTCCACACATTGGTGTCTAATGCTTCTACATTGAGTTATTTCAGGTTAGGTTTAGACACACTCCAAATGCCCTAACTTGCGCATATCAAATTGGAGAAAAGACAAGTCAACATAGCTACAAGTGTGCAATTTGGGATCTCTATGTAAATGACCTTAGAATTGCTTTGTAATCACTTGTAATGATTGTATGACCTGTAATTAAGCTTAGAAAAATTATTGGGACACAAAAATCCATCATTTGTACAGTTTTTGGAAATTCCAAAATACCCCTTAACAGGGATTTTGTCGGCCGAATTACAAACTCGGCCGATCCATGTATTGAGGAATTTTCTGGGCTGTCGGCCGAGTTTCAATGCCAGGAAACTCGGCCGATCCACTGGTCAGTCAAAACCAAAGGATGACTGATCGGTCGAGTTTCCCCCTGGAAACTCGGCCGACAGATTCCCTGTTGGTTTTGTCACCTAGTGTGTCGGCCGAGTTGCCTTTATTGAAACTCGGCCGATCGGACTGTACTGGAATGCAGAAAAAGCATTTCCAACCGTTGGAGACTTTGTTGGGACCCAAAATAGATCCGTTGCAACTTGTAAAACGGCTAGTTTTCGTTCACAAGTGTTCCCAAAGGCTAAGAGGCATCCCCAGCTATAAATAGGACCCCTTGGGCTTCATTCCAAGGTTGAGCATTCCATGCAAACTCTTTGAGAGGTTCCTATTCTATAGTTGAGTGCTTCCTACAGCCTCCTCTCTCTCTCTAAGCTTAATCACTTGCTTCATCCATTAGAGTGAGTAGGAAATCTGTAAGAGAGCTAGTTCAATTTGTATATCTTGTGAAGCTCTCACTTCCACAACCTCCCCATCTCTCCATTTCAATCATGAAGATGAAGGTTCTCTCTCTTGTCCAAGAGAGGTGAAGAAGAACAAGGGAAGGAGTCCCTTGGTGAAGATCAAGGCCGAAGACTTGGAGCTAGAGTGGGTAAGACCTTGGAGAAGGCAGAAGACTCAAGCTCAAGTGGGTAAGACCTTGGTGGAAAGCTTCTCCGAGTGAAGGTGAAGTCAAAGGCGGAAGATCCAAGAAGAGTGGGTAATTCCTGCAAGGCCGAAGACTTGTGCAAGAGTGGGTAAGTCCTTGGAGAAGGCCGAAGACTCTTGCAAAGTGGGTAAGTCCTTGGTAAGGTTGAAGACTCTTTTGTATTGGATAGGTAAGTCCTTTGTTGGTCATGTATTGTATGTCTTATTAATGAATATAAGAGTGCAATTGGTTGAAGTCCTAGAGGTTGACCTCTCTAGGCAAGTGGACTGACACACTTCTAGTTTGAAGTGTGGAACCACTCTAAATAGCTTGTCTAATTGGTGCATGTTCAATCTCTCTTATCCTTGCTATGCATGATTTAGTTGCACTCAAATTACCTATTTAGCAACCTTATCTTGTCATATAATTTGAAGGTTTAATGAATTTTGTTTAAGTGCTTTCAGCTCTATTCACCCCCCCTCTAGAGCACCCAAGTCACCCATCTAGGATCCAACAAGTGGTATCAGAGCGGGTCTTCTCCAAGCATACTTCCACAAGTAGGAGAAGATGGGTGACTACCTAGGAGGGAGACTCTCGACCAGCCTTCCAATCTTCAATGGGAGCAACTTCCTCTATTGGAGAAGAAGACTTCAATTCTTCATCCAAGGATCAAGTCTCGAGATGTGGCAAATGGTGAACAGCCCATACATTCTACCAAAGACAAACATTGAAGAATGGGATGAAGCCACCTTGATGAAAGCAACCTTGAATGCTAGAGCCATGCATATCCTATATGCCTCCATGACCCCCACCGAGTTCAACCGGATTTCCTCTTGTGAGACGGCCTATGAGGTATGGAGAAAGCTTTGCATCACTTATGAAGGGACGGATCAAGTGAAGGAAAGCAAAGTCTACATGCTCAAGGGGCTGCTTGAAAACTTCAAGATGGGAAAGGAGGAAAGTATAGCCAACATGTACTCAAGGATCAACACCATTGTGAATGGTCTTGCTATTCTAGGTCATCCTATGTCTAGTGGAGAGATCAACTCAAAGATCCTTAGAACTCTTCCCAAGAGGTGGGAATCAAAGGTGACTTCCATTGAAGAAGCAAGGTCACTTAAGGACATCCCCATTGAAGAGCTCATTGGAAATCTACAAGCACATGAAGCCACACTTGACAAGAGGGAGCAAGTTGAAAGACAAGAGAAGAAAGAGCTAAAGAGAATGAAGAAGGCTGAAATGAAGGCTCAAATTGAAGCTATCATGGAACAAGTCTCTCCATCCTCTCAAGCTAAAGAAGATGCCATGTACTCAAAAGGTCGACTATACAAAGGCAAGTCCTCCTCCATCCGGTGCTTCACATGTGGAAAGAAGGGTCACTACAAGGAAGATTGCCCACAAGGCAAAAAGACCCATCTTCACAAGAAGAAATGGCAATCAAGCTCAAGTGAAGATTCAAGTGAAGGATCAAGCTCAAGCTCAAGTGATGAAGGAGAATGCCATTTTGCTCTTATAGCATCAACAAGTGAAGACTCAAGTGAGGTAAACCTAGACTCGTTAGATAAAGAATCTTTAATTGCTATTATTCATGATATTTGTGCCTCTTATAAGTCTTCTAAAAAGAAAAAGAAAAAGCTTGCTAAAATTGTTGATAATTTGCATATAGAACTAGATGATCTTGAATATGCAAATTCTTGCTTGCTTATTGATAAAAATGATTGTCTTGGCCAAGTAGACTCTCTTAAACTTGAAAATGCTAGTTTGCTTGATAAGATTAAATTTCTAGAAGCTCAACCTCTCATGCCTAAATCTAATGAAGAACATACTTTAATTTTTTATTCTCTCATGCATGACATTGATGTTCTTAAATCTGAAAACAAAAACAAAGATTTTGTTTTGCATGAATTAGAACTAGAGAATGCCTCCTTGCTTGCTAAAATCAATGGGCATGAATCTTGTTCTAGTTCTACTAATAGAGAGAATGATGTTGCTGCTCTTCATATTGATAGAGATTCTTATTTAACTAAAACTCTTTGCCTAGAAAATGATCTTCTACATGCTAGAGATAACATTAATCAATTGTCTTCTACTATTGCTTCTCTTAAGCATGATAATGATAGTTTAAGATCTTCTTTGCAAAGATTCTTAGTTGGTAAAAAGAATCTTAATCAAATCCTAGACCATACTACTAAACAAATTGGTAGACATGGTTTAGGGTATGATAGTAGTCAAGGGAACAACAAAGATAAAGGACCTCCATTATTCCATGGAGAATCCTCTAGTTCCAAGACTATGGGCACATGCAACTATTGCAATGAATTAGGTCATTATTCTACTTGTTGTCCTTTTAGGAAAGCACCCAAGAGCAATAGGACTTGGGTTGCTAAACTAACCCCTCCGGACCCAAAAACATGATTGGGGACCATTTCATCTTTCTTCTTGTAGGTACTTGCAAATGGATTGACTTGAGGTATTGAATTGCAAATTGTCTTGTCAATCCACATGAAAGAAGAAAGGTGAGATGTGTAGAGGGTGACAACAAGTGGAAAAGCAATGGTAAGCACAAAGGTAATGGTTTTATTGCTTATAACCTATCCTAACTTGTTTTTGTCAAGTTAATGTGCACTATACATATGGTTTTTGAGTCAAAAGTGGTATTTTGTGATTCTCTTCACACTCTTGCTCAAAAACTATTTCTAATGCTTCTATAGTGCATTACTAACTTGCTTAGACATGTTTGGATTTGGTTTGTATATTTATCATGCCTTTAAATATGTTTTTATGAGATATATGTGCTTTTTGACAGCTGCTCTGTCGGTCGAGTTTGCCCTATTGAAACTCGGCCGATAGGCACCAATGGGTGTTGCCAACAGCTGCGATCGGCCGAGTTGCCAATACACAGAACTCGACCGATTACACTGTGCACAGAATATACATTTGGCTTATTGAGTGAGAATTTCCCTCTCAACTAGATTTTCTCAACCAATAGCCTTATTCTTTGGCACTCTCATTTGGTACCTTTATATATGCATATTGCCATGTTCTAAATTGCCTATCTTGCTTACAACTCTATCTCTCTAATTGCTCTAAATTGGTATATCTATATCTTGCAATTTCTTGCTTTGAGTTGTTTTGCAGGTTTTGATGATGATCTCTTTGGATCTCTTGGTTGTGTCTTAAATTGCTTCCGTTGTGCTCTAACTTGCTACATCTATATAGGTGTATATCTTGTGTTTGATACAACCTTGAGGTTCTTAGGGGTAATCATCTTATGGTAAGGATGCATATATAGTGAGTTATATCCTTTCATGCTTCTAAATTTGCATATCTCTTTGTTTGGATATATCTCTAAATCTAATCATAGCTTGCTTTATGTTGCTTATCTCTTTGCTATGATCTAGATCCTACTAGTAGTCCTAACTTGTGATATCATCTACTAGTAGTTCGCATACATGTAGTTCTAACCCTATCAATAAGTGGTATACTTGATCATCTATATGTTATGTTTGTATCTTATCTTATACATGCTCAAGATTGTTCTTTAAATTGCTTATCTACTATCTTGAGTTTCTTGCATAACATTGTGATGCAGGGTTCATAGATCTACATGATATGTAGAAATTGGAGTATTTTTATTATTTTATGCGTTTTTGCTCCAGTTTCAGTTTTTGCTGCAAGTATAGTGTTTTTTATGCAGAAACTACCTTCTGAGCAAGCCATGAGCCCTGATGGTTTTTGATCAAATTCCATCATCTTGAGGGTCAAAATTGTGATTTATTGTTTTTCTGCAGCACTGTATCTTGCATTTTTGGGATGTTCAAGTATATGTTTTAACTTGCTTTTCTTTCTATGCTTGGACAAGACCCTATATGTGCTCTTCTACTCTCCTTATATAACTTTTGTTATCTTCTTTCTCTTAACAAGTGGTGTTTCTTAGTTTCTTCACACCCCCACCTTTTTGAAATGACAAAGGGGGAGAAAGATATGTCTTCTTTTGACAACAGGGAGAAGGCATGTCTTACATGAAGCAAAGAAGCGTGTCCATGTAAAGGGGAGAAGGTAAATGGGAGAAGACATATATGTGTAGAACATATATGAGTAGAAGACATAGTTTCTATAAATGTTATGAAAGCTAACCATGCAGGAGAAATAGCATCAATTGAGGGGGAGTATGAAAACTCCACTAGCATCAATTGAGGGGGAGCATATGAACTCAATTCTACTGAAACCCCTAGGTTCCTCCGAAGGTATGTTTTTACTTACAAGCTTTCAATACATTTATGGAATGGTTTGTCATCTTCAAAAAGGGGGAGAATGTTGACTCAAGGTCAATTAGGTCAATGTTGACTCACGTCTAAATTGACTAAACCCTTGTTTTGATGATGACTAACCATTCCACACATTGGTGTCTAATGCTTCTACATTGAGTTATTTCAGGTTAGGTTTAGACACACTCCAAATGCCCTAACTTGCGCATATCAAATTGGAGAAAAGACAAGTCAACATAGCTACAAGTGTGCAATTTGGGATCTCTATGTAAATGACCTTAGAATTGCTTTGTAATCACTTGTAATGATTGTATGACCTGTAATTAAGCTTAGAAAAATTATTGGGACACAAAAATCCATCATTTGTACAGTTTTTGGAAATTCCAAAATACCCCTTAACAGGGATTTTGTCGGCCGAATTACAAACTCGGCCGATCCATGTATTGAGGAATTTTCTGGGCTGTCGGCCGAGTTTCAATGCCAGGAAACTCGGCCGATCCACTGGTCAGTCAAAACCAAAGGATGACTGATCGGTCGAGTTTCCCCCTGGAAACTCGGCCGACAGATTCCCTGTTGGTTTTGTCACCTAGTGTGTCGGCCGAGTTGCCTTTATTGAAACTCGGCCGATCGGACTGTACTGGAATGCAGAAAAAGCATTTCCAACCGTTGGAGACTTTGTTGGGACCCAAAATAGATCCGTTGCAACTTGTAAAACGGCTAGTTTTCGTTCACAAGTGTTCCCAAAGGCTAAGAGGCATCCCCAGCTATAAATAGGACCCCTTGGGCTTCATTCCAAGGTTGAGCATTCCATGCAAACTCTTTGAGAGGTTCCTATTCTATAGTTGAGTGCTTCCTACAGCCTCCTCTCTCTCTCTAAGCTTAATCACTTGCTTCATCCATTAGAGTGAGTAGGAAATCTGTAAGAGAGCTAGTTCAATTTGTATATCTTGTGAAGCTCTCACTTCCACAACCTCCCCATCTCTCCATTTCAATCATGAAGATGAAGGTTCTCTCTCTTGTCCAAGAGAGGTGAAGAAGAACAAGGGAAGGAGTCCCTTGGTGAAGATCAAGGCCGAAGACTTGGAGCTAGAGTGGGTAAGACCTTGGAGAAGGCAGAAGACTCAAGCTCAAGTGGGTAAGACCTTGGTGGAAAGCTTCTCCGAGTGAAGGTGAAGTCAAAGGCGGAAGATCCAAGAAGAGTGGGTAATTCCTGCAAGGCCGAAGACTTGTGCAAGAGTGGGTAAGTCCTTGGAGAAGGCCGAAGACTCTTGCAAAGTGGGTAAGTCCTTGGTAAGGTTGAAGACTCTTTTGTATTGGATAGGTAAGTCCTTTGTTGGTCATGTATTGTATGTCTTATTAATGAATATAAGAGTGCAATTGGTTGAAGTCCTAGAGGTTGACCTCTCTAGGCAAGTGGACTGACACACTTCTAGTTTGAAGTGTGGAACCACTCTAAATAGCTTGTCTAATTGGTGCATGTTCAATCTCTCTTATCCTTGCTATGCATGATTTAGTTGCACTCAAATTACCTATTTAGCAACCTTATCTTGTCATATAATTTGAAGGTTTAATGAATTTTGTTTAAGTGCTTTCAGCTCTATTCACCCCCCCTCTAGAGCACCCAAGTCACCCATCTAGGATCCAACAAGTGGTATCAGAGCGGGTCTTCTCCAAGCATACTTCCACAAGTAGGAGAAGATGGGTGACTACCTAGGAGGGAGACTCTCGACCAGCCTTCCAATCTTCAATGGGAGCAACTTCCTCTATTGGAGAAGAAGACTTCAATTCTTCATCCAAGGATCAAGTCTCGAGATGTGGCAAATGGTGAACAGCCCATACATTCTACCAAAGACAAACATTGAAGAATGGGATGAAGCCACCTTGATGAAAGCAACCTTGAATGCTAGAGCCATGCATATCCTATATGCCTCCATGACCCCCACCGAGTTCAACCGGATTTCCTCTTGTGAGACGGCCTATGAGGTATGGAGAAAGCTTTGCATCACTTATGAAGGGACGGATCAAGTGAAGGAAAGCAAAGTCTACATGCTCAAGGGGCTGCTTGAAAACTTCAAGATGGGAAAGGAGGAAAGTATAGCCAACATGTACTCAAGGATCAACACCATTGTGAATGGTCTTGCTATTCTAGGTCATCCTATGTCTAGTGGAGAGATCAACTCAAAGATCCTTAGAACTCTTCCCAAGAGGTGGGAATCAAAGGTGACTTCCATTGAAGAAGCAAGGTCACTTAAGGACATCCCCATTGAAGAGCTCATTGGAAATCTACAAGCACATGAAGCCACACTTGACAAGAGGGAGCAAGTTGAAAGACAAGAGAAGAAAGAGCTAAAGAGAATGAAGAAGGCTGAAATGAAGGCTCAAATTGAAGCTATCATGGAACAAGTCTCTCCATCCTCTCAAGCTAAAGAAGATGCCATGTACTCAAAAGGTCGACTATACAAAGGCAAGTCCTCCTCCATCCGGTGCTTCACATGTGGAAAGAAGGGTCACTACAAGGAAGATTGCCCACAAGGCAAAAAGACCCATCTTCACAAGAAGAAATGGCAATCAAGCTCAAGTGAAGATTCAAGTGAAGGATCAAGCTCAAGCTCAAGTGATGAAGGAGAATGCCATTTTGCTCTTATAGCATCAACAAGTGAAGACTCAAGTGAGGTAAACCTAGACTCGTTAGATAAAGAATCTTTAATTGCTATTATTCATGATATTTGTGCCTCTTATAAGTCTTCTAAAAAGAAAAAGAAAAAGCTTGCTAAAATTGTTGATAATTTGCATATAGAACTAGATGATCTTGAATATGCAAATTCTTGCTTGCTTATTGATAAAAATGATTGTCTTGGCCAAGTAGACTCTCTTAAACTTGAAAATGCTAGTTTGCTTGATAAGATTAAATTTCTAGAAGCTCAACCTCTCATGCCTAAATCTAATGAAGAACATACTTTAATTTTTGATTCTCTCATGCATGACATTGATGTTCTTAAATCTGAAAACAAAAACAAAGATTTTGTTTTGCATGAATTAGAACTAGAGAATGCCTCCTTGCTTGCTAAAATCAATGGGCATGAATCTTGTTCTAGTTCTACTAATAGAGAGAATGATGTTGCTGCTCTTCATATTGATAGAGATTCTTATTTAACTAAAACTCTTTGCCTAGAAAATGATCTTCTACATGCTAGAGATAACATTAATCAATTGTCTTCTACTATTGCTTCTCTTAAGCATGATAATGATAGTTTAAGATCTTCTTTGCAAAGATTCTTAGTTGGTAAAAAGAATCTTAATCAAATCCTAGACCATACTACTAAACAAATTGGTAGACATGGTTTAGGGTATGATAGTAGTCAAGGGAACAACAAAGATAAAGGACCTCCATTATTCCATGGAGAATCCTCTAGTTCCAAGACTATGGGCACATGCAACTATTGCAATGAATTAGGTCATTATTCTACTTGTTGTCCTTTTAGGAAAGCACCCAAGAGCAATAGGACTTGGGTTGCTAAACTAACCCCTCCGGACCCAAAAACATGATTGGGGACCATTTCATCTTTCTTCTTGTAGGTACTTGCAAATGGATTGACTTGAGGTATTGAATTGCAAATTGTCTTGTCAATCCACATGAAAGAAGAAAGGTGAGATGTGTAGAGGGTGACAACAAGTGGAAAAGCAATGGTAAGCACAAAGGTAATGGTTTTATTGCTTATAACCTATCCTAACTTGTTTTTGTCAAGTTAATGTGCACTATACATATGGTTTTTGAGTCAAAAGTGGTATTTTGTGATTCTCTTCACACTCTTGCTCAAAAACTATTTCTAATGCTTCTATAGTGCATTACTAACTTGCTTAGACATGTTTGGATTTGGTTTGTATATTTATCATGCCTTTAAATATGTTTTTATGAGATATATGTGCTTTTTGACAGCTGCTCTGTCGGTCGAGTTTGCCCTATTGAAACTCGGCCGATAGGCACCAATGGGTGTTGCCAACAGCTGCGATCGGCCGAGTTGCCAATACACAGAACTCGACCGATTACACTGTGCACAGAATATACATTTGGCTTATTGAGTGAGAATTTCCCTCTCAACTAGATTTTCTCAACCAATAGCCTTATTCTTTGGCACTCTCATTTGGTACCTTTATATATGCATATTGCCATGTTCTAAATTGCCTATCTTGCTTACAACTCTATCTCTCTAATTGCTCTAAATTGGTATATCTATATCTTGCAATTTCTTGCTTTGAGTTGTTTTGCAGGTTTTGATGATGATCTCTTTGGATCTCTTGGTTGTGTCTTAAATTGCTTCCGTTGTGCTCTAACTTGCTACATCTATATAGGTGTATATCTTGTGTTTGATACAACCTTGAGGTTCTTAGGGGTAATCATCTTATGGTAAGGATGCATATATAGTGAGTTATATCCTTTCATGCTTCTAAATTTGCATATCTCTTTGTTTGGATATATCTCTAAATCTAATCATAGCTTGCTTTATGTTGCTTATCTCTTTGCTATGATCTAGATCCTACTAGTAGTCCTAACTTGTGATATCATCTACTAGTAGTTCGCATACATGTAGTTCTAACCCTATCAATAAGTGGTATACTTGATCATCTATATGTTATGTTTGTATCTTATCTTATACATGCTCAAGATTGTTCTTTAAATTGCTTATCTACTATCTTGAGTTTCTTGCATAACATTGTGATGCAGGGTTCATAGATCTACATGATATGTAGAAATTGGAGTATTTTTATTATTTTATGCGTTTTTGCTCCAGTTTCAGTTTTTGCTGCAAGTATAGTGTTTTTTATGCAGAAACTACCTTCTGAGCAAGCCATGAGCCCTGATGGTTTTTGATCAAATTCCATCATCTTGAGGGTCAAAATTGTGATTTATTGTTTTTCTGCAGCACTGTATCTTGCATTTTTGGGATGTTCAAGTATATGTTTTAACTTGCTTTTCTTTCTATGCTTGGACAAGACCCTATATGTGCTCTTCTACTCTCCTTATATAACTTTTGTTATCTTCTTTCTCTTAACAAGTGGTGTTTCTTAGTTTCTTCACACCCCCACCTTTTTGAAATGACAAAGGGGGAGAAAGATATGTCTTCTTTTGACAACAGGGAGAAGGCATGTCTTACATGAAGCAAAGAAGCGTGTCCATGTAAAGGGGAGAAGGTAAATGGGAGAAGACATATATGTGTAGAACATATATGAGTAGAAGACATAGTTTCTATAAATGTTATGAAAGCTAACCATGCAGGAGAAATAGCATCAATTGAGGGGGAGTATGAAAACTCCACTAGCATCAATTGAGGGGGAGCATATGAACTCAATTCTACTGAAACCCCTAGGTTCCTCCGAAGGTATGTTTTTACTTACAAGCTTTCAATACATTTATGGAATGGTTTGTCATCTTCAAAAAGGGGGAGAATGTTGACTCAAGGTCAATTAGGTCAATGTTGACTCACGTCTAAATTGACTAAACCCTTGTTTTGATGATGACTAACCATTCCACACATTGGTGTCTAATGCTTCTACATTGAGTTATTTCAGGTTAGGTTTAGACACACTCCAAATGCCCTAACTTGCGCATATCAAATTGGAGAAAAGACAAGTCAACATAGCTACAAGTGTGCAATTTGGGATCTCTATGTAAATGACCTTAGAATTGCTTTGTAATCACTTGTAATGATTGTATGACCTGTAATTAAGCTTAGAAAAATTATTGGGACACAAAAATCCATCATTTGTACAGTTTTTGGAAATTCCAAAATACCCCTTAACAGGGATTTTGTCGGCCGAATTACAAACTCGGCCGATCCATGTATTGAGGAATTTTCTGGGCTGTCGGCCGAGTTTCAATGCCAGGAAACTCGGCCGATCCACTGGTCAGTCAAAACCAAAGGATGACTGATCGGTCGAGTTTCCCCCTGGAAACTCGGCCGACAGATTCCCTGTTGGTTTTGTCACCTAGTGTGTCGGCCGAGTTGCCTTTATTGAAACTCGGCCGATCGGACTGTACTGGAATGCAGAAAAAGCATTTCCAACCGTTGGAGACTTTGTTGGGACCCAAAATAGATCCGTTGCAACTTGTAAAACGGCTAGTTTTCGTTCACAAGTGTTCCCAAAGGCTAAGAGGCATCCCCAGCTATAAATAGGACCCCTTGGGCTTCATTCCAAGGTTGAGCATTCCATGCAAACTCTTTGAGAGGTTCCTATTCTATAGTTGAGTGCTTCCTACAGCCTCCTCTCTCTCTCTAAGCTTAATCACTTGCTTCATCCATTAGAGTGAGTAGGAAATCTGTAAGAGAGCTAGTTCAATTTGTATATCTTGTGAAGCTCTCACTTCCACAACCTCCCCATCTCTCCATTTCAATCATGAAGATGAAGGTTCTCTCTCTTGTCCAAGAGAGGTGAAGAAGAACAAGGGAAGGAGTCCCTTGGTGAAGATCAAGGCCGAAGACTTGGAGCTAGAGTGGGTAAGACCTTGGAGAAGGCAGAAGACTCAAGCTCAAGTGGGTAAGACCTTGGTGGAAAGCTTCTCCGAGTGAAGGTGAAGTCAAAGGCGGAAGATCCAAGAAGAGTGGGTAATTCCTGCAAGGCCGAAGACTTGTGCAAGAGTGGGTAAGTCCTTGGAGAAGGCCGAAGACTCTTGCAAAGTGGGTAAGTCCTTGGTAAGGTTGAAGACTCTTTTGTATTGGATAGGTAAGTCCTTTGTTGGTCATGTATTGTATGTCTTATTAATGAATATAAGAGTGCAATTGGTTGAAGTCCTAGAGGTTGACCTCTCTAGGCAAGTGGACTGACACACTTCTAGTTTGAAGTGTGGAACCACTCTAAATAGCTTGTCTAATTGGTGCATGTTCAATCTCTCTTATCCTTGCTATGCATGATTTAGTTGCACTCAAATTACCTATTTAGCAACCTTATCTTGTCATATAATTTGAAGGTTTAATGAATTTTGTTTAAGTGCTTTCAGCTCTATTCACCCCCCCTCTAGAGCACCCAAGTCACCCATCTAGGATCCAACAAGTGGTATCAGAGCGGGTCTTCTCCAAGCATACTTCCACAAGTAGGAGAAGATGGGTGACTACCTAGGAGGGAGACTCTCGACCAGCCTTCCAATCTTCAATGGGAGCAACTTCCTCTATTGGAGAAGAAGACTTCAATTCTTCATCCAAGGATCAAGTCTCGAGATGTGGCAAATGGTGAACAGCCCATACATTCTACCAAAGACAAACATTGAAGAATGGGATGAAGCCACCTTGATGAAAGCAACCTTGAATGCTAGAGCCATGCATATCCTATATGCCTCCATGACCCCCACCGAGTTCAACCGGATTTCCTCTTGTGAGACGGCCTATGAGGTATGGAGAAAGCTTTGCATCACTTATGAAGGGACGGATCAAGTGAAGGAAAGCAAAGTCTACATGCTCAAGGGGCTGCTTGAAAACTTCAAGATGGGAAAGGAGGAAAGTATAGCCAACATGTACTCAAGGATCAACACCATTGTGAATGGTCTTGCTATTCTAGGTCATCCTATGTCTAGTGGAGAGATCAACTCAAAGATCCTTAGAACTCTTCCCAAGAGGTGGGAATCAAAGGTGACTTCCATTGAAGAAGCAAGGTCACTTAAGGACATCCCCATTGAAGAGCTCATTGGAAATCTACAAGCACATGAAGCCACACTTGACAAGAGGGAGCAAGTTGAAAGACAAGAGAAGAAAGAGCTAAAGAGAATGAAGAAGGCTGAAATGAAGGCTCAAATTGAAGCTATCATGGAACAAGTCTCTCCATCCTCTCAAGCTAAAGAAGATGCCATGTACTCAAAAGGTCGACTATACAAAGGCAAGTCCTCCTCCATCCGGTGCTTCACATGTGGAAAGAAGGGTCACTACAAGGAAGATTGCCCACAAGGCAAAAAGACCCATCTTCACAAGAAGAAATGGCAATCAAGCTCAAGTGAAGATTCAAGTGAAGGATCAAGCTCAAGCTCAAGTGATGAAGGAGAATGCCATTTTGCTCTTATAGCATCAACAAGTGAAGACTCAAGTGAGGTAAACCTAGACTCGTTAGATAAAGAATCTTTAATTGCTATTATTCATGATATTTGTGCCTCTTATAAGTCTTCTAAAAAGAAAAAGAAAAAGCTTGCTAAAATTGTTGATAATTTGCATATAGAACTAGATGATCTTGAATATGCAAATTCTTGCTTGCTTATTGATAAAAATGATTGTCTTGGCCAAGTAGACTCTCTTAAACTTGAAAATGCTAGTTTGCTTGATAAGATTAAATTTCTAGAAGCTCAACCTCTCATGCCTAAATCTAATGAAGAACATACTTTAATTTTTGATTCTCTCATGCATGACATTGATGTTCTTAAATCTGAAAACAAAAACAAAGATTTTGTTTTGCATGAATTAGAACTAGAGAATGCCTCCTTGCTTGCTAAAATCAATGGGCATGAATCTTGTTCTAGTTCTACTAATAGAGAGAATGATGTTGCTGCTCTTCATATTGATAGAGATTCTTATTTAACTAAAACTCTTTGCCTAGAAAATGATCTTCTACATGCTAGAGATAACATTAATCAATTGTCTTCTACTATTGCTTCTCTTAAGCATGATAATGATAGTTTAAGATCTTCTTTGCAAAGATTCTTAGTTGGTAAAAAGAATCTTAATCAAATCCTAGACCATACTACTAAACAAATTGGTAGACATGGTTTAGGGTATGATAGTAGTCAAGGGAACAACAAAGATAAAGGACCTCCATTATTCCATGGAGAATCCTCTAGTTCCAAGACTATGGGCACATGCAACTATTGCAATGAATTAGGTCATTATTCTACTTGTTGTCCTTTTAGGAAAGCACCCAAGAGCAATAGGACTTGGGTTGCTAAACTAACCCCTCCGGACCCAAAAACATGATTGGGGACCATTTCATCTTTCTTCTTGTAGGTACTTGCAAATGGATTGACTTGAGGTATTGAATTGCAAATTGTCTTGTCAATCCACATGAAAGAAGAAAGGTGAGATGTGTAGAGGGTGACAACAAGTGGAAAAGCAATGGTAAGCACAAAGGTAATGGTTTTATTGCTTATAACCTATCCTAACTTGTTTTTGTCAAGTTAATGTGCACTATACATATGGTTTTTGAGTCAAAAGTGGTATTTTGTGATTCTCTTCACACTCTTGCTCAAAAACTATTTCTAATGCTTCTATAGTGCATTACTAACTTGCTTAGACATGTTTGGATTTGGTTTGTATATTTATCATGCCTTTAAATATGTTTTTATGAGATATATGTGCTTTTTGACAGCTGCTCTGTCGGTCGAGTTTGCCCTATTGAAACTCGGCCGATAGGCACCAATGGGTGTTGCCAACAGCTGCGATCGGCCGAGTTGCCAATACACAGAACTCGACCGATTACACTGTGCACAGAATATACATTTGGCTTATTGAGTGAGAATTTCCCTCTCAACTAGATTTTCTCAACCAATAGCCTTATTCTTTGGCACTCTCATTTGGTACCTTTATATATGCATATTGCCATGTTCTAAATTGCCTATCTTGCTTACAACTCTATCTCTCTAATTGCTCTAAATTGGTATATCTATATCTTGCAATTTCTTGCTTTGAGTTGTTTTGCAGGTTTTGATGATGATCTCTTTGGATCTCTTGGTTGTGTCTTAAATTGCTTCCGTTGTGCTCTAACTTGCTACATCTATATAGGTGTATATCTTGTGTTTGATACAACCTTGAGGTTCTTAGGGGTAATCATCTTATGGTAAGGATGCATATATAGTGAGTTATATCCTTTCATGCTTCTAAATTTGCATATCTCTTTGTTTGGATATATCTCTAAATCTAATCATAGCTTGCTTTATGTTGCTTATCTCTTTGCTATGATCTAGATCCTACTAGTAGTCCTAACTTGTGATATCATCTACTAGTAGTTCGCATACATGTAGTTCTAACCCTATCAATAAGTGGTATACTTGATCATCTATATGTTATGTTTGTATCTTATCTTATACATGCTCAAGATTGTTCTTTAAATTGCTTATCTACTATCTTGAGTTTCTTGCATAACATTGTGATGCAGGGTTCATAGATCTACATGATATGTAGAAATTGGAGTATTTTTATTATTTTATGCGTTTTTGCTCCAGTTTCAGTTTTTGCTGCAAGTATAGTGTTTTTTATGCAGAAACTACCTTCTGAGCAAGCCATGAGCCCTGATGGTTTTTGATCAAATTCCATCATCTTGAGGGTCAAAATTGTGATTTATTGTTTTTCTGCAGCACTGTATCTTGCATTTTTGGGATGTTCAAGTATATGTTTTAACTTGCTTTTCTTTCTATGCTTGGACAAGACCCTATATGTGCTCTTCTACTCTCCTTATATAACTTTTGTTATCTTCTTTCTCTTAACAAGTGGTGTTTCTTAGTTTCTTCACACCCCCACCTTTTTGAAATGACAAAGGGGGAGAAAGATATGTCTTCTTTTGACAACAGGGAGAAGGCATGTCTTACATGAAGCAAAGAAGCGTGTCCATGTAAAGGGGAGAAGGTAAATGGGAGAAGACATATATGTGTAGAACATATATGAGTAGAAGACATAGTTTCTATAAATGTTATGAAAGCTAACCATGCAGGAGAAATAGCATCAATTGAGGGGGAGTATGAAAACTCCACTAGCATCAATTGAGGGGGAGCATATGAACTCAATTCTACTGAAACCCCTAGGTTCCTCCGAAGGTATGTTTTTACTTACAAGCTTTCAATACATTTATGGAATGGTTTGTCATCTTCAAAAAGGGGGAGAATGTTGACTCAAGGTCAATTAGGTCAATGTTGACTCACGTCTAAATTGACTAAACCCTTGTTTTGATGATGACTAACCATTCCACACATTGGTGTCTAATGCTTCTACATTGAGTTATTTCAGGTTAGGTTTAGACACACTCCAAATGCCCTAACTTGCGCATATCAAATTGGAGAAAAGACAAGTCAACATAGCTACAAGTGTGCAATTTGGGATCTCTATGTAAATGACCTTAGAATTGCTTTGTAATCACTTGTAATGATTGTATGACCTGTAATTAAGCTTAGAAAAATTATTGGGACACAAAAATCCATCATTTGTACAGTTTTTGGAAATTCCAAAATACCCCTTAACAGGGATTTTGTCGGCCGAATTACAAACTCGGCCGATCCATGTATTGAGGAATTTTCTGGGCTGTCGGCCGAGTTTCAATGCCAGGAAACTCGGCCGATCCACTGGTCAGTCAAAACCAAAGGATGACTGATCGGTCGAGTTTCCCCCTGGAAACTCGGCCGACAGATTCCCTGTTGGTTTTGTCACCTAGTGTGTCGGCCGAGTTGCCTTTATTGAAACTCGGCCGATCGGACTGTACTGGAATGCAGAAAAAGCATTTCCAACCGTTGGAGACTTTGTTGGGACCCAAAATAGATCCGTTGCAACTTGTAAAACGGCTAGTTTTCGTTCACAAGTGTTCCCAAAGGCTAAGAGGCATCCCCAGCTATAAATAGGACCCCTTGGGCTTCATTCCAAGGTTGAGCATTCCATGCAAACTCTTTGAGAGGTTCCTATTCTATAGTTGAGTGCTTCCTACAGCCTCCTCTCTCTCTCTAAGCTTAATCACTTGCTTCATCCATTAGAGTGAGTAGGAAATCTGTAAGAGAGCTAGTTCAATTTGTATATCTTGTGAAGCTCTCACTTCCACAACCTCCCCATCTCTCCATTTCAATCATGAAGATGAAGGTTCTCTCTCTTGTCCAAGAGAGGTGAAGAAGAACAAGGGAAGGAGTCCCTTGGTGAAGATCAAGGCCGAAGACTTGGAGCTAGAGTGGGTAAGACCTTGGAGAAGGCAGAAGACTCAAGCTCAAGTGGGTAAGACCTTGGTGGAAAGCTTCTCCGAG
Source organism: Alisma plantago-aquatica (assembly GCA_963693085.1). Classification (NCBI taxonomy): domain Eukaryota; kingdom Viridiplantae; phylum Streptophyta; class Magnoliopsida; order Alismatales; family Alismataceae; genus Alisma; species Alisma plantago-aquatica. Next base: position 478,463,833 of record OY856411.1, read on the forward strand.
TGAAGGTGAAGTCAAAGGCGGAAGATCCAAGAAGAGTGGGTAATTCCTGCAAGGCCGAAGACTTGTGCAAGAGTGGGTAAGTCCTTGGAGAAGGCCGAAGACTCTTGCAAAGTGGGTAAGTCCTTGGTAAGGTTGAAGACTCTTTTGTATTGGATAGGTAAGTCCTTTGTTGGTCATGTATTGTATGTCTTATTAATGAATATAAGAGTGCAATTGGTTGAAGTCCTAGAGGTTGACCTCTCTAGGCAAGTGGACTGACACACTTCTAGTTTGAAGTGTGGAACCACTCTAAATAGCTTGTCTAATTGGTGCATGTTCAATCTCTCTTATCCTTGCTATGCATGATTTAGTTGCACTCAAATTACCTATTTAGCAACCTTATCTTGTCATATAATTTGAAGGTTTAATGAATTTTGTTTAAGTGCTTTCAGCTCTATTCACCCCCCCTCTAGAGCACCCAAGTCACCCATCTAGGATCCAACAAGTGGTATCAGAGCGGGTCTTCTCCAAGCATACTTCCACAAGTAGGAGAAGATGGGTGACTACCTAGGAGGGAGACTCTCGACCAGCCTTCCAATCTTCAATGGGAGCAACTTCCTCTATTGGAGAAGAAGACTTCAATTCTTCATCCAAGGATCAAGTCTCGAGATGTGGCAAATGGTGAACAGCCCATACATTCTACCAAAGACAAACATTGAAGAATGGGATGAAGCCACCTTGATGAAAGCAACCTTGAATGCTAGAGCCATGCATATCCTATATGCCTCCATGACCCCCACCGAGTTCAACCGGATTTCCTCTTGTGAGACGGCCTATGAGGTATGGAGAAAGCTTTGCATCACTTATGAAGGGACGGATCAAGTGAAGGAAAGCAAAGTCTACATGCTCAAGGGGCTGCTTGAAAACTTCAAGATGGGAAAGGAGGAAAGTATAGCCAACATGTACTCAAGGATCAACACCATTGTGAATGGTCTTGCTATTCTAGGTCATCCTATGTCTAGTGGAGAGATCAACTCAAAGATCCTTAGAACTCTTCCCAAGAGGTGGGAATCAAAGGTGACTTCCATTGAAGAAGCAAGGTCACTTAAGGACATCCCCATTGAAGAGCTCATTGGAAATCTACAAGCACATGAAGCCACACTTGACAAGAGGGAGCAAGTTGAAAGACAAGAGAAGAAAGAGCTAAAGAGAATGAAGAAGGCTGAAATGAAGGCTCAAATTGAAGCTATCATGGAACAAGTCTCTCCATCCTCTCAAGCTAAAGAAGATGCCATGTACTCAAAAGGTCGACTATACAAAGGCAAGTCCTCCTCCATCCGGTGCTTCACATGTGGAAAGAAGGGTCACTACAAGGAAGATTGCCCACAAGGCAAAAAGACCCATCTTCACAAGAAGAAATGGCAATCAAGCTCAAGTGAAGATTCAAGTGAAGGATCAAGCTCAAGCTCAAGTGATGAAGGAGAATGCCATTTTGCTCTTATAGCATCAACAAGTGAAGACTCAAGTGAGGTAAACCTAGACTCGTTAGATAAAGAATCTTTAATTGCTATTATTCATGATATTTGTGCCTCTTATAAGTCTTCTAAAAAGAAAAAGAAAAAGCTTGCTAAAATTGTTGATAATTTGCATATAGAACTAGATGATCTTGAATATGCAAATTCTTGCTTGCTTATTGATAAAAATGATTGTCTTGGCCAAGTAGACTCTCTTAAACTTGAAAATGCTAGTTTGCTTGATAAGATTAAATTTCTAGAAGCTCAACCTCTCATGCCTAAATCTAATGAAGAACATACTTTAATTTTTGATTCTCTCATGCATGACATTGATGTTCTTAAATCTGAAAACAAAAACAAAGATTTTGTTTTGCATGAATTAGAACTAGAGAATGCCTCCTTGCTTGCTAAAATCAATGGGCATGAATCTTGTTCTAGTTCTACTAATAGAGAGAATGATGTTGCTGCTCTTCATATTGATAGAGATTCTTATTTAACTAAAACTCTTTGCCTAGAAAATGATCTTCTACATGCTAGAGATAACATTAATCAATTGTCTTCTACTATTGCTTCTCTTAAGCATGATAATGATAGTTTAAGATCTTCTTTGCAAAGATTCTTAGTTGGTAAAAAGAATCTTAATCAAATCCTAGACCATACTACTAAACAAATTGGTAGACATGGTTTAGGGTATGATAGTAGTCAAGGGAACAACAAAGATAAAGGACCTCCATTATTCCATGGAGAATCCTCTAGTTCCAAGACTATGGGCACATGCAACTATTGCAATGAATTAGGTCATTATTCTACTTGTTGTCCTTTTAGGAAAGCACCCAAGAGCAATAGGACTTGGGTTGCTAAACTAACCCCTCCGGACCCAAAAACATGATTGGGGACCATTTCATCTTTCTTCTTGTAGGTACTTGCAAATGGATTGACTTGAGGTATTGAATTGCAAATTGTCTTGTCAATCCACATGAAAGAAGAAAGGTGAGATGTGTAGAGGGTGACAACAAGTGGAAAAGCAATGGTAAGCACAAAGGTAATGGTTTTATTGCTTATAACCTATCCTAACTTGTTTTTGTCAAGTTAATGTGCACTATACATATGGTTTTTGAGTCAAAAGTGGTATTTTGTGATTCTCTTCACACTCTTGCTCAAAAACTATTTCTAATGCTTCTATAGTGCATTACTAACTTGCTTAGACATGTTTGGATTTGGTTTGTATATTTATCATGCCTTTAAATATGTTTTTATGAGATATATGTGCTTTTTGACAGCTGCTCTGTCGGTCGAGTTTGCCCTATTGAAACTCGGCCGATAGGCACCAATGGGTGTTGCCAACAGCTGCGATCGGCCGAGTTGCCAATACACAGAACTCGACCGATTACACTGTGCACAGAATATACATTTGGCTTATTGAGTGAGAATTTCCCTCTCAACTAGATTTTCTCAACCAATAGCCTTATTCTTTGGCACTCTCATTTGGTACCTTTATATATGCATATTGCCATGTTCTAAATTGCCTATCTTGCTTACAACTCTATCTCTCTAATTGCTCTAAATTGGTATATCTATATCTTGCAATTTCTTGCTTTGAGTTGTTTTGCAGGTTTTGATGATGATCTCTTTGGATCTCTTGGTTGTGTCTTAAATTGCTTCCGTTGTGCTCTAACTTGCTACATCTATATAGGTGTATATCTTGTGTTTGATACAACCTTGAGGTTCTTAGGGGTAATCATCTTATGATAAGGATGCATATATAGTGAGTTATATCCTTTCATGCTTCTAAATTTGCATATCTCTTTGTTTGGATATATCTCTAAATCTAATCATAGCTTGCTTTATGTTGCTTATCTCTTTGCTATGATCTAGATCCTACTAGTAGTCCTAACTTGTGATATCATCTACTAGTAGTTCGCATACATGTAGTTCTAACCCTATCAATAAGTGGTATACTTGATCATCTATATGTTATGTTTGTATCTTATCTTATACATGCTCAAGATTGTTCTTTAAATTGCTTATCTACTATCTTGAGTTTCTTGCATAACATTGTGATGCAGGGTTCATAGATCTACATGATATGTAGAAATTGGAGTATTTTTATTATTTTATGCGTTTTTGCTCCAGTTTCAGTTTTTGCTGCAAGTATAGTGTTTTTTATGCAGAAACTACCTTCTGAGCAAGCCATGAGCCCTGATGGTTTTTGATCAAATTCCATCATCTTGAGGGTCAAAATTGTGATTTATTGTTTTTCTGCAGCACTGTATCTTGCATTTTTGGGATGTTCAAGTATATGTTTTAACTTGCTTTTCTTTCTATGCTTGGACAAGACCCTATATGTGCTCTTCTACTCTCCTTATATAACTTTTGTTATCTTCTTTCTCTTAACAAGTGGTGTTTCTTAGTTTCTTCACACCCCCACCTTTTTGAAATGACAAAGGGGGAGAAAGATATGTCTTCTTTTGACAACAGGGAGAAGGCATGTCTTACATGAAGCAAAGAAGCGTGTCCATGTAAAGGGGAGAAGGTAAATGGGAGAAGACATATATGTGTAGAACATATATGAGTAGAAGACATAGTTTCTATAAATGTTATGAAAGCTAACCATGCAGGAGAAATAGCATCAATTGAGGGGGAGTATGAAAACTCCACTAGCATCAATTGAGGGGGAGCATATGAACTCAATTCTACTGAAACCCCTAGGTTCCTCCGAAGGTATGTTTTTACTTACAAGCTTTCAATACATTTATGGAATGGTTTGTCATCTTCAAAAAGGGGGAGAATGTTGACTCAAGGTCAATTAGGTCAATGTTGACTCACGTCTAAATTGACTAAACCCTTGTTTTGATGATGACTAACCATTCCACACATTGGTGTCTAATGCTTCTACATTGAGTTATTTCAGGTTAGGTTTAGACACACTCCAAATGCCCTAACTTGCGCATATCAAATTGGAGAAAAGACAAGTCAACATAGCTACAAGTGTGCAATTTGGGATCTCTATGTAAATGACCTTAGAATTGCTTTGTAATCACTTGTAATGATTGTATGACCTGTAATTAAGCTTAGAAAAATTATTGGGACACAAAAATCCATCATTTGTACAGTTTTTGGAAATTCCAAAATACCCCTTAACAGGGATTTTGTCGGCCGAATTACAAACTCGGCCGATCCATGTATTGAGGAATTTTCTGGGCTGTCGGCCGAGTTTCAATGCCAGGAAACTCGGCCGATCCACTGGTCAGTCAAAACCAAAGGATGACTGATCGGTCGAGTTTCCCCCTGGAAACTCGGCCGACAGATTCCCTATTGGTTTTGTCACCTAGTGTGTCGGCCGAGTTGCCTTTATTGAAACTCGGCCGATCGGACTGTACTGGAATGCAGAAAAAGCATTTCCAACCGTTGGAGACTTTGTTGGGACCCAAAATAGATCCGTTGCAACTTGTAAAACGGCTAGTTTTCGTTCACAAGTGTTCCCAAAGGCTAAGAGGCATCCCCAGCTATAAATAGGACCCCTTGGGCTTCATTCCAAGGTTGAGCATTCCATGCAAACTCTTTGAGAGGTTCCTATTCTATAGTTGAGTGCTTCCTACAGCCTCCTCTCTCTCTCTAAGCTTAATCACTTGCTTCATCCATTAGAGTGAGTAGGAAATCTGTAAGAGAGCTAGTTCAATTTGTATATCTTGTGAAGCTCTCACTTCCACAACCTCCCCATCTCTCCATTTCAATCATGAAGATGAAGGTTCTCTCTCTTGTCCAAGAGAGGTGAAGAAGAACAAGGGAAGGAGTCCCTTGGTGAAGATCAAGGCCGAAGACTTGGAGCTAGAGTGGGTAAGACCTTGGAGAAGGCAGAAGACTCAAGCTCAAGTGGGTAAGACCTTGGTGGAAAGCTTCTCCGAGTGAAGGTGAAGTCAAAGGCGGAAGATCCAAGAAGAGTGGGTAATTCCTGCAAGGCCGAAGACTTGTGCAAGAGTGGGTAAGTCCTTGGAGAAGGCCGAAGACTCTTGCAAAGTGGGTAAGTCCTTGGTAAGGTTGAAGACTCTTTTGTATTGGATAGGTAAGTCCTTTGTTGGTCATGTATTGTATGTCTTATTAATGAATATAAGAGTGCAATTGGTTGAAGTCCTAGAGGTTGACCTCTCTAGGCAAGTGGACTGACACACTTCTAGTTTGAAGTGTGGAACCACTCTAAATAGCTTGTCTAATTGGTGCATGTTCAATCTCTCTTATCCTTGCTATGCATGATTTAGTTGCACTCAAATTACCTATTTAGCAACCTTATCTTGTCATATAATTTGAAGGTTTAATGAATTTTGTTTAAGTGCTTTCAGCTCTATTCACCCCCCCTCTAGAGCACCCAAGTCACCCATCTAGGATCCAACAAGTGGTATCAGAGCGGGTCTTCTCCAAGCATACTTCCACAAGTAGGAGAAGATGGGTGACTACCTAGGAGGGAGACTCTCGACCAGCCTTCCAATCTTCAATGGGAGCAACTTCCTCTATTGGAGAAGAAGACTTCAATTCTTCATCCAAGGATCAAGTCTCGAGATGTGGCAAATGGTGAACAGCCCATACATTCTACCAAAGACAAACATTGAAGAATGGGATGAAGCCACCTTGATGAAAGCAACCTTGAATGCTAGAGCCATGCATATCCTATATGCCTCCATGACCCCCACCGAGTTCAACCGGATTTCCTCTTGTGAGACGGCCTATGAGGTATGGAGAAAGCTTTGCATCACTTATGAAGGGACGGATCAAGTGAAGGAAAGCAAAGTCTACATGCTCAAGGGGCTGCTTGAAAACTTCAAGATGGGAAAGGAGGAAAGTATAGCCAACATGTACTCAAGGATCAACACCATTGTGAATGGTCTTGCTATTCTAGGTCATCCTATGTCTAGTGGAGAGATCAACTCAAAGATCCTTAGAACTCTTCCCAAGAGGTGGGAATCAAAGGTGACTTCCATTGAAGAAGCAAGGTCACTTAAGGACATCCCCATTGAAGAGCTCATTGGAAATCTACAAGCACATGAAGCCACACTTGACAAGAGGGAGCAAGTTGAAAGACAAGAGAAGAAAGAGCTAAAGAGAATGAAGAAGGCTGAAATGAAGGCTCAAATTGAAGCTATCATGGAACAAGTCTCTCCATCCTCTCAAGCTAAAGAAGATGCCATGTACTCAAAAGGTCGACTATACAAAGGCAAGTCCTCCTCCATCCGGTGCTTCACATGTGGAAAGAAGGGTCACTACAAGGAAGATTGCCCACAAGGCAAAAAGACCCATCTTCACAAGAAGAAATGGCAATCAAGCTCAAGTGAAGATTCAAGTGAAGGATCAAGCTCAAGCTCAAGTGATGAAGGAGAATGCCATTTTGCTCTTATAGCATCAACAAGTGAAGACTCAAGTGAGGTAAACCTAGACTCGTTAGATAAAGAATCTTTAATTGCTATTATTCATGATATTTGTGCCTCTTATAAGTCTTCTAAAAAGAAAAAGAAAAAGCTTGCTAAAATTGTTGATAATTTGCATATAGAACTAGATGATCTTGAATATGCAAATTCTTGCTTGCTTATTGATAAAAATGATTGTCTTGGCCAAGTAGACTCTCTTAAACTTGAAAATGCTAGTTTGCTTGATAAGATTAAATTTCTAGAAGCTCAACCTCTCATGCCTAAATCTAATGAAGAACATACTTTAATTTTTGATTCTCTCATGCATGACATTGATGTTCTTAAATCTGAAAACAAAAACAAAGATTTTGTTTTGCATGAATTAGAACTAGAGAATGCCTCCTTGCTTGCTAAAATCAATGGGCATGAATCTTGTTCTAGTTCTACTAATAGAGAGAATGATGTTGCTGCTCTTCATATTGATAGAGATTCTTATTTAACTAAAACTCTTTGCCTAGAAAATGATCTTCTACATGCTAGAGATAACATTAATCAATTGTCTTCTACTATTGCTTCTCTTAAGCATGATAATGATAGTTTAAGATCTTCTTTGCAAAGATTCTTAGTTGGTAAAAAGAATCTTAATCAAATCCTAGACCATACTACTAAACAAATTGGTAGACATGGTTTAGGGTATGATAGTAGTCAAGGGAACAACAAAGATAAAGGACCTCCATTATTCCATGGAGAATCCTCTAGTTCCAAGACTATGGGCACATGCAACTATTGCAATGAATTAGGTCATTATTCTACTTGTTGTCCTTTTAGGAAAGCACCCAAGAGCAATAGGACTTGGGTTGCTAAACTAACCCCTCCGGACCCAAAAACATGATTGGGGACCATTTCATCTTTCTTCTTGTAGGTACTTGCAAATGGATTGACTTGAGGTATTGAATTGCAAATTGTCTTGTCAATCCACATGAAAGAAGAAAGGTGAGATGTGTAGAGGGTGACAACAAGTGGAAAAGCAATGGTAAGCACAAAGGTAATGGTTTTATTGCTTATAACCTATCCTAACTTGTTTTTGTCAAGTTAATGTGCACTATACATATGGTTTTTGAGTCAAAAGTGGTATTTTGTGATTCTCTTCACACTCTTGCTCAAAAACTATTTCTAATGCTTCTATAGTGCATTACTAACTTGCTTAGACATGTTTGGATTTGGTTTGTATATTTATCATGCCTTTAAATATGTTTTTATGAGATATATGTGCTTTTTGACAGCTGCTCTGTCGGTCGAGTTTGCCCTATTGAAACTCGGCCGATAGGCACCAATGGGTGTTGCCAACAGCTGCGATCGGCCGAGTTGCCAATACACAGAACTCGACCGATTACACTGTGCACAGAATATACATTTGGCTTATTGAGTGAGAATTTCCCTCTCAACTAGATTTTCTCAACCAATAGCCTTATTCTTTGGCACTCTCATTTGGTACCTTTATATATGCATATTGCCATGTTCTAAATTGCCTATCTTGCTTACAACTCTATCTCTCTAATTGCTCTAAATTGGTATATCTATATCTTGCAATTTCTTGCTTTGAGTTGTTTTGCAGGTTTTGATGATGATCTCTTTGGATCTCTTGGTTGTGTCTTAAATTGCTTCCGTTGTGCTCTAACTTGCTACATCTATATAGGTGTATATCTTGTGTTTGATACAACCTTGAGGTTCTTAGGGGTAATCATCTTATGGTAAGGATGCATATATAGTGAGTTATATCCTTTCATGCTTCTAAATTTGCATATCTCTTTGTTTGGATATATCTCTAAATCTAATCATAGCTTGCTTTATGTTGCTTATCTCTTTGCTATGATCTAGATCCTACTAGTAGTCCTAACTTGTGATATCATCTACTAGTAGTTCGCATACATGTAGTTCTAACCCTATCAATAAGTGGTATACTTGATCATCTATATGTTATGTTTGTATCTTATCTTATACATGCTCAAGATTGTTCTTTAAATTGCTTATCTACTATCTTGAGTTTCTTGCATAACATTGTGATGCAGGGTTCATAGATCTACATGATATGTAGAAATTGGAGTATTTTTATTATTTTATAAGTTTTTGCTCCAGTTTCAGTTTTTGCTGCAAGTATAGTGTTTTTTATGCAGAAACTACCTTCTGAGCAAGCCATGAGCCCTGATGGTTTTTGATCAAATTCCATCATCTTGAGGGTCAAAATTGTGATTTATTGTTTTTCTACAGCACTGTATCTTGCATTTTTGGGATGTTCAAGTATATGTTTTAACTTGCTTTTCTTTCTATGCTTGGACAAGACCCTATATGTGCTCTTCTACTCTCCTTATATAACTTTTGTTATCTTCTTTCTCTTAACAAGTGGTGTTTCTTAGTTTCTTCACACCCCCACCTTTTTGAAATGACAAAGGGGGAGAAAGATATGTCTTCTTTTGACAACAGGGAGAAGGCATGTCTTACATGAAGCAAAGAAGCGTGTCCATGTAAAGGGGAGAAGGTAAATGGGAGAAGACATATATGTGTAGAACATATATGAGTAGAAGACATAGTTTCTATAAATGTTATGAAAGCTAACCATGCAGGAGAAATAGCATCAATTGAGGGGGAGTATGAAAACTCCACTAGCATCAATTGAGGGGGAGCATATGAACTCAATTCTACTGAAACCCCTAGGTTCCTCCGAAGGTATGTTTTTACTTACAAGCTTTCAATACATTTATGGAATGGTTTGTCATCTTCAAAAAGGGGGAGAATGTTGACTCAAGGTCAATTAGGTCAATGTTGACTCACGTCTAAATTGACTAAACCCTTGTTTTGATGATGACTAACCATTCCACACATTGGTGTCTAATGCTTCTACATTGAGTTATTTCAGGTTAGGTTTAGACACACTCCAAATGCCCTAACTTGCGCATATCAAATTGGAGAAAAGACAAGTCAACATAGCTACAAGTGTGCAATTTGGGATCTCTATGTAAATGACCTTAGAATTGCTTTGTAATCACTTGTAATGATTGTATGACCTGTAATTAAGCTTAGAAAAATTATTGGGACACAAAAATCCATCATTTGTACAGTTTTTGGAAATTCCAAAATACCCCTTAACAGGGATTTTGTCGGCCGAATTACAAACTCGGCCGATCCATGTATTGAGGAATTTTCTGGGCTGTCGGCCGAGTTTCAATGCCAGGAAACTCGGCCGATCCACTGGTCAGTCAAAACCAAAGGATGACTGATCGGTCGAGTTTCCCCCTGGAAACTCGGCCGACAGATTCCCTGTTGGTTTTGTCACCTAGTGTGTCGGCCGAGTTGCCTTTATTGAAACTCGGCCGATCGGACTGTACTGGAATGCAGAAAAAGCATTTCCAACCGTTGGAGACTTTGTTGGGACCCAAAATAGATCCGTTGCAACTTGTAAAACGGCTAGTTTTCGTTCACAAGTGTTCCCAAAGGCTAAGAGGCATCCCCAGCTATAAATAGGACCCCTTGGGCTTCATTCCAAGGTTGAGCATTCCATGCAAACTCTTTGAGAGGTTCCTATTCTATAGTTGAGTGCTTCCTACAGCCTCCTCTCTCTCTCTAAGCTTAATCACTTGCTTCATCCATTAGAGTGAGTAGGAAATCTGTAAGAGAGCTAGTTCAATTTGTATATCTTGTGAAGCTCTCACTTCCACAACCTCCCCATCTCTCCATTTCAATCATGAAGATGAAGGTTCTCTCTCTTGTCCAAGAGAGGTGAAGAAGAACAAGGGAAGGAGTCCCTTGGTGAAGATCAAGGCCGAAGACTTGGAGCTAGAGTGGGTAAGACCTTGGAGAAGGCAGAAGACTCAAGCTCAAGTGGGTAAGACCTTGGTGGAAAGCTTCTCCGAGTGAAGGTGAAGTCAAAGGCGGAAGATCCAAGAAGAGTGGGTAATTCCTGCAAGGCCGAAGACTTGTGCAAGAGTGGGTAAGTCCTTGGAGAAGGCCGAAGACTCTTGCAAAGTGGGTAAGTCCTTGGTAAGGTTGAAGACTCTTTTGTATTGGATAGGTAAGTCCTTTGTTGGTCATGTATTGTATGTCTTATTAATGAATATAAGAGTGCAATTGGTTGAAGTCCTAGAGGTTGACCTCTCTAGGCAAGTGGACTGACACACTTCTAGTTTGAAGTGTGGAACCACTCTAAATAGCTTGTCTAATTGGTGCATGTTCAATCTCTCTTATCCTTGCTATGCATGATTTAGTTGCACTCAAATTACCTATTTAGCAACCTTATCTTGTCATATAATTTGAAGGTTTAATGAATTTTGTTTAAGTGCTTTCAGCTCTATTCACCCCCCCTCTAGAGCACCCAAGTCACCCATCTAGGATCCAACAAGTGGTATCAGAGCGGGTCTTCTCCAAGCATACTTCCACAAGTAGGAGAAGATGGGTGACTACCTAGGAGGGAGACTCTCGACCAGCCTTCCAATCTTCAATGGGAGCAACTTCCTCTATTGGAGAAGAAGACTTCAATTCTTCATCCAAGGATCAAGTCTCGAGATGTGGCAAATGGTGAACAGCCCATACATTCTACCAAAGACAAACATTGAAGAATGGGATGAAGCCACCTTGATGAAAGCAACCTTGAATGCTAGAGCCATGCATATCCTATATGCCTCCATGACCCCCACCGAGTTCAACCGGATTTCCTCTTGTGAGACGGCCTATGAGGTATGGAGAAAGCTTTGCATCACTTATGAAGGGACGGATCAAGTGAAGGAAAGCAAAGTCTACATGCTCAAGGGGCTGCTTGAAAACTTCAAGATGGGAAAGGAGGAAAGTATAGCCAACATGTACTCAAGGATCAACACCATTGTGAATGGTCTTGCTATTCTAGGTCATCCTATGTCTAGTGGAGAGATCAACTCAAAGATCCTTAGAACTCTTCCCAAGAGGTGGGAATCAAAGGTGACTTCCATTGAAGAAGCAAGGTCACTTAAGGACATCCCCATTGAAGAGCTCATTGGAAATCTACAAGCACATGAAGCCACACTTGACAAGAGGGAGCAAGTTGAAAGACAAGAGAAGAAAGAGCTAAAGAGAATGAAGAAGGCTGAAATGAAGGCTCAAATTGAAGCTATCATGGAACAAGTCTCTCCATCCTCTCAAGCTAAAGAAGATGCCATGTACTCAAAAGGTCGACTATACAAAGGCAAGTCCTCCTCCATCCGGTGCTTCACATGTGGAAAGAAGGGTCACTACAAGGAAGATTGCCCACAAGGCAAAAAGACCCATCTTCACAAGAAGAAATGGCAATCAAGCTCAAGTGAAGATTCAAGTGAAGGATCAAGCTCAAGCTCAAGTGATGAAGGAGAATGCCATTTTGCTCTTATAGCATCAACAAGTGAAGACTCAAGTGAGGTAAACCTAGACTCGTTAGATAAAGAATCTTTAATTGCTATTATTCATGATATTTGTGCCTCTTATAAGTCTTCTAAAAAGAAAAAGAAAAAGCTTGCTAAAATTGTTGATAATTTGCATATAGAACTAGATGATCTTGAATATGCAAATTCTTGCTTGCTTATTGATAAAAATGATTGTCTTGGCCAAGTAGACTCTCTTAAACTTGAAAATGCTAGTTTGCTTGATAAGATTAAATTTCTAGAAGCTCAACCTCTCATGCCTAAATCTAATGAAGAACATACTTTAATTTTTGATTCTCTCATGCATGACATTGATGTTCTTAAATCTGAAAACAAAAACAAAGATTTTGTTTTGCATGAATTAGAACTAGAGAATGCCTCCTTGCTTGCTAAAATCAATGGGCATGAATCTTGTTCTAGTTCTACTAATAGAGAGAATGATGTTGCTGCTCTTCATATTGATAGAGATTCTTATTTAACTAAAACTCTTTGCCTAGAAAATGATCTTCTACATGCTAGAGATAACATTAATCAATTGTCTTCTACTATTGCTTCTCTTAAGCATGATAATGATAGTTTAAGATCTTCTTTGCAAAGATTCTTAGTTGGTAAAAAGAATCTTAATCAAATCCTAGACCATACTACTAAACAAATTGGTAGACATGGTTTAGGGTATGATAGTAGTCAAGGGAACAACAAAGATAAAGGACCTCCATTATTCCATGGAGAATCCTCTAGTTCCAAGACTATGGGCACATGCAACTATTGCAATGAATTAGGTCATTATTCTACTTGTTGTCCTTTTAGGAAAGCACCCAAGAGCAATAGGACTTGGGTTGCTAAACTAACCCCTCCGGACCCAAAAACATGATTGGGGACCATTTCATCTTTCTTCTTGTAGGTACTTGCAAATGGATTGACTTGAGGTATTGAATTGCAAATTGTCTTGTCAATCCACATGAAAGAAGAAAGGTGAGATGTGTAGAGGGTGACAACAAGTGGAAAAGCAATGGTAAGCACAAAGGTAATGGTTTTATTGCTTATAACCTATCCTAACTTGTTTTTGTCAAGTTAATGTGCACTATACATATGGTTTTTGAGTCAAAAGTGGTATTTTGTGATTCTCTTCACACTCTTGCTCAAAAACTATTTCTAATGCTTCTATAGTGCATTACTAACTTGCTTAGACATGTTTGGATTTGGTTTGTATATTTATCATGCCTTTAAATATGTTTTTATGAGATATATGTGCTTTTTGACAGCTGCTCTGTCGGTCGAGTTTGCCCTATTGAAACTCGGCCGATAGGCACCAATGGGTGTTGCCAACAGCTGCGATCGGCCGAGTTGCCAATACACAGAACTCGACCGATTACACTGTGCACAGAATATACATTTGGCTTATTGAGTGAGAATTTCCCTCTCAACTAGATTTTCTCAACCAATAGCCTTATTCTTTGGCACTCTCATTTGGTACCTTTATATATGCATATTGCCATGTTCTAAATTGCCTATCTTGCTTACAACTCTATCTCTCTAATTGCTCTAAATTGGTATATCTATATCTTGCAATTTCTTGCTTTGAGTTGTTTTGCAGGTTTTGATGATGATCTCTTTGGATCTCTTGGTTGTGTCTTAAATTGCTTCCGTTGTGCTCTAACTTGCTACATCTATATAGGTGTATATCTTGTGTTTGATACAACCTTGAGGTTCTTAGGGGTAATCATCTTATGGTAAGGATGCATATATAGTGAGTTATATCCTTTCATGCTTCTAAATTTGCATATCTCTTTGTTTGGATATATCTCTAAATCTAATCATAGCTTGCTTTATGTTGCTTATCTCTTTGCTATGATCTAGATCCTACTAGTAGTCCTAACTTGTGATATCATCTACTAGTAGTTCGCATACATGTAGTTCTAACCCTATCAATAAGTGGTATACTTGATCATCTATATGTTATGTTTGTATCTTATCTTATACATGCTCAAGATTGTTCTTTAAATTGCTTATCTACTATCTTGAGTTTCTTGCATAACATTGTGATGCAGGGTTCATAGATCTACATGATATGTAGAAATTGGAGTATTTTTATTATTTTATGCGTTTTTGCTCCAGTTTCAGTTTTTGCTGCAAGTATAGTGTTTTTTATGCAGAAACTACCTTCTGAGCAAGCCATGAGCCCTGATGGTTTTTGATCAAATTCCATCATCTTGAGGGTCAAAATTGTGATTTATTGTTTTTCTGCAGCACTGTATCTTGCATTTTTGGGATGTTCAAGTATATGTTTTAACTTGCTTTTCTTTCTATGCTTGGACAAGACCCTATATGTGCTCTTCTACTCTCCTTATATAACTTTTGTTATCTTCTTTCTCTTAACAAGTGGTGTTTCTTAGTTTCTTCACACCCCCACCTTTTTGAAATGACAAAGGGGGAGAAAGATATGTCTTCTTTTGACAACAGGGAGAAGGCATGTCTTACATGAAGCAAAGAAGCGTGTCCATGTAAAGGGGAGAAGGTAAATGGGAGAAGACATATATGTGTAGAACATATATGAGTAGAAGACATAGTTTCTATAAATGTTATGAAAGCTAACCATGCAGGAGAAATAGCATCAATTGAGGGGGAGTATGAAAACTCCACTAGCATCAATTGAGGGGGAGCATATGAACTCAATTCTACTGAAACCCCTAGGTTCCTCCGAAGGTATGTTTTTACTTACAAGCTTTCAATACATTTATGGAATGGTTTGTCATCTTCAAAAAGGGGGAGAATGTTGACTCAAGGTCAATTAGGTCAATGTTGACTCACGTCTAAATTGACTAAACCCTTGTTTTGATGATGACTAACCATTCCACACATTGGTGTCTAATGCTTCTACATTGAGTTATTTCAGGTTAGGTTTAGACACACTCCAAATGCCCTAACTTGCGCATATCAAATTGGAGAAAAGACAAGTCAACATAGCTACAAGTGTGCAATTTGGGATCTCTATGTAAATGACCTTAGAATTGCTTTGTAATCACTTGTAATGATTGTATGACCTGTAATTAAGCTTAGAAAAATTATTGGGACACAAAAATCCATCATTTGTACAGTTTTTGGAAATTCCAAAATACCCCTTAACAGGGATTTTGTCGGCCGAATTACAAACTCGGCCGATCCATGTATTGAGGAATTTTCTGGGCTGTCGGCCGAGTTTCAATGCCAGGAAACTCGGCCGATCCACTGGTCAGTCAAAACCAAAGGATGACTGATCGGTCGAGTTTCCCCCTGGAAACTCGGCCGACAGATTCCCTGTTGGTTTTGTCACCTAGTGTGTCGGCCGAGTTGCCTTTATTGAAACTCGGCCGATCGGACTGTACTGGAATGCAGAAAAAGCATTTCCAACCGTTGGAGACTTTGTTGGGACCCAAAATAGATCCGTTGCAACTTGTAAAACGGCTAGTTTTCGTTCACAAGTGTTCCCAAAGGCTAAGAGGCATCCCCAGCTATAAATAGGACCCCTTGGGCTTCATTCCAAGGTTGAGCATTCCATGCAAACTCTTTGAGAGGTTCCTATTCTATAGTTGAGTGCTTCCTACAGCCTCCTCTCTCTCTCTAAGCTTAATCACTTGCTTCATCCATTAGAGTGAGTAGGAAATCTGTAAGAGAGCTAGTTCAATTTGTATATCTTGTGAAGCTCTCACTTCCACAACCTCCCCATCTCTCCATTTCAATCATGAAGATGAAGGTTCTCTCTCTTGTCCAAGAGAGGTGAAGAAGAACAAGGGAAGGAGTCCCTTGGTGAAGATCAAGGCCGAAGACTTGGAGCTAGAGTGGGTAAGACCTTGGAGAAGGCAGAAGACTCAAGCTCAAGTGGGTAAGACCTTGGTGGAAAGCTTCTCCGAGTGAAGGTGAAGTCAAAGGCGGAAGATCCAAGAAGAGTGGGTAATTCCTGCAAGGCCGAAGACTTGTGCAAGAGTGGGTAAGTCCTTGGAGAAGGCCGAAGACTCTTGCAAAGTGGGTAAGTCCTTGGTAAGGTTGAAGACTCTTTTGTATTGGATAGGTAAGTCCTTTGTTGGTCATGTATTGTATGTCTTATTAATGAATATAAGAGTGCAATTGGTTGAAGTCCTAGAGGTTGACCTCTCTAGGCAAGTGGACTGACACACTTCTAGTTTGAAGTGTGGAACCACTCTAAATAGCTTGTCTAATTGGTGCATGTTCAATCTCTCTTATCCTTGCTATGCATGATTTAGTTGCACTCAAATTACCTATTTAGCAACCTTATCTTGTCATATAATTTGAAGGTTTAATGAATTTTGTTTAAGTGCTTTCAGCTCTATTCACCCCCCCTCTAGAGCACCCAAGTCACCCATCTAGGATCCAACAAGTGGTATCAGAGCGGGTCTTCTCCAAGCATACTTCCACAAGTAGGAGAAGATGGGTGACTACCTAGGAGGGAGACTCTCGACCAGCCTTCCAATCTTCAATGGGAGCAACTTCCTCTATTGGAGAAGAAGACTTCAATTCTTCATCCAAGGATCAAGTCTCGAGATGTGGCAAATGGTGAACAGCCCATACATTCTACCAAAGACAAACATTGAAGAATGGGATGAAGCCACCTTGATGAAAGCAACCTTGAATGCTAGAGCCATGCATATCCTATATGCCTCCATGACCCCCACCGAGTTCAACCGGATTTCCTCTTGTGAGACGGCCTATGAGGTATGGAGAAAGCTTTGCATCACTTATGAAGGGACGGATCAAGTGAAGGAAAGCAAAGTCTACATGCTCAAGGGGCTGCTTGAAAACTTCAAGATGGGAAAGGAGGAAAGTATAGCCAACATGTACTCAAGGATCAACACCATTGTGAATGGTCTTGCTATTCTAGGTCATCCTATGTCTAGTGGAGAGATCAACTCAAAGATCCTTAGAACTCTTCCCAAGAGGTGGGAATCAAAGGTGACTTCCATTGAAGAAGCAAGGTCACTTAAGGACATCCCCATTGAAGAGCTCATTGGAAATCTACAAGCACATGAAGCCACACTTGACAAGAGGGAGCAAGTTGAAAGACAAGAGAAGAAAGAGCTAAAGAGAATGAAGAAGGCTGAAATGAAGGCTCAAATTGAAGCTATCATGGAACAAGTCTCTCCATCCTCTCAAGCTAAAGAAGATGCCATGTACTCAAAAGGTCGACTATACAAAGGCAAGTCCTCCTCCATCCGGTGCTTCACATGTGGAAAGAAGGGTCACTACAAGGAAGATTGCCCACAAGGCAAAAAGACCCATCTTCACAAGAAGAAATGGCAATCAAGCTCAAGTGAAGATTCAAGTGAAGGATCAAGCTCAAGCTCAAGTGATGAAGGAGAATGCCATTTTGCTCTTATAGCATCAACAAGTGAAGACTCAAGTGAGGTAAACCTAGACTCGTTAGATAAAGAATCTTTAATTGCTATTATTCATGATATTTGTGCCTCTTATAAGTCTTCTAAAAAGAAAAAGAAAAAGCTTGCTAAAATTGTTGATAATTTGCATATAGAACTAGATGATCTTGAATATGCAAATTCTTGCTTGCTTATTGATAAAAATGATTGTCTTGGCCAAGTAGACTCTCTTAAACTTGAAAATGCTAGTTTGCTTGATAAGATTAAATTTCTAGAAGCTCAACCTCTCATGCCTAAATCTAATGAAGAACATACTTTAATTTTTGATTCTCTCATGCATGACATTGATGTTCTTAAATCTGAAAACAAAAACAAAGATTTTGTTTTGCATGAATTAGAACTAGAGAATGCCTCCTTGCTTGCTAAAATCAATGGGCATGAATCTTGTTCTAGTTCTACTAATAGAGAGAATGATGTTGCTGCTCTTCATATTGATAGAGATTCTTATTTAACTAAAACTCTTTGCCTAGAAAATGATCTTCTACATGCTAGAGATAACATTAATCAATTGTCTTCTACTATTGCTTCTCTTAAGCATGATAATGATAGTTTAAGATCTTCTTTGCAAAGATTCTTAGTTGGTAAAAAGAATCTTAATCAAATCCTAGACCATACTACTAAACAAATTGGTAGACATGGTTTAGGGTATGATAGTAGTCAAGGGAACAACAAAGATAAAGGACCTCCATTATTCCATGGAGAATCCTCTAGTTCCAAGACTATGGGCACATGCAACTATTGCAATGAATTAGGTCATTATTCTACTTGTTGTCCTTTTAGGAAAGCACCCAAGAGCAATAGGACTTGGGTTGCTAAACTAACCCCTCCGGACCCAAAAACATGATTGGGGACCATTTCATCTTTCTTCTTGTAGGTACTTGCAAATGGATTGACTTGAGGTATTGAATTGCAAATTGTCTTGTCAATCCACATGAAAGAAGAAAGGTGAGATGTGTAGAGGGTGACAACAAGTGGAAAAGCAATGGTAAGCACAAAGGTAATGGTTTTATTGCTTATAACCTATCCTAACTTGTTTTTGTCAAGTTAATGTGCACTATACATATGGTTTTTGAGTCAAAAGTGGTATTTTGTGATTCTCTTCACACTCTTGCTCAAAAACTATTTCTAATGCTTCTATAGTGCATTACTAACTTGCTTAGACATGTTTGGATTTGGTTTGTATATTTATCATGCCTTTAAATATGTTTTTATGAGATATATGTGCTTTTTGACAGCTGCTCTGTCGGTCGAGTTTGCCCTATTGAAACTCGGCCGATAGGCACCAATGGGTGTTGCCAACAGCTGCGATCGGCCGAGTTGCCAATACACAGAACTCGACCGATTACACTGTGCACAGAATATACATTTGGCTTATTGAGTGAGAATTTCCCTCTCAACTAGATTTTCTCAACCAATAGCCTTATTCTTTGGCACTCTCATTTGGTACCTTTATATATGCATATTGCCATGTTCTAAATTGCCTATCTTGCTTACAACTCTATCTCTCTAATTGCTCTAAATTGGTATATCTATATATTGCAATTTCTTGCTTTGAGTTGTTTTGCAGGTTTTGATGATGATCTCTTTGGATCTCTTGGTTGTGTCTTAAATTGCTTCCGTTGTGCTCTAACTTGCTACATCTATATAGGTGTATATCTTGTGTTTGATACAACCTTGAGGTTCTTAGGGGTAATCATCTTATGGTAAGGATGCATATATAGTGAGTTATATCCTTTCATGCTTCTAAATTTGCATATCTCTTTGTTTGGATATATCTCTAAATCTAATCATAGCTTGCTTTATGTTGCTTATCTCTTTGCTATGATCTAGATCCTACTAGTAGTCCTAACTTGTGATATCATCTACTAGTAGTTCGCATACATGTAGTTCTAACCCTATCAATAAGTGGTATACTTGATCATCTATATGTTATGTTTGTATCTTATCTTATACATGCTCAAGATTGTTCTTTAAATTGCTTATCTACTATCTTGAGTTTCTTGCATAACATTGTGATGCAGGGTTCATAGATCTACATGATATGTAGAAATTGGAGTATTTTTATTATTTTATGCGTTTTTGCTCCAGTTTCAGTTTTTGCTGCAAGTATAGTGTTTTTTATGCAGAAACTACCTTCTGAGCAAGCCATGAGCCCTGATGGTTTTTGATCAAATTCCATCATCTTGAGGGTCAAAATTGTGATTTATTGTTTTTCTGCAGCACTGTATCTTGCATTTTTGGGATGTTCAAGTATATGTTTTAACTTGCTTTTCTTTCTATGCTTGGACAAGACCCTATATGTGCTCTTCTACTCTCCTTATATAACTTTTGTTATCTTCTTTCTCTTAACAAGTGGTGTTTCTTAGTTTCTTCACACCCCCACCTTTTTGAAATGACAAAGGGGGAGAAAGATATGTCTTCTTTTGACAACAGGGAGAAGGCATGTCTTACATGAAGCAAAGAAGCGTGTCCATGTAAAGGGGAGAAGGTAAATGGGAGAAGACATATATGTGTAGAACATATATGAGTAGAAGACATAGTTTCTATAAATGTTATGAAAGCTAACCATGCAGGAGAAATAGCATCAATTGAGGGGGAGTATGAAAACTCCACTAGCATCAATTGAGGGGGAGCATATGAACTCAATTCTACTGAAACCCCTAGGTTCCTCCGAAGGTATGTTTTTACTTACAAGCTTTCAATACATTTATGGAATGGTTTGTCATCTTCAAAAAGGGGGAGAATGTTGACTCAAGGTCAATTAGGTCAATGTTGACTCACGTCTAAATTGACTAAACCCTTGTTTTGATGATGACTAACCATTCCACACATTGGTGTCTAATGCTTCTACATTGAGTTATTTCAGGTTAGGTTTAGACACACTCCAAATGCCCTAACTTGCGCATATCAAATTGGAGAAAAGACAAGTCAACATAGCTACAAGTGTGCAATTTGGGATCTCTATGTAAATGACCTTAGAATTGCTTTGTAATCACTTGTAATGATTGTATGACCTGTAATTAAGCTTAGAAAAATTATTGGGACACAAAAATCCATCATTTGTACAGTTTTTGGAAATTCCAAAATACCCCTTAACAGGGATTTTGTCGGCCGAATTACAAACTCGGCCGATCCATGTATTGAGGAATTTTCTGGGCTGTCGGCCGAGTTTCAATGCCAGGAAACTCGGCCGATCCACTGGTCAGTCAAAACCAAAGGATGACTGATCGGTCGAGTTTCCCCCTGGAAACTCGGCCGACAGATTCCCTGTTGGTTTTGTCACCTAGTGTGTCGGCCGAGTTGCCTTTATTGAAACTCGGCCGATCGGACTGTACTGGAATGCAGAAAAAGCATTTCCAACCGTTGGAGACTTTGTTGGGACCCAAAATAGATCCGTTGCAACTTGTAAAACGGCTAGTTTTCGTTCACAAGTGTTCCCAAAGGCTAAGAGGCATCCCCAGCTATAAATAGGACCCCTTGGGCTTCATTCCAAGGTTGAGCATTCCATGCAAACTCTTTGAGAGGTTCCTATTCTATAGTTGAGTGCTTCCTACAACCTCCTCTCTCTCTCTAAGCTTAATCACTTGCTTCATCCATTAGAGTGAGTAGGAAATCTGTAAGAGAGCTAGTTCAATTTGTATATCTTGTGAAGCTCTCACTTCCACAACCTCCCCATCTCTCCATTTCAATCATGAAGATGAAGGTTCTCTCTCTTGTCCAAGAGAGGTGAAGAAGAACAAGGGAAGGAGTCCCTTGGTGAAGATCAAGGCCGAAGACTTGGAGCTAGAGTGGGTAAGACCTTGGAGAAGGCAGAAGACTCAAGCTCAAGTGGGTAAGACCTTGGTGGAAAGCTTCTCCGAGTGAAGGTGAAGTCAAAGGCGGAAGATCCAAGAAGAGTGGGTAATTCCTGCAAGGCCGAAGACTTGTGCAAGAGTGGGTAAGTCCTTGGAGAAGGCCGAAGACTCTTGCAAAGTGGGTAAGTCCTTGGTAAGGTTGAAGACTCTTTTGTATTGGATAGGTAAGTCCTTTGTTGGTCATGTATTGTATGTCTTATTAATGAATATAAGAGTGCAATTGGTTGAAGTCCTAGAGGTTGACCTCTCTAGGCAAGTGGACTGACACACTTCTAGTTTGAAGTGTGGAACCACTCTAAATAGCTTGTCTAATTGGTGCATGTTCAATCTCTCTTATCCTTGCTATGCATGATTTAGTTGCACTCAAATTACCTATTTAGCAACCTTATCTTGTCATATAATTTGAAGGTTTAATGAATTTTGTTTAAGTGCTTTCAGCTCTATTCACCCCCCCTCTAGAGCACCCAAGTCACCCATCTAGGATCCAACAAGTGGTATCAGAGCGGGTCTTCTCCAAGCATACTTCCACAAGTAGGAGAAGATGGGTGACTACCTAGGAGGGAGACTCTCGACCAGCCTTCCAATCTTCAATGGGAGCAACTTCCTCTATTGGAGAAGAAGACTTCAATTCTTCATCCAAGGATCAAGTCTCGAGATGTGGCAAATGGTGAACAGCCCATACATTCTACCAAAGACAAACATTGAAGAATGGGATGAAGCCACCTTGATGAAAGCAACCTTGAATGCTAGAGCCATGCATATCCTATATGCCTCCATGACCCCCACCGAGTTCAACCGGATTTCCTCTTGTGAGACGGCCTATGAGGTATGGAGAAAGCTTTGCATCACTTATGAAGGGACGGATCAAGTGAAGGAAAGCAAAGTCTACATGCTCAAGGGGCTGCTTGAAAACTTCAAGATGGGAAAGGAGGAAAGTATAGCCAACATGTACTCAAGGATCAACACCATTGTGAATGGTCTTGCTATTCTAGGTCATCCTATGTCTAGTGGAGAGATCAACTCAAAGATCCTTAGAACTCTTCCCAAGAGGTGGGAATCAAAGGTGACTTCCATTGAAGAAGCAAGGTCACTTAAGGACATCCCCATTGAAGAGCTCATTGGAAATCTACAAGCACATGAAGCCACACTTGACAAGAGGGAGCAAGTTGAAAGACAAGAGAAGAAAGAGCTAAAGAGAATGAAGAAGGCTGAAATGAAGGCTCAAATTGAAGCTATCATGGAACAAGTCTCTCCATCCTCTCAAGCTAAAGAAGATGCCATGTACTCAAAAGGTCGACTATACAAAGGCAAGTCCTCCTCCATCCGGTGCTTCACATGTGGAAAGAAGGGTCACTACAAGGAAGATTGCCCACAAGGCAAAAAGACCCATCTTCACAAGAAGAAATGGCAATCAAGCTCAAGTGAAGATTCAAGTGAAGGATCAAGCTCAAGCTCAAGTGATGAAGGAGAATGCCATTTTGCTCTTATAGCATCAACAAGTGAAGACTCAAGTGAGGTAAACCTAGACTCGTTAGATAAAGAATCTTTAATTGCTATTATTCATGATATTTGTGCCTCTTATAAGTCTTCTAAAAAGAAAAAGAAAAAGCTTGCTAAAATTGTTGATAATTTGCATATAGAACTAGATGATCTTGAATATGCAAATTCTTGCTTGCTTATTGATAAAAATGATTGTCTTGGCCAAGTAGACTCTCTTAAACTTGAAAATGCTAGTTTGCTTGATAAGATTAAATTTCTAGAAGCTCAACCTCTCATGCCTAAATCTAATGAAGAACATACTTTAATTTTTGATTCTCTCATGCATGACATTGATGTTCTTAAATCTGAAAACAAAAACAAAGATTTTGTTTTGCATGAATTAGAACTAGAGAATGCCTCCTTGCTTGCTAAAATCAATGGGCATGAATCTTGTTCTAGTTCTACTAATAGAGAGAATGATGTTGCTGCTCTTCATATTGATAGAGATTCTTATTTAACTAAAACTCTTTGCCTAGAAAATGATCTTCTACATGCTAGAGATAACATTAATCAATTGTCTTCTACTATTGCTTCTCTTAAGCATGATAATGATAGTTTAAGATCTTCTTTGCAAAGATTCTTAGTTGGTAAAAAGAATCTTAATCAAATCCTAGACCATACTACTAAACAAATTGGTAGACATGGTTTAGGGTATGATAGTAGTCAAGGGAACAACAAAGATAAAGGACCTCCATTATTCCATGGAGAATCCTCTAGTTCCAAGACTATGGGCACATGCAACTATTGCAATGAATTAGGTCATTATTCTACTTGTTGTCCTTTTAGGAAAGCACCCAAGAGCAATAGGACTTGGGTTGCTAAACTAACCCCTCCGGACCCAAAAACATGATTGGGGACCATTTCATCTTTCTTCTTGTAGGTACTTGCAAATGGATTGACTTGAGGTATTGAATTGCAAATTGTCTTGTCAATCCACATGAAAGAAGAAAGGTGAGATGTGTAGAGGGTGACAACAAGTGGAAAAGCAATGGTAAGCACAAAGGTAATGGTTTTATTGCTTATAACCTATCCTAACTTGTTTTTGTCAAGTTAATGTGCACTATACATATGGTTTTTGAGTCAAAAGTGGTATTTTGTGATTCTCTTCACACTCTTGCTCAAAAACTATTTCTAATGCTTCTATAGTGCATTACTAACTTGCTTAGACATGTTTGGATTTGGTTTGTATATTTATCATGCCTTTAAATATGTTTTTATGAGATATATGTGCTTTTTGACAGCTGCTCTGTCGGTCGAGTTTGCCCTATTGAAACTCGGCCGATAGGCACCAATGGGTGTTGCCAACAGCTGCGATCGGCCGAGTTGCCAATACACAGAACTCGACCGATTACACTGTGCACAGAATATACATTTGGCTTATTGAGTGAGAATTTCCCTCTCAACTAGATTTTCTCAACCAATAGCCTTATTCTTTGGCACTCTCATTTGGTACCTTTATATATGCATATTGCCATGTTCTAAATTGCCTATCTTGCTTACAACTCTATCTCTCTAATTGCTCTAAATTGGTATATCTATATCTTGCAATTTCTTGCTTTGAGTTGTTTTGCAGGTTTTGATGATGATCTCTTTGGATCTCTTGGTTGTGTCTTAAATTGCTTCCGTTGTGCTCTAACTTGCTACATCTATATAGGTGTATATCTTGTGTTTGATACAACCTTGAGGTTCTTAGGGGTAATCATCTTATGGTAAGGATGCATATATAGTGAGTTATATCCTTTCATGCTTCTAAATTTGCATATCTCTTTGTTTGGATATATCTCTAAATCTAATCATAGCTTGCTTTATGTTGCTTATCTCTTTGCTATGATCTAGATCCTACTAGTAGTCCTAAGTTGTGATATCATCTACTAGTAGTTCGCATACATGTAGTTCTAACCCTATCAATAAGTGGTATACTTGATCATCTATATGTTATGTTTGTATCTTATCTTATACATGCTCAAGATTGTTCTTTAAATTGCTTATCTACTATCTTGAGTTTCTTGCATAACATTGTGATGCAGGGTTCATAGATCTACATGATATGTAGAAATTGGAGTATTTTTATTATTTTATGCGTTTTTGCTCCAGTTTCAGTTTTTGCTGCAAGTATAGTGTTTTTTATGCAGAAACTACCTTCTGAGCAAGCCATGAGCCCTGATGGTTTTTGATCAAATTCCATCATCTTGAGGGTCAAAATTGTGATTTATTGTTTTTCTGCAGCACTGTATCTTGCATTTTTGGGATGTTCAAGTATATGTTTTAACTTGCTTTTCTTTCTATGCTTGGACAAGACCCTATATGTGCTCTTCTACTCTCCTTATATAACTTTTGTTATCTTCTTTCTCTTAACAAGTGGTGTTTCTTAGTTTCTTCACACCCCCACCTTTTTGAAATGACAAAGGGGGAGAAAGATATGTCTTCTTTTGACAACAGGGAGAAGGCATGTCTTACATGAAGCAAAGAAGCGTGTCCATGTAAAGGGGAGAAGGTAAATGGGAGAAGACATATATGTGTAGAACATATATGAGTAGAAGACATAGTTTCTATAAATGTTATGAAAGCTAACCATGCAGGAGAAATAGCATCAATTGAGGGGGAGTATGAAAACTCCACTAGCATCAATTGAGGGGGAGCATATGAACTCAATTCTACTGAAACCCCTAGGTTCCTCCGAAGGTATGTTTTTACTTACAAGCTTTCAATACATTTATGGAATGGTTTGTCATCTTCAAAAAGGGGGAGAATGTTGACTCAAGGTCAATTAGGTCAATGTTGACTCACGTCTAAATTGACTAAACCCTTGTTTTGATGATGACTAACCATTCCACACATTGGTGTCTAATGCTTCTACATTGAGTTATTTCAGGTTAGGTTTAGACACACTCCAAATGCCCTAACTTGCGCATATCAAATTGGAGAAAAGACAAGTCAACATAGCTACAAGTGTGCAATTTGGGATCTCTATGTAAATGACCTTAGAATTGCTTTGTAATCACTTGTAATGATTGTATGACCTGTAATTAAGCTTAGAAAAATTATTGGGACACAAAAATCCATCATTTGTACAGTTTTTGGAAATTCCAAAATACCCCTTAACAGGGATTTTGTCGGCCGAATTACAAACTCGGCCGATCCATGTATTGAGGAATTTTCTGGGCTGTCGGCCGAGTTTCAATGCCAGGAAACTCGGCCGATCCACTGGTCAGTCAAAACCAAAGGATGACTGATCGGTCGAGTTTCCCCCTGGAAACTCGGCCGACAGATTCCCTGTTGGTTTTGTCACCTAGTGTGTCGGCCGAGTTGCCTTTATTGAAACTCGGCCGATCGGACTGTACTGGAATGCAGAAAAAGCATTTCCAACCGTTGGAGACTTTGTTGGGACCCAAAATAGATCCGTTGCAACTTGTAAAACGGCTAGTTTTCGTTCACAAGTGTTCCCAAAGGCTAAGAGGCATCCCCAGCTATAAATAGGACCCCTTGGGCTTCATTCCAAGGTTGAGCATTCCATGCAAACTCTTTGAGAGGTTACTATTCTATAGTTGAGTGCTTCCTACAGCCTCCTCTCTCTCTCTAAGCTTAATCACTTGCTTCATCCATTAGAGTGAGTAGGAAATCTGTAAGAGAGCTAGTTCAATTTGTATATCTTGTGAAGCTCTCACTTCCACAACCTCCCCATCTCTCCATTTCAATCATGAAGATGAAGGTTCTCTCTCTTGTCCAAGAGAGGTGAAGAAGAACAAGGGAAGGAGTCCCTTGGTGAAGATCAAGGCCGAAGACTTGGAGCTAGAGTGGGTAAGACCTTGGAGAAGGCAGAAGACTCAAGCTCAAGTGGGTAAGACCTTGGTGGAAAGCTTCTCCGAGTGAAGGTGAAGTCAAAGGCGGAAGATCCAAGAAGAGTGGGTAATTCCTGCAAGGCCGAAGACTTGTGCAAGAGTGGCTAAGTCCTTGGAGAAGGCCGAAGACTCTTGCAAAGTGGGTAAGTCCTTGGTAAGGTTGAAGACTCTTTTGTATTGGATAGGTAAGTCCTTTGTTGGTCATGTATTGTATGTCTTATTAATGAATATAAGAGTGCAATTGGTTGAAGTCCTAGAGGTTGACCTCTCTAGGCAAGTGGACTGACACACTTCTAGTTTGAAGTGTGGAACCACTCTAAATAGCTTGTCTAATTGGTGCATGTTCAATCTCTCTTATCCTTGCTATGCATGATTTAGTTGCACTCAAATTACCTATTTAGCAACCTTATCTTGTCATATAATTTGAAGGTTTAATGAATTTTGTTTAAGTGCTTTCAGCTCTATTCACCCCCCCTCTAGAGCACCCAAGTCACCCATCTAGGATCCAACAAGTGGTATCAGAGCGGGTCTTCTCCAAGCATACTTCCACAAGTAGGAGAAGATGGGTGACTACCTAGGAGGGAGACTCTCGACCAGCCTTCCAATCTTCAATGGGAGCAACTTCCTCTATTGGAGAAGAAGACTTCAATTCTTCATCCAAGGATCAAGTCTCGAGATGTGGCAAATGGTGAACAGCCCATACATTCTACCAAAGACAAACATTGAAGAATGGGATGAAGCCACCTTGATGAAAGCAACCTTGAATGCTAGAGCCATGCATATCCTATATGCCTCCATGACCCCCACCGAGTTCAACCGGATTTCCTCTTGTGAGACGGCCTATGAGGTATGGAGAAAGCTTTGCATCACTTATGAAGGGACGGATCAAGTGAAGGAAAGCAAAGTCTACATGCTCAAGGGGCTGCTTGAAAACTTCAAGATGGGAAAGGAGGAAAGTATAGCCAACATGTACTCAAGGATCAACACCATTGTGAATGGTCTTGCTATTCTAGGTCATCCTATGTCTAGTGGAGAGATCAACTCAAAGATCCTTAGAACTCTTCCCAAGAGGTGGGAATCAAAGGTGACTTCCATTGAAGAAGCAAGGTCACTTAAGGACATCCCCATTGAAGAGCTCATTGGAAATCTACAAGCACATGAAGCCACACTTGACAAGAGGGAGCAAGTTGAAAGACAAGAGAAGAAAGAGCTAAAGAGAATGAAGAAGGCTGAAATGAAGGCTCAAATTGAAGCTATCATGGAACAAGTCTCTCCATCCTCTCAAGCTAAAGAAGATGCCATGTACTCAAAAGGTCGACTATACAAAGGCAAGTCCTCCTCCATCCGGTGCTTCACATGTGGAAAGAAGGGTCACTACAAGGAAGATTGCCCACAAGGCAAAAAGACCCATCTTCACAAGAAGAAATGGCAATCAAGCTCAAGTGAAGATTCAAGTGAAGGATCAAGCTCAAGCTCAAGTGATGAAGGAGAATGCCATTTTGCTCTTATAGCATCAACAAGTGAAGACTCAAGTGAGGTAAACCTAGACTCGTTAGATAAAGAATCTTTAATTGCTATTATTCATGATATTTGTGCCTCTTATAAGTCTTCTAAAAAGAAAAAGAAAAAGCTTGCTAAAATTGTTGATAATTTGCATATAGAACTAGATGATCTTGAATATGCAAATTCTTGCTTGCTTATTGATAAAAATGATTGTCTTGGCCAAGTAGACTCTCTTAAACTTGAAAATGCTAGTTTGCTTGATAAGATTAAATTTCTAGAAGCTCAACCTCTCATGCCTAAATCTAATGAAGAACATACTTTAATTTTTGATTCTCTCATGCATGACATTGATGTTCTTAAATCTGAAAACAAAAACAAAGATTTTGTTTTGCATGAATTAGAACTAGAGAATGCCTCCTTGCTTGCTAAAATCAATGGGCATGAATCTTGTTCTAGTTCTACTAATAGAGAGAATGATGTTGCTGCTCTTCATATTGATAGAGATTCTTATTTAACTAAAACTCTTTGCCTAGAAAATGATCTTCTACATGCTAGAGATAACATTAATCAATTGTCTTCTACTATTGCTTCTCTTAAGCATGATAATGATAGTTTAAGATCTTCTTTGCAAAGATTCTTAGTTGGTAAAAAGAATCTTAATCAAATCCTAGACCATACTACTAAACAAATTGGTAGACATGGTTTAGGGTATGATAGTAGTCAAGGGAACAACAAAGATAAAGGACCTCCATTATTCCATGGAGAATCCTCTAGTTCCAAGACTATGGGCACATGCAACTATTGCAATGAATTAGGTCATTATTCTACTTGTTGTCCTTTTAGGAAAGCACCCAAGAGCAATAGGACTTGGGTTGCTAAACTAACCCCTCCGGACCCAAAAACATGATTGGGGACCATTTCATCTTTCTTCTTGTAGGTACTTGCAAATGGATTGACTTGAGGTATTGAATTGCAAATTGTCTTGTCAATCCACATGAAAGAAGAAAGGTGAGATGTGTAGAGGGTGACAACAAGTGGAAAAGCAATGGTAAGCACAAAGGTAATGGTTTTATTGCTTATAACCTATCCTAACTTGTTTTTGTCAAGTTAATGTGCACTATACATATGGTTTTTGAGTCAAAAGTGGTATTTTGTGATTCTCTTCACACTCTTGCTCAAAAACTATTTCTAATGCTTCTATAGTGCATTACTAACTTGCTTAGACATGTTTGGATTTGGTTTGTATATTTATCATGCCTTTAAATATGTTTTTATGAGATATATGTGCTTTTTGACAGCTGCTCTGTCGGTCGAGTTTGCCCTATTGAAACTCGGCCGATAGGCACCAATGGGTGTTGCCAACAGCTGCGATCGGCCGAGTTGCCAATACACAGAACTCGACCGATTACACTGTGCACAGAATATACATTTGGCTTATTGAGTGAGAATTTCCCTCTCAACTAGATTTTCTCAACCAATAGCCTTATTCTTTGGCACTCTCATTTGGTACCTTTATATATGCATATTGCCATGTTCTAAATTGCCTATCTTGCTTACAACTCTATCTCTCTAATTGCTCTAAATTGGTATATCTATATCTTGCAATTTCTTGCTTTGAGTTGTTTTGCAGGTTTTGATGATGATCTCTTTGGATCTCTTGGTTGTGTCTTAAATTGCTTCCGTTGTGCTCTAACTTGCTACATCTATATAGGTGTATATCTTGTGTTTGATACAACCTTGAGGTTCTTAGGGGTAATCATCTTATGGTAAGGATGCATATATAGTGAGTTATATCCTTTCATGCTTCTAAATTTGCATATCTCTTTGTTTGGATATATCTCTAAATCTAATCATAGCTTGCTTTATGTTGCTTATCTCTTTGCTATGATCTAGATCCTACTAGTAGTCCTAACTTGTGATATCATCTACTAGTAGTTCGCATACATGTAG
Source organism: Alisma plantago-aquatica (assembly GCA_963693085.1). NCBI lineage: Eukaryota > Viridiplantae > Streptophyta > Magnoliopsida > Alismatales > Alismataceae > Alisma > Alisma plantago-aquatica. Next base: position 478,494,253 of record OY856411.1, read on the forward strand.
TTCTAACCCTATCAATAAGTGGTATACTTGATCATCTATATGTTATGTTTGTATCTTATCTTATACATGCTCAAGATTGTTCTTTAAATTGCTTATCTACTATCTTGAGTTTCTTGCATAACATTGTGATGCAGGGTTCATAGATCTACATGATATGTAGAAATTGGAGTATTTTTATTATTTTATGCGTTTTTGCTCCAGTTTCAGTTTTTGCTGCAAGTATAGTGTTTTTTATGCAGAAACTACCTTCATTGCTTCGCCATGAGCCCTGATGGTTTTTGATCAAATTCCATCATCTTGAGGGTCAAAATTGTGATTTATTGTTTTTCTGCAGCACTGTATCTTGCATTTTTGGGATGTTCAAGTATATGTTTTAACTTGCTTTTCTTTCTATGCTTGGACAAGACCCTATATGTGCTCTTCTACTCTCCTTATATAACTTTTGTTATCTTCTTTCTCTTAACAAGTGGTGTTTCTTAGTTTCTTCACACCCCCACCTTTTTGAAATGACAAAGGGGGAGAAAGATATGTCTTCTTTTGACAACAGGGAGAAGGCATGTCTTACATGAAGCAAAGAAGCGTGTCCATGTAAAGGGGAGAAGGTAAATGGGAGAAGACATATATGTGTAGAACATATATGAGTAGAAGACATAGTTTCTATAAATGTTATGAAAGCTAACCATGCAGGAGAAATAGCATCAATTGAGGGGGAGTATGAAAACTCCACTAGCATCAATTGAGGGGGAGCATATGAACTCAATTCTACTGAAACCCCTAGGTTCCTCCGAAGGTATGTTTTTACTTACAAGCTTTCAATACATTTATGGAATGGTTTGTCATCTTCAAAAAGGGGGAGAATGTTGACTCAAGGTCAATTAGGTCAATGTTGACTCACGTCTAAATTGACTAAACCCTTGTTTTGATGATGACTAACCATTCCACACATTGGTGTCTAATGCTTCTACATTGAGTTATTTCAGGTTAGGTTTAGACACACTCCAAATGCCCTAACTTGCGCATATCAAATTGGAGAAAAGACAAGTCAACATAGCTACAAGTGTGCAATTTGGGATCTCTATGTAAATGACCTTAGAATTGCTTTGTAATCACTTGTAATGATTGTATGACCTGTAATTAAGCTTAGAAAAATTATTGGGACACAAAAATCCATCATTTGTACAGTTTTTGGAAATTCCAAAATACCCCTTAACAGGGATTTTGTCGGCCGAATTACAAACTCGGCCGATCCATGTATTGAGGAATTTTCTGGGCTGTCGGCCGAGTTTCAATGCCAGGAAACTCGGCCGATCCACTGGTCAGTCAAAACCAAAGGATGACTGATCGGTCGAGTTTCCCCCTGGAAACTCGGCCGACAGATTCCCTGTTGGTTTTGTCACCTAGTGTGTCGGCCGAGTTGCCTTTATTGAAACTCGGCCGATCGGACTGTACTGGAATGCAGAAAAAGCATTTCCAACCGTTGGAGACTTTGTTGGGACCCAAAATAGATCCGTTGCAACTTGTAAAACGGCTAGTTTTCGTTCACAAGTGTTCCCAAAGGCTAAGAGGCATCCCCAGCTATAAATAGGACCCCTTGGGCTTCATTCCAAGGTTGAGCATTCCATGCAAACTCTTTGAGAGGTTCCTATTCTATAGTTGAGTGCTTCCTACAGCCTCCTCTCTCTCTCTAAGCTTAATCACTTGCTTCATCCATTAGAGTGAGTAGGAAATCTGTAAGAGAGCTAGTTCAATTTGTATATCTTGTGAAGCTCTCACTTCCACAACCTCCCCATCTCTCCATTTCAATCATGAAGATGAAGGTTCTCTCTCTTGTCCAAGAGAGGTGAAGAAGAACAAGGGAAGGAGTCCCTTGGTGAAGATCAAGGCCGAAGACTTGGAGCTAGAGTGGGTAAGACCTTGGAGAAGGCAGAAGACTCAAGCTCAAGTGGGTAAGACCTTGGTGGAAAGCTTCTCCGAGTGAAGGTGAAGTCAAAGGCGGAAGATCCAAGAAGAGTGGGTAATTCCTGCAAGGCCGAAGACTTGTGCAAGAGTGGGTAAGTCCTTGGAGAAGGCCGAAGACTCTTGCAAAGTGGGTAAGTCCTTGGTAAGGTTGAAGACTCTTTTGTATTGGATAGGTAAGTCCTTTGTTGGTCATGTATTGTATGTCTTATTAATGAATATAAGAGTGCAATTGGTTGAAGTCCTAGAGGTTGACCTCTCTAGGCAAGTGGACTGACACACTTCTAGTTTGAAGTGTGGAACCACTCTAAATAGCTTGTCTAATTGGTGCATGTTCAATCTCTCTTATCCTTGCTATGCATGATTTAGTTGCACTCAAATTACCTATTTAGCAACCTTATCTTGTCATATAATTTGAAGGTTTAATGAATTTTGTTTAAGTGCTTTCAGCTCTATTCACCCCCCCTCTAGAGCACCCAAGTCACCCATCTAGGATCCAACAAGTGGTATCAGAGCGGGTCTTCTCCAAGCATACTTCCACAAGTAGGAGAAGATGGGTGACTACCTAGGAGGGAGACTCTCGACCAGCCTTCCAATCTTCAATGGGAGCAACTTCCTCTATTGGAGAAGAAGACTTCAATTCTTCATCCAAGGATCAAGTCTCGAGATGTGGCAAATGGTGAACAGCCCATACATTCTACCAAAGACAAACATTGAAGAATGGGATGAAGCCACCTTGATGAAAGCAACCTTGAATGCTAGAGCCATGCATATCCTATATGCCTCCATGACCCCCACCGAGTTCAACCGGATTTCCTCTTGTGAGACGGCCTATGAGGTATGGAGAAAGCTTTGCATCACTTATGAAGGGACGGATCAAGTGAAGGAAAGCAAAGTCTACATGCTCAAGGGGCTGCTTGAAAACTTCAAGATGGGAAAGGAGGAAAGTATAGCCAACATGTACTCAAGGATCAACACCATTGTGAATGGTCTTGCTATTCTAGGTCATCCTATGTCTAGTGGAGAGATCAACTCAAAGATCCTTAGAACTCTTCCCAAGAGGTGGGAATCAAAGGTGACTTCCATTGAAGAAGCAAGGTCACTTAAGGACATCCCCATTGAAGAGCTCATTGGAAATCTACAAGCACATGAAGCCACACTTGACAAGAGGGAGCAAGTTGAAAGACAAGAGAAGAAAGAGCTAAAGAGAATGAAGAAGGCTGAAATGAAGGCTCAAATTGAAGCTATCATGGAACAAGTCTCTCCATCCTCTCAAGCTAAAGAAGATGCCATGTACTCAAAAGGTCGACTATACAAAGGCAAGTCCTCCTCCATCCGGTGCTTCACATGTGGAAAGAAGGGTCACTACAAGGAAGATTGCCCACAAGGCAAAAAGACCCATCTTCACAAGAAGAAATGGCAATCAAGCTCAAGTGAAGATTCAAGTGAAGGATCAAGCTCAAGCTCAAGTGATGAAGGAGAATGCCATTTTGCTCTTATAGCATCAACAAGTGAAGACTCAAGTGAGGTAAACCTAGACTCGTTAGATAAAGAATCTTTAATTGCTATTATTCATGATATTTGTGCCTCTTATAAGTCTTCTAAAAAGAAAAAGAAAAAGCTTGCTAAAATTGTTGATAATTTGCATATAGAACTAGATGATCTTGAATATGCAAATTCTTGCTTGCTTATTGATAAAAATGATTGTCTTGGCCAAGTAGACTCTCTTAAACTTGAAAATGCTAGTTTGCTTGATAAGATTAAATTTCTAGAAGCTCAACCTCTCATGCCTAAATCTAATGAAGAACATACTTTAATTTTTGATTCTCTCATGCATGACATTGATGTTCTTAAATCTGAAAACAAAAACAAAGATTTTGTTTTGCATGAATTAGAACTAGAGAATGCCTCCTTGCTTGCTAAAATCAATGGGCATGAATCTTGTTCTAGTTCTACTAATAGAGAGAATGATGTTGCTGCTCTTCATATTGATAGAGATTCTTATTTAACTAAAACTCTTTGCCTAGAAAATGATCTTCTACATGCTAGAGATAACATTAATCAATTGTCTTCTACTATTGCTTCTCTTAAGCATGATAATGATAGTTTAAGATCTTCTTTGCAAAGATTCTTAGTTGGTAAAAAGAATCTTAATCAAATCCTAGACCATACTACTAAACAAATTGGTAGACATGGTTTAGGGTATGATAGTAGTCAAGGGAACAACAAAGATAAAGGACCTCCATTATTCCATGGAGAATCCTCTAGTTCCAAGACTATGGGCACATGCAACTATTGCAATGAATTAGGTCATTATTCTACTTGTTGTCCTTTTAGGAAAGCACCCAAGAGCAATAGGACTTGGGTTGCTAAACTAACCCCTCCGGACCCAAAAACATGATTGGGGACCATTTCATCTTTCTTCTTGTAGGTACTTGCAAATGGATTGACTTGAGGTATTGAATTGCAAATTGTCTTGTCAATCCACATGAAAGAAGAAAGGTGAGATGTGTAGAGGGTGACAACAAGTGGAAAAGCAATGGTAAGCACAAAGGTAATGGTTTTATTGCTTATAACCTATCCTAACTTGTTTTTGTCAAGTTAATGTGCACTATACATATGGTTTTTGAGTCAAAAGTGGTATTTTGTGATTCTCTTCACACTCTTGCTCAAAAACTATTTCTAATGCTTCTATAGTGCATTACTAACTTGCTTAGACATGTTTGGATTTGGTTTGTATATTTATCATGCCTTTAAATATGTTTTTATGAGATATATGTGCTTTTTGACAGCTGCTCTGTCGGTCGAGTTTGCCCTATTGAAACTCGGCCGATAGGCACCAATGGGTGTTGCCAACAGCTGCGATCGGCCGAGTTGCCAATACACAGAACTCGACCGATTACACTGTGCACAGAATATACATTTGGCTTATTGAGTGAGAATTTCCCTCTCAACTAGATTTTCTCAACCAATAGCCTTATTCTTTGGCACTCTCATTTGGTACCTTTATATATGCATATTGCCATGTTCTAAATTGCCTATCTTGCTTACAACTCTATCTCTCTAATTGCTCTAAATTGGTATATCTATATCTTGCAATTTCTTGCTTTGAGTTGTTTTGCAGGTTTTGATGATGATCTCTTTGGATCTCTTGGTTGTGTCTTAAATTGCTTCCGTTGTGCTCTAACTTGCTACATCTATATAGGTGTATATCTTGTGTTTGATACAACCTTGAGGTTCTTAGGGGTAATCATCTTATGGTAAGGATGCATATATAGTGAGTTATATCCTTTCATGCTTCTAAATTTGCATATCTCTTTGTTTGGATATATCTCTAAATCTAATCATAGCTTGCTTTATGTTGCTTATCTCTTTGCTATGATCTAGATCCTACTAGTAGTCCTAACTTGTGATATCATCTACTAGTAGTTCGCATACATGTAGTTCTAACCCTATCAATAAGTGGTATACTTGATCATCTATATGTTATGTTTGTATCTTATCTTATACATGCTCAAGATTGTTCTTTAAATTGCTTATCTACTATCTTGAGTTTCTTGCATAACATTGTGATGCAGGGTTCATAGATCTACATGATATGTAGAAATTGGAGTATTTTTATTATTTTATGCGTTTTTGCTCCAGTTTCAGTTTTTGCTGCAAGTATAGTGTTTTTTATGCAGAAACTACCTTCATTGCTTCGCCATGAGCCCTGATGGTTTTTGATCAAATTCCATCATCTTGAGGGTCAAAATTGTGATTTATTGTTTTTCTGCAGCACTGTATCTTGCATTTTTGGGATGTTCAAGTATATGTTTTAACTTGCTTTTCTTTCTATGCTTGGACAAGACCCTATATGTGCTCTTCTACTCTCCTTATATAACTTTTGTTATCTTCTTTCTCTTAACAAGTGGTGTTTCTTAGTTTCTTCACACCCCCACCTTTTTGAAATGACAAAGGGGGAGAAAGATATGTCTTCTTTTGACAACAGGGAGAAGGCATGTCTTACATGAAGCAAAGAAGCGTGTCCATGTAAAGGGGAGAAGGTAAATGGGAGAAGACATATATGTGTAGAACATATATGAGTAGAAGACATAGTTTCTATAAATGTTATGAAAGCTAACCATGCAGGAGAAATAGCATCAATTGAGGGGGAGTATGAAAACTCCACTAGCATCAATTGAGGGGGAGCATATGAACTCAATTCTACTGAAACCCCTAGGTTCCTCCGAAGGTATGTTTTTACTTACAAGCTTTCAATACATTTATAGAATGGTTTGTCATCTTCAAAAAGGGGGAGAATGTTGACTCAAGGTCAATTAGGTCAATGTTGACTCACGTCTAAATTGACTAAACCCTTGTTTTGATGATGACTAACCATTCCACACATTGGTGTCTAATGCTTCTACATTGAGTTATTTCAGGTTAGGTTTAGACACACTCCAAATGCCCTAACTTGCGCATATCAAATTGGAGAAAAGACAAGTCAACATAGCTACAAGTGTGCAATTTGGGATCTCTATGTAAATGACCTTAGAATTGCTTTGTAATCACTTGTAATGATTGTATGACCTGTAATTAAGCTTAGAAAAATTATTGGGACACAAAAATCCATCATTTGTACAGTTTTTGGAAATTCCAAAATACCCCTTAACAGGGATTTTGTCGGCCGAATTACAAACTCGGCCGATCCATGTATTGAGGAATTTTCTGGGCTGTCGGCCGAGTTTCAATGCCAGGAAACTCGGCCGATCCACTGGTCAGTCAAAACCAAAGGATGACTGATCGGTCGAGTTTCCCCCTGGAAACTCGGCCGACAGATTCCCTGTTGGTTTTGTCACCTAGTGTGTCGGCCGAGTTGCCTTTATTGAAACTCGGCCGATCGGACTGTACTGGAATGCAGAAAAAGCATTTCCAACCGTTGGAGACTTTGTTGGGACCCAAAATAGATCCGTTGCAACTTGTAAAACGGCTAGTTTTCGTTCACAAGTGTTCCCAAAGGCTAAGAGGCATCCCCAGCTATAAATAGGACCCCTTGGGCTTCATTCCAAGGTTGAGCATTCCATGCAAACTCTTTGAGAGGTTCCTATTCTATAGTTGAGTGCTTCCTACAGCCTCCTCTCTCTCTCTAAGCTTAATCACTTGCTTCATCCATTAGAGTGAGTAGGAAATCTGTAAGAGAGCTAGTTCAATTTGTATATCTTGTGAAGCTCTCACTTCCACAACCTCCCCATCTCTCCATTTCAATCATGAAGATGAAGGTTCTCTCTCTTGTCCAAGAGAGGTGAAGAAGAACAAGGGAAGGAGTCCCTTGGTGAAGATCAAGGCCGAAGACTTGGAGCTAGAGTGGGTAAGACCTTGGAGAAGGCAGAAGACTCAAGCTCAAGTGGGTAAGACCTTGGTGGAAAGCTTCTCCGAGTGAAGGTGAAGTCAAAGGCGGAAGATCCAAGAAGAGTGGGTAATTCCTGCAAGGCCGAAGACTTGTGCAAGAGTGGGTAAGTCCTTGGAGAAGGCCGAAGACTCTTGCAAAGTGGGTAAGTCCTTGGTAAGGTTGAAGACTCTTTTGTATTGGATAGGTAAGTCCTTTGTTGGTCATGTATTGTATGTCTTATTAATGAATATAAGAGTGCAATTGGTTGAAGTCCTAGAGGTTGACCTCTCTAGGCAAGTGGACTGACACACTTCTAGTTTGAAGTGTGGAACCACTCTAAATAGCTTGTCTAATTGGTGCATGTTCAATCTCTCTTATCCTTGCTATGCATGATTTAGTTGCACTCAAATTACCTATTTAGCAACCTTATCTTGTCATATAATTTGAAGGTTTAATGAATTTTGTTTAAGTGCTTTCAGCTCTATTCACCCCCCCTCTAGAGCACCCAAGTCACCCATCTAGGATCCAACAAGTGGTATCAGAGCGGGTCTTCTCCAAGCATACTTCCACAAGTAGGAGAAGATGGGTGACTACCTAGGAGGGAGACTCTCGACCAGCCTTCCAATCTTCAATGGGAGCAACTTCCTCTATTGGAGAAGAAGACTTCAATTCTTCATCCAAGGATCAAGTCTCGAGATGTGGCAAATGGTGAACAGCCCATACATTCTACCAAAGACAAACATTGAAGAATGGGATGAAGCCACCTTGATGAAAGCAACCTTGAATGCTAGAGCCATGCATATCCTATATGCCTCCATGACCCCCACCGAGTTCAACCGGATTTCCTCTTGTGAGACGGCCTATGAGGTATGGAGAAAGCTTTGCATCACTTATGAAGGGACGGATCAAGTGAAGGAAAGCAAAGTCTACATGCTCAAGGGGCTGCTTGAAAACTTCAAGATGGGAAAGGAGGAAAGTATAGCCAACATGTACTCAAGGATCAACACCATTGTGAATGGTCTTGCTATTCTAGGTCATCCTATGTCTAGTGGAGAGATCAACTCAAAGATCCTTAGAACTCTTCCCAAGAGGTGGGAATCAAAGGTGACTTCCATTGAAGAAGCAAGGTCACTTAAGGACATCCCCATTGAAGAGCTCATTGGAAATCTACAAGCACATGAAGCCACACTTGACAAGAGGGAGCAAGTTGAAAGACAAGAGAAGAAAGAGCTAAAGAGAATGAAGAAGGCTGAAATGAAGGCTCAAATTGAAGCTATCATGGAACAAGTCTCTCCATCCTCTCAAGCTAAAGAAGATGCCATGTACTCAAAAGGTCGACTATACAAAGGCAAGTCCTCCTCCATCCGGTGCTTCACATGTGGAAAGAAGGGTCACTACAAGGAAGATTGCCCACAAGGCAAAAAGACCCATCTTCACAAGAAGAAATGGCAATCAAGCTCAAGTGAAGATTCAAGTGAAGGATCAAGCTCAAGCTCAAGTGATGAAGGAGAATGCCATTTTGCTCTTATAGCATCAACAAGTGAAGACTCAAGTGAGGTAAACCTAGACTCGTTAGATAAAGAATCTTTAATTGCTATTATTCATGATATTTGTGCCTCTTATAAGTCTTCTAAAAAGAAAAAGAAAAAGCTTGCTAAAATTGTTGATAATTTGCATATAGAACTAGATGATCTTGAATATGCAAATTCTTGCTTGCTTATTGATAAAAATGATTGTCTTGGCCAAGTAGACTCTCTTAAACTTGAAAATGCTAGTTTGCTTGATAAGATTAAATTTCTAGAAGCTCAACCTCTCATGCCTAAATCTAATGAAGAACATACTTTAATTTTTGATTCTCTCATGCATGACATTGATGTTCTTAAATCTGAAAACAAAAACAAAGATTTTGTTTTGCATGAATTAGAACTAGAGAATGCCTCCTTGCTTGCTAAAATCAATGGGCATGAATCTTGTTCTAGTTCTACTAATAGAGAGAATGATGTTGCTGCTCTTCATATTGATAGAGATTCTTATTTAACTAAAACTCTTTGCCTAGAAAATGATCTTCTACATGCTAGAGATAACATTAATCAATTGTCTTCTACTATTGCTTCTCTTAAGCATGATAATGATAGTTTAAGATCTTCTTTGCAAAGATTCTTAGTTGGTAAAAAGAATCTTAATCAAATCCTAGACCATACTACTAAACAAATTGGTAGACATGGTTTAGGGTATGATAGTAGTCAAGGGAACAACAAAGATAAAGGACCTCCATTATTCCATGGAGAATCCTCTAGTTCCAAGACTATGGGCACATGCAACTATTGCAATGAATTAGGTCATTATTCTACTTGTTGTCCTTTTAGGAAAGCACCCAAGAGCAATAGGACTTGGGTTGCTAAACTAACCCCTCCGGACCCAAAAACATGATTGGGGACCATTTCATCTTTCTTCTTGTAGGTACTTGCAAATGGATTGACTTGAGGTATTGAATTGCAAATTGTCTTGTCAATCCACATGAAAGAAGAAAGGTGAGATGTGTAGAGGGTGACAACAAGTGGAAAAGCAATGGTAAGCACAAAGGTAATGGTTTTATTGCTTATAACCTATCCTAACTTGTTTTTGTCAAGTTAATGTGCACTATACATATGGTTTTTGAGTCAAAAGTGGTATTTTGTGATTCTCTTCACACTCTTGCTCAAAAACTATTTCTAATGCTTCTATAGTGCATTACTAACTTGCTTAGACATGTTTGGATTTGGTTTGTATATTTATCATGCCTTTAAATATGTTTTTATGAGATATATGTGCTTTTTGACAGCTGCTCTGTCGGTCGAGTTTGCCCTATTGAAACTCAGCCGATAGGCACCAATGGGTGTTGCCAACAGCTGCGATCGGCCGAGTTGCCAATACACAGAACTCGACCGATTACACTGTGCACAGAATATACATTTGGCTTATTGAGTGAGAATTTCCCTCTCAACTAGATTTTCTCAACCAATAGCCTTATTCTTTGGCACTCTCATTTGGTACCTTTATATATGCATATTGCCATGTTCTAAATTGCCTATCTTGCTTACAACTCTATCTCTCTAATTGCTCTAAATTGGTATATCTATATCTTGCAATTTCTTGCTTTGAGTTGTTTTGCAGGTTTTGATGATGATCTCTTTGGATCTCTTGGTTGTGTCTTAAATTGCTTCCGTTGTGCTCTAACTTGCTACATCTATATAGGTGTATATCTTGTGTTTGATACAACCTTGAGGTTCTTAGGGGTAATCATCTTATGGTAAGGATGCATATATAGTGAGTTATATCCTTTCATGCTTCTAAATTTGCATATCTCTTTGTTTGGATATATCTCTAAATCTAATCATAGCTTGCTTTATGTTGCTTATCTCTTTGCTATGATCTAGATCCTACTAGTAGTCCTAACTTGTGATATCATCTACTAGTAGTTCGCATACATGTAGTTCTAACCCTATCAATAAGTGGTATACTTGATCATCTATATGTTATGTTTGTATCTTATCTTATACATGCTCAAGATTGTTCTTTAAATTGCTTATCTACTATCTTGAGTTTCTTGCATAACATTGTGATGCAGGGTTCATAGATCTACATGATATGTAGAAATTGGAGTATTTTTATTATTTTATGCGTTTTTGCTCCAGTTTCAGTTTTTGCTGCAAGTATAGTGTTTTTTATGCAGAAACTACCTTCTGAGCAAGCCATGAGCCCTGATGGTTTTTGATCAAATTCCATCATCTTGAGGGTCAAAATTGTGATTTATTGTTTTTCTGCAGCACTGTATCTTGCATTTTTGGGATGTTCAAGTATATGTTTTAACTTGCTTTTCTTTCTATGCTTGGACAAGACCCTATATGTGCTCTTCTACTCTCCTTATATAACTTTTGTTATCTTCTTTCTCTTAACAAGTGGTGTTTCTTAGTTTCTTCACACCCCCACCTTTTTGAAATGACAAAGGGGGAGAAAGATATGTCTTCTTTTGACAACAGGGAGAAGGCATGTCTTACATGAAGCAAAGAAGCGTGTCCATGTAAAGGGGAGAAGGTAAATGGGAGAAGACATATATGTGTAGAACATATATGAGTAGAAGACATAGTTTCTATAAATGTTATGAAAGCTAACCATGCAGGAGAAATAGCATCAATTGAGGGGGAGTATGAAAACTCCACTAGCATCAATTGAGGGGGAGCATATGAACTCAATTCTACTGAAACCCCTAGGTTCCTCCGAAGGTATGTTTTTACTTACAAGCTTTCAATACATTTATGGAATGGTTTGTCATCTTCAAAAAGGGGGAGAATGTTGACTCAAGGTCAATTAGGTCAATGTTGACTCACGTCTAAATTGACTAAACCCTTGTTTTGATGATGACTAACCATTCCACACATTGGTGTCTAATGCTTCTACATTGAGTTATTTCAGGTTAGGTTTAGACACACTCCAAATGCCCTAACTTGCGCATATCAAATTGGAGAAAAGACAAGTCAACATAGCTACAAGTGTGCAATTTGGGATCTCTATGTAAATGACCTTAGAATTGCTTTGTAATCACTTGTAATGATTGTATGACCTGTAATTAAGCTTAGAAAAATTATTGGGACACAAAAATCCATCATTTGTACAGTTTTTGGAAATTCCAAAATACCCCTTAACAGGGATTTTGTCGGCCGAATTACAAACTCGGCCGATCCATGTATTGAGGAATTTTCTGGGCTGTCGGCCGAGTTTCAATGCCAGGAAACTCGGCCGATCCACTGGTCAGTCAAAACCAAAGGATGACTGATCGGTCGAGTTTCCCCCTGGAAACTCGGCCGACAGATTCCCTGTTGGTTTTGTCACCTAGTGTGTCGGCCGAGTTGCCTTTATTGAAACTCGGCCGATCGGACTGTACTGGAATGCAGAAAAAGCATTTCCAACCGTTGGAGACTTTGTTGGGACCCAAAATAGATCCGTTGCAACTTGTAAAACGGCTAGTTTTCGTTCACAAGTGTTCCCAAAGGCTAAGAGGCATCCCCAGCTATAAATAGGACCCCTTGGGCTTCATTCCAAGGTTGAGCATTCCATGCAAACTCTTTGAGAGGTTCCTATTCTATAGTTGAGTGCTTCCTACAGCCTCCTCTCTCTCTCTAAGCTTAATCACTTGCTTCATCCATTAGAGTGAGTAGGAAATCTGTAAGAGAGCTAGTTCAATTTGTATATCTTGTGAAGCTCTCACTTCCACAACCTCCCCATCTCTCCATTTCAATCATGAAGATGAAGGTTCTCTCTCTTGTCCAAGAGAGGTGAAGAAGAACAAGGGAAGGAGTCCCTTGGTGAAGATCAAGGCCGAAGACTTGGAGCTAGAGTGGGTAAGACCTTGGAGAAGGCAGAAGACTCAAGCTCAAGTGGGTAAGACCTTGGTGGAAAGCTTCTCCGAGTGAAGGTGAAGTCAAAGGCGGAAGATCCAAGAAGAGTGGGTAATTCCTGCAAGGCCGAAGACTTGTGCAAGAGTGGGTAAGTCCTTGGAGAAGGCCGAAGACTCTTGCAAAGTGGGTAAGTCCTTGGTAAGGTTGAAGACTCTTTTGTATTGGATAGGTAAGTCCTTTGTTGGTCATGTATTGTATGTCTTATTAATGAATATAAGAGTGCAATTGGTTGAAGTCCTAGAGGTTGACCTCTCTAGGCAAGTGGACTGACACACTTCTAGTTTGAAGTGTGGAACCACTCTAAATAGCTTGTCTAATTGGTGCATGTTCAATCTCTCTTATCCTTGCTATGCATGATTTAGTTGCACTCAAATTACCTATTTAGCAACCTTATCTTGTCATATAATTTGAAGGTTTAATGAATTTTGTTTAAGTGCTTTCAGCTCTATTCACCCCCCCTCTAGAGCACCCAAGTCACCCATCTAGGATCCAACAAGTGGTATCAGAGCGGGTCTTCTCCAAGCATACTTCCACAAGTAGGAGAAGATGGGTGACTACCTAGGAGGGAGACTCTCGACCAGCCTTCCAATCTTCAATGGGAGCAACTTCCTCTATTGGAGAAGAAGACTTCAATTCTTCATCCAAGGATCAAGTCTCGAGATGTGGCAAATGGTGAACAGCCCATACATTCTACCAAAGACAAACATTGAAGAATGGGATGAAGCCACCTTGATGAAAGCAACCTTGAATGCTAGAGCCATGCATATCCTATATGCCTCCATGACCCCCACCGAGTTCAACCGGATTTCCTCTTGTGAGACGGCCTATGAGGTATGGAGAAAGCTTTGCATCACTTATGAAGGGACGGATCAAGTGAAGGAAAGCAAAGTCTACATGCTCAAGGGGCTGCTTGAAAACTTCAAGATGGGAAAGGAGGAAAGTATAGCCAACATGTACTCAAGGATCAACACCATTGTGAATGGTCTTGCTATTCTAGGTCATCCTATGTCTAGTGGAGAGATCAACTCAAAGATCCTTAGAACTCTTCCCAAGAGGTGGGAATCAAAGGTGACTTCCATTGAAGAAGCAAGGTCACTTAAGGACATCCCCATTGAAGAGCTCATTGGAAATCTACAAGCACATGAAGCCACACTTGACAAGAGGGAGCAAGTTGAAAGACAAGAGAAGAAAGAGCTAAAGAGAATGAAGAAGGCTGAAATGAAGGCTCAAATTGAAGCTATCATGGAACAAGTCTCTCCATCCTCTCAAGCTAAAGAAGATGCCATGTACTCAAAAGGTCGACTATACAAAGGCAAGTCCTCCTCCATCCGGTGCTTCACATGTGGAAAGAAGGGTCACTACAAGGAAGATTGCCCACAAGGCAAAAAGACCCATCTTCACAAGAAGAAATGGCAATCAAGCTCAAGTGAAGATTCAAGTGAAGGATCAAGCTCAAGCTCAAGTGATGAAGGAGAATGCCATTTTGCTCTTATAGCATCAACAAGTGAAGACTCAAGTGAGGTAAACCTAGACTCGTTAGATAAAGAATCTTTAATTGCTATTATTCATGATATTTGTGCCTCTTATAAGTCTTCTAAAAAGAAAAAGAAAAAGCTTGCTAAAATTGTTGATAATTTGCATATAGAACTAGATGATCTTGAATATGCAAATTCTTGCTTGCTTATTGATAAAAATGATTGTCTTGGCCAAGTAGACTCTCTTAAACTTGAAAATGCTAGTTTGCTTGATAAGATTAAATTTCTAGAAGCTCAACCTCTCATGCCTAAATCTAATGAAGAACATACTTTAATTTTTGATTCTCTCATGCATGACATTGATGTTCTTAAATCTGAAAACAAAAACAAAGATTTTGTTTTGCATGAATTAGAACTAGAGAATGCCTCCTTGCTTGCTAAAATCAATGGGCATGAATCTTGTTCTAGTTCTACTAATAGAGAGAATGATGTTGCTGCTCTTCATATTGATAGAGATTCTTATTTAACTAAAACTCTTTGCCTAGAAAATGATCTTCTACATGCTAGAGATAACATTAATCAATTGTCTTCTACTATTGCTTCTCTTAAGCATGATAATGATAGTTTAAGATCTTCTTTGCAAAGATTCTTAGTTGGTAAAAAGAATCTTAATCAAATCCTAGACCATACTACTAAACAAATTGGTAGACATGGTTTAGGGTATGATAGTAGTCAAGGGAACAACAAAGATAAAGGACCTCCATTATTCCATGGAGAATCCTCTAGTTCCAAGACTATGGGCACATGCAACTATTGCAATGAATTAGGTCATTATTCTGCTTGTTGTCCTTTTAGGAAAGCACCCAAGAGCAATAGGACTTGGGTTGCTAAACTAACCCCTCCGGACCCAAAAACATGATTGGGGACCATTTCATCTTTCTTCTTGTAGGTACTTGCAAATGGATTGACTTGAGGTATTGAATTGCAAATTGTCTTGTCAATCCACATGAAAGAAGAAAGGTGAGATGTGTAGAGGGTGACAACAAGTGGAAAAGCAATGGTAAGCACAAAGGTAATGGTTTTATTGCTTATAACCTATCCTAACTTGTTTTTGTCAAGTTAATGTGCACTATACATATGGTTTTTGAGTCAAAAGTGGTATTTTGTGATTCTCTTCACACTCTTGCTCAAAAACTATTTCTAATGCTTCTATAGTGCATTACTAACTTGCTTAGACATGTTTGGATTTGGTTTGTATATTTATCATGCCTTTAAATATGTTTTTATGAGATATATGTGCTTTTTGACAGCTGCTCTGTCGGTCGAGTTTGCCCTATTGAAACTCGGCCGATAGGCACCAATGGGTGTTGCCAACAGCTGCGATCGGCCGAGTTGCCAATACACAGAACTCGACCGATTACACTGTGCACAGAATATACATTTGGCTTATTGAGTGAGAATTTCCCTCTCAACTAGATTTTCTCAACCAATAGCCTTATTCTTTGGCACTCTCATTTGGTACCTTTATATATGCATATTGCCATGTTCTAAATTGCCTATCTTGCTTACAACTCTATCTCTCTAATTGCTCTAAATTGGTATATCTATATCTTGCAATTTCTTGCTTTGAGTTGTTTTGCAGGTTTTGATGATGATCTCTTTGGATCTCTTGGTTGTGTCTTAAATTGCTTCCGTTGTGCTCTAACTTGCTACATCTATATAGGTGTATATCTTGTGTTTGATACAACCTTGAGGTTCTTAGGGGTAATCATCTTATGGTAAGGATGCATATATAGTGAGTTATATCCTTTCATGCTTCTAAATTTGCATATCTCTTTGTTTGGATATATCTCTAAATCTAATCATAGCTTGCTTTATGTTGCTTATCTCTTTGCTATGATCTAGATCCTACTAGTAGTCCTAACTTGTGATATCATCTACTAGTAGTTCGCATACATGTAGTTCTAACCCTATCAATAAGTGGTATACTTGATCATCTATATGTTATGTTTGTATCTTATCTTATACATGCTCAAGATTGTTCTTTAAATTGCTTATCTACTATCTTGAGTTTCTTGCATAACATTGTGATGCAGGGTTCATAGATCTACATGATATGTAGAAATTGGAGTATTTTTATTATTTTATGCGTTTTTGCTCCAGTTTCAGTTTTTGCTGCAAGTATAGTGTTTTTTATGCAGAAACTACCTTCATTGCTTCGCCATGAGCCCTGATGGTTTTTGATCAAATTCCATCATCTTGAGGGTCAAAATTGTGATTTATTGTTTTTCTGCAGCACTGTATCTTGCATTTTTGGGATGTTCAAGTATATGTTTTAACTTGCTTTTCTTTCTATGCTTGGACAAGACCCTATATGTGCTCTTCTACTCTCCTTATATAACTTTTGTTATCTTCTTTCTCTTAACAAGTGGTGTTTCTTAGTTTCTTCACACCCCCACCTTTTTGAAATGACAAAGGGGGAGAAAGATATGTCTTCTTTTGACAACAGGGAGAAGGCATGTCTTACATGAAGCAAAGAAGCGTGTCCATGTAAAGGGGAGAAGGTAAATGGGAGAAGACATATATGTGTAGAACATATATGAGTAGAAGACATAGTTTCTATAAATGTTATGAAAGCTAACCATGCAGGAGAAATAGCATCAATTGAGGGGGAGTATGAAAACTCCACTAGCATCAATTGAGGGGGAGCATATGAACTCAATTCTACTGAAACCCCTAGGTTCCTCCGAAGGTATGTTTTTACTTACAAGCTTTCAATACATTTATGGAATGGTTTGTCATCTTCAAAAAGGGGGAGAATGTTGACTCAAGGTCAATTAGGTCAATGTTGACTCACGTCTAAATTGACTAAACCCTTGTTTTGATGATGACTAACCATTCCACACATTGGTGTCTAATGCTTCTACATTGAGTTATTTCAGGTTAGGTTTAGACACACTCCAAATGCCCTAACTTGCGCATATCAAATTGGAGAAAAGACAAGTCAACATAGCTACAAGTGTGCAATTTGGGATCTCTATGTAAATGACCTTAGAATTGCTTTGTAATCACTTGTAATGATTGTATGACCTGTAATTAAGCTTAGAAAAATTATTGGGACACAAAAATCCATCATTTGTACAGTTTTTGGAAATTCCAAAATACCCCTTAACAGGGATTTTGTCGGCCGAATTACAAACTCGGCCGATCCATGTATTGAGGAATTTTCTGGGCTGTCGGCCGAGTTTCAATGCCAGGAAACTCGGCCGATCCACTGGTCAGTCAAAACCAAAGGATGACTGATCGGTCGAGTTTCCCCCTGGAAACTCGGCCGACAGATTCCCTGTTGGTTTTGTCACCTAGTGTGTCGGCCGAGTTGCCTTTATTGAAACTCGGCCGATCGGACTGTACTGGAATGCAGAAAAAGCATTTCCAACCGTTGGAGACTTTGTTGGGACCCAAAATAGATCCGTTGCAACTTGTAAAACGGCTAGTTTTCGTTCACAAGTGTTCCCAAAGGCTAAGAGGCATCCCCAGCTATAAATAGGACCCCTTGGGCTTCATTCCAAGGTTGAGCATTCCATGCAAACTCTTTGAGAGGTTCCTATTCTATAGTTGAGTGCTTCCTACAGCCTCCTCTCTCTCTCTAAGCTTAATCACTTGCTTCATCCATTAGAGTGAGTAGGAAATCTGTAAGAGAGCTAGTTCAATTTGTATATCTTGTGAAGCTCTCACTTCCACAACCTCCCCATCTCTCCATTTCAATCATGAAGATGAAGGTTCTCTCTCTTGTCCAAGAGAGGTGAAGAAGAACAAGGGAAGGAGTCCCTTGGTGAAGATCAAGGCCGAAGACTTGGAGCTAGAGTGGGTAAGACCTTGGAGAAGGCAGAAGACTCAAGCTCAAGTGGGTAAGACCTTGGTGGAAAGCTTCTCCGAGTGAAGGTGAAGTCAAAGGCGGAAGATCCAAGAAGAGTGGGTAATTCCTGCAAGGCCGAAGACTTGTGCAAGAGTGGGTAAGTCCTTGGAGAAGGCCGAAGACTCTTGCAAAGTGGGTAAGTCCTTGGTAAGGTTGAAGACTCTTTTGTATTGGATAGGTAAGTCCTTTGTTGGTCATGTATTGTATGTCTTATTAATGAATATAAGAGTGCAATTGGTTGAAGTCCTAGAGGTTGACCTCTCTAGGCAAGTGGACTGACACACTTCTAGTTTGAAGTGTGGAACCACTCTAAATAGCTTGTCTAATTGGTGCATGTTCAATCTCTCTTATCCTTGCTATGCATGATTTAGTTGCACTCAAATTACCTATTTAGCAACCTTATCTTGTCATATAATTTGAAGGTTTAATGAATTTTGTTTAAGTGCTTTCAGCTCTATTCACCCCCCCTCTAGAGCACCCAAGTCACCCATCTAGGATCCAACAAGTGGTATCAGAGCGGGTCTTCTCCAAGCATACTTCCACAAGTAGGAGAAGATGGGTGACTACCTAGGAGGGAGACTCTCGACCAGCCTTCCAATCTTCAATGGGAGCAACTTCCTCTATTGGAGAAGAAGACTTCAATTCTTCATCCAAGGATCAAGTCTCGAGATGTGGCAAATGGTGAACATCCCATACATTCTACCAAAGACAAACATTGAAGAATGGGATGAAGCCACCTTGATGAAAGCAACCTTGAATGCTAGAGCCATGCATATCCTATATGCCTCCATGACCCCCACCGAGTTCAACCGGATTTCCTCTTGTGAGACGGCCTATGAGGTATGGAGAAAGCTTTGCATCACTTATGAAGGGACGGATCAAGTGAAGGAAAGCAAAGTCTACATGCTCAAGGGGCTGCTTGAAAACTTCAAGATGGGAAAGGAGGAAAGTATAGCCAACATGTACTCAAGGATCAACACCATTGTGAATGGTCTTGCTATTCTAGGTCATCCTATGTCTAGTGGAGAGATCAACTCAAAGATCCTTAGAACTCTTCCCAAGAGGTGGGAATCAAAGGTGACTTCCATTGAAGAAGCAAGGTCACTTAAGGACATCCCCATTGAAGAGCTCATTGGAAATCTACAAGCACATGAAGCCACACTTGACAAGAGGGAGCAAGTTGAAAGACAAGAGAAGAAAGAGCTAAAGAGAATGAAGAAGGCTGAAATGAAGGCTCAAATTGAAGCTATCATGGAACAAGTCTCTCCATCCTCTCAAGCTAAAGAAGATGCCATGTACTCAAAAGGTCGACTATACAAAGGCAAGTCCTCCTCCATCCGGTGCTTCACATGTGGAAAGAAGGGTCACTACAAGGAAGATTGCCCACAAGGCAAAAAGACCCATCTTCACAAGAAGAAATGGCAATCAAGCTCAAGTGAAGATTCAAGTGAAGGATCAAGCTCAAGCTCAAGTGATGAAGGAGAATGCCATTTTGCTCTTATAGCATCAACAAGTGAAGACTCAAGTGAGGTAAACCTAGACTCGTTAGATAAAGAATCTTTAATTGCTATTATTCATGATATTTGTGCCTCTTATAAGTCTTCTAAAAAGAAAAAGAAAAAGCTTGCTAAAATTGTTGATAATTTGCATATAGAACTAGATGATCTTGAATATGCAAATTCTTGCTTGCTTATTGATAAAAATGATTGTCTTGGCCAAGTAGACTCTCTTAAACTTGAAAATGCTAGTTTGCTTGATAAGATTAAATTTCTAGAAGCTCAACCTCTCATGCCTAAATCTAATGAAGAACATACTTTAATTTTTGATTCTCTCATGCATGACATTGATGTTCTTAAATCTGAAAACAAAAACAAAGATTTTGTTTTGCATGAATTAGAACTAGAGAATGCCTCCTTGCTTGCTAAAATCAATGGGCATGAATCTTGTTCTAGTTCTACTAATAGAGAGAATGATGTTGCTGCTCTTCATATTGATAGAGATTCTTATTTAACTAAAACTCTTTGCCTAGAAAATGATCTTCTACATGCTAGAGATAACATTAATCAATTGTCTTCTACTATTGCTTCTCTTAAGCATGATAATGATAGTTTAAGATCTTCTTTGCAAAGATTCTTAGTTGGTAAAAAGAATCTTAATCAAATCCTAGACCATACTACTAAACAAATTGGTAGACATGGTTTAGGGTATGATAGTAGTCAAGGGAACAACAAAGATAAAGGACCTCCATTATTCCATGGAGAATCCTCTAGTTCCAAGACTATGGGCACATGCAACTATTGCAATGAATTAGGTCATTATTCTACTTGTTGTCCTTTTAGGAAAGCACCCAAGAGCAATAGGACTTGGGTTGCTAAACTAACCCCTCCGGACCCAAAAACATGATTGGGGACCATTTCATCTTTCTTCTTGTAGGTACTTGCAAATGGATTGACTTGAGGTATTGAATTGCAAATTGTCTTGTCAATCCACATGAAAGAAGAAAGGTGAGATGTGTAGAGGGTGACAACAAGTGGAAAAGCAATGGTAAGCACAAAGGTAATGGTTTTATTGCTTATAACCTATCCTAACTTGTTTTTGTCAAGTTAATGTGCACTATACATATGGTTTTTGAGTCAAAAGTGGTATTTTGTGATTCTCTTCACACTCTTGCTCAAAAACTATTTCTAATGCTTCTATAGTGCATTACTAACTTGCTTAGACATGTTTGGATTTGGTTTGTATATTTATCATGCCTTTAAATATGTTTTTATGAGATATATGTGCTTTTTGACAGCTGCTCTGTCGGTCGAGTTTGCCCTATTGAAACTCGGCCGATAGGCACCAATGGGTGTTGCCAACAGCTGCGATCGGCCGAGTTGCCAATACACAGAACTCGACCGATTACACTGTGCACAGAATATACATTTGGCTTATTGAGTGAGAATTTCCCTCTCAACTAGATTTTCTCAACCAATAGCCTTATTCTTTGGCACTCTCATTTGGTACCTTTATATATGCATATTGCCATGTTCTAAATTGCCTATCTTGCTTACAACTCTATCTCTCTAATTGCTCTAAATTGGTATATCTATATCTTGCAATTTCTTGCTTTGAGTTGTTTTGCAGGTTTTGATGATGATCTCTTTGGATCTCTTGGTTGTGTCTTAAATTGCTTCCGTTGTGCTCTAACTTGCTACATCTATATAGGTGTATATCTTGTGTTTGATACAACCTTGAGGTTCTTAGGGGTAATCATCTTATGGTAAGGATGCATATATAGTGAGTTATATCCTTTCATGCTTATAAATTTGCATATCTCTTTGTTTGGATATATCTCTAAATCTAATCATAGCTTGCTTTATGTTGCTTATCTCTTTGCTATGATCTAGATCCTACTAGTAGTCCTAACTTGTGATATCATCTACTAGTAGTTCGCATACATGTAGTTCTAACCCTATCAATAAGTGGTATACTTGATCATCTATATGTTATGTTTGTATCTTATCTTATACATGCTCAAGATTGTTCTTTAAATTGCTTATCTACTATCTTGAGTTTCTTGCATAACATTGTGATGCAGGGTTCATAGATCTACATGATATGTAGAAATTGGAGTATTTTTATTATTTTATGCGTTTTTGCTCCAGTTTCAGTTTTTGCTGCAAGTATAGTGTTTTTTATGCAGAAACTACCTTCATTGCTTCGCCATGAGCCCTGATGGTTTTTGATCAAATTCCATCATCTTGAGGGTCAAAATTGTGATTTATTGTTTTTCTGCAGCACTGTATCTTGCATTTTTGGGATGTTCAAGTATATGTTTTAACTTGCTTTTCTTTCTATGCTTGGACAAGACCCTATATGTGCTCTTCTACTCTCCTTATATAACTTTTGTTATCTTCTTTCTCTTAACAAGTGGTGTTTCTTAGTTTCTTCACACCCCCACCTTTTTGAAATGACAAAGGGGGAGAAAGATATGTCTTCTTTTGACAACAGGGAGAAGGCATGTCTTACATGAAGCAAAGAAGCGTGTCCATGTAAAGGGGAGAAGGTAAATGGGAGAAGACATATATGTGTAGAACATATATGAGTAGAAGACATAGTTTCTATAAATGTTATGAAAGCTAACCATGCAGGAGAAATAGCATCAATTGAGGGGGAGTATGAAAACTCCACTAGCATCAATTGAGGGGGAGCATATGAACTCAATTCTACTGAAACCCCTAGGTTCCTCCGAAGGTATGTTTTTACTTACAAGCTTTCAATACATTTATGGAATGGTTTGTCATCTTCAAAAAGGGGGAGAATGTTGACTCAAGGTCAATTAGGTCAATGTTGACTCACGTCTAAATTGACTAAACCCTTGTTTTGATGATGACTAACCATTCCACACATTGGTGTCTAATGCTTCTACATTGAGTTATTTCAGGTTAGGTTTAGACACACTCCAAATGCCCTAACTTGCGCATATCAAATTGGAGAAAAGACAAGTCAACATAGCTACAAGTGTGCAATTTGGGATCTCTATGTAAATGACCTTAGAATTGCTTTGTAATCACTTGTAATGATTGTATGACCTGTAATTAAGCTTAGAAAAATTATTGGGACACAAAAATCCATCATTTGTACAGTTTTTGGAAATTCCAAAATACCCCTTAACAGGGATTTTGTCGGCCGAATTACAAACTCGGCCGATCCATGTATTGAGGAATTTTCTGGGCTGTCGGCCGAGTTTCAATGCCAGGAAACTCGGCCGATCCACTGGTCAGTCAAAACCAAAGGATGACTGATCGGTCGAGTTTCCCCCTGGAAACTCGGCCGACAGATTCCCTGTTGGTTTTGTCACCTAGTGTGTCGGCCGAGTTGCCTTTATTGAAACTCGGCCGATCGGACTGTACTGGAATGCAGAAAAAGCATTTCCAACCGTTGGAGACTTTGTTGGGACCCAAAATAGATCCGTTGCAACTTGTAAAACGGCTAGTTTTCGTTCACAAGTGTTCCCAAAGGCTAAGAGGCATCCCCAGCTATAAATAGGACCCCTTGGGCTTCATTCCAAGGTTGAGCATTCCATGCAAACTCTTTGAGAGGTTCCTATTCTATAGTTGAGTGCTTCCTACAGCCTCCTCTCTCTCTCTAAGCTTAATCACTTGCTTCATCCATTAGAGTGAGTAGGAAATCTGTAAGAGAGCTAGTTCAATTTGTATATCTTGTGAAGCTCTCACTTCCACAACCTCCCCATCTCTCCATTTCAATCATGAAGATGAAGGTTCTCTCTCTTGTCCAAGAGAGGTGAAGAAGAACAAGGGAAGGAGTCCCTTGGTGAAGATCAAGGCCGAAGACTTGGAGCTAGAGTGGGTAAGACCTTGGAGAAGGCAGAAGACTCAAGCTCAAGTGGGTAAGACCTTGGTGGAAAGCTTCTCCGAGTGAAGGTGAAGTCAAAGGCGGAAGATCCAAGAAGAGTGGGTAATTCCTGCAAGGCCGAAGACTTGTGCAAGAGTGGGTAAGTCCTTGGAGAAGGCCGAAGACTCTTGCAAAGTGGGTAAGTCCTTGGTAAGGTTGAAGACTCTTTTGTATTGGATAGGTAAGTCCTTTGTTGGTCATGTATTGTATGTCTTATTAATGAATATAAGAGTGCAATTGGTTGAAGTCCTAGAGGTTGACCTCTCTAGGCAAGTGGACTGACACACTTCTAGTTTGAAGTGTGGAACCACTCTAAATAGCTTGTCTAATTGGTGCATGTTCAATCTCTCTTATCCTTGCTATGCATGATTTAGTTGCACTCAAATTACCTATTTAGCAACCTTATCTTGTCATATAATTTGAAGGTTTAATGAATTTTGTTTAAGTGCTTTCAGCTCTATTCACCCCCCCTCTAGAGCACCCAAGTCACCCATCTAGGATCCAACAAGTGGTATCAGAGCGGGTCTTCTCCAAGCATACTTCCACAAGTAGGAGAAGATGGGTGACTACCTAGGAGGGAGACTCTCGACCAGCCTTCCAATCTTCAATGGGAGCAACTTCCTCTATTGGAGAAGAAGACTTCAATTCTTCATCCAAGGATCAAGTCTCGAGATGTGGCAAATGGTGAACAGCCCATACATTCTACCAAAGACAAACATTGAAGAATGGGATGAAGCCACCTTGATGAAAGCAACCTTGAATGCTAGAGCCATGCATATCCTATATGCCTCCATGACCCCCACCGAGTTCAACCGGATTTCCTCTTGTGAGACGGCCTATGAGGTATGGAGAAAGCTTTGCATCACTTATGAAGGGACGGATCAAGTGAAGGAAAGCAAAGTCTACATGCTCAAGGGGCTGCTTGAAAACTTCAAGATGGGAAAGGAGGAAAGTATAGCCAACATGTACTCAAGGATCAACACCATTGTGAATGGTCTTGCTATTCTAGGTCATCCTATGTCTAGTGGAGAGATCAACTCAAAGATCCTTAGAACTCTTCCCAAGAGGTGGGAATCAAAGGTGACTTCCATTGAAGAAGCAAGGTCACTTAAGGACATCCCCATTGAAGAGCTCATTGGAAATCTACAAGCACATGAAGCCACACTTGACAAGAGGGAGCAAGTTGAAAGACAAGAGAAGAAAGAGCTAAAGAGAATGAAGAAGGCTGAAATGAAGGCTCAAATTGAAGCTATCATGGAACAAGTCTCTCCATCCTCTCAAGCTAAAGAAGATGCCATGTACTCAAAAGGTCGACTATACAAAGGCAAGTCCTCCTCCATCCGGTGCTTCACATGTGGAAAGAAGGGTCACTACAAGGAAGATTGCCCACAAGGCAAAAAGACCCATCTTCACAAGAAGAAATGGCAATCAAGCTCAAGTGAAGATTCAAGTGAAGGATCAAGCTCAAGCTCAAGTGATGAAGGAGAATGCCATTTTGCTCTTATAGCATCAACAAGTGAAGACTCAAGTGAGGTAAACCTAGACTCGTTAGATAAAGAATCTTTAATTGCTATTATTCATGATATTTGTGCCTCTTATAAGTCTTCTAAAAAGAAAAAGAAAAAGCTTGCTAAAATTGTTGATAATTTGCATATAGAACTAGATGATCTTGAATATGCAAATTCTTGCTTGCTTATTGATAAAAATGATTGTCTTGGCCAAGTAGACTCTCTTAAACTTGAAAATGCTAGTTTGCTTGATAAGATTAAATTTCTAGAAGCTCAACCTCTCATGCCTAAATCTAATGAAGAACATACTTTAATTTTTGATTCTCTCATGCATGACATTGATGTTCTTAAATCTGAAAACAAAAACAAAGATTTTGTTTTGCATGAATTAGAACTAGAGAATGCCTCCTTGCTTGCTAAAATCAATGGGCATGAATCTTGTTCTAGTTCTACTAATAGAGAGAATGATGTTGCTGCTCTTCATATTGATAGAGATTCTTATTTAACTAAAACTCTTTGCCTAGAAAATGATCTTCTACATGCTAGAGATAACATTAATCAATTGTCTTCTACTATTGCTTCTCTTAAGCATGATAATGATAGTTTAAGATCTTCTTTGCAAAGATTCTTAGTTGGTAAAAAGAATCTTAATCAAATCCTAGACCATACTACTAAACAAATTGGTAGACATGGTTTAGGGTATGATAGTAGTCAAGGGAACAACAAAGATAAAGGACCTCCATTATTCCATGGAGAATCCTCTAGTTCCAAGACTATGGGCACATGCAACTATTGCAATGAATTAGGTCATTATTCTACTTGTTGTCCTTTTAGGAAAGCACCCAAGAGCAATAGGACTTGGGTTGCTAAACTAACCCCTCCGGACCCAAAAACATGATTGGGGACCATTTCATCTTTCTTCTTGTAGGTACTTGCAAATGGATTGACTTGAGGTATTGAATTGCAAATTGTCTTGTCAATCCACATGAAAGAAGAAAGGTGAGATGTGTAGAGGGTGACAACAAGTGGAAAAGCAATGGTAAGCACAAAGGTAATGGTTTTATTGCTTATAACCTATCCTAACTTGTTTTTGTCAAGTTAATGTGCACTATACATATGGTTTTTGAGTCAAAAGTGGTATTTTGTGATTCTCTTCACACTCTTGCTCAAAAACTATTTCTAATGCTTCTATAGTGCATTACTAACTTGCTTAGACATGTTTGGATTTGGTTTGTATATTTATCATGCCTTTAAATATGTTTTTATGAGATATATGTGCTTTTTGACAGCTGCTCTGTCGGTCGAGTTTGCCCTATTGAAACTCGGCCGATAGGCACCAATGGGTGTTGCCAACAGCTGCGATCGGCCGAGTTGCCAATACACAGAACTCGACCGATTACACTGTGCACAGAATATACATTTGGCTTATTGAGTGAGAATTTCCCTCTCAACTAGATTTTCTCAACCAATAGCCTTATTCTTTGGCACTCTCATTTGGTACCTTTATATATGCATATTGCCATGTTCTAAATTGCCTATCTTGCTTACAACTCTATCTCTCTAATTGCTCTAAATTGGTATATCTATATCTTGCAATTTCTTGCTTTGAGTTGTTTTGCAGGTTTTGATGATGATCTCTTTGGATCTCTTGGTTGTGTCTTAAATTGCTTCCGTTGTGCTCTAACTTGCTACATCTATATAGGTGTATATCTTGTGTTTGATACAACCTTGAGGTTCTTAGGGGTAATCATCTTATGGTAAGGATGCATATATAGTGAGTTATATCCTTTCATGCTTCTAAATTTGCATATCTCTTTGTTTGGATATATCTCTAAATCTAATCATAGCTTGCTTTATGTTGCTTATCTCTTTGCTATGATCTAGATCCTACTAGTAGTCCTAACTTGTGATATCATCTACTAGTAGTTCGCATACATGTAGTTCTAACCCTATCAATAAGTGGTATACTTGATCATCTATATGTTATGTTTGTATCTTATCTTATACATGCTCAAGATTGTTCTTTAAATTGCTTATCTACTATCTTGAGTTTCTTGCATAACATTGTGATGCAGGGTTCATAGATCTACATGATATGTAGAAATTGGAGTATTTTTATTATTTTATGCGTTTTTGCTCCAGTTTCAGTTTTTGCTGCAAGTATAGTGTTTTTTATGCAGAAACTACCTTCATTGCTTCGCCATGAGCCCTGATGGTTTTTGATCAAATTCCATCATCTTGAGGGTCAAAATTGTGATTTATTGTTTTTCTGCAGCACTGTATCTTGCATTTTTGGGATGTTCAAGTATATGTTTTAACTTGCTTTTCTTTCTATGCTTGGACAAGACCCTATATGTGCTCTTCTACTCTCCTTATATAACTTTTGTTATCTTCTTTCTCTTAACAAGTGGTGTTTCTTAGTTTCTTCACACCCCCACCTTTTTGAAATGACAAAGGGGGAGAAAGATATGTCTTCTTTTGACAACAGGGAGAAGGCATGTCTTACATGAAGCAAAGAAGCGTGTCCATGTAAAGGGGAGAAGGTAAATGGGAGAAGACATATATGTGTAGAACATATATGAGTAGAAGACATAGTTTCTATAAATGTTATGAAAGCTAACCATGCAGGAGAAATAGCATCAATTGAGGGGGAGTATGAAAACTCCACTAGCATCAATTGAGGGGGAGCATATGAACTCAATTCTACTGAAACCCCTAGGTTCCTCCGAAGGTATGTTTTTACTTACAAGCTTTCAATACATTTATGGAATGGTTTGTCATCTTCAAAAAGGGGGAGAATGTTGACTCAAGGTCAATTAGGTCAATGTTGACTCACGTCTAAATTGACTAAACCCTTGTTTTGATGATGACTAACCATTCCACACATTGGTGTCTAATGCTTCTACATTGAGTTATTTCAGGTTAGGTTTAGACACACTCCAAATGCCCTAACTTGCGCATATCAAATTGGAGAAAAGACAAGTCAACATAGCTACAAGTGTGCAATTTGGGATCTCTATGTAAATGACCTTAGAATTGCTTTGTAATCACTTGTAATGATTGTATGACCTGTAATTAAGCTTAGAAAAATTATTGGGACACAAAAATCCATCATTTGTACAGTTTTTGGAAATTCCAAAATACCCCTTAACAGGGATTTTGTCGGCCGAATTACAAACTCGGCCGATCCATGTATTGAGGAATTTTCTGGGCTGTCGGCCGAGTTTCAATGCCAGGAAACTCGGCCGATCCACTGGTCAGTCAAAACCAAAGGATGACTGATCGGTCGAGTTTCCCCCTGGAAACTCGGCCGACAGATTCCCTGTTGGTTTTGTCACCTAGTGTGTCGGCCGAGTTGCCTTTATTGAAACTCGGCCGATCGGACTGTACTGGAATGCAGAAAAAGCATTTCCAACCGTTGGAGACTTTGTTGGGACCCAAAATAGATCCGTTGCAACTTGTAAAACGGCTAGTTTTCGTTCACAAGTGTTCCCAAAGGCTAAGAGGCATCCCCAGCTATAAATAGGACCCCTTGGGCTTCATTCCAAGGTTGAGCATTCCATGCAAACTCTTTGAGAGGTTCCTATTCTATAGTTGAGTGCTTCCTACAGCCTCCTCTCTCTCTCTAAGCTTAATCACTTGCTTCATCCATTAGAGTGAGTAGGAAATCTGTAAGAGAGCTAGTTCAATTTGTATATCTTGTGAAGCTCTCACTTCCACAACCTCCCCATCTCTCCATTTCAATCATGAAGATGAAGGTTCTCTCTCTTGTCCAAGAGAGGTGAAGAAGAACAAGGGAAGGAGTCCCTTGGTGAAGATCAAGGCCGAAGACTTGGAGCTAGAGTGGGTAAGACCTTGGAGAAGGCAGAAGACTCAAGCTCAAGTGGGTAAGACCTTGGTGGAAAGCTTCTCCGAGTGAAGGTGAAGTCAAAGGCGGAAGATCCAAGAAGAGTGGGTAATTCCTGCAAGGCCGAAGACTTGTGCAAGAGTGGGTAAGTCCTTGGAGAAGGCCGAAGACTCTTGCAAAGTGGGTAAGTCCTTGGTAAGGTTGAAGACTCTTTTGTATTGGATAGGTAAGTCCTTTGTTGGTCATGTATTGTATGTCTTATTAATGAATATAAGAGTGCAATTGGTTGAAGTCCTAGAGGTTGACCTCTCTAGGCAAGTGGACTGACACACTTCTAGTTTGAAGTGTGGAACCACTCTAAATAGCTTGTCTAATTGGTGCATGTTCAATCTCTCTTATCCTTGCTATGCATGATTTAGTTGCACTCAAATTACCTATTTAGCAACCTTATCTTGTCATATAATTTGAAGGTTTAATGAATTTTGTTTAAGTGCTTTCAGCTCTATTCACCCCCCCTCTAGAGCACCCAAGTCACCCATCTAGGATCCAACAAGTGGTATCAGAGCGGGTCTTCTCCAAGCATACTTCCACAAGTAGGAGAAGATGGGTGACTACCTAGGAGGGAGACTCTCGACCAGCCTTCCAATCTTCAATGGGAGCAACTTCCTCTATTGGAGAAGAAGACTTCAATTCTTCATCCAAGGATCAAGTCTCGAGATGTGGCAAATGGTGAACAGCCCATACATTCTACCAAAGACAAACATTGAAGAATGGGATGAAGCCACCTTGATGAAAGCAACCTTGAATGCTAGAGCCATGCATATCCTATATGCCTCCATGACCCCCACCGAGTTCAACCGGATTTCCTCTTGTGAGACGGCCTATGAGGTATGGAGAAAGCTTTGCATCACTTATGAAGGGACGGATCAAGTGAAGGAAAGCAAAGTCTACATGCTCAAGGGGCTGCTTGAAAACTTCAAGATGGGAAAGGAGGAAAGTATAGCCAACATGTACTCAAGGATCAACACCATTGTGAATGGTCTTGCTATTCTAGGTCATCCTATGTCTAGTGGAGAGATCAACTCAAAGATCCTTAGAACTCTTCCCAAGAGGTGGGAATCAAAGGTGACTTCCATTGAAGAAGCAAGGTCACTTAAGGACATCCCCATTGAAGAGCTCATTGGAAATCTACAAGCACATGAAGCCACACTTGACAAGAGGGAGCAAGTTGAAAGACAAGAGAAGAAAGAGCTAAAGAGAATGAAGAAGGCTGAAATGAAGGCTCAAATTGAAGCTATCATGGAACAAGTCTCTCCATCCTCTCAAGCTAAAGAAGATGCCATGTACTCAAAAGGTCGACTATACAAAGGCAAGTCCTCCTCCATCCGGTGCTTCACATGTGGAAAGAAGGGTCACTACAAGGAAGATTGCCCACAAGGCAAAAAGACCCATCTTCACAAGAAGAAATGGCAATCAAGCTCAAGTGAAGATTCAAGTGAAGGATCAAGCTCAAGCTCAAGTGATGAAGGAGAATGCCATTTTGCTCTTATAGCATCAACAAGTGAAGACTCAAGTGAGGTAAACCTAGACTCGTTAGATAAAGAATCTTTAATTGCTATTATTCATGATATTTGTGCCTCTTATAAGTCTTCTAAAAAGAAAAAGAAAAAGCTTGCTAAAATTGTTGATAATTTGCATATAGAACTAGATGATCTTGAATATGCAAATTCTTGCTTGCTTATTGATAAAAATGATTGTCTTGGCCAAGTAGACTCTCTTAAACTTGAAAATGCTAGTTTGCTTGATAAGATTAAATTTCTAGAAGCTCAACCTCTCATGCCTAAATCTAATGAAGAACATACTTTAATTTTTGATTCTCTCATGCATGACATTGATGTTCTTAAATCTGAAAACAAAAACAAAGATTTTGTTTTGCATGAATTAGAACTAGAGAATGCCTCCTTGCTTGCTAAAATCAATGGGCATGAATCTTGTTCTAGTTCTACTAATAGAGAGAATGATGTTGCTGCTCTTCATATTGATAGAGATTCTTATTTAACTAAAACTCTTTGCCTAGAAAATGATCTTCTACATGCTAGAGATAACATTAATCAATTGTCTTCTACTATTGCTTCTCTTAAGCATGATAATGATAGTTTAAGATCTTCTTTGCAAAGATTCTTAGTTGGTAAAAAGAATCTTAATCAAATCCTAGACCATACTACTAAACAAATTGGTAGACATGGTTTAGGGTATGATAGTAGTCAAGGGAACAACAAAGATAAAGGACCTCCATTATTCCATGGAGAATCCTCTAGTTCCAAGACTATGGGCACATGCAACTATTGCAATGAATTAGGTCATTATTCTACTTGTTGTCCTTTTAGGAAAGCACCCAAGAGCAATAGGACTTGGGTTGCTAAACTAACCCCTCCGGACCCAAAAACATGATTGGGGACCATTTCATCTTTCTTCTTGTAGGTACTTGCAAATGGATTGACTTGAGGTATTGAATTGCAAATTGTCTTGTCAATCCACATGAAAGAAGAAAGGTGAGATGTGTAGAGGGTGACAACAAGTGGAAAAGCAATGGTAAGCACAAAGGTAATGGTTTTATTGCTTATAACCTATCCTAACTTGTTTTTGTCAAGTTAATGTGCACGATACATATGGTTTTTGAGTCAAAAGTGGTATTTTGTGATTCTCTTCACACTCTTGCTCAAAAACTATTTCTAATGCTTCTATAGTGCATTACTAACTTGCTTAGACATGTTTGGATTTGGTTTGTATATTTATCATGCCTTTAAATATGTTTTTATGAGATATATGTGCTTTTTGACAGCTGCTCTGTCGGTCGAGTTTGCCCTATTGAAACTCGGCCGATAGGCACCAATGGGTGTTGCCAACAGCTGCGATCGGCCGAGTTGCCAATACACAGAACTCGACCGATTACACTGTGCACAGAATATACATTTGGCTTATTGAGTGAGAATTTCCCTCTCAACTAGATTTTCTCAACCAATAGCCTTATTCTTTGGCACTCTCATTTGGTACCTTTATATATGCATATTGCCATGTTCTAAATTGCCTATCTTGCTTACAACTCTATCTCTCTAATTGCTCTAAATTGGTATATCTATATCTTGCAATTTCTTGCTTTGAGTTGTTTTGCAGGTTTTGATGATGATCTCTTTGGATCTCTTGGTTGTGTCTTAAATTGCTTCCGTTGTGCTCTAACTTGCTACATCTATATAGGTGTATATCTTGTGTTTGATACAACCTTGAGGTTCTTAGGGGTAATCATCTTATGGTAAGGATGCATATATAGTGAGTTATATCCTTTCATGCTTCTAAATTTGCATATCTCTTTGTTTGGATATATCTCTAAATCTAATCATAGCTTGCTTTATGTTGCTTATCTCTTTGCTATGATCTAGATCCTACTAGTAGTCCTAACTTGTGATATCATCTACTAGTAGTTCGCATACATGTAGTTCTAACCCTATCAATAAGTGGTATACTTGATCATCTATATGTTATGTTTGTATCTTATCTTATACATGCTCAAGATTGTTCTTTAAATTGCTTATCTACTATCTTGAGTTTCTTGCATAACATTGTGATGCAGGGTTCATAGATCTACATGATATGTAGAAATTGGAGTATTTTTATTATTTTATGCGTTTTTGCTCCAGTTTCAGTTTTTGCTGCAAGTATAGTGTTTTTTATGCAGAAACTACCTTCTGAGCAAGCCATGAGCCCTGATGGTTTTTGATCAAATTCCATCATCTTGAGGGTCAAAATTGTGATTTATTGTTTTTCTGCAGCACTGTATCTTGCATTTTTGGGATGTTCAAGTATATGTTTTAACTTGCTTTTCTTTCTATGCTTGGACAAGACCCTATATGTGCTCTTCTACTCTCCTTATATAACTTTTGTTATCTTCTTTCTCTTAACAAGTGGTGTTTCTTAGTTTCTTCACACCCCCACCTTTTTGAAATGACAAAGGGGGAGAAAGATATGTCTTCTTTTGACAACAGGGAGAAGGCATGTCTTACATGAAGCAAAGAAGCGTGTCCATGTAAAGGGGAGAAGGTAAATGGGAGAAGACATATATGTGTAGAACATATATGAGTAGAAGACATAGTTTCTATAAATGTTATGAAAGCTAACCATGCAGGAGAAATAGCATCAATTGAGGGGGAGTATGAAAACTCCACTAGCATCAATTGAGGGGGAGCATATGAACTCAATTCTACTGAAACCCCTAGGTTCCTCCGAAGGTATGTTTTTACTTACAAGCTTTCAATACATTTATGGAATGGTTTGTCATCTTCAAAAAGGGGGAGAATGTTGACTCAAGGTCAATTAGGTCAATGTTGACTCACGTCTAAATTGACTAAACCCTTGTTTTGATGATGACTAACCATTCCACACATTGGTGTCTAATGCTTCTACATTGAGTTATTTCAGGTTAGGTTTAGACACACTCCAAATGCCCTAACTTGCGCATATCAAATTGGAGAAAAGACAAGTCAACATAGCTACAAGTGTGCAATTTGGGATCTCTATGTAAATGACCTTAGAATTGCTTTGTAATCACTTGTAATGATTGTATGACCTGTAATTAAGCTTAGAAAAATTATTGGGACACAAAAATCCATCATTTGTACAGTTTTTGGAAATTCCAAAATACCCCTTAACAGGGATTTTGTCGGCCGAATTACAAACTCGGCCGATCCATGTATTGAGGAATTTTCTGGGCTGTCGGCCGAGTTTCAATGCCAGGAAACTCGGCCGATCCACTGGTCAGTCAAAACCAAAGGATGACTGATCGGTCGAGTTTCCCCCTGGAAACTCGGCCGACAGATTCCCTGTTGGTTTTGTCACCTAGTGTGTCGGCCGAGTTGCCTTTATTGAAACTCGGCCGATCGGACTGTACTGGAATGCAGAAAAAGCATTTCCAACCGTTGGAGACTTTGTTGGGACCCAAAATAGATCCGTTGCAACTTGTAAAACGGCTAGTTTTCGTTCACAAGTGTTCCCAAAGGCTAAGAGGCATCCCCAGCTATAAATAGGACCCCTTGGGCTTCATTCCAAGGTTGAGCATTCCATGCAAACTCTTTGAGAGGTTCCTATTCTATAGTTGAGTGCTTCCTACAGCCTCCTCTCTCTCTCTAAGCTTAATCACTTGCTTCATCCATTAGAGTGAGTAGGAAATCTGTAAGAGAGCTAGTTCAATTTGTATATCTTGTGAAGCTCTCACTTCCACAACCTCCCCATCTCTCCATTTCAATCATGAAGATGAAGGTTCTCTCTCTTGTCCAAGAGAGGTGAAGAAGAACAAGGGAAGGAGTCCCTTGGTGAAGATCAAGGCCGAAGACTTGGAGCTAGAGTGGGTAAGACCTTGGAGAAGGCAGAAGACTCAAGCTCAAGTGGGTAAGACCTTGGTGGAAAGCTTCTCCGAGTGAAGGTGAAGTCAAAGGCGGAAGATCCAAGAAGAGTGGGTAATTCCTGCAAGGCCGAAGACTTGTGCAAGAGTGGGTAAGTCCTTGGAGAAGGCCGAAGACTCTTGCAAAGTGGGTAAGTCCTTGGTAAGGTTGAAGACTCTTTTGTATTGGATAGGTAAGTCCTTTGTTGGTCATGTATTGTATGTCTTATTAATGAATATAAGAGTGCAATTGGTTGAAGTCCTAGAGGTTGACCTCTCTAGGCAAGTGGACTGACACACTTCTAGTTTGAAGTGTGGAACCACTCTAAATAGCTTGTCTAATTGGTGCATGTTCAATCTCTCTTATCCTTGCTATGCATGATTTAGTTGCACTCAAATTACCTATTTAGCAACCTTATCTTGTCATATAATTTGAAGGTTTAATGAATTTTGTTTAAGTGCTTTCAGCTCTATTCACCCCCCCTCTAGAGCACCCAAGTCACCCATCTAGGATCCAACAAGTGGTATCAGAGCGGGTCTTCTCCAAGCATACTTCCACAAGTAGGAGAAGATGGGTGACTACCTAGGAGGGAGACTCTCGACCAGCCTTCCAATCTTCAATGGGAGCAACTTCCTCTATTGGAGAAGAAGACTTCAATTCTTCATCCAAGGATCAAGTCTCGAGATGTGGCAAATGGTGAACAGCCCATACATTCTACCAAAGACAAACATTGAAGAATGGGATGAAGCCACCTTGATGAAAGCAACCTTGAATGCTAGAGCCATGCATATCCTATATGCCTCCATGACCCCCACCGAGTTCAACCGGATTTCCTCTTGTGAGACGGCCTATGAGGTATGGAGAAAGCTTTGCATCACTTATGAAGGGACGGATCAAGTGAAGGAAAGCAAAGTCTACATGCTCAAGGGGCTGCTTGAAAACTTCAAGATGGGAAAGGAGGAAAGTATAGCCAACATGTACTCAAGGATCAACACCATTGTGAATGGTCTTGCTATTCTAGGTCATCCTATGTCTAGTGGAGAGATCAACTCAAAGATCCTTAGAACTCTTCCCAAGAGGTGGGAATCAAAGGTGACTTCCATTGAAGAAGCAAGGTCACTTAAGGACATCCCCATTGAAGAGCTCATTGGAAATCTACAAGCACATGAAGCCACACTTGACAAGAGGGAGCAAGTTGAAAGACAAGAGAAGAAAGAGCTAAAGAGAATGAAGAAGGCTGAAATGAAGGCTCAAATTGAAGCTATCATGGAACAAGTCTCTCCATCCTCTCAAGCTAAAGAAGATGCCATGTACTCAAAAGGTCGACTATACAAAGGCAAGTCCTCCTCCATCCGGTGCTTCACATGTGGAAAGAAGGGTCACTACAAGGAAGATTGCCCACAAGGCAAAAAGACCCATCTTCACAAGAAGAAATGGCAATCAAGCTCAAGTGAAGATTCAAGTGAAGGATCAAGCTCAAGCTCAAGTGATGAAGGAGAATGCCATTTTGCTCTTATAGCATCAACAAGTGAAGACTCAAGTGAGGTAAACCTAGACTCGTTAGATAAAGAATCTTTAATTGCTATTATTCATGATATTTGTGCCTCTTATAAGTCTTCTAAAAAGAAAAAGAAAAAGCTTGCTAAAATTGTTGATAATTTGCATATAGAACTAGATGATCTTGAATATGCAAATTCTTGCTTGCTTATTGATAAAAATGATTGTCTTGGCCAAGTAGACTCTCTTAAACTTGAAAATGCTAGTTTGCTTGATAAGATTAAATTTCTAGAAGCTCAACCTCTCATGCCTAAATCTAATGAAGAACATACTTTAATTTTTGATTCTCTCATGCATGACATTGATGTTCTTAAATCTGAAAACAAAAACAAAGATTTTGTTTTGCATGAATTAGAACTAGAGAATGCCTCCTTGCTTGCTAAAATCAATGGGCATGAATCTTGTTCTAGTTCTACTAATAGAGAGAATGATGTTGCTGCTCTTCATATTGATAGAGATTCTTATTTAACTAAAACTCTTTGCCTAGAAAATGATCTTCTACATGCTAGAGATAACATTAATCAATTGTCTTCTACTATTGCTTCTCTTAAGCATGATAATGATAGTTTAAGATCTTCTTTGCAAAGATTCTTAGTTGGTAAAAAGAATCTTAATCAAATCCTAGACCATACTACTAAACAAATTGGTAGACATGGTTTAGGGTATGATAGTAGTCAAGGGAACAACAAAGATAAAGGACCTCCATTATTCCATGGAGAATCCTCTAGTTCCAAGACTATGGGCACATGCAACTATTGCAATGAATTAGGTCATTATTCTACTTGTTGTCCTTTTAGGAAAGCACCCAAGAGCAATAGGACTTGGGTTGCTAAACTAACCCCTCCGGACCCAAAAACATGATTGGGGACCATTTCATCTTTCTTCTTGTAGGTACTTGCAAATGGATTGACTTGAGGTATTGAATTGCAAATTGTCTTGTCAATCCACATGAAAGAAGAAAGGTGAGATGTGTAGAGGGTGACAACAAGTGGAAAAGCAATGGTAAGCACAAAGGTAATGGTTTTATTGCTTATAACCTATCCTAACTTGTTTTTGTCAAGTTAATGTGCACTATACATATGGTTTTTGAGTCAAAAGTGGTATTTTGTGATTCTCTTCACACTCTTGCTCAAAAACTATTTCTAATGCTTCTATAGTGCATTACTAACTTGCTTAGACATGTTTGGATTTGGTTTGTATATTTATCATGCCTTTAAATATGTTTTTATGAGATATATGTGCTTTTTGACAGCTGCTCTGTCGGTCGAGTTTGCCCTATTGAAACTCGGCCGATAGGCACCAATGGGTGTTGCCAACAGCTGCGATCGGCCGAGTTGCCAATACACAGAACTCGACCGATTACACTGTGCACAGAATATACATTTGGCTTATTGAGTGAGAATTTCCCTCTCAACTAGATTTTCTCAACCAATAGCCTTATTCTTTGGCACTCTCATTTGGTACCTTTATATATGCATATTGCCATGTTCTAAATTGCCTATCTTGCTTACAACTCTATCTCTCTAATTGCTCTAAATTGGTATATCTATATCTTGCAATTTCTTGCTTTGAGTTGTTTTGCAGGTTTTGATGATGATCTCTTTGGATCTCTTGGTTGTGTCTTAAATTGCTTCCGTTGTGCTCTAACTTGCTACATCTATATAGGTGTATATCTTGTGTTTGATACAACCTTGAGGTTCTTAGGGGTAATCATCTTATGGTAAGGATGCATATATAGTGAGTTATATCCTTTCATGCTTCTAAATTTGCATATCTCTTTGTTTGGATATATCTCTAAATCTAATCATAGCTTGCTTTATGTTGCTTATCTCTTTGCTATGATCTAGATCCTACTAGTAGTCCTAACTTGTGATATCATCTACTAGTAGTTCGCATACATGTAGTTCTAACCCTATCAATAAGTGGTATACTTGATCATCTATATGTTATGTTTGTATCTTATCTTATACATGCTCAAGATTGTTCTTTAAATTGCTTATCTACTATCTTGAGTTTCTTGCATAACATTGTGATGCAGGGTTCATAGATCTACATGATATGTAGAAATTGGAGTATTTTTATTATTTTATGCGTTTTTGCTCCAGTTTCAGTTTTTGCTGCAAGTATAGTGTTTTTTATGCAGAAACTACCTTCTGAGCAAGCCATGAGCCCTGATGGTTTTTGATCAAATTCCATCATCTTGAGGGTCAAAATTGTGATTTATTGTTTTTCTGCAGCACTGTATCTTGCATTTTTGGGATGTTCAAGTATATGTTTTAACTTGCTTTTCTTTCTATGCTTGGACAAGACCCTATATGTGCTCTTCTACTCTCCTTATATAACTTTTGTTATCTTCTTTCTCTTAACAAGTGGTGTTTCTTAGTTTCTTCACACCCCCACCTTTTTGAAATGACAAAGGGGGAGAAAGATATGTCTTCTTTTGACAACAGGGAGAAGGCATGTCTTACATGAAGCAAAGAAGCGTGTCCATGTAAAGGGGAGAAGGTAAATGGGAGAAGACATATATGTGTAGAACATATATGAGTAGAAGACATAGTTTCTATAAATGTTATGAAAGCTAACCATGCAGGAGAAATAGCATCAATTGAGGGGGAGTATGAAAACTCCACTAGCATCAATTGAGGGGGAGCATATGAACTCAATTCTACTGAAACCCCTAGGTTCCTCCGAAGGTATGTTTTTACTTACAAGCTTTCAATACATTTATGGAATGGTTTGTCATCTTCAAAAAGGGGGAGAATGTTGACTCAAGGTCAATTAGGTCAATGTTGACTCACGTCTAAATTGACTAAACCCTTGTTTTGATGATGACTAACCATTCCACACATTGGTGTCTAATGCTTCTACATTGAGTTATTTCAGGTTAGGTTTAGACACACTCCAAATGCCCTAACTTGCGCATATCAAATTGGAGAAAAGACAAGTCAACATAGCTACAAGTGTGCAATTTGGGATCTCTATGTAAATGACCTTAGAATTGCTTTGTAATCACTTGTAATGATTGTATGACCTGTAATTAAGCTTAGAAAAATTATTGGGACACAAAAATCCATCATTTGTACAGTTTTTGGAAATTCCAAAATACCCCTTAACAGGGATTTTGTCGGCCGAATTACAAACTCGGCCGATCCATGTATTGAGGAATTTTCTGGGCTGTCGGCCGAGTTTCAATGCCAGGAAACTCGGCCGATCCACTGGTCAGTCAAAACCAAAGGATGACTGATCGGTCGAGTTTCCCCCTGGAAACTCGGCCGACAGATTCCCTGTTGGTTTTGTCACCTAGTGTGTCGGCCGAGTTGCCTTTATTGAAACTCGGCCGATCGGACTGTACTGGAATGCAGAAAAAGCATTTCCAACCGTTGGAGACTTTGTTGGGACCCAAAATAGATCCGTTGCAACTTGTAAAACGGCTAGTTTTCGTTCACAAGTGTTCCCAAAGGCTAAGAGGCATCCCCAGCTATAAATAGGACCCCTTGGGCTTCATTCCAAGGTTGAGCATTCCATGCAAACTCTTTGAGAGGTTCCTATTCTATAGTTGAGTGCTTCCTACAGCCTCCTCTCTCTCTCTAAGCTTAATCACTTGCTTCATCCATTAGAGTGAGTAGGAAATCTGTAAGAGAGCTAGTTCAATTTGTATATCTTGTGAAGCTCTCACTTCCACAACCTCCCCATCTCTCCATTTCAATCATGAAGATGAAGGTTCTCTCTCTTGTCCAAGAGAGGTGAAGAAGAACAAGGGAAGGAGTCCCTTGGTGAAGATCAAGGCCGAAGACTTGGAGCTAGAGTGGGTAAGACCTTGGAGAAGGCAGAAGACTCAAGCTCAAGTGGGTAAGACCTTGGTGGAAAGCTTCTCCGAGTGAAGGTGAAGTCAAAGGCGGAAGATCCAAGAAGAGTGGGTAATTCCTGCAAGGCCGAAGACTTGTGCAAGAGTGGGTAAGTCCTTGGAGAAGGCCGAAGACTCTTGCAAAGTGGGTAAGTCCTTGGTAAGGTTGAAGACTCTTTTGTATTGGATAGGTAAGTCCTTTGTTGGTCATGTATTGTATGTCTTATTAATGAATATAAGAGTGCAATTGGTTGAAGTCCTAGAGGTTGACCTCTCTAGGCAAGTGGACTGACACACTTCTAGTTTGAAGTGTGGAACCACTCTAAATAGCTTGTCTAATTGGTGCATGTTCAATCTCTCTTATCCTTGCTATGCATGATTTAGTTGCACTCAAATTACCTATTTAGCAACCTTATCTTGTCATATAATTTGAAGGTTTAATGAATTTTGTTTAAGTGCTTTCAGCTCTATTCACCCCCCCTCTAGAGCACCCAAGTCACCCATCTAGGATCCAACAAGTGGTATCAGAGCGGGTCTTCTCCAAGCATACTTCCACAAGTAGGAGAAGATGGGTGACTACCTAGGAGGGAGACTCTCGACCAGCCTTCCAATCTTCAATGGGAGCAACTTCCTCTATTGGAGAAGAAGACTTCAATTCTTCATCCAAGGATCAAGTCTCGAGATGTGGCAAATGGTGAACAGCCCATACATTCTACCAAAGACAAACATTGAAGAATGGGATGAAGCCACCTTGATGAAAGCAACCTTGAATGCTAGAGCCATGCATATCCTATATGCCTCCATGACCCCCACCGAGTTCAACCGGATTTCCTCTTGTGAGACGGCCTATGAGGTATGGAGAAAGCTTTGCATCACTTATGAAGGGACGGATCAAGTGAAGGAAAGCAAAGTCTACATGCTCAAGGGGCTGCTTGAAAACTTCAAGATGGGAAAGGAGGAAAGTATAGCCAACATGTACTCAAGGATCAACACCATTGTGAATGGTCTTGCTATTCTAGGTCATCCTATGTCTAGTGGAGAGATCAACTCAAAGATCCTTAGAACTCTTCCCAAGAGGTGGGAATCAAAGGTGACTTCCATTGAAGAAGCAAGGTCACTTAAGGACATCCCCATTGAAGAGCTCATTGGAAATCTACAAGCACATGAAGCCACACTTGACAAGAGGGAGCAAGTTGAAAGACAAGAGAAGAAAGAGCTAAAGAGAATGAAGAAGGCTGAAATGAAGGCTCAAATTGAAGCTATCATGGAACAAGTCTCTCCATCCTCTCAAGCTAAAGAAGATGCCATGTACTCAAAAGGTCGACTATACAAAGGCAAGTCCTCCTCCATCCGGTGCTTCACATGTGGAAAGAAGGGTCACTACAAGGAAGATTGCCCACAAGGCAAAAAGACCCATCTTCACAAGAAGAAATGGCAATCAAGCTCAAGTGAAGATTCAAGTGAAGGATCAAGCTCAAGCTCAAGTGATGAAGGAGAATGCCATTTTGCTCTTATAGCATCAACAAGTGAAGACTCAAGTGAGGTAAACCTAGACTCGTTAGATAAAGAATCTTTAATTGCTATTATTCATGATATTTGTGCCTCTTATAAGTCTTCTAAAAAGAAAAAGAAAAAGCTTGCTAAAATTGTTGATAATTTGCATATAGAACTAGATGATCTTGAATATGCAAATTCTTGCTTGCTTATTGATAAAAATGATTGTCTTGGCCAAGTAGACTCTCTTAAACTTGAAAATGCTAGTTTGCTTGATAAGATTAAATTTCTAGAAGCTCAACCTCTCATGCCTAAATCTAATGAAGAACATACTTTAATTTTTGATTCTCTCATGCATGACATTGATGTTCTTAAATCTGAAAACAAAAACAAAGATTTTGTTTTGCATGAATTAGAACTAGAGAATGCCTCCTTGCTTGCTAAAATCAATGGGCATGAATCTTGTTCTAGTTCTACTAATAGAGAGAATGATGTTGCTGCTCTTCATATTGATAGAGATTCTTATTTAACTAAAACTCTTTGCCTAGAAAATGATCTTCTACATGCTAGAGATAACATTAATCAATTGTCTTCTACTATTGCTTCTCTTAAGCATGATAATGATAGTTTAAGATCTTCTTTGCAAAGATTCTTAGTTGGTAAAAAGAATCTTAATCAAATCCTAGACCATACTACTAAACAAATTGGTAGACATGGTTTAGGGTATGATAGTAGTCAAGGGAACAACAAAGATAAAGGACCTCCATTATTCCATGGAGAATCCTCTAGTTCCAAGACTATGGGCACATGCAACTATTGCAATGAATTAGGTCATTATTCTACTTGTTGTCCTTTTAGGAAAGCACCCAAGAGCAATAGGACTTGGGTTGCTAAACTAACCCCTCCGGACCCAAAAACATGATTGGGGACCATTTCATCTTTCTTCTTGTAGGTACTTGCAAATGGATTGACTTGAGGTATTGAATTGCAAATTGTCTTGTCAATCCACATGAAAGAAGAAAGGTGAGATGTGTAGAGGGTGACAACAAGTGGAAAAGCAATGGTAAGCACAAAGGTAATGGTTTTATTGCTTATAACCTATCCTAACTTGTTTTTGTCAAGTTAATGTGCACTATACATATGGTTTTTGAGTCAAAAGTGGTATTTTGTGATTCTCTTCACACTCTTGCTCAAAAACTATTTCTAATGCTTCTATAGTGCATTACTAACTTGCTTAGACATGTTTGGATTTGGTTTGTATATTTATCATGCCTTTAAATATGTTTTTATGAGATATATGTGCTTTTTGACAGCTGCTCTGTCGGTCGAGTTTGCCCTATTGAAACTCGGCCGATAGGCACCAATGGGTGTTGCCAACAGCTGCGATCGGCCGAGTTGCCAATACACAGAACTCGACCGATTACACTGTGCACAGAATATACATTTGGCTTATTGAGTGAGAATTTCCCTCTCAACTAGATTTTCTCAACCAATAGCCTTATTCTTTGGCACTCTCATTTGGTACCTTTATATATGCATATTGCCATGTTCTAAATTGCCTATCTTGCTTACAACTCTATCTCTCTAATTGCTCTAAATTGGTATATCTATATCTTGCAATTTCTTGCTTTGAGTTGTTTTGCAGGTTTTGATGATGATCTCTTTGGATCTCTTGGTTGTGTCTTAAATTGCTTCCGTTGTGCTCTAACTTGCTACATCTATATAGGTGTATATCTTGTGTTTGATACAACCTTGAGGTTCTTAGGGGTAATCATCTTATGGTAAGGATGCATATATAGTGAGTTATATCCTTTCATGCTTCTAAATTTGCATATCTCTTTGTTTGGATATATCTCTAAATCTAATCATAGCTTGCTTTATGTTGCTTATCTCTTTGCTATGATCTAGATCCTACTAGTAGTCCTAACTTGTGATATCATCTACTAGTAGTTCGCATACATGTAGTTCTAACCCTATCAATAAGTGGTATACTTGATCATCTATATGTTATGTTTGTATCTTATCTTATACATGCTCAAGATTGTTCTTTAAATTGCTTATCTACTATCTTGAGTTTCTTGCATAACATTGTGATGCAGGGTTCATAGATCTACATGATATGTAGAAATTGGAGTATTTTTATTATTTTATGCGTTTTTGCTCCAGTTTCAGTTTTTGCTGCAAGTATAGTGTTTTTTATGCAGAAACTACCTTCATTGCTTCGCCATGAGCCCTGATGGTTTTTGATCAAATTCCATCATCTTGAGGGTCAAAATTGTGATTTATTGTTTTTCTGCAGCACTGTATCTTGCATTTTTGGGATGTTCAAGTATATGTTTTAACTTGCTTTTCTTTCTATGCTTGGACAAGACCCTATATGTGCTCTTCTACTCTCCTTATATAACTTTTGTTATCTTCTTTCTCTTAACAAGTGGTGTTTCTTAGTTTCTTCACACCCCCACCTTTTTGAAATGACAAAGGGGGAGAAAGATATGTCTTCTTTTGACAACAGGGAGAAGGCATGTCTTACATGAAGCAAAGAAGCGTGTCCATGTAAAGGGGAGAAGGTAAATGGGAGAAGACATATATGTGTAGAACATATATGAGTAGAAGACATAGTTTCTATAAATGTTATGAAAGCTAACCATGCAGGAGAAATAGCATCAATTGAGGGGGAGTATGAAAACTCCACTAGCATCAATTGAGGGGGAGCATATGAACTCAATTCTACTGAAACCCCTAGGTTCCTCCGAAGGTATGTTTTTACTTACAAGCTTTCAATACATTTATGGAATGGTTTGTCATCTTCAAAAAGGGGGAGAATGTTGACTCAAGGTCAATTAGGTCAATGTTGACTCACGTCTAAATTGACTAAACCCTTGTTTTGATGATGACTAACCATTCCACACATTGGTGTCTAATGCTTCTACATTGAGTTATTTCAGGTTAGGTTTAGACACACTCCAAATGCCCTAACTTGCGCATATCAAATTGGAGAAAAGACAAGTCAACATAGCTACAAGTGTGCAATTTGGGATCTCTATGTAAATGACCTTAGAATTGCTTTGTAATCACTTGTAATGATTGTATGACCTGTAATTAAGCTTAGAAAAATTATTGGGACACAAAAATCCATCATTTGTACAGTTTTTGGAAATTCCAAAATACCCCTTAACAGGGATTTTGTCGGCCGAATTACAAACTCGGCCGATCCATGTATTGAGGAATTTTCTGGGCTGTCGGCCGAGTTTCAATGCCAGGAAACTCGGCCGATCCACTGGTCAGTCAAAACCAAAGGATGACTGATCGGTCGAGTTTCCCCCTGGAAACTCGGCCGACAGATTCCCTGTTGGTTTTGTCACCTAGTGTGTCGGCCGAGTTGCCTTTATTGAAACTCGGCCGATCGGACTGTACTGGAATGCAGAAAAAGCATTTCCAACCGTTGGAGACTTTGTTGGGACCCAAAATAGATCCGTTGCAACTTGTAAAACGGCTAGTTTTCGTTCACAAGTGTTCCCAAAGGCTAAGAGGCATCCCCAGCTATAAATAGGACCCCTTGGGCTTCATTCCAAGGTTGAGCATTCCATGCAAACTCTTTGAGAGGTTCCTATTCTATAGTTGAGTGCTTCCTACAGCCTCCTCTCTCTCTCTAAGCTTAATCACTTGCTTCATCCATTAGAGTGAGTAGGAAATCTGTAAGAGAGCTAGTTCAATTTGTATATCTTGTGAAGCTCTCAC
Organism: Alisma plantago-aquatica; assembly: GCA_963693085.1. Lineage (NCBI taxonomy): Eukaryota > Viridiplantae > Streptophyta > Magnoliopsida > Alismatales > Alismataceae > Alisma > Alisma plantago-aquatica. The sequence continues at coordinate 478,539,223 of OY856411.1, forward strand.
TTCCACAACCTCCCCATCTCTCCATTTCAATCATGAAGATGAAGGTTCTCTCTCTTGTCCAAGAGAGGTGAAGAAGAACAAGGGAAGGAGTCCCTTGGTGAAGATCAAGGCCGAAGACTTGGAGCTAGAGTGGGTAAGACCTTGGAGAAGGCAGAAGACTCAAGCTCAAGTGGGTAAGACCTTGGTGGAAAGCTTCTCCGAGTGAAGGTGAAGTCAAAGGCGGAAGATCCAAGAAGAGTGGGTAATTCCTGCAAGGCCGAAGACTTGTGCAAGAGTGGGTAAGTCCTTGGAGAAGGCCGAAGACTCTTGCAAAGTGGGTAAGTCCTTGGTAAGGTTGAAGACTCTTTTGTATTGGATAGGTAAGTCCTTTGTTGGTCATGTATTGTATGTCTTATTAATGAATATAAGAGTGCAATTGGTTGAAGTCCTAGAGGTTGACCTCTCTAGGCAAGTGGACTGACACACTTCTAGTTTGAAGTGTGGAACCACTCTAAATAGCTTGTCTAATTGGTGCATGTTCAATCTCTCTTATCCTTGCTATGCATGATTTAGTTGCACTCAAATTACCTATTTAGCAACCTTATCTTGTCATATAATTTGAAGGTTTAATGAATTTTGTTTAAGTGCTTTCAGCTCTATTCACCCCCCCTCTAGAGCACCCAAGTCACCCATCTAGGATCCAACAAGTGGTATCAGAGCGGGTCTTCTCCAAGCATACTTCCACAAGTAGGAGAAGATGGGTGACTACCTAGGAGGGAGACTCTCGACCAGCCTTCCAATCTTCAATGGGAGCAACTTCCTCTATTGGAGAAGAAGACTTCAATTCTTCATCCAAGGATCAAGTCTCGAGATGTGGCAAATGGTGAACAGCCCATACATTCTACCAAAGACAAACATTGAAGAATGGGATGAAGCCACCTTGATGAAAGCAACCTTGAATGCTAGAGCCATGCATATCCTATATGCCTCCATGACCCCCACCGAGTTCAACCGGATTTCCTCTTGTGAGACGGCCTATGAGGTATGGAGAAAGCTTTGCATCACTTATGAAGGGACGGATCAAGTGAAGGAAAGCAAAGTCTACATGCTCAAGGGGCTGCTTGAAAACTTCAAGATGGGAAAGGAGGAAAGTATAGCCAACATGTACTCAAGGATCAACACCATTGTGAATGGTCTTGCTATTCTAGGTCATCCTATGTCTAGTGGAGAGATCAACTCAAAGATCCTTAGAACTCTTCCCAAGAGGTGGGAATCAAAGGTGACTTCCATTGAAGAAGCAAGGTCACTTAAGGACATCCCCATTGAAGAGCTCATTGGAAATCTACAAGCACATGAAGCCACACTTGACAAGAGGGAGCAAGTTGAAAGACAAGAGAAGAAAGAGCTAAAGAGAATGAAGAAGGCTGAAATGAAGGCTCAAATTGAAGCTATCATGGAACAAGTCTCTCCATCCTCTCAAGCTAAAGAAGATGCCATGTACTCAAAAGGTCGACTATACAAAGGCAAGTCCTCCTCCATCCGGTGCTTCACATGTGGAAAGAAGGGTCACTACAAGGAAGATTGCCCACAAGGCAAAAAGACCCATCTTCACAAGAAGAAATGGCAATCAAGCTCAAGTGAAGATTCAAGTGAAGGATCAAGCTCAAGCTCAAGTGATGAAGGAGAATGCCATTTTGCTCTTATAGCATCAACAAGTGAAGACTCAAGTGAGGTAAACCTAGACTCGTTAGATAAAGAATCTTTAATTGCTATTATTCATGATATTTGTGCCTCTTATAAGTCTTCTAAAAAGAAAAAGAAAAAGCTTGCTAAAATTGTTGATAATTTGCATATAGAACTAGATGATCTTGAATATGCAAATTCTTGCTTGCTTATTGATAAAAATGATTGTCTTGGCCAAGTAGACTCTCTTAAACTTGAAAATGCTAGTTTGCTTGATAAGATTAAATTTCTAGAAGCTCAACCTCTCATGCCTAAATCTAATGAAGAACATACTTTAATTTTTGATTCTCTCATGCATGACATTGATGTTCTTAAATCTGAAAACAAAAACAAAGATTTTGTTTTGCATGAATTAGAACTAGAGAATGCCTCCTTGCTTGCTAAAATCAATGGGCATGAATCTTGTTCTAGTTCTACTAATAGAGAGAATGATGTTGCTGCTCTTCATATTGATAGAGATTCTTATTTAACTAAAACTCTTTGCCTAGAAAATGATCTTCTACATGCTAGAGATAACATTAATCAATTGTCTTCTACTATTGCTTCTCTTAAGCATGATAATGATAGTTTAAGATCTTCTTTGCAAAGATTCTTAGTTGGTAAAAAGAATCTTAATCAAATCCTAGACCATACTACTAAACAAATTGGTAGACATGGTTTAGGGTATGATAGTAGTCAAGGGAACAACAAAGATAAAGGACCTCCATTATTCCATGGAGAATCCTCTAGTTCCAAGACTATGGGCACATGCAACTATTGCAATGAATTAGGTCATTATTCTACTTGTTGTCCTTTTAGGAAAGCACCCAAGAGCAATAGGACTTGGGTTGCTAAACTAACCCCTCCGGACCCAAAAACATGATTGGGGACCATTTCATCTTTCTTCTTGTAGGTACTTGCAAATGGATTGACTTGAGGTATTGAATTGCAAATTGTCTTGTCAATCCACATGAAAGAAGAAAGGTGAGATGTGTAGAGGGTGACAACAAGTGGAAAAGCAATGGTAAGCACAAAGGTAATGGTTTTATTGCTTATAACCTATCCTAACTTGTTTTTGTCAAGTTAATGTGCACTATACATATGGTTTTTGAGTCAAAAGTGGTATTTTGTGATTCTCTTCACACTCTTGCTCAAAAACTATTTCTAATGCTTCTATAGTGCATTACTAACTTGCTTAGACATGTTTGGATTTGGTTTGTATATTTATCATGCCTTTAAATATGTTTTTATGAGATATATGTGCTTTTTGACAGCTGCTCTGTCGGTCGAGTTTGCCCTATTGAAACTCGGCCGATAGGCACCAATGGGTGTTGCCAACAGCTGCGATCGGCCGAGTTGCCAATACACAGAACTCGACCGATTACACTGTGCACAGAATATACATTTGGCTTATTGAGTGAGAATTTCCCTCTCAACTAGATTTTCTCAACCAATAGCCTTATTCTTTGGCACTCTCATTTGGTACCTTTATATATGCATATTGCCATGTTCTAAATTGCCTATCTTGCTTACAACTCTATCTCTCTAATTGCTCTAAATTGGTATATCTATATCTTGCAATTTCTTGCTTTGAGTTGTTTTGCAGGTTTTGATGATGATCTCTTTGGATCTCTTGGTTGTGTCTTAAATTGCTTCCGTTGTGCTCTAACTTGCTACATCTATATAGGTGTATATCTTGTGTTTGATACAACCTTGAGGTTCTTAGGGGTAATCATCTTATGGTAAGGATGCATATATAGTGAGTTATATCCTTTCATGCTTCTAAATTTGCATATCTCTTTGTTTGGATATATCTCTAAATCTAATCATAGCTTGCTTTATGTTGCTTATCTCTTTGCTATGATCTAGATCCTACTAGTAGTCCTAACTTGTGATATCATCTACTAGTAGTTCGCATACATGTAGTTCTAACCCTATCAATAAGTGGTATACTTGATCATCTATATGTTATGTTTGTATCTTATCTTATACATGCTCAAGATTGTTCTTTAAATTGCTTATCTACTATCTTGAGTTTCTTGCATAACATTGTGATGCAGGGTTCATAGATCTACATGATATGTAGAAATTGGAGTATTTTTATTATTTTATGCGTTTTTGCTCCAGTTTCAGTTTTTGCTGCAAGTATAGTGTTTTTTATGCAGAAACTACCTTCATTGCTTCGCCATGAGCCCTGATGGTTTTTGATCAAATTCCATCATCTTGAGGGTCAAAATTGTGATTTATTGTTTTTCTGCAGCACTGTATCTTGCATTTTTGGGATGTTCAAGTATATGTTTTAACTTGCTTTTCTTTCTATGCTTGGACAAGACCCTATATGTGCTCTTCTACTCTCCTTATATAACTTTTGTTATCTTCTTTCTCTTAACAAGTGGTGTTTCTTAGTTTCTTCACACCCCCACCTTTTTGAAATGACAAAGGGGGAGAAAGATATGTCTTCTTTTGACAACAGGGAGAAGGCATGTCTTACATGAAGCAAAGAAGCGTGTCCATGTAAAGGGGAGAAGGTAAATGGGAGAAGACATATATGTGTAGAACATATATGAGTAGAAGACATAGTTTCTATAAATGTTATGAAAGCTAACCATGCAGGAGAAATAGCATCAATTGAGGGGGAGTATGAAAACTCCACTAGCATCAATTGAGGGGGAGCATATGAACTCAATTCTACTGAAACCCCTAGGTTCCTCCGAAGGTATGTTTTTACTTACAAGCTTTCAATACATTTATGGAATGGTTTGTCATCTTCAAAAAGGGGGAGAATGTTGACTCAAGGTCAATTAGGTCAATGTTGACTCACGTCTAAATTGACTAAACCCTTGTTTTGATGATGACTAACCATTCCACACATTGGTGTCTAATGCTTCTACATTGAGTTATTTCAGGTTAGGTTTAGACACACTCCAAATGCCCTAACTTGCGCATATCAAATTGGAGAAAAGACAAGTCAACATAGCTACAAGTGTGCAATTTGGGATCTCTATGTAAATGACCTTAGAATTGCTTTGTAATCACTTGTAATGATTGTATGACCTGTAATTAAGCTTAGAAAAATTATTGGGACACAAAAATCCATCATTTGTACAGTTTTTGGAAATTCCAAAATACCCCTTAATAGGGATTTTGTCGGCCGAATTACAAACTCGGCCGATCCATGTATTGAGGAATTTTCTGGGCTGTCGGCCGAGTTTCAATGCCAGGAAACTCGGCCGATCCACTGGTCAGTCAAAACCAAAGGATGACTGATCGGTCGAGTTTCCCCCTGGAAACTCGGCCGACAGATTCCCTGTTGGTTTTGTCACCTAGTGTGTCGGCCGAGTTGCCTTTATTGAAACTCGGCCGATCGGACTGTACTGGAATGCAGAAAAAGCATTTCCAACCGTTGGAGACTTTGTTGGGACCCAAAATAGATCCGTTGCAACTTGTAAAACGGCTAGTTTTCGTTCACAAGTGTTCCCAAAGGCTAAGAGGCATCCCCAGCTATAAATAGGACCCCTTGGGCTTCATTCCAAGGTTGAGCATTCCATGCAAACTCTTTGAGAGGTTCCTATTCTATAGTTGAGTGCTTCCTACAGCCTCCTCTCTCTCTCTAAGCTTAATCACTTGCTTCATCCATTAGAGTGAGTAGGAAATCTGTAAGAGAGCTAGTTCAATTTGTATATCTTGTGAAGCTCTCACTTCCACAACCTCCCCATCTCTCCATTTCAATCATGAAGATGAAGGTTCTCTCTCTTGTCCAAGAGAGGTGAAGAAGAACAAGGGAAGGAGTCCCTTGGTGAAGATCAAGGCCGAAGACTTGGAGCTAGAGTGGGTAAGACCTTGGAGAAGGCAGAAGACTCAAGCTCAAGTGGGTAAGACCTTGGTGGAAAGCTTCTCCGAGTGAAGGTGAAGTCAAAGGCGGAAGATCCAAGAAGAGTGGGTAATTCCTGCAAGGCCGAAGACTTGTGCAAGAGTGGGTAAGTCCTTGGAGAAGGCCGAAGACTCTTGCAAAGTGGGTAAGTCCTTGGTAAGGTTGAAGACTCTTTTGTATTGGATAGGTAAGTCCTTTGTTGGTCATGTATTGTATGTCTTATTAATGAATATAAGAGTGCAATTGGTTGAAGTCCTAGAGGTTGACCTCTCTAGGCAAGTGGACTGACACACTTCTAGTTTGAAGTGTGGAACCACTCTAAATAGCTTGTCTAATTGGTGCATGTTCAATCTCTCTTATCCTTGCTATGCATGATTTAGTTGCACTCAAATTACCTATTTAGCAACCTTATCTTGTCATATAATTTGAAGGTTTAATGAATTTTGTTTAAGTGCTTTCAGCTCTATTCACCCCCCCTCTAGAGCACCCAAGTCACCCATCTAGGATCCAACAAGTGGTATCAGAGCGGGTCTTCTCCAAGCATACTTCCACAAGTAGGAGAAGATGGGTGACTACCTAGGAGGGAGACTCTCGACCAGCCTTCCAATCTTCAATGGGAGCAACTTCCTCTATTGGAGAAGAAGACTTCAATTCTTCATCCAAGGATCAAGTCTCGAGATGTGGCAAATGGTGAACAGCCCATACATTCTACCAAAGACAAACATTGAAGAATGGGATGAAGCCACCTTGATGAAAGCAACCTTGAATGCTAGAGCCATGCATATCCTATATGCCTCCATGACCCCCACCGAGTTCAACCGGATTTCCTCTTGTGAGACGGCCTATGAGGTATGGAGAAAGCTTTGCATCACTTATGAAGGGACGGATCAAGTGAAGGAAAGCAAAGTCTACATGCTCAAGGGGCTGCTTGAAAACTTCAAGATGGGAAAGGAGGAAAGTATAGCCAACATGTACTCAAGGATCAACACCATTGTGAATGGTCTTGCTATTCTAGGTCATCCTATGTCTAGTGGAGAGATCAACTCAAAGATCCTTAGAACTCTTCCCAAGAGGTGGGAATCAAAGGTGACTTCCATTGAAGAAGCAAGGTCACTTAAGGACATCCCCATTGAAGAGCTCATTGGAAATCTACAAGCACATGAAGCCACACTTGACAAGAGGGAGCAAGTTGAAAGACAAGAGAAGAAAGAGCTAAAGAGAATGAAGAAGGCTGAAATGAAGGCTCAAATTGAAGCTATCATGGAACAAGTCTCTCCATCCTCTCAAGCTAAAGAAGATGCCATGTACTCAAAAGGTCGACTATACAAAGGCAAGTCCTCCTCCATCCGGTGCTTCACATGTGGAAAGAAGGGTCACTACAAGGAAGATTGCCCACAAGGCAAAAAGACCCATCTTCACAAGAAGAAATGGCAATCAAGCTCAAGTGAAGATTCAAGTGAAGGATCAAGCTCAAGCTCAAGTGATGAAGGAGAATGCCATTTTGCTCTTATAGCATCAACAAGTGAAGACTCAAGTGAGGTAAACCTAGACTCGTTAGATAAAGAATCTTTAATTGCTATTATTCATGATATTTGTGCCTCTTATAAGTCTTCTAAAAAGAAAAAGAAAAAGCTTGCTAAAATTGTTGATAATTTGCATATAGAACTAGATGATCTTGAATATGCAAATTCTTGCTTGCTTATTGATAAAAATGATTGTCTTGGCCAAGTAGACTCTCTTAAACTTGAAAATGCTAGTTTGCTTGATAAGATTAAATTTCTAGAAGCTCAACCTCTCATGCCTAAATCTAATGAAGAACATACTTTAATTTTTGATTCTCTCATGCATGACATTGATGTTCTTAAATCTGAAAACAAAAACAAAGATTTTGTTTTGCATGAATTAGAACTAGAGAATGCCTCCTTGCTTGCTAAAATCAATGGGCATGAATCTTGTTCTAGTTCTACTAATAGAGAGAATGATGTTGCTGCTCTTCATATTGATAGAGATTCTTATTTAACTAAAACTCTTTGCCTAGAAAATGATCTTCTACATGCTAGAGATAACATTAATCAATTGTCTTCTACTATTGCTTCTCTTAAGCATGATAATGATAGTTTAAGATCTTCTTTGCAAAGATTCTTAGTTGGTAAAAAGAATCTTAATCAAATCCTAGACCATACTACTAAACAAATTGGTAGACATGGTTTAGGGTATGATAGTAGTCAAGGGAACAACAAAGATAAAGGACCTCCATTATTCCATGGAGAATCCTCTAGTTCCAAGACTATGGGCACATGCAACTATTGCAATGAATTAGGTCATTATTCTACTTGTTGTCCTTTTAGGAAAGCACCCAAGAGCAATAGGACTTGGGTTGCTAAACTAACCCCTCCGGACCCAAAAACATGATTGGGGACCATTTCATCTTTCTTCTTGTAGGTACTTGCAAATGGATTGACTTGAGGTATTGAATTGCAAATTGTCTTGTCAATCCACATGAAAGAAGAAAGGTGAGATGTGTAGAGGGTGACAACAAGTGGAAAAGCAATGGTAAGCACAAAGGTAATGGTTTTATTGCTTATAACCTATCCTAACTTGTTTTTGTCAAGTTAATGTGCACTATACATATGGTTTTTGAGTCAAAAGTGGTATTTTGTGATTCTCTTCACACTCTTGCTCAAAAACTATTTCTAATGCTTCTATAGTGCATTACTAACTTGCTTAGACATGTTTGGATTTGGTTTGTATATTTATCATGCCTTTAAATATGTTTTTATGAGATATATGTGCTTTTTGACAGCTGCTCTGTCGGTCGAGTTTGCCCTATTGAAACTCGGCCGATAGGCACCAATGGGTGTTGCCAACAGCTGCGATCGGCCGAGTTGCCAATACACAGAACTCGACCGATTACACTGTGCACAGAATATACATTTGGCTTATTGAGTGAGAATTTCCCTCTCAACTAGATTTTCTCAACCAATAGCCTTATTCTTTGGCACTCTCATTTGGTACCTTTATATATGCATATTGCCATGTTCTAAATTGCCTATCTTGCTTACAACTCTATCTCTCTAATTGCTCTAAATTGGTATATCTATATCTTGCAATTTCTTGCTTTGAGTTGTTTTGCAGGTTTTGATGATGATCTCTTTGGATCTCTTGGTTGTGTCTTAAATTGCTTCCGTTGTGCTCTAACTTGCTACATCTATATAGGTGTATATCTTGTGTTTGATACAACCTTGAGGTTCTTAGGGGTAATCATCTTATGGTAAGGATGCATATATAGTGAGTTATATCCTTTCATGCTTCTAAATTTGCATATCTCTTTGTTTGGATATATCTCTAAATCTAATCATAGCTTGCTTTATGTTGCTTATCTCTTTGCTATGATCTAGATCCTACTAGTAGTCCTAACTTGTGATATCATCTACTAGTAGTTCGCATACATGTAGTTCTAACCCTATCAATAAGTGGTATACTTGATCATCTATATGTTATGTTTGTATCTTATCTTATACATGCTCAAGATTGTTCTTTAAATTGCTTATCTACTATCTTGAGTTTCTTGCATAACATTGTGATGCAGGGTTCATAGATCTACATGATATGTAGAAATTGGAGTATTTTTATTATTTTATGCGTTTTTGCTCCAGTTTCAGTTTTTGCTGCAAGTATAGTGTTTTTTATGCAGAAACTACCTTCTGAGCAAGCCATGAGCCCTGATGGTTTTTGATCAAATTCCATCATCTTGAGGGTCAAAATTGTGATTTATTGTTTTTCTGCAGCACTGTATCTTGCATTTTTGGGATGTTCAAGTATATGTTTTAACTTGCTTTTCTTTCTATGCTTGGACAAGACCCTATATGTGCTCTTCTACTCTCCTTATATAACTTTTGTTATCTTCTTTCTCTTAACAAGTGGTGTTTCTTAGTTTCTTCACACCCCCACCTTTTTGAAATGACAAAGGGGGAGAAAGATATGTCTTCTTTTGACAACAGGGAGAAGGCATGTCTTACATGAAGCAAAGAAGCGTGTCCATGTAAAGGGGAGAAGGTAAATGGGAGAAGACATATATGTGTAGAACATATATGAGTAGAAGACATAGTTTCTATAAATGTTATGAAAGCTAACCATGCAGGAGAAATAGCATCAATTGAGGGGGAGTATGAAAACTCCACTAGCATCAATTGAGGGGGAGCATATGAACTCAATTCTACTGAAACCCCTAGGTTCCTCCGAAGGTATGTTTTTACTTACAAGCTTTCAATACATTTATGGAATGGTTTGTCATCTTCAAAAAGGGGGAGAATGTTGACTCAAGGTCAATTAGGTCAATGTTGACTCACGTCTAAATTGACTAAACCCTTGTTTTGATGATGACTAACCATTCCACACATTGGTGTCTAATGCTTCTACATTGAGTTATTTCAGGTTAGGTTTAGACACACTCCAAATGCCCTAACTTGCGCATATCAAATTGGAGAAAAGACAAGTCAACATAGCTACAAGTGTGCAATTTGGGATCTCTATGTAAATGACCTTAGAATTGCTTTGTAATCACTTGTAATGATTGTATGACCTGTAATTAAGCTTAGAAAAATTATTGGGACACAAAAATCCATCATTTGTACAGTTTTTGGAAATTCCAAAATACCCCTTAACAGGGATTTTGTCGGCCGAATTACAAACTCGGCCGATCCATGTATTGAGGAATTTTCTGGGCTGTCGGCCGAGTTTCAATGCCAGGAAACTCGGCCGATCCACTGGTCAGTCAAAACCAAAGGATGACTGATCGGTCGAGTTTCCCCCTGGAAACTCGGCCGACAGATTCCCTGTTGGTTTTGTCACCTAGTGTGTCGGCCGAGTTGCCTTTATTGAAACTCGGCCGATCGGACTGTAATGGAATGCAGAAAAAGCATTTCCAACCGTTGGAGACTTTGTTGGGACCCAAAATAGATCCGTTGCAACTTGTAAAACGGCTAGTTTTCGTTCACAAGTGTTCCCAAAGGCTAAGAGGCATCCCCAGCTATAAATAGGACCCCTTGGGCTTCATTCCAAGGTTGAGCATTCCATGCAAACTCTTTGAGAGGTTCCTATTCTACAGTTGAGTGCTTCCTACAGCCTCCTCTCTCTCTCTAAGCTTAATCACTTGCTTCATCCATTAGAGTGAGTAGGAAATCTGTAAGAGAGCTAGTTCAATTTGTATATCTTGTGAAGCTCTCACTTCCACAACCTCCCCATCTCTCCATTTCAATCATGAAGATGAAGGTTCTCTCTCTTGTCCAAGAGAGGTGAAGAAGAACAAGGGAAGGAGTCCCTTGGTGAAGATCAAGGCCGAAGACTTGGAGCTAGAGTGGGTAAGACCTTGGAGAAGGCAGAAGACTCAAGCTCAAGTGGGTAAGACCTTGGTGGAAAGCTTCTCCGAGTGAAGGTGAAGTCAAAGGCGGAAGATCCAAGAAGAGTGGGTAATTCCTGCAAGGCCGAAGACTTGTGCAAGAGTGGGTAAGTCCTTGGAGAAGGCCGAAGACTCTTGCAAAGTGGGTAAGTCCTTGGTAAGGTTGAAGACTCTTTTGTATTGGATAGGTAAGTCCTTTGTTGGTCATGTATTGTATGTCTTATTAATGAATATAAGAGTGCAATTGGTTGAAGTCCTAGAGGTTGACCTCTCTAGGCAAGTGGACTGACACACTTCTAGTTTGAAGTGTGGAACCACTCTAAATAGCTTGTCTAATTGGTGCATGTTCAATCTCTCTTATCCTTGCTATGCATGATTTAGTTGCACTCAAATTACCTATTTAGCAACCTTATCTTGTCATATAATTTGAAGGTTTAATGAATTTTGTTTAAGTGCTTTCAGCTCTATTCACCCCCCCTCTAGAGCACCCAAGTCACCCATCTAGGATCCAACAAGTGGTATCAGAGCGGGTCTTCTCCAAGCATACTTCCACAAGTAGGAGAAGATGGGTGACTACCTAGGAGGGAGACTCTCGACCAGCCTTCCAATCTTCAATGGGAGCAACTTCCTCTATTGGAGAAGAAGACTTCAATTCTTCATCCAAGGATCAAGTCTCGAGATGTGGCAAATGGTGAACAGCCCATACATTCTACCAAAGACAAACATTGAAGAATGGGATGAAGCCACCTTGATGAAAGCAACCTTGAATGCTAGAGCCATGCATATCCTATATGCCTCCATGACCCCCACCGAGTTCAACCGGATTTCCTCTTGTGAGACGGCCTATGAGGTATGGAGAAAGCTTTGCATCACTTATGAAGGGACGGATCAAGTGAAGGAAAGCAAAGTCTACATGCTCAAGGGGCTGCTTGAAAACTTCAAGATGGGAAAGGAGGAAAGTATAGCCAACATGTACTCAAGGATCAACACCATTGTGAATGGTCTTGCTATTCTAGGTCATCCTATGTCTAGTGGAGAGATCAACTCAAAGATCCTTAGAACTCTTCCCAAGAGGTGGGAATCAAAGGTGACTTCCATTGAAGAAGCAAGGTCACTTAAGGACATCCCCATTGAAGAGCTCATTGGAAATCTACAAGCACATGAAGCCACACTTGACAAGAGGGAGCAAGTTGAAAGACAAGAGAAGAAAGAGCTAAAGAGAATGAAGAAGGCTGAAATGAAGGCTCAAATTGAAGCTATCATGGAACAAGTCTCTCCATCCTCTCAAGCTAAAGAAGATGCCATGTACTCAAAAGGTCGACTATACAAAGGCAAGTCCTCCTCCATCCGGTGCTTCACATGTGGAAAGAAGGGTCACTACAAGGAAGATTGCCCACAAGGCAAAAAGACCCATCTTCACAAGAAGAAATGGCAATCAAGCTCAAGTGAAGATTCAAGTGAAGGATCAAGCTCAAGCTCAAGTGATGAAGGAGAATGCCATTTTGCTCTTATAGCATCAACAAGTGAAGACTCAAGTGAGGTAAACCTAGACTCGTTAGATAAAGAATCTTTAATTGCTATTATTCATGATATTTGTGCCTCTTATAAGTCTTCTAAAAAGAAAAAGAAAAAGCTTGCTAAAATTGTTGATAATTTGCATATAGAACTAGATGATCTTGAATATGCAAATTCTTGCTTGCTTATTGATAAAAATGATTGTCTTGGCCAAGTAGACTCTCTTAAACTTGAAAATGCTAGTTTGCTTGATAAGATTAAATTTCTAGAAGCTCAACCTCTCATGCCTAAATCTAATGAAGAACATACTTTAATTTTTGATTCTCTCATGCATGACATTGATGTTCTTAAATCTGAAAACAAAAACAAAGATTTTGTTTTGCATGAATTAGAACTAGAGAATGCCTCCTTGCTTGCTAAAATCAATGGGCATGAATCTTGTTCTAGTTCTACTAATAGAGAGAATGATGTTGCTGCTCTTCATATTGATAGAGATTCTTATTTAACTAAAACTCTTTGCCTAGAAAATGATCTTCTACATGCTAGAGATAACATTAATCAATTGTCTTCTACTATTGCTTCTCTTAAGCATGATAATGATAGTTTAAGATCTTCTTTGCAAAGATTCTTAGTTGGTAAAAAGAATCTTAATCAAATCCTAGACCATACTACTAAACAAATTGGTAGACATGGTTTAGGGTATGATAGTAGTCAAGGGAACAACAAAGATAAAGGACCTCCATTATTCCATGGAGAATCCTCTAGTTCCAAGACTATGGGCACATGCAACTATTGCAATGAATTAGGTCATTATTCTACTTGTTGTCCTTTTAGGAAAGCACCCAAGAGCAATAGGACTTGGGTTGCTAAACTAACCCCTCCGGACCCAAAAACATGATTGGGGACCATTTCATCTTTCTTCTTGTAGGTACTTGCAAATGGATTGACTTGAGGTATTGAATTGCAAATTGTCTTGTCAATCCACATGAAAGAAGAAAGGTGAGATGTGTAGAGGGTGACAACAAGTGGAAAAGCAATGGTAAGCACAAAGGTAATGGTTTTATTGCTTATAACCTATCCTAACTTGTTTTTGTCAAGTTAATGTGCACTATACATATGGTTTTTGAGTCAAAAGTGGTATTTTGTGATTCTCTTCACACTCTTGCTCAAAAACTATTTCTAATGCTTCTATAGTGCATTACTAACTTGCTTAGACATGTTTGGATTTGGTTTGTATATTTATCATGCCTTTAAATATGTTTTTATGAGATATATGTGCTTTTTGACAGCTGCTCTGTCGGTCGAGTTTGCCCTATTGAAACTCGGCCGATAGGCACCAATGGGTGTTGCCAACAGCTGCGATCGGCCGAGTTGCCAATACACAGAACTCGACCGATTACACTGTGCACAGAATATACATTTGGCTTATTGAGTGAGAATTTCCCTCTCAACTAGATTTTCTCAACCAATAGCCTTATTCTTTGGCACTCTCATTTGGTACCTTTATATATGCATATTGCCATGTTCTAAATTGCCTATCTTGCTTACAACTCTATCTCTCTAATTGCTCTAAATTGGTATATCTATATCTTGCAATTTCTTGCTTTGAGTTGTTTTGCAGGTTTTGATGATGATCTCTTTGGATCTCTTGGTTGTGTCTTAAATTGCTTCCGTTGTGCTCTAACTTGCTACATCTATATAGGTGTATATCTTGTGTTTGATACAACCTTGAGGTTCTTAGGGGTAATCATCTTATGGTAAGGATGCATATATAGTGAGTTATATCCTTTCATGCTTCTAAATTTGCATATCTCTTTGTTTGGATATATCTCTAAATCTAATCATAGCTTGCTTTATGTTGCTTATCTCTTTGCTATGATCTAGATCCTACTAGTAGTCCTAACTTGTGATATCATCTACTAGTAGTTCGCATACATGTAGTTCTAACCCTATCAATAAGTGGTATACTTGATCATCTATATGTTATGTTTGTATCTTATCTTATACATGCTCAAGATTGTTCTTTAAATTGCTTATCTACTATCTTGAGTTTCTTGCATAACATTGTGATGCAGGGTTCATAGATCTACATGATATGTAGAAATTGGAGTATTTTTATTATTTTATGCGTTTTTGCTCCAGTTTCAGTTTTTGCTGCAAGTATAGTGTTTTTTATGCAGAAACTACCTTCTGAGCAAGCCATGAGCCCTGATGGTTTTTGATCAAATTCCATCATCTTGAGGGTCAAAATTGTGATTTATTGTTTTTCTGCAGCACTGTATCTTGCATTTTTGGGATGTTCAAGTATATGTTTTAACTTGCTTTTCTTTCTATGCTTGGACAAGACCCTATATGTGCTCTTATACTCTCCTTATATAACTTTTGTTATCTTCTTTCTCTTAACAAGTGGTGTTTCTTAGTTTCTTCACACCCCCACCTTTTTGAAATGACAAAGGGGGAGAAAGATATGTCTTCTTTTGACAACAGGGAGAAGGCATGTCTTACATGAAGCAAAGAAGCGTGTCCATGTAAAGGGGAGAAGGTAAATGGGAGAAGACATATATGTGTAGAACATATATGAGTAGAAGACATAGTTTCTATAAATGTTATGAAAGCTAACCATGCAGGAGAAATAGCATCAATTGAGGGGGAGTATGAAAACTCCACTAGCATCAATTGAGGGGGAGCATATGAACTCAATTCTACTGAAACCCCTAGGTTCCTCCGAAGGTATGTTTTTACTTACAAGCTTTCAATACATTTATGGAATGGTTTGTCATCTTCAAAAAGGGGGAGAATGTTGACTCAAGGTCAATTAGGTCAATGTTGACTCACGTCTAAATTGACTAAACCCTTGTTTTGATGATGACTAACCATTCCACACATTGGTGTCTAATGCTTCTACATTGAGTTATTTCAGGTTAGGTTTAGACACACTCCAAATGCCCTAACTTGCGCATATCAAATTGGAGAAAAGACAAGTCAACATAGCTACAAGTGTGCAATTTGGGATCTCTATGTAAATGACCTTAGAATTGCTTTGTAATCACTTGTAATGATTGTATGACCTGTAATTAAGCTTAGAAAAATTATTGGGACACAAAAATCCATCATTTGTACAGTTTTTGGAAATTCCAAAATACCCCTTAACAGGGATTTTGTCGGCCGAATTACAAACTCGGCCGATCCATGTATTGAGGAATTTTCTGGGCTGTCGGCCGAGTTTCAATGCCAGGAAACTCGGCCGATCCACTGGTCAGTCAAAACCAAAGGATGACTGATCGGTCGAGTTTCCCCCTGGAAACTCGGCCGACAGATTCCCTGTTGGTTTTGTCACCTAGTGTGTCGGCCGAGTTGCCTTTATTGAAACTCGGCCGATCGGACTGTACTGGAATGCAGAAAAAGCATTTCCAACCGTTGGAGACTTTGTTGGGACCCAAAATAGATCCGTTGCAACTTGTAAAACGGCTAGTTTTCGTTCACAAGTGTTCCCAAAGGCTAAGAGGCATCCCCAGCTATAAATAGGACCCCTTGGGCTTCATTCCAAGGTTGAGCATTCCATGCAAACTCTTTGAGAGGTTCCTATTCTATAGTTGAGTGCTTCCTACAGCCTCCTCTCTCTCTCTAAGCTTAATCACTTGCTTCATCCATTAGAGTGAGTAGGAAATCTGTAAGAGAGCTAGTTCAATTTGTATATCTTGTGAAGCTCTCACTTCCACAACCTCCCCATCTCTCCATTTCAATCATGAAGATGAAGGTTCTCTCTCTTGTCCAAGAGAGGTGAAGAAGAACAAGGGAAGGAGTCCCTTGGTGAAGATCAAGGCCGAAGACTTGGAGCTAGAGTGGGTAAGACCTTGGAGAAGGCAGAAGACTCAAGCTCAAGTGGGTAAGACCTTGGTGGAAAGCTTCTCCGAGTGAAGGTGAAGTCAAAGGCGGAAGATCCAAGAAGAGTGGGTAATTCCTGCAAGGCCGAAGACTTGTGCAAGAGTGGGTAAGTCCTTGGAGAAGGCCGAAGACTCTTGCAAAGTGGGTAAGTCCTTGGTAAGGTTGAAGACTCTTTTGTATTGGATAGGTAAGTCCTTTGTTGGTCATGTATTGTATGTCTTATTAATGAATATAAGAGTGCAATTGGTTGAAGTCCTAGAGGTTGACCTCTCTAGGCAAGTGGACTGACACACTTCTAGTTTGAAGTGTGGAACCACTCTAAATAGCTTGTCTAATTGGTGCATGTTCAATCTCTCTTATCCTTGCTATGCATGATTTAGTTGCACTCAAATTACCTATTTAGCAACCTTATCTTGTCATATAATTTGAAGGTTTAATGAATTTTGTTTAAGTGCTTTCAGCTCTATTCACCCCCCCTCTAGAGCACCCAAGTCACCCATCTAGGATCCAACAAGTGGTATCAGAGCGGGTCTTCTCCAAGCATACTTCCACAAGTAGGAGAAGATGGGTGACTACCTAGGAGGGAGACTCTCGACCAGCCTTCCAATCTTCAATGGGAGCAACTTCCTCTATTGGAGAAGAAGACTTCAATTCTTCATCCAAGGATCAAGTCTCGAGATGTGGCAAATGGTGAACAGCCCATACATTCTACCAAAGACAAACATTGAAGAATGGGATGAAGCCACCTTGATGAAAGCAACCTTGAATGCTAGAGCCATGCATATCCTATATGCCTCCATGACCCCCACCGAGTTCAACCGGATTTCCTCTTGTGAGACGGCCTATGAGGTATGGAGAAAGCTTTGCATCACTTATGAAGGGACGGATCAAGTGAAGGAAAGCAAAGTCTACATGCTCAAGGGGCTGCTTGAAAACTTCAAGATGGGAAAGGAGGAAAGTATAGCCAACATGTACTCAAGGATCAACACCATTGTGAATGGTCTTGCTATTCTAGGTCATCCTATGTCTAGTGGAGAGATCAACTCAAAGATCCTTAGAACTCTTCCCAAGAGGTGGGAATCAAAGGTGACTTCCATTGAAGAAGCAAGGTCACTTAAGGACATCCCCATTGAAGAGCTCATTGGAAATCTACAAGCACATGAAGCCACACTTGACAAGAGGGAGCAAGTTGAAAGACAAGAGAAGAAAGAGCTAAAGAGAATGAAGAAGGCTGAAATGAAGGCTCAAATTGAAGCTATCATGGAACAAGTCTCTCCATCCTCTCAAGCTAAAGAAGATGCCATGTACTCAAAAGGTCGACTATACAAAGGCAAGTCCTCCTCCATCCGGTGCTTCACATGTGGAAAGAAGGGTCACTACAAGGAAGATTGCCCACAAGGCAAAAAGACCCATCTTCACAAGAAGAAATGGCAATCAAGCTCAAGTGAAGATTCAAGTGAAGGATCAAGCTCAAGCTCAAGTGATGAAGGAGAATGCCATTTTGCTCTTATAGCATCAACAAGTGAAGACTCAAGTGAGGTAAACCTAGACTCGTTAGATAAAGAATCTTTAATTGCTATTATTCATGATATTTGTGCCTCTTATAAGTCTTCTAAAAAGAAAAAGAAAAAGCTTGCTAAAATTGTTGATAATTTGCATATAGAACTAGATGATCTTGAATATGCAAATTCTTGCTTGCTTATTGATAAAAATGATTGTCTTGGCCAAGTAGACTCTCTTAAACTTGAAAATGCTAGTTTGCTTGATAAGATTAAATTTCTAGAAGCTCAACCTCTCATGCCTAAATCTAATGAAGAACATACTTTAATTTTTGATTCTCTCATGCATGACATTGATGTTCTTAAATCTGAAAACAAAAACAAAGATTTTGTTTTGCATGAATTAGAACTAGAGAATGCCTCCTTGCTTGCTAAAATCAATGGGCATGAATCTTGTTCTAGTTCTACTAATAGAGAGAATGATGTTGCTGCTCTTCATATTGATAGAGATTCTTATTTAACTAAAACTCTTTGCCTAGAAAATGATCTTCTACATGCTAGAGATAACATTAATCAATTGTCTTCTACTATTGCTTCTCTTAAGCATGATAATGATAGTTTAAGATCTTCTTTGCAAAGATTCTTAGTTGGTAAAAAGAATCTTAATCAAATCCTAGACCATACTACTAAACAAATTGGTAGACATGGTTTAGGGTATGATAGTAGTCAAGGGAACAACAAAGATAAAGGACCTCCATTATTCCATGGAGAATCCTCTAGTTCCAAGACTATGGGCACATGCAACTATTGCAATGAATTAGGTCATTATTCTACTTGTTGTCCTTTTAGGAAAGCACCCAAGAGCAATAGGACTTGGGTTGCTAAACTAACCCCTCCGGACCCAAAAACATGATTGGGGACCATTTCATCTTTCTTCTTGTAGGTACTTGCAAATGGATTGACTTGAGGTATTGAATTGCAAATTGTCTTGTCAATCCACATGAAAGAAGAAAGGTGAGATGTGTAGAGGGTGACAACAAGTGGAAAAGCAATGGTAAGCACAAAGGTAATGGTTTTATTGCTTATAACCTATCCTAACTTGTTTTTGTCAAGTTAATGTGCACTATACATATGGTTTTTGAGTCAAAAGTGGTATTTTGTGATTCTCTTCACACTCTTGCTCAAAAACTATTTCTAATGCTTCTATAGTGCATTACTAACTTGCTTAGACATGTTTGGATTTGGTTTGTATATTTATCATGCCTTTAAATATGTTTTTATGAGATATATGTGCTTTTTGACAGCTGCTCTGTCGGTCGAGTTTGCCCTATTGAAACTCGGCCGATAGGCACCAATGGGTGTTGCCAACAGCTGCGATCGGCCGAGTTGCCAATACACAGAACTCGACCGATTACACTGTGCACAGAATATACATTTGGCTTATTGAGTGAGAATTTCCCTCTCAACTAGATTTTCTCAACCAATAGCCTTATTCTTTGGCACTCTCATTTGGTACCTTTATATATGCATATTGCCATGTTCTAAATTGCCTATCTTGCTTACAACTCTATCTCTCTAATTGCTCTAAATTGGTATATCTATATCTTGCAATTTCTTGCTTTGAGTTGTTTTGCAGGTTTTGATGATGATCTCTTTGGATCTCTTGGTTGTGTCTTAAATTGCTTCCGTTGTGCTCTAACTTGCTACATCTATATAGGTGTATATCTTGTGTTTGATACAACCTTGAGGTTCTTAGGGGTAATCATCTTATGGTAAGGATGCATATATAGTGAGTTATATCCTTTCATGCTTCTAAATTTGCATATCTCTTTGTTTGGATATATCTCTAAATCTAATCATAGCTTGCTTTATGTTGCTTATCTCTTTGCTATGATCTAGATCCTACTAGTAGTCCTAACTTGTGATATCATCTACTAGTAGTTCGCATACATGTAGTTCTAACCCTATCAATAAGTGGTATACTTGATCATCTATATGTTATGTTTGTATCTTATCTTATACATGCTCAAGATTGTTCTTTAAATTGCTTATCTACTATCTTGAGTTTCTTGCATAACATTGTGATGCAGGGTTCATAGATCTACATGATATGTAGAAATTGGAGTATTTTTATTATTTTATGCGTTTTTGCTCCAGTTTCAGTTTTTGCTGCAAGTATAGTGTTTTTTATGCAGAAACTACCTTCTGAGCAAGCCATGAGCCCTGATGGTTTTTGATCAAATTCCATCATCTTGAGGGTCAAAATTGTGATTTATTGTTTTTCTGCAGCACTGTATCTTGCATTTTTGGGATGTTCAAGTATATGTTTTAACTTGCTTTTCTTTCTATGCTTGGACAAGACCCTATATGTGCTCTTCTACTCTCCTTATATAACTTTTGTTATCTTCTTTCTCTTAACAAGTGGTGTTTCTTAGTTTCTTCACACCCCCACCTTTTTGAAATGACAAAGGGGGAGAAAGATATGTCTTCTTTTGACAACAGGGAGAAGGCATGTCTTACATGAAGCAAAGAAGCGTGTCCATGTAAAGGGGAGAAGGTAAATGGGAGAAGACATATATGTGTAGAACATATATGAGTAGAAGACATAATTTCTATAAATGTTATGAAAGCTAACCATGCAGGAGAAATAGCATCAATTGAGGGGGAGTATGAAAACTCCACTAGCATCAATTGAGGGGGAGCATATGAACTCAATTCTACTGAAACCCCTAGGTTCCTCCGAAGGTATGTTTTTACTTACAAGCTTTCAATACATTTATGGAATGGTTTGTCATCTTCAAAAAGGGGGAGAATGTTGACTCAAGGTCAATTAGGTCAATGTTGACTCACGTCTAAATTGACTAAACCCTTGTTTTGATGATGACTAACCATTCCACACATTGGTGTCTAATGCTTCTACATTGAGTTATTTCAGGTTAGGTTTAGACACACTCCAAATGCCCTAACTTGCGCATATCAAATTGGAGAAAAGACAAGTCAACATAGCTACAAGTGTGCAATTTGGGATCTCTATGTAAATGACCTTAGAATTGCTTTGTAATCACTTGTAATGATTGTATGACCTGTAATTAAGCTTAGAAAAATTATTGGGACACAAAAATCCATCATTTGTACAGTTTTTGGAAATTCCAAAATACCCCTTAATAGGGATTTTGTCGGCCGAATTACAAACTCGGCCGATCCATGTATTGAGGAATTTTCTGGGCTGTCGGCCGAGTTTCAATGCCAGGAAACTCGGCCGATCCACTGGTCAGTCAAAACCAAAGGATGACTGATCGGTCGAGTTTCCCCCTGGAAACTCGGCCGACAGATTCCCTGTTGGTTTTGTCACCTAGTGTGTCGGCCGAGTTGCCTTTATTGAAACTCGGCCGATCGGACTGTACTGGAATGCAGAAAAAGCATTTCCAACCGTTGGAGACTTTGTTGGGACCCAAAATAGATCCGTTGCAACTTGTAAAACGGCTAGTTTTCGTTCACAAGTGTTCCCAAAGGCTAAGAGGCATCCCCAGCTATAAATAGGACCCCTTGGGCTTCATTCCAAGGTTGAGCATTCCATGCAAACTCTTTGAGAGGTTCCTATTCTATAGTTGAGTGCTTCCTACAGCCTCCTCTCTCTCTCTAAGCTTAATCACTTGCTTCATCCATTAGAGTGAGTAGGAAATCTGTAAGAGAGCTAGTTCAATTTGTATATCTTGTGAAGCTCTCACTTCCACAACCTCCCCATCTCTCCATTTCAATCATGAAGATGAAGGTTCTCTCTCTTGTCCAAGAGAGGTGAAGAAGAACAAGGGAAGGAGTCCCTTGGTGAAGATCAAGGCCGAAGACTTGGAGCTAGAGTGGGTAAGACCTTGGAGAAGGCAGAAGACTCAAGCTCAAGTGGGTAAGACCTTGGTGGAAAGCTTCTCCGAGTGAAGGTGAAGTCAAAGGCGGAAGATCCAAGAAGAGTGGGTAATTCCTGCAAGGCCGAAGACTTGTGCAAGAGTGGGTAAGTCCTTGGAGAAGGCCGAAGACTCTTGCAAAGTGGGTAAGTCCTTGGTAAGGTTGAAGACTCTTTTGTATTGGATAGGTAAGTCCTTTGTTGGTCATGTATTGTATGTCTTATTAATGAATATAAGAGTGCAATTGGTTGAAGTCCTAGAGGTTGACCTCTCTAGGCAAGTGGACTGACACACTTCTAGTTTGAAGTGTGGAACCACTCTAAATAGCTTGTCTAATTGGTGCATGTTCAATCTCTCTTATCCTTGCTATGCATGATTTAGTTGCACTCAAATTACCTATTTAGCAACCTTATCTTGTCATATAATTTGAAGGTTTAATGAATTTTGTTTAAGTGCTTTCAGCTCTATTCACCCCCCCTCTAGAGCACCCAAGTCACCCATCTAGGATCCAACAAGTGGTATCAGAGCGGGTCTTCTCCAAGCATACTTCCACAAGTAGGAGAAGATGGGTGACTACCTAGGAGGGAGACTCTCGACCAGCCTTCCAATCTTCAATGGGAGCAACTTCCTCTATTGGAGAAGAAGACTTCAATTCTTCATCCAAGGATCAAGTCTCGAGATGTGGCAAATGGTGAACAGCCCATACATTCTACCAAAGACAAACATTGAAGAATGGGATGAAGCCACCTTGATGAAAGCAACCTTGAATGCTAGAGCCATGCATATCCTATATGCCTCCATGACCCCCACCGAGTTCAACCGGATTTCCTCTTGTGAGACGGCCTATGAGGTATGGAGAAAGCTTTGCATCACTTATGAAGGGACGGATCAAGTGAAGGAAAGCAAAGTCTACATGCTCAAGGGGCTGCTTGAAAACTTCAAGATGGGAAAGGAGGAAAGTATAGCCAACATGTACTCAAGGATCAACACCATTGTGAATGGTCTTGCTATTCTAGGTCATCCTATGTCTAGTGGAGAGATCAACTCAAAGATCCTTAGAACTCTTCCCAAGAGGTGGGAATCAAAGGTGACTTCCATTGAAGAAGCAAGGTCACTTAAGGACATCCCCATTGAAGAGCTCATTGGAAATCTACAAGCACATGAAGCCACACTTGACAAGAGGGAGCAAGTTGAAAGACAAGAGAAGAAAGAGCTAAAGAGAATGAAGAAGGCTGAAATGAAGGCTCAAATTGAAGCTATCATGGAACAAGTCTCTCCATCCTCTCAAGCTAAAGAAGATGCCATGTACTCAAAAGGTCGACTATACAAAGGCAAGTCCTCCTCCATCCGGTGCTTCACATGTGGAAAGAAGGGTCACTACAAGGAAGATTGCCCACAAGGCAAAAAGACCCATCTTCACAAGAAGAAATGGCAATCAAGCTCAAGTGAAGATTCAAGTGAAGGATCAAGCTCAAGCTCAAGTGATGAAGGAGAATGCCATTTTGCTCTTATAGCATCAACAAGTGAAGACTCAAGTGAGGTAAACCTAGACTCGTTAGATAAAGAATCTTTAATTGCTATTATTCATGATATTTGTGCCTCTTATAAGTCTTCTAAAAAGAAAAAGAAAAAGCTTGCTAAAATTGTTGATAATTTGCATATAGAACTAGATGATCTTGAATATGCAAATTCTTGCTTGCTTATTGATAAAAATGATTGTCTTGGCCAAGTAGACTCTCTTAAACTTGAAAATGCTAGTTTGCTTGATAAGATTAAATTTCTAGAAGCTCAACCTCTCATGCCTAAATCTAATGAAGAACATACTTTAATTTTTGATTCTCTCATGCATGACATTGATGTTCTTAAATCTGAAAACAAAAACAAAGATTTTGTTTTGCATGAATTAGAACTAGAGAATGCCTCCTTGCTTGCTAAAATCAATGGGCATGAATCTTGTTCTAGTTCTACTAATAGAGAGAATGATGTTGCTGCTCTTCATATTGATAGAGATTCTTATTTAACTAAAACTCTTTGCCTAGAAAATGATCTTCTACATGCTAGAGATAACATTAATCAATTGTCTTCTACTATTGCTTCTCTTAAGCATGATAATGATAGTTTAAGATCTTCTTTGCAAAGATTCTTAGTTGGTAAAAAGAATCTTAATCAAATCCTAGACCATACTACTAAACAAATTGGTAGACATGGTTTAGGGTATGATAGTAGTCAAGGGAACAACAAAGATAAAGGACCTCCATTATTCCATGGAGAATCCTCTAGTTCCAAGACTATGGGCACATGCAACTATTGCAATGAATTAGGTCATTATTCTACTTGTTGTCCTTTTAGGAAAGCACCCAAGAGCAATAGGACTTGGGTTGCTAAACTAACCCCTCCGGACCCAAAAACATGATTGGGGACCATTTCATCTTTCTTCTTGTAGGTACTTGCAAATGGATTGACTTGAGGTATTGAATTGCAAATTGTCTTGTCAATCCACATGAAAGAAGAAAGGTGAGATGTGTAGA
Source organism: Alisma plantago-aquatica (assembly GCA_963693085.1). Classification (NCBI taxonomy): domain Eukaryota; kingdom Viridiplantae; phylum Streptophyta; class Magnoliopsida; order Alismatales; family Alismataceae; genus Alisma; species Alisma plantago-aquatica. The sequence goes on from OY856411.1 coordinate 478,563,519, forward strand.
GGGTGACAACAAGTGGAAAAGCAATGGTAAGCACAAAGGTAATGGTTTTATTGCTTATAACCTATCCTAACTTGTTTTTGTCAAGTTAATGTGCACTATACATATGGTTTTTGAGTCAAAAGTGGTATTTTGTGATTCTCTTCACACTCTTGCTCAAAAACTATTTCTAATGCTTCTATAGTGCATTACTAACTTGCTTAGACATGTTTGGATTTGGTTTGTATATTTATCATGCCTTTAAATATGTTTTTATGAGATATATGTGCTTTTTGACAGCTGCTCTGTCGGTCGAGTTTGCCCTATTGAAACTCGGCCGATAGGCACCAATGGGTGTTGCCAACAGCTGCGATCGGCCGAGTTGCCAATACACAGAACTCGACCGATTACACTGTGCACAGAATATACATTTGGCTTATTGAGTGAGAATTTCCCTCTCAACTAGATTTTCTCAACCAATAGCCTTATTCTTTGGCACTCTCATTTGGTACCTTTATATATGCATATTGCCATGTTCTAAATTGCCTATCTTGCTTACAACTCTATCTCTCTAATTGCTCTAAATTGGTATATCTATATCTTGCAATTTCTTGCTTTGAGTTGTTTTGCAGGTTTTGATGATGATCTCTTTGGATCTCTTGGTTGTGTCTTAAATTGCTTCCGTTGTGCTCTAACTTGCTACATCTATATAGGTGTATATCTTGTGTTTGATACAACCTTGAGGTTCTTAGGGGTAATCATCTTATGGTAAGGATGCATATATAGTGAGTTATATCCTTTCATGCTTCTAAATTTGCATATCTCTTTGTTTGGATATATCTCTAAATCTAATCATAGCTTGCTTTATGTTGCTTATCTCTTTGCTATGATCTAGATCCTACTAGTAGTCCTAACTTGTGATATCATCTACTAGTAGTTCGCATACATGTAGTTCTAACCCTATCAATAAGTGGTATACTTGATCATCTATATGTTATGTTTGTATCTTATCTTATACATGCTCAAGATTGTTCTTTAAATTGCTTATCTACTATCTTGAGTTTCTTGCATAACATTGTGATGCAGGGTTCATAGATCTACATGATATGTAGAAATTGGAGTATTTTTATTATTTTATGCGTTTTTGCTCCAGTTTCAGTTTTTGCTGCAAGTATAGTGTTTTTTATGCAGAAACTACCTTCTGAGCAAGCCATGAGCCCTGATGGTTTTTGATCAAATTCCATCATCTTGAGGGTCAAAATTGTGATTTATTGTTTTTCTGCAGCACTGTATCTTGCATTTTTGGGATGTTCAAGTATATGTTTTAACTTGCTTTTCTTTCTATGCTTGGACAAGACCCTATATGTGCTCTTCTACTCTCCTTATATAACTTTTGTTATCTTCTTTCTCTTAACAAGTGGTGTTTCTTAGTTTCTTCACACCCCCACCTTTTTGAAATGACAAAGGGGGAGAAAGATATGTCTTCTTTTGACAACAGGGAGAAGGCATGTCTTACATGAAGCAAAGAAGCGTGTCCATGTAAAGGGGAGAAGGTAAATGGGAGAAGACATATATGTGTAGAACATATATGAGTAGAAGACATAGTTTCTATAAATGTTATGAAAGCTAACCATGCAGGAGAAATAGCATCAATTGAGGGGGAGTATGAAAACTCCACTAGCATCAATTGAGGGGGAGCATATGAACTCAATTCTACTGAAACCCCTAGGTTCCTCCGAAGGTATGTTTTTACTTACAAGCTTTCAATACATTTATGGAATGGTTTGTCATCTTCAAAAAGGGGGAGAATGTTGACTCAAGGTCAATTAGGTCAATGTTGACTCACGTCTAAATTGACTAAACCCTTGTTTTGATGATGACTAACCATTCCACACATTGGTGTCTAATGCTTCTACATTGAGTTATTTCAGGTTAGGTTTAGACACACTCCAAATGCCCTAACTTGCGCATATCAAATTGGAGAAAAGACAAGTCAACATAGCTACAAGTGTGCAATTTGGGATCTCTATGTAAATGACCTTAGAATTGCTTTGTAATCACTTGTAATGATTGTATGACCTGTAATTAAGCTTAGAAAAATTATTGGGACACAAAAATCCATCATTTGTACAGTTTTTGGAAATTCCAAAATACCCCTTAACAGGGATTTTGTCGGCCGAATTACAAACTCGGCCGATCCATGTATTGAGGAATTTTCTGGGCTGTCGGCCGAGTTTCAATGCCAGGAAACTCGGCCGATCCACTGGTCAGTCAAAACCAAAGGATGACTGATCGGTCGAGTTTCCCCCTGGAAACTCGGCCGACAGATTCCCTGTTGGTTTTGTCACCTAGTGTGTCGGCCGAGTTGCCTTTATTGAAACTCGGCCGATCGGACTGTACTGGAATGCAGAAAAAGCATTTCCAACCGTTGGAGACTTTGTTGGGACCCAAAATAGATCCGTTGCAACTTGTAAAACGGCTAGTTTTCGTTCACAAGTGTTCCCAAAGGCTAAGAGGCATCCCCAGCTATAAATAGGACCCCTTGGGCTTCATTCCAAGGTTGAGCATTCCATGCAAACTCTTTGAGAGGTTCCTATTCTATAGTTGAGTGCTTCCTACAGCCTCCTCTCTCTCTCTAAGCTTAATCACTTGCTTCATCCATTAGAGTGAGTAGGAAATCTGTAAGAGAGCTAGTTCAATTTGTATATCTTGTGAAGCTCTCACTTCCACAACCTCCCCATCTCTCCATTTCAATCATGAAGATGAAGGTTCTCTCTCTTGTCCAAGAGAGGTGAAGAAGAACAAGGGAAGGAGTCCCTTGGTGAAGATCAAGGCCGAAGACTTGGAGCTAGAGTGGGTAAGACCTTGGAGAAGGCAGAAGACTCAAGCTCAAGTGGGTAAGACCTTGGTGGAAAGCTTCTCCGAGTGAAGGTGAAGTCAAAGGCGGAAGATCCAAGAAGAGTGGGTAATTCCTGCAAGGCCGAAGACTTGTGCAAGAGTGGGTAAGTCCTTGGAGAAGGCCGAAGACTCTTGCAAAGTGGGTAAGTCCTTGGTAAGGTTGAAGACTCTTTTGTATTGGATAGGTAAGTCCTTTGTTGGTCATGTATTGTATGTCTTATTAATGAATATAAGAGTGCAATTGGTTGAAGTCCTAGAGGTTGACCTCTCTAGGCAAGTGGACTGACACACTTCTAGTTTGAAGTGTGGAACCACTCTAAATAGCTTGTCTAATTGGTGCATGTTCAATCTCTCTTATCCTTGCTATGCATGATTTAGTTGCACTCAAATTACCTATTTAGCAACCTTATCTTGTCATATAATTTGAAGGTTTAATGAATTTTGTTTAAGTGCTTTCAGCTCTATTCACCCCCCCTCTAGAGCACCCAAGTCACCCATCTAGGATCCAACATGTGCATCCAGTCTATTTGAATTGGGCATATCAAGACTAGACATATTTTTCCCATGTGAGGCATAAATTGATTTGTGAATATTACTTCAATACCAATATCATCTTTTGAAAGTACTCTTCTGTGTGAATATCTTACTGATGTTATGGTAATACAACATTGATGGTCTTTTGATCCAAGCTTGCTATTTATATTTGCTTCTATGAACCCACTTGATAAAAGTGGATGTTTCTCATCTATTTACATGGAAATGACTATATTTTATCTTGCCAACCATATTTGCATGTTTGTATTGACTATCATAACTGGAACTAGTGACATCATATTTTAGGCATTGGAGTTATTCCCCCACTACATGTCATGTTTTATTTTTTTAGGCACTGGGTTTTATTCTCATATATACCTGGCACTAGGTTTTATTCCCCTTACACATGATATTAAACATTGGGTGTTATTCTCCTACCATGCATTGAGGTTTTATTCCTACTGAAAAATTCTATATTTGTTTGCCATTGAGTATTATTCTTCATGTCCCTTGGTATGGAATATATGGGTTCCTACCCTACTTTTTAGTATACACTAGTCTGTGTAATATTTGCCATGCATTTTTTGTCTTGATATATTGTTAAGAATCTCACTTTTTGAATCATCTACTTTGAAAACAAATGTATCATCTACTTGTCTTGTTATTTCTCTTGAACTACTCTCTGATTAACTAAAACATTAGGATTCTATTATTTAAAACTCCTTAAATATTACACTTTTCCCCTAAAATAATGTCTAATGATCTACTATATGTACATATCTAGTTTTATACCACCTTCTCTTTCATCTTTGTCTTTCCATCTTTTGAATTTTGTCTTCAACTCACGTAGAAGTTGAACAGCTTGAGGAGAAAGGACTAGTAGTTGCTTCCCAAAACTAGCTAAAGGAAGATTTTTTAGATGGATAGGTTGCACTACTACTTTATTCTTGAAAGGATTAAGCTACCATGTGGGATGCACTCTGGTCCTACAACTTCCTTTCACCTTATAACATATGGTTGATAAATCCATAGAAATTGATTCATACCTAGGTCTACAACTTTGAACACATACTGGCAACACCAATAAGTGAAAGAACGCTAGTGAGGAACAAAACCCTTCTAGATGCAACCATTGTCATTGATACCATTCACGAAGAAAGTGTACAACCCAGATTAGAAGATGGAATCCCATCTACCGCCTATGTGGTCAGGCTGAGCACATATGACTGACATGCCCCCAACTTCATCAACACCCAATTCCCTCCCAACCACCAACACAACAACAACCACTGTACCAAAACAACCATAACAACCAAAGGGGCCCTCCTATTGAGAGATGTGTATGTTGTGTCTTTTCCCCTGATGTAATGGGTGTTGAAGATGTTCATGTGACACATGAAGGCAACTTGCACTTGAACCCATCTTCTATGCAAGTACATTTGTTCCAAACAAGCTTATGATTGTCTACCTTTGAATATTGACAGAGAGTAATATATATAGGATCAATTGAAGACTAGGATGTGGTAGTACCTATCATACCCATGTCTTAATGGTTGTCAAATGAGAATAGATATTCCTTTAAAGGAAACCCTATTTCATGTTCTCTAAGATGAAGGTAGAGTGTGGTTGTGTCTTTTAAACACAATAGTTAGTAGAGAGGTTATGTTGGTAACTTGGCTTCATATTGATTTTGGCACCAATTTTGTAATTTAAATCATGAATTTTCCAATGTCAAACGTATTTCATTATTATATTATATGTACCAAAACAAAATTGTGGACTTTGTCTATGTTTTGAAAATTTAAGTCATCGCCATGTGAAGTTTTTATTAAAGGAAAAGCCTTTACGGAAGAACCTCTGATAACCCTGATACCCTTAACCTAGTATAGAACTGCAATGGGTAAGTGTTTGAAATAGTTGGTTTACCTCTTGCTGTCCTATCAGGGTGATTAGTTGAGTTATAGAATGATCATTTGAAGGAATGAAGTCAGATACCCTTTAGTCTTTAAGAGTAAAATTCTAGTAGGATGCTTGGGCATAAACACATTAACTAACTCTAGAATTATTTCTCAAATTAATGACACATGGATATTTTTGACCTCTTGGATGTGCCACACTCTTATTTTGAAGATGTAAATATTTCCCATTTGTGTCACTAACATGCACATTTAGTGTTTTAGGTGATCAAGAAACTTATACAAAATACAACCATAAATAATATGCTATATTATATGTGTTTGGGTGCTTGTAGGAGAAGTTGTACCATGTATAGGTGTTTGTACAAGTGCAATTTATACAACTGGATAGGAATGATGTAAGAACAAATGATGAACATCCAAATCCTATCCTAAACCCTATTCGACACTTATAAACAAGTCTATAGGATAGTTTGGTATCATTAAAACTTTTTTTATATGTTTTCCAAAAATATAGCAGTCCATTTACAGGGATATTTTTGACCAAACTCTTTCTTGACCAAAATACATCCTATAAAACCACTTCTCCACCAAGATATAATCATTGCAAATTTTGGCAGAAGTATACCTCTCAGTCAAACTACATTTCAATGGAGATGGAGTTTGATCGAAGTACAGTTTAACCAAGAACAATATATAAACAATTTTTGAGAGATCTACTAGCCATTGTAAATCTGGTTTTTGACATTCTAATAGCTAGTTTAGTATTTATCTCATACAAAACACTCACAAAAGTGTTGTTAACTGTCTAAGTAGTTTCTATAAATAGGTGTGGTTTGTGGACAACCAAAACACAATTGAGCAACCAAATACATGCTATCCTACTCCAAGCTTAGAATTCTACATTTATATCTTTAGTTTCCCTTAAGCTAGTATAATCCTTAGCTCAATAGTAGTGTCCTAATCCACCAAATATAACCTTTCCTAATCCTAGTACAAAGTCAGTCACTCATTCAAAGAGAGATACAAATTATTTATCTTGTGAGAGTTGTAATTTCTTCTTCCTCTCTTGTTCTCTTTACTTGTTCTTGTTACTTCCAGCTATATTGTGAGAAGGCTATGGTGAAAATTCATAACTAATTATTGGAAGATAAAAAAATTATGGGAAAATATGTTCCATAATCATGTAATTTTTCTATCTGATGCTATGCTTTTCATCACTTGATTATAATGTTATGAAGAAGTGATTTTTTAGGGTTTTATTTCTCTCTATCTTTTAATAAAACTTGAGAAAATCATAAAATTTGTTTGTGAATCAATAAAATAGATATGATTCGATTCAAAATCAAGAACATGATACCCTATTAACTAGACTGATATCAAGATTTAATATAGAATTCTCTAAAGGACTAATCTTTAGTGTTTCACAATACCAAGAATACTTAAACCCTAATATATGTACAAATATTTTGTATTGGTTTGTGGTAAATCTAGACTATAGAGAATGTAGTAGTTGTTTACGATCCAAACATCCAAGTCAAGGTATGTGCATCCACTCTATTTTAATTGGAAATTGTCATGAATTAACCATTTTTTTGCATGTAAGGAATAAATTGAATTGTGAATGTTCCTTGAATACTAATATCATCTTTTAAAAGTACTTTTCTTTTTGAATATCTTACTAATGTTGTGAGAATAAAACATTGATTGTCTTCTGACCTAATCTTGCTATTTATAGGGGCTCCTCTGACCATACTTGATAAAAATTGGATGTTTCTTATCCCTTTACAAAGAAATGACTATATTTTATCTTGTCCACCCTATTTGCATGTGTGAATTGACTAGTCATAACTAGAAGTGGTGACACCATGTTTTAGGAACTCAATTTTATTCCCTGTCACAATATAATGTTTTATTTTTTTAGGCACTAGGTTTTGTTCCTTGTAATGAACTATGCTTTATCCCCTACCATATATGATATTGCACACTGGGTTTTATTACCCTATCAGAGTCTAAGGTCTTATTCGTCCTCCGAAATTCTATATTTGTTTGGAATTGAGGTTTTATTCCTCCTACCCCTTGGTATGGAATATATGGGTTCCTACCTTATTTTTAATATATATTATTCTATATTGTACTAGTGTGTGTGTATATATATAATTATATATATAGTGAAACCAGTGTGCCTCCAATCTACAAGATTGTAAGGTATAATGTTAATTATAAAGTATAAGAAACAGGAGAAGGAACAAATGAAAATAAAAAAAATCAAGAAGTTATACTCTTTATGTTGAGTTAAAGCCAATTCTTTACAGATAATCTAGGATGGGAAGTTTGTTTTGAAAGACTCTCCAAAGAATGCACAATAATCTTCTCATGATACTTCCTTTCCATATCTAGTTCCCCATTACTACCTTATGCCACTTCTTTCTCAGTATTTCCCATCCATCCCTCAATCCAAAAACTGTCTTGCCTTTTTACATAATGAAGTCATCTTCAAAAGGAGTAGTAATAATATCAAGGATCTTTTGGATAGACTCAGAAACCCTAAAACTCAGACAAATCCACTTACCATTACTGATACAACATTTGACATTATAGTTATCACCTTCTTCCCACCCCAGAACTATTTGAGTGTCAACAAGCTTAAACAAGGATAGCTTGTTCGACAACCAAGGGTCCTTCCAGGGAAGAAAATATCCTTCACATCCAACATAGAAATTGTCATTATATTGTAGAAGAGAGTGTCTAAGAAACATTTTCCTTAACCAGGAAGAACTATCTTTACTCTTGACTGACCAATTAGATTTAGGTTGATATACCTTTCATGGAGCCATTTAACCACAAAGATTCTTTATCATTAGCAATGTCCTGTAGATTTTTTTTGTAAGCCTACTATCGACCAATCATCTACTTACCTAACCCCTAAACCACCTTCATTTTTGGGTCTACACATGGTTTCCCAAGATACTGTGTGTATGTGTTTCTTTGTATCACTGTCATTCTAGATAAAATCCCTCATAATATTCTCTATATTTAGAGTGATCAGTTTAGGAAGGGGGAAAATAGAGGACCAAAACATATGATATGGTGATAAAGTAAAATGACAAGCTCTACTCCACCTACAAAAGATAACATCTGCCCTTTCCAAGAATCCAACCTCCCTTTGATTATATCTATAAATGGGGCAAACATGACCTTGGTTAGTCTACTAGTGAAAAGAGGAAGCCCTATGTACCTCAGTGGCATAGGGGTCATTTTGACACCCAAAATTCTTGCAGTATTATTATCAGAAGCACTCTTACTCAAGAATAGTTGGCTCTTAATTTTGTTAATCTTCATCCTACACACTCTACACAAGGTCAACATAGAAACAACAAAACTATCATTGGAGTCATCAACCCTGGAAAAGAGAAGCAAATTTTATATGGAAATGATGTCAAATACCTCCAAATTTTAAGAAGCAATAATAGGTGAAAGAAGACTATTGTTGACTTAGGAATTGGTGATATAACTGAATTCTTTTATCACAATAACAAAGAGACAAGGGTCAAGAGGGCCCCCCTGCCTCACCCCATTTGAGGCATTGAATTGGTGAGTAGGAGAAACATTCACAAGGACTTGGAAAGATGCAATTTTGAAGCAAACTTCAATCCAATTAAACCAATATATAAGGAATCTCATTTTCTTTACATGAAAATGATGTAATCTCATCTGACAGTATCATATACTTTGGACAAGTTTGCCTTAACACACATTTTGGCTGTGCTTTGTGTGTTCTTAAAAGAACTTAGCATTTCATTGTCTAAGAGAATGGCATCTCTAATAAATATCCCATGTATAAAAGCAACCTGGTTCTTCTCAATCATATCATTAAGGATGTGCTCATGTATTTTTGTAAGGATATTAGTTATGATCTTATAGATCACACCACATATAATTATTATTCTGAACTCATTAAGGTTTGAAGCACCAAGAATCGTAGGAATTAGAGTAATGAAATTCTTATTACATTACTTGAGGAGTAACCTTAATTGTATCGAAGAAGCAGAGAATGGATTTGAAAAATCATCACCCACTACAATCCAACATGTTTTAAACAAACACAACATTACCATACAGCTATGTGGCCTTTTTTACCATATTTTTAGTCCCCTCTTTTGTAACCCACTTCCTCAGTTTCTCATGTTGTTCATAATATAGTTCTGGTATGTCCCAATCCTCATCCAAGTTAACAAAATCACCAGCAATTGAGTTAAACAACTAATAAAATCATCATCAACTGAGTTAAATAGTTGATTATAATGACTTTTGACGTTAGATTTAATGGTATTAGGATCATAAATAGTACCTTCATATATATCAAGAGTAAATATTATTTATTATTTTTGTATTGGGTGATGTGTAGAAGAAATTTGACTTCCCATCCCCACCTTTCAACCACTAGATCCTAGGTTTCCATCTTAGAAATCTTTCTTCATTTTCAAGAGCTTTATTGGATTCAATTCTTACAGTTGCAAGAGTTAGCTGTAGATCAACATCATCTGGATTAGCATCAACTTGATTGTGAACTATAAGGCCTTTGGCATCTATCTTCTTTGCTTTAGATAGAAAGTTCCCCAAAGAATCCCTATTCCATTTTACATGCATATCTTTTACTGCACTTAGTCTTATATATACCTTAAACATATGAGCACATATCTTCCCTCATTTATCCAAGAATTTTCAATTGAGTTCAAAAACCCATGTTGGTTCACCCATGAGTTGATGAAATAGAAAGGAGTAGGATTCTTTTTCCCAGCTACCAAATGCATATGAAGAATTTGATGGCCATTGTGTTGAGATATTATTCAAAATGGCAAGAATCTTTTTTTTTGAATCATATACTTTTAAAAAAATGCCTCGTCTACTTGGCTTGTTATTTCTTTTGAATTACTCTCCTTGACTATCTAAAACATTAGAATTCTATTATTTGAAAATCCTTAAATTGTACACATTTTCTCTTGAAATAAGCCCCAATGATTTCTTGTTTGTACATATTCAATTTATATTGACTGCCCTTTTATCTTTAACTTCCCATCTTCTGGGTGTTGCCTTCAACCCACCTAGAAGTTGAACAACTTACATAGCAAGTATTAGTAGTTGATGCTTGAAGCTATCCATATGCAAATTTTTGAGATGGATGATTCCCACTACAGATGATCCCTTTAGATTATTAGGTTCTCAATTTGTTAGTTTTTCCCTCGAGGACCCATTATCAAACTTTGAAAAAATTAATTGTAGATAGATTTAATTTTTGTTGTTGTAATAAATTGTTATTTGCCAATCTATTTAATGAAATATCATGCACCCTGTTACTTGAGTATTTTCAAGTCTAGAATTTTGTGTGGATGGGGTTGTATGCTTTATTTTCATAAATTGGTTAAGAAGTGGATCCCCTCTTGGGTCCCACTCCTTATAAAATGATTCCACCTATAATTTAAAATACATAGGAAGTAGGAATGACCCCAAGGTGTTGTATGATTCTCTTTCACCACAAGGTAGAATCACATGTTGGGATACCCATCTAAGGATAAAATGCACTCGTTGTCATATAATACTTCAAATGGTTGAACATTTGATATATGTTTCCACTTCATCATATGTCTATAGAGAGACATATTCAATGGAAATTATTTCATTTGAGCGTATTAAGAATCTTAGAGGTGACAAACACAGTGGAAACAACAATTTTTTTTTTATTTCCACATTTCCTACAAGTAAATATCATCAGCAACAATATATCTACAAAGAAGGTGTGCAAGATATACTTTGTCATGATGCTAATCAAGAGAAGTTGTCACACAGTGATGTTCATCGCTTGTGGAGGTGCAAAGACAATCCTCGAAGAAGTCCTCTCAAAGCAGTCATGAGGTCCATGTGTCTCTATGTAGTTTACGTCGCTGTGCTTCTTGAGCCAACAAGAAAGGAGAAGCTTGTTGTTAGCAATGTGCTAGCATTGTGTTCTCCTTACTTCACTCTCTCTTGTGTGAGAGTAATGATGTCTAGGGTTGTTATATGCAAGAGCGTGTGTTTGTGACCCGATTGTCATTTCCCTTCAAATAGGAGAGACAAGGAAGCATGATATCCAAAAATGTTGGGAAACAAAAAGACAATAGCTGTATATAAAGCAGCCGCATGCACATAGTTAAATCAAAGTATTTTAGAATTGTGGTATTATTTAATTAATCAAATAATCAAATCAATCAATTAACTAATTTCTAGGCGTTGGGCTGGAAACTTCAACTTATTGCTCAGGGATAGCTGATAACTTACCATATGAGATGATAATTATAAATCCAACCAATCGGCTAAGACATTTTAGAAAAATGCCTACAATTCTAGTCAATTGTTATTCTAGTTTGTTAGGTAATCATTTTACTAATAAATTTGAGTTGAAATGTTTCCAATCATGTCCATGATTATACTATTATTCTAATGCATCCTATGTGTGTGACCCTATATGAACCAAATTACGTGGTAATGATATACATATTCAAATTATAATTTTACAATCAATGATTTACATCTAGCAAGACTTAATTCCCAAGTAATTGGAGATCAAATTTTGACCTTGTATTGTGACCAATATTATAGTAATCGTATAATTCCTTTTTCACTGATATCCAGATTGAATTTGAAGCATGGAAATGTCATCCTCTAAGTATTGAATCTTTTTCCTTGATCTAGAGTAGATTATTTGAGATATATTTGACCATAATATCATATATTTACTCACATGAGGATGGCTATGTATTTCATAGTCTCACACATCAAGTGTCCATCATATCGCTTCAATGGGAGGGACAAATTCCTTCTACATCACTCACAATAATCCACGTGTTGCAATGCACCTGAACACTACTTGGATAAAAACCCTTATTCATGGTCATGTTGAGTATTGTCAAAAGCACATTGACAATATGCGATCACTATAGTAACTTCATGTCTAAGGATCACAATCACTGCTGTCAGACTGAGGTATGACTCCAACTGATATTATTGGCTTCCATATATCACACTCAAAGTAGGTTTGCCTAGAGCACTTGTTCACAACAAGTACCTATGTGTTTGATTTGATACCCAATATCATTACTAATGATACATAGTCATAAACCAATACATAGTCTAGCCTTAATGTATTATATTGTCCAAATATCCACAATAATATATGACTAGGGGCTAAGACAATAATGAATACTCTTAACATACACATGATCTCATATTCAAGTCCTCAACCTAAAATCACATCACAAATCATACATTATTAGGACATAATTATATTTATTCATTATCTCATATTGAAGCAAACATAATAATTAAAATTTCCTTTATTAATGATCAAATCAATTACAAGATGTTTCATAATGATCATCATATGATTGACTCTCATGACATATAGCCAACATGACGTTATGAAATTATTGTCAAGAAGATGATAAACTCTATCGATTTGTTAGAAATTAAAGCAATTTCATTCAAATGTATGATGGAGCATGTTGCACACTAATTGAGGGTCTGACAGTCCCTAGTTTCAAGAGGAATCTAACATCTGAGGGGTAATTTGGATCCATTGGTTGCAAAATATAAAAGCCATGTAGAATTGTGCAAGTTACTTGCAAAGGCCAAGTAATCATGAAGGATACTTGATTTAGTAGAGCATATCAACTGGTTAGAGAGATTTAACCACAATATGAGTATATGATGAGAATTATGTCAACATTAGAGGCATAGATGAAGCATTACTGTGTGACATAGGCGTCATAAAATCATATAGTGCTACATGTAATTGACACCCAAGTATAGTTAGGTGTGAGGCTACAATTGGGCTACAAATTTCAACATGTGCAGAAGCAAATATGTAAATCTTATAATTGGGAAGATTGGAAAATACAAACCACATCGTACCATTAAGAGGGGGAAGATCAAAGAAGGTACAAAACTATGACATACATGGACAAATGTATGAAAGATGTCATTCTTCCAACTACATGTGAAGGTATTACAATTTATCAAAGTGTATAACTTGAGGAGCTCTCATATGGATGGTTCGAGAAACTACACCCAAATAGACTCTGCACATGCATGTATCGATAGAGTGCTTCTGGGAACGGAATCATGGAGGAATTATGTGAGCATTTTTTATAAAACAAATACACTTCACTAGATAAGATCCAAAGTATATATTCTTGAAACACGATAATAACTATAACCATTCATGTAATAAAACTTCACAATGTTCATATATTGGAGTTGGTGATATTACTTATTATCCTCCCCTCTTTCCTATTCCAAGTAACATTGTTTCCTATAATTTGGTTGTATCCTCTCGGTGTACCCTATCCAATTTGTCTGTATCTTTTAATTTAGTTTATTTAGTCATATGAAAGTTATGTAAAATCAATACTATTATAAAAGAGGGAGTTTTCTATTTAATTAAAACCCTATCGTTATTGTTTAATTTTAATTTTTGTCAATAAACATAGAGGATTAAGTTTTAGCACTCTCATTGGTTATCTCTCTTTTGAGTATTTTTCTCATTTGTTTGGGTTTTTCTTTTATGTATATCTCTTTCTACCCTAAGAAGTTGTCATTTGGTCTACTCGCACACTCCAAATATTACTCCTCCAAGTATAGGACGTGGAAGGAATAATTTTGATTATTCATAATAGAATTCAAAACTTTCCACCTATGTTTCCAACTCTACCCATATCAATAAAACTGATCAACGCTTCCCCAACTACAATGAGAAACATTTGGAAACGAAGACAAATCATCCTCCTACTAGTCCTAGTTTCAATAGGAATACGCTACACCCTACATGAGATACGGCTGCATGTGTGACATACTTGAACAAATTAGATCTCGTATAAATACTAAAAAATGTGTTTAGAGATCCAATGAGGAGTAGCCTACTCCTAACAAAACCAAATCTAGCAAATGCGATCTCTTCTATATAATGCTTCCCACACCCATATCATGCAATCTTGTCCTCCCCTACACTTCCGTGACCTATGACATCTTGCACATCAGCTCTAGCGTCACAAGGACTTTTCCAACCCCCATTGGGACACACTTGCAACCATGTTCAAGATAGTATCCCTTGCATTAAACTCCACAAAAGGGTGCCAATTCTCCTCGACTGGGAGTAGGGTATGGAATCCACCACACTAGCCATGACCTCTCTCAGGGCAGTGTAGGATCATGAACTGTCGAGGACCACTCTAGTAGAGACTTACACAGGCGATGTCCCATTTATTATCCTAAATGCCCCATCTATGTTCCTGGACCAGATGTTGCTATTTTTTTATTAGCACCATCTCGCTGATCAACTGATTAAGTGTTGGTGCATATTGATGGAGGTAGTGGGAGTTGGAGTGAGAAAGTTGAAGAGGGAAGCACCAGAGTGTGAACCTAGAGGAAGAGGGTGATGGCAAAGATAAAGATGCTCGAGGCAGTTCTGTCTCTAGTGGTCATGGGCACACATTTTGGCAATGACGAGGAACATGATGGCACGTGTGCATAATAGTAGAGGAGACAATGGTGATAGAGAGAAGGTAGTGTGGAATTAGTAGGATGGTAGCAGAGTTTTCGGGGCCATGAATAGTAGACAAAGAGGTGGAAAAGGGTTGGTGGTTGTGGTGATACTCATGGGCTGATGACAACTTGAATGCAGTTAACATGGTTTAGAGAGAATAGAAGATGAGGTAGGGCTTTGAGCCTGGGATGCTGGTTTTGTGAATCTTTCTGCTCATGAAGATGACGTACAATGCATGGAACAAAGTATTGATACACAATACACTATATACATCAGGATTATTACCTCAACCTCATGATATGAAATTTTTATTACATCCCGCCATGTGTGTGTTACCAAGGAGAAGCGAGACATAAATAACCATAATGTAAGGAGTCAAACAAACAACCTATAAAAACCACCCCACCGCTATCTCTCTATATTTTTAGCGTAAGTCTCTCCCCAGAAGCAGAAGAACAAGGGGAGGGCGGAAACTGGGGCCATGTCACACTCCTATTTTGTGGAACCTAGTAATTATTGTTGAATTCAACATATGATAGGTTTATTGTTACAATTAGGTTCCATCCAATTTTCATGATATATAGATTTAAAGGAAAATAATGTAGATGGTGTCTTCAATGCAATTGAGACTATTTTGGTAATATATTTGAAGTTTGAAAATTTCATATGTACTTTGATGATATGTGGTGACAACCAAAGTTTAACTATGAGGGAAATATGATGACTATAGTTGATGGTTTGAGTCTTAGACCTAGTTTAGGTCTTCATATTAAGTAAGTAAAGTTACAATAATCATCAAATGTATCATATGAAAGCTTCACTTGAGGAAATATTGATTCAAGCTTTAGTTTCATAATTGAGAATATGATTAATCTAATGGACCTTTCTGAAGATCAAGGAATGGGCCATGGGCCCTAAAACCTATCCAAACCCAATTGGGCCAATTAGGATTCACATATGGGTCCTTGGAGTGAAAATTTAGGAATTTAGAATTTCATGATCAATATATACTCCAATTATTTTAAAGGATTGATAATTAGAATATGAGACTATGGGAGAAATTTTAGATAAATTTCATTAGCCTAGTAGCCTAGATAATTAATTTTTATTAATCTAATGTTATCTTATAAGATAAATTTGGTGGGTTTTCCTGATGAATTTTGACCTAATAATTTACCATGAAAAGATAATGCCAATATACTTGTGATACAAAAATTTGGTACCAAATAGATTAATGATGTAGACTATATAAATATTTCTTTAATCTCGACTTTTATACAAAAGAAAAATAAAAAAAATAAAAGGGGGCAACTCCAACCCGACCCAGACTGGAGAGCGCGCCCCTGTTTTATAGAGTTCGAATAGAAGCTTTGAGAAGCAGGCTCTCTCTGAAGATCGGATTAGAGGGGGGTATAGAACCCCTCGATCATTTATGATTGATGGTGGGTGGGCCCTATGTTATGACCCGTTTCAAAGCTTATTGGTAAGCATTATGATTTGAGCCTAATTAAAGTTATTTGAGCCAACTTATGTGCTCATGTGATGGTTAGTGCATCATTAACTTGATTTAGTTGAATTAAGCACATAAGATCAATTAGTGCATAATTAAGATGATTAATTTGAATAAAGTAATAATTGGATGCAATTGGAATGTTGAATCCGTAAAACAGTGTAATTAGCTTGTTTTCATGCCTTGTGTTTGTAGTGGGCATTTTTCTTGAAAATATGCAAAAGAAATCACCTGATTTGGACTTTCGAGTCAAAAGTTATGATCTTTTCCGATTCCAGGGTTGAAATTGCAAAAATTCCAAAACTTTTCCTTATAAACTTTCCTTTATTTTCTCTGTTGGTTATCCGTTTCATTTTCATCCTATTGGAGGCGGCGCACAGGAGGTGCAGGCCCGCAATGGCGATCGCAGGGGCGATCATTTGCCTACTTCCAGCAATTCGATTCCGCTTCCTCTCTTCTCTTCTTCTTTTCTTCTTTCTTCTTCCTACCTCTTCCTTCCCTTTATACTACCTTCCTTAGCTAGCTTCCGCATAGCAGCTTGACTGCGATAAGCTGCAGCTAGAAGCAGTTGCCGTGCGTGGCCTGCTGAAGGTGGATTTGGGGTGGCCAAGGCTTCCAATCATCACCTTGGACCTCGGCTAGGAGGTCTAGTTCAGAAATTGCAATCAATTCAGCCCAAATCAGTGCATAATAGCAGATTTCCGTTGGAGCGTGAAGTTCCTGTTCCGTGAACAGGAACAGTGAAGAAATAATACCAAGGTTGAAGACGATCCGAAATCCCCCAGAATCTGGCCTCTAGACGCAATTCCGGACGAAGTGAGTAGGAGTTCATTTAGTTATCATCATTTAACTCCTTCGTTGGAATTTTTCGGTAAACTGTACATTTTTGCACTGATATCAGTGGTTATCAGGCATTTTATCAGTATTTGATGAAACTTGAATTTTATTTTATAAATTGCTTTTGTATGATTATACATGATCTATAATAGCTTCTGATCAATGTAGAACAGTTCAATGATTTTATTTGGTGCAATGGAAACCAAAAGTGCTTGATACAATTACTGGAATAGAAATACTGTTGTGTATGTTTTGGATAATTTAGATATTTGACAAGCTCTGAGAATGCTTTTGTACCTGTTGAGTAGTTTGTTGAATGTTGTACAATTCATATTCAAAGAATATAATAAAAATGTTAGATTTAGGTGCCCTAACACCGTAGAATCCCCTTTGTGCGGTCTGCGATCTTAAGGGGATGAAACGACCTAACTGGAGGACAGTCCAGACGGTCGGCAACCTGCTGGAGGACAGTCCAGATGGTTGGAGAGAGAGACCTACTGGAGGACAGTCCAGATGGTCTAGTATTTTTGTGAGGCCTACTGGAGGACAGTCCAGATGGCCGGGTAGTCGTGTTACCTACTGGAGGATAGTCCATATGGGCACGGCTCGACACTCCGCCTGTGTGCTCAGGTAGGAGGAGTCCAGTTTACACTCTTCGAGAGTGCAGTGAGGCCAGAGAGCATGTGGTCCTGTAGCAGACCAGGACGAGAGTAGTCATACTTAGCATTTCCCGGGTGTGTCGCTAAGTCTTGTACGGTGGGATCGTAGTTTGCTACAGATCTTTATATGCAGAGTGCACTGCATATGATTGGAGCATAATAAATATGTAATCATGTAGGTCCACAGAAATTTAAAATGTTAAGAGTCTAGAATCACTGTGCAAAAATCTTGATAGTTGTTTTTATGTTTAAGATATGCAAATCCTGATATTAAATGCTTCATAGTTATGTACTATCTGCTAGTTTCACTATGTCACTAGGACTGCTCTGTATAGTATTGTTCTTATGCTTAATTTCAATTTAATAAACTTGACGAGTTGTTTAGTGATAGTTAAATGAAAAACTATTCACTGAGCAAGTAGGCTCACTCCTCTACTCAAACATTTTCAGGTCAGTGACTGTTCCAGGAATCTGAAGGATCTTACCACCCTAGTCAGTAGAAGGTATATGTAGTTAGTTAGATAGTGGTCTCTTAGTCCTTTCCCCTCGGTCCTTGGGACATGGTGTAGAGAGAGAGTGTGTTTAATATGTAAATCAGTTTTGTAATTAACTGTCAACTTTATATTCCGCATGTAAATGTAATATGACAATTACTCTATTTATGTTTCTAGCAAGTAAAATTTGAAATGCCTCCGCAAGTTGTGTAAGTTTCAGTCTTTAAGTAATTTGTAAGATTTTCCTGTTGGTATGTTTAATGTGACTAAGAAAAGAAAAAGTTAAGTGTGGTTTTTTTTTTGTGACGTGTTAATCCTTTTTACGCCCTAATCTCATGATTAGTGGGTAATGTGAGATCGGGGTGTAACAGTTTTGGTATCAGAGCATAGGTTGAGTACATAGATACTCATAGTCCAGGTCAGGGGACGATAAGAGACCAATAGGACTAGGATTTAGGTGTCTTTTTTTCTATCTGCAATTTTCTAACATGAAATGTTCTATTATAATATTGTAGATGGCAGGAAAGGGACTTGGTCATGATGACCAGGCTGAGAGCCATGTGGGCCAGATCTGCAGGATATGGGTCCAGGTGGAGGTGATCATGTGGAAGAAGCATCCCAGATGTATAAGATGTTTCTGGAGACCAAAGAGAAGTATAAGACTGACTGACGGGCCTCTACTTCCAGCAGTAAGGACCTGATGCGATCATATGAGCTTGTGAAGAAACTTGGTGGCACAGAGTTTAGTGGCACCACAGATCCTGCAGAGGCTGATGAGTGGCTGAGGCAGATAGAGAAGGTCTTCCGTCTGATGGAGCTGCCAGAGGAGAAAAAGATTAATCATGTTGTTTACCTTTTGAAAAGTGATGCAGAGTTATGGTGGCACAGTGTGGAGGATAAAAGAAGAGGCACAAAGCTTACTTGGTAGGATTTCACTGAGGAATTCCATCTCAAGTATTATCCTCCTACTTTCTTGAATGAGAAAACAAGGCAGTTGGAAAATATTAAGCAGGGAAACATGACAGTCACTGAGTATGAGGCGCTTTTCACCAGGTTGGCGAATTTTTGTCCTCACCTTGTACCTAATAACTTAGAAAGGTGCAGAAGGTTCCAAGAAGGGTTGAGGTCAGAGATTCGACATACTGTTTCTTCTACTAGTAGGAGAAACAGAGAGAACTTTGGTGAGTTTGTAGAGGCAGCCAGACATGTAGAGGAATCTGTGAATGCTGATAAGCCAACTAAGACCAAGAAGAGATCTGGGGACTTTTCTAGAGGACAGCCTAGCAGTGGTTACCGAGGAGGTAGCAGTGGTTTCTTTTCCAAGCTTGGACGTGGTTTTGGCTGTTTGAGCAGGCCAAGATCTAGTGACGTGACATCTTCTCGCAGTAGAGGAAGTTTTAGTCTTGGGAGATGGAGCCATGCACCAAGTGGATGGTCTTCTGGGTCATCAGTGTCAGTGACAGGTCCACAGAGGCAGGAGGCACCAATATGTGACAACTGTGGGAGATCACACTATGGTCAGTGTTGGGGTTTGAGTTCTCGAGGTTGCTATCATTATGGTCAGACAGGACACATAAGGAGCAACTGCCCCCAGTTACTGCATGCAGCATCACAAGCTTCTCAACTTCAGTATCAAGATGTTCTGAGACAACCTTCTGTTGATAGACTGAGTTCTTATGTAGCTTCTGGCTCTCAGGGTGGTGGAATACCCAGTGGCAGAGGTGGTCAGTGAGGACGCCATGGAACTGGTAGAGCTTCAACACGTTTCTTCTCGTTAACACCACAAGAAGGTATAATTTCTTCTCAGGTTGTTACTGGAGAAATGCTTTTATTTAATAGTATACCAGTTACAATTTTGATAGATCCGGGTGCTACTCATTCGTTCATACAACTTTCTTTAGTCAGTGAGCTTAATCTGTTAACTCAGGAGTTAATGGATGAGTTGGTGTTGAGGGTTCCACTAGGTGAAGCAATAGTTTTATCTGAGTTTTGTCCTGGATGTTTGTTGTCTTTTAGTGGTTATACCTTTGCTGTTAATCTTATACCCTTGGATGTTAATACCTTTCAAGTTATACTGGGTATGGATTGCCTTGAAACGTATCGAGTTCAACTCGACTGTTGGAAGAAGGAAGCTGTCTTTCAACAGGGTGAATTTTCTTGTGTCTTTTCTGGAGACAGGAAAGTTCTACCTACATGTATCGTGTCAGCTGCCGTAGATGATAAGATGCTGCAGAAAGGATGTGAAGCTTTCTTAGCCCATGTGGTCGACATAAGAGCAGAGAAGAGCACAGTCAGTGTTTATGATGTACCTGTGGTTTGTGAGTTTCCAGATGTCTTTCCAGAGGAACTACCAGGTTTACCTCCTGTAAGAGATATAGATTTCGAGATCCAGGTGTATCCAGGTAGTCACCCAGTAGCGCTGCTAGCTTATAGAATGGCACCTGCAGAGTTGAAGGAACTTAAGGTTCAGTTACAAGAGTTGTTGGACAAGGGTTTCATTCAACCCAGTTCTTCACCATGGGGTGCACCAGTTTTGTTTGTGAAGAAGAAGGATGGTACCATGCGTCTATGCATAGATTATAGGCAGCTGAATAAGATCACTATTAAGAATAAGTACCCTTTGCCAAGAATAGATGATCTGTTTGATCAGTTGCGTGGAGCGACAATCTTCTCTAAGATAGATTTGAGGTCGGGGTATCATCAGTTGAGAATAAAGGTTTCTGATATTCCTAAGACAGCCTTCAGAACCAGATATGGGCATTATGAGTTTCTGGTCATGTCGTTTGGACTGACTAATGCCCCAACAACTTTTATGGACATGATGAATTGGATTTTCAAACCGTTCTTGGATCAGTTTATTGTGGTTTTCATTGATGATATTCTGATTTACTCCAGAGATGATGAGCAGCATGAGCAACACCTGAGGATGACGTTGCAGTTGTTGAGGCAACACCAGTTGTATGCTAAGTTCAGTAAGTGTGAGTTCTGGTTAGCTGAGGTGGCATTCCTTGGACATGTCATCTCAAGAGATGGAGTAAGTGTTGACCCTAAGAAAGTCAATTCTGTGCTTTAGTGGGAACAACCTAAGACTCCTACTGAGATCAGAAGTTTCTTAGGATTGGCAGGTTACTACAGAAGGTTCATTTAAACCTTCAGTGTGATAACATCGCCTCTGACACGTTTGACGAGGAAGAATGCACCGTTCGTCTGGTCTGATAACTGTGAGAAGAGCTTTCAGATTCTGAAGAAAAAGTTGACCACAACACGAGTGTTGATTTTACCCGAGGCAGATAAATGTTATACAGTGTTTTGCGATGCTTCTAGAAGAGGTTTAGGCTGTGTGCTGATGCAAGAAGGTAAGGTAGTGGCTTATGCATCTAGACAGCTTAAGAAGAATGAAGAGAATTACCCGACTCATGATCTGAAACTAGCTGCTATAGTTCATGCTCTTAAGACATGGCGTCACTATCTTTATGGTGAGACATGTCAGGTGTTTACAGATCATAAGAGTTTGAAGTATATCTTCACCCAGAAGGATCTGAATCTGAGACAGCGAAGATGGCTCGAGCTAATCAAGGATTATGAGGTGACAATTGATTATCATCCTGGGAAGGCGAATGTGGTAGCAGATGCTTTGAGCAGGAAGTCAAGTTCAACAGCTGACATATATTCTATGGCATGTTTCAAGAGAGACTTGCTTGTAGATATGCAAAGGTTGAACTTAGACTTGGGAGTGTCAGGACATAGTGGTTTGATTGCGCAGATTCAAGTTAAGCCTACCTTCTATGACCAGATCAGAGAGTTACAACAGAGTGACAGTGAGTTGCGGCAGATTATGCAGGATATGACAAAGGGAACAAAACCAGAGTTCAGGTTTTCAGATGACGGATTGCTATATCTGCATGACAGGTTGTGTGTACCTGGAGATGGTGATTTGAAAGAACAGATTCTTGAGGAGGCACATGCATCGATGTATGCCATGCATCCGGGTAACACTAAAATGTACATGAATCTCAAGGAATTGTACTGGTGGCCAGGTATGAAAAAGGATGTAGCTGAATATGTGGCTAGATGTAGTGTGTGTCAGCAAGTTAAGGCTGAACTTCAAAAACCTGCAGGTACCTTGCAATCTCTTCCTATACCAGAATGGAAATGGGAACATATCACAATGGATTTTGTGATAGGGTTACCCAAGACACCTAGAGGTTGTGACTCGATATGGGTGATTGAGGATAGATTGACTAAATCTGCTCACTTTCTTCCTGTTAAGTCAACCTTTGATGTTCCAAAGTTGGCTAAGATATACGTGGATGAAATAGTCAGGTTGCATGGTATTCCAGTTTCAATTATATATGATAGAGATCCTAAGTTCACATCTAGATTTTGGAATCAGTTGCATCGTGCTTTAGGCACAAAGTTGAGATTCAGTACAGCCTTTCACCCACAGACGGATGGTTAGTCAGAAAGGACCATCCAGACTCTTGAGGACATGCTGAGAGCATGTGTTTTGCATTTCAGTGGAAGTTGGGAAGAACACTTAAGCCTTATAGAGTTTGCATATAACAATAGTCACCATTCCAGTCTTGGTATGGCCCCGTATGAAGCTCTGTATGGTAGAAAGTGTAGATCACCCATATGTCGGTATGAGGTTGGTGAAAAGAAGATTCTTGGACCCAAGATAGTAGATTTGACCACTGAAAAGATTACTGTGATCAAAGAACAGTTAAAAGTTGCACAGGACAGATAGAAGAGTTATGCTGAGAAAAGACGTAGACCTCTTGAGTTTGAGGTTGGTGATGAAGTATACTTGAAAGTTTCACCATGGAAAGGAGTGCTGAGATTTGGTAAGAGAGGCAAACTGACTCCTAGGTTTATGGGCCCGTATCCTATCATTGAGAGGATTGGACATGTAGCCTATAGGTTAGAATTGCCATCTGAATTGTCTAATCTACATGATGTGTTTCATGTATCCATGTTGAAGAAATGCTATCCTGGTATAGAAAAGATAGTTGACCCAGAACCTGCACAGCTCAGATCAGATGTGTCTTACATTGAGGGACCAATTTAGATAGTTGATCGAAGGATCAAGAAAATCAAGAATCGTGAGATACCATTAGTGAAAGTTCTGTGGAGGAATCATAACCTAGAGGAAGCTACGTGGGAGCTTGAATCTGAGATGCGTAACAAGTTTCCTTTTCTCTTTTAGGAATTTCAGGACAAAATTCTTATAAGGGAGGGAGATTGTTATGACCCGTTTCAAAGCTTATTGGTAAGCATTATGATTTGAGCCTAATTAAAGTTATTTGAGCCAATTTATGTGCTCATGTGATGGTTAGTGCATCATTAACTTGATTTAGTTGAATTAAGCACATAAGATCAATTAGTGCATAATTAAGATGATTAATTTGAGTAAAGTAATAATTGGATGCAATTGGAATGTTGAATCAGTAAAACAGTGTAATTAGCTTGTTTTCATGCCTTGGGTTTGTAGTGGGCATTTTTCTTGAAAATATGCAAAAGAAATCACCTGATTTGGACTTTCGAGTCAAAAGTTATGATCTTTTCCGATTCCAGGGTTGAAATTGCAAAAATTCCAAAACTTTTCCTTATAAACTTTCCTTTATTTTCTCTGTTGGTTATCCGTTTCATTTTCATCCTGTTAGAGGCGGCGCACAGGAGGTGCAGGCCCGCAAAGGCGATCACAGGGGCGATCATTTGCCTACTTCCAGAAATTCGATTCCGCTTCCTCTCTTCTCTTCTTCTTTTCTTCTTTCTTCTTCCTACCTCTTCCTTCCCTTTATACTACCTTCCTTAGCTAGCTGCCGCATAGCAGCATGGCTGCGGCAAGCTGCAGCTGGAAGCAGTTGCCGTGCGTGGCCTGGAGAAGGTGGATTTGGGGCGGCCAAGGCTTCCAATCATCACCTTGGATCTCGGCTAGGAGGTCTAGTTCAGAAATTGCAATCAATTCAGTCCAAATCAGCACATAATAGCAGATTTCCGTTGGAGCGTGAAGTTCCTGTTCCATGAATAGGAACAGTGAAGAAATAATACCAAGGTTGAAGACGATCCGAAATCCCTCAGAATCCGGCCTCTAGACGCAATTCCGGACGAAGTGAGTAGGAGTTCATTTAGTTATCATCATTTAACTCCTTCGTTGAAATTTTTCGGTAAACTGTGCATTTTTGCACTGATATCAGTGGTTATCAGGCGTTTTATCAGTATTTGATGAAACTTGAATTTTATTTTATAAATGGCTTCTGTATGATTATACATGATCTAGAATAGCTTCTGATCAGTGTAGAATAGTTCAATGATTTTATTTGGTGCAATGGAAACCAAAAGTGCTTGATACAATTACTAGAATAGAAATACTGCTGTGTATGTTTTGGATAATTTAGATATTTGACAAGCTCTGAGAATGCTTTTGTACATGTTGAGTAGTTTGTTGAATATTTTACAGTTCATATTCAAAGAATATAATAAAAATGTTAGATTTAGGTGTCCTAACACTGTAGAATCCCCTTTGTGCGGTCTGCGATCTTAAGGGGATGAAACGATCTAACTGGAGGACAGTCCAGACGGTCGGCAACCTGCTGGAGGACAGTCCAGATGGTTGGAGAGAGAGACCTACTGGAGGACAGTCCAGATGGTCTAGTAGTTTTGTGAGGCCTACTGGAGGACAGTCCAGATGGCCGGGTAGTCGTGTTACCTACTGGAGGACAGTCCAGATGGGCACGGCTCGACACTCCGCCTGTGTGCTCAGGTAGGAGGAGTCCAGTTTACACTCTTCGAGAGTGCAGTGAGGCCAGAGAGCCTGTGGTCCTGTATCAAACCAGGACGAGAGTAGTCAGACTTAGCATTTCCCGAGTGTGTCGCTAAGTCTTGTATGGTGGGATCGTAGTTCGCTATAGATCTTTATATGCAGAGTGCACTACATATGATTGGGGCATAATTATATTAAATGCTTCATAGTTATGTACTATCTGCTAGTTTCACTATGTCACTAGGACTGCTCTGTATAGTATTGTTCTTATGCTTTATTTCAATTTAATAAACTTGACGAGTTGTTTAGTGATAGTTAAATGAAAAACTATTCACTGAGCGAGTACGCTCACTCCTCTACTCAAACATTTTCAGGTCAGCGAAAGTTCCAGGAATTTGAAGGATCTTACCACCCTAGTCAGTAGAAGGTATATGTAGTTAGTTAGATAGTGGTCTCTTAGTCCTTTCCCCTCGGTCCTTGGGACATGGTGTGGAGAGAGAGTGTGTTTAATATGTAAATCTGTTTTGTAATTAACTGTCAACTTTATATTCTGCATGTAAATGTAATATGACAATTACTCTGTTTATGTTTCTAGCAAGTAAAATTTGAAATGCCTCCGCAAGTTGTGTAAGTTTCAGTCTTTAAGTAATTTGTAAGATTTTCCTGTTGGTATGTTTAATGTGACTAAGAAAAGAAAAAGTTAAGTGTGGTTTTTTTTGTGACGTGTTAATCCTTCTTACGCCCTAATCTCATGATTAGTGGGTAATGTGAGATCGGGGTGTAACACCCTATGCTAGGGTTTTTGATGCAAATTGAGAGAGAGACGTAGAAAAATGAAGACGTATGTGGTTAGGGGTTATTGAGTCTTGATCCCCTTTGCACCAAGATAACAATATCTATGGCATGGAGGCCCAAGAAATGCCATTGGTGGCCTCAACTCACAGATTGATGAACTCCACACCAAGGTTGGGGTCACTGGAGAGCATTCTCATGGTAGCTGGGAGATGACTTCACACGAATAGGAGAGGAAAGCCTCTCTAGACTATTAGGTGATGAAGGAAGTGGGTCATGGGGTGCATCCACGACCAAGAGAAGAGAAGGAGAGGAGGGGTGTCACTGAGCATGTCCTTTAGATCTCAAATCAACAGCTGAGGTCGATCCAAACTAAGGTACTTTTACAAATTCATACGGTTTTTAGGAAATAAGGTATCTATGAAAGCTAATGATGTATACTATCTCATAAAAGTATACCCATATAATGATCTAGATGTTTGATAATTATTATAATTTGATTACTAAAACATATGAAATTTTAATTTGTTGTGCATTAAAAATAGTATACTATGACTTTATAAATTTGTAAATATTTTATAGTAAGTGTATTTTGATAGTTTAACATGATTCCACATCCTTATCAGTGTGATTTGAAGTTTTACTAAGATTTTTGACGTAAACCCTAATAAGGGAATTATGGGTATTTCACCCATTGAATCGCAATAGAATGATTTGAGATTTTTACCTGGATCTTAATATACATTGTTCTTACTATTTGTATAATTTTGATGGAGTGTTATGTATATTTATTTCAATATATGATTTTTGGGCCTACGTGACTGACCGACCTAAATCGCGCGTCCTAAATTTGGAGGCGGATTTGAGGTAGTCGAGCTTTTACATTTATAAACCCGAATCCTTCTAGGCCCCCGCAACTTTGTTTACGGGGTCGAAGTAGATATACGAGGTCGAACACAGGGACAAGGGGGGTAGTGTTGAGAACCCAGAATCGACACGCTACACTCCGGCAGGTAAAAAGAGATTATAAATTCCCCAGAAGGGAAGCATAAAGATGTCACAAACAAAACAAGAAAACTATCTCCAAGTGGAGTTACTAGAAAGATTTAAGGTTTTAAGCATTTAGCAGTTTTTAGGGGTTTTCATGCAGTAGAAACCGAAAGATAACACTAGAGCTAGAGCAAGGTACGAAGGATAAAACTACTGCAAAACAAGCGACACCAGTAACACCCTGCACCCCTCCTCTCAGAGCGGGCACCTCTAACCAAGCCTCGGCACCCCTCTCGAGGTTGCTGGGCTCAAAGTTAGAATGGAATGTTACTGAAACAACTCTGTTCCAGGCACTCTCGTACTCCAGAATCAGACCAAACACTAGAGCCACAACACAACTCTCGAAGTTGTTGCGACGGGAAAACACGATTCAGTAGCTAAGCGAAACGCAATCCAAAACATGCAAGCTAGAGTTCAGATATCAAAGATAGCAGTCATCCAACATATTGCACCAAGCATAGAGCAGCAAGTAATTAAGCGTTTCCATTTCTATAAACACTAAAGGTCTTAATTACAATGTAAAAGTAAAGAAATTTAAATAACATAATTAAAGATATGTGTCACCTTCTTTATGTAGAAGGACAACAGGGTGCAGTAACCATCCCGCCCGATATCGGACAAGGGCCTAGCCCAATACAGCCGTGTCGGGCGGCACGCTCTCTCAAACGGCACACCACGATGGGCGACTGCATCGCTCAAGGACCTGGCCGATACGCTCAAGTCGGGCGGTACACCCTCTCGGGCAACACGCCTGACGGGCAGAGCGTATCGGGTTCGTTATCTTGTCGGGCATGGAGCTGCGTATCCTATTGCCAGGCACTGGTGTCAGGCACTCGTGTCGCGTATCTACATCGGCCGATATCGGTTCCCAGTGTCGCCCGGTACAGTCCTAGGTGAACCAGTCCCCTCCCTCTCAGGATGAGGAAGAGCTCACCTAGTGTCGCCCGGTACGAACACTGGAGCACGATACGCCTGCTCTCGTAGTCTCCTCTGAAGATCACTCGACTATCCGAAACCTGAAGTGACCAAGCTTGTCCGAATTGTAAAACTGTCTTTTCGGCTCCCTATTGCTGCTATTTATAGGCAGCTGGTCGTGAGAAGATATGGTGCTCGAAGCACCACACGTCCTCCTTTCCGCCATTCAGTTGGCGGTCGGCTGACGCGGGTATCGCCCGGTACAAGGAGGTCGACTGTCGGGCGTCGTGGTGAGAGGCGCCTGCCGGTGGGTGGCCGATATCGCTCGGCACATGGAGTAGTTGCGGCGTGCTCGGCTCCCTGTCAGGTAAAGAGGCGTGTCGTCCATCGGTACCTTCTCGCGCGACATCCTTGCATCGCGCTTTGTCGTATCGCGCAGCCCTACCGGGTAGCGTGCGAATCGGGCATCAGGGGGGTCGAAACAAACTTGGACTTATTTGCGGGCCGGAACGGCCTTATTGGTGCTAAATGGGCCAAAATGGGAGGAAACTCTGCAAAAGATATAAATATTGGACTGAGAGCATTTCTTGGCTAATTATTGCAAAATATGCATATAAAAGAGAGGAAGACGTCAGAAAGGGGCAGTTTTGATAACAGAAAAATAGTCTAAAACATCACAAAAATTGGTGTTATCAACTCCCCCAAACTTAGATTTTTGATTGTCCTCAATCAATATTTAAACTTTATTTGGCGATGCTTCTTCTTGCGTAGTATGCTTCTCAGGCCAAGATGTAAAACAAGTATCGTAATGCCTTTAGAGATAATGCTGCCTCATTACAAACAAAAGAATTCATCTTTCTTGCCTTATTGTTTAAGTAAAATTATTCTCTACAGCTTCGGCGAGACGTTGTTGTATGATTCCGAAGTTAGCTTCCACACCAAATAGCTTTATTTTCGGGGCAGAAAGTTGTGTATAGGGTAGGCTAAGGCTTTTTTTGGGTTTTCTTCTTGTTTCCCATCGATCCATCCAGGTAAGGGTCCGTTAACGGGCAAGTGGTCCCTGCAGTCCAAGCCAGTTGGCTTTAGAGCAGTGATTTCACATCCTACGTACCACTGCCCCAGATCTACCATGCCTAAAGATGGGTACTTTTGGAAAACAAGTGTGTGTATATATATTTTTTTCTTTTTTTTGGGCACAACTCTCATGCTTTTATTCACTCTCATAAGGTTTCTCTCTCTTTTTAGGATTTTTGTCGGGTAAGGGAAACAAAGAGATACTTGTTGTTTGGGCAGCTTTTTCCTTCTCCATACTCTGTCTCTTAGCTGTTTGCGAGATTATTATATTTTTCGAAAATTTTGTAGTGGAAAAACGTAATCTTCTGTTTGTTTGAAGCAACATTATCAGAAAGATATAACAAAACTTGCATCACATTAAACATACAGAAAACAAACTTTGCAAGCAGTTGCATCAGGTTTTTACTACTATAACTACTTTGTACATATGTCTGGGAATAGAATAAGCAAAATTTTTGAAATTTTTATATGAGCAAGGGTGCGAGTACATTATATAGGGGAAAAGCAAAATGGCACAAGAGAATTTTATACCTCCTTCACTGGTACATGGGTACCCCCCAAACTTATCAAATACTCTGTGCCAGAGTAGTGAATAAGAGGGTGAGTTCATGTTAGTCCAGTGAAGGTTATTTAGCAGGTTCGCTTGTGCCTTGTAGAAGCTGCAATATGCTTCTTTGCTGCCGCATCCTTCTTTTTCATTTGGAAACAACTTCGACAAGTGCGGGCACTTATGGCTGCTTCCCCTTTATTAAGTAGCTGGAACCGGGATGCCCAGGTTCCCTCTGGAGGTCGTCGGCAAAGTGCTTTCCAAGGTCAGCCTCTGCTTTATTTCCCAGCTCAGCCGGAACACGCGCAATGGCTCTTGGTAGACAGAGAGCTCTTGTGCTGTCCCGACAGTCACTGGGGCTGTACTTGTGCTGTCTCTGTAGTTGGCCCCAGGCTACTACAGAAGACAGACTATGATAAGGAAGTGCCCCTCTTCGGGGTGCTGACGTTTCTGACCGACAGTTGTTACTTCAGCTGCGGCCTCCCCTCTGCCTGTTATCAAGTTCATTAACCATTATAAATTGTTAGATAGAAAAAGTTAAAGAAGCTCGATAATACTAGACTTATATCAAAATCCGGGTATCATTCGTCAAAAGAAAGCATAAGTCGATGCAAGATTGGACGATACGAGGAGGGCTGTATGGTGCAACATACCTCCCGATATGGGTATATCGGGCGATAAGGTCGCCAGAGAGAAACTGCCCGTCAAGACGTCACAAAAGAAAAATGTGTCGCCCGATATGTCGTATCGGGCAAACACCATCGGTCGTTATGTCGTGAAAAACCACGTCGGGCGATACAAGATTCGACAAGGCTCGTAATCCCGATAGGCAGCGCGCGATAGGAAAAGCTCGTGTCGGGCGATAAGCCTGTCGGGGGATAAGCGTGTCGGGCGATAAGCGTGTCGGGCGATACCTTTGCTCATAGGAGCAATCGCCCGA
Source organism: Alisma plantago-aquatica (assembly GCA_963693085.1). Lineage (NCBI taxonomy): Eukaryota > Viridiplantae > Streptophyta > Magnoliopsida > Alismatales > Alismataceae > Alisma > Alisma plantago-aquatica. The sequence continues at coordinate 478,594,001 of OY856411.1, forward strand.
TACCACAGTGAATGCAACTGGCCGAAACGGGAGCAAAAGGGCGGACTACTGCATGCGTTACAGGTGGCTAAAATGAGTAAAGTGTGACAGCCCGATACGGTAAAACCTTCATTCTTATTTATAGCCATCTCGGTCGGGGGCGAATCAGACATCTCTGGGGCGCACGTCGGCCAACGGGTCAGGTGGTTCCCGAGACGATGGTCACATCAGTCTCATTAAGGGCATTTATGCTTATGCACGATAGGGTGCATGCCGCCCAGGAATGCCAACCATTACGGCCGTTGCGATGCCCTTGAGACCAAAGCCCTGGTATGGGCGGTCCTGCGTGCCAGCTGATCGTCTGCCCGACACGGGTAAAACAGGCAGGCAAAAAACTAAAACCTAAGACTAGAAACAACGATTAAAGGGTAAAATATCATCGGCCAAGGGTTAAGCCTTTGACCTCAGAAAATACTACAGCGGTGGCCCACAAAATAGGAGAGTCGGTGCATTTGGCGCGTGCACCGACTCGGACCTTATTACATGCCATAATGTTTGTTTTTGCAAAGAATAGGAAAAATGCATCCTACTCTATGAAAGAAAGAAAAACTCGGGCTGCCTCTCGAGGAGCACTGAAGTTTGCGTCGCCAGCTCGACCGATGTGGGATCATCTTGTTCAACCCTTGACTGTGCCCATATCTTATAGGTCGATCTCTGCTCTCCTGACAAAGGCCTCATCCTCATAGAATCTTTTCACCCTATGCCCATTCACTTGAAATACTTTGGTCGGATCATCCTTGTCGTAAAGCTCTATCATTCCGGATGGGTATAATTTTGACACGGTAAACGGTCCTGACCATCTCATTTGTAACTTCCTAGGGAAGAGACGAATAGAGGACTTGTATAACAAGACTTTATCCCCCTCGCTTACATCTTTTCTCCTGAGGTGGGCATTATGCCACAATTTTGTTCTCTGTTTGTAGATTTTTGCATTTTCATAGGCGTTCAATCTCAGCTCTTCGAGCTCTTGAAGCTGCAAAAACCTCTTTTCTCCTGCTTTGTCGAGGTCCATATTTAGGAACTTGATTGCCCAAAGGGCCTTATGTTCCATTTCTAAAGGCAGGTGGCAGGACTTTCCGTAGATAAGCCGGTAGGGGGTGGTTCCAATGGGCGTCTTGTAAGCAGTTCGGTAGGCCCAAAGCGCGTCGTCAAGCTTCATGGACCAATCTTTCCTTGTTCGGCTGACAGTTTTCTCCAAGATCTGCTTGATTTGTCTGTTGGAAACCTGTACCTGCCCTGACGTCTGTGGGTGGTAGGGTGTAGCGATCTTGTGCTTTACTCCGTACTTGCGCAGGAGTGCTTCAAACTACCTTTCCCCAAAGTGTGACCCTCCGTCGCTTATAACTGTGCGTGGGACACCGAAACGAGGAAAGATGGTCTTCTCGAAGAGCTTGATAACCGACTTGGCGTCGCAGGTTTGGGTGGATACCGCTTCCACCCACTTCGATACATAATCCACTGCCACGAGTATGTACTGATACCCCCGGGATGGAGGGAACGGTCCCATGTAGTCGATCCCCCATACGTCAAATATTTCTACTTCTATCCAGCTTGCCATTGGCATCTCATTCCTCCGTCCTATGTTCCCCATAAATTGGCACTCCTTGCAAGTCTTCACAAATTGTGTGACATCTTTAAATAATGAGGGCCAGTAGAAACCTGACTGTAGCACATTCACTGCTGTTCTTTCGCTACCCAGGTGACCACCATAGGGGGAGGCGTGGCATTGCTTTAGGATGTCCGCAGTTTCTTCTTCTGGGATGCATCTCCTGTATAAGTTATCAGCGCACCTTTTGAATAGGAGAGGATCATCCCAATAATAGTTCTTGGCGTCCGCGAATAGCTTCTTTTTCTGGTTGTACGTGATGTCAGGAGGCAGTTCTCCACAAGCAAGATAATTGCAGATGTCCGCAAACCAGGGTAGACTTTCTTCTTGAGCTTCGGCCAACATGAGGGCCTCGTCGGCGTAGTCGTCATTGATAGGTGGCCCTCCCCGTCTCTCAGCCACGATCCTTGATAGGTGGTTGGCGACCACATTTTTTGCGCCCTTCTTTTCGATAATTTCATGGTCAAACTCTTGGAGCAATAGTGTCCACCTCAACAGCCTGGGCTTCACGTCTTTCTTTTGCATCAAGTATTTTATTACCCCATGATCTGTGTATACTTTGAACTTTGCTCTGACGAGATACGACCTGAACTTATCAAACGCGAAGACGATAGCGAGCATCTCCTTTTCAGTTGTTGTGTAGTTTACCTGAGCCTCGTCCAACGTGTGACTAGCATAGCAAATCACATGGTGCCTTTTGTCTTTCTTTTGCCCCAGGACTGCTCCAACCGCGTAGTCGCTAGCGTCGCACACCATCTCAAAAGGTAAACCCCATTCTGGCACTTGAAGGATAGGTGGTGATATTAAAGCGTTTTTTAGGTCTTGAAAAGCACTGAGACAATCGTTAGAGAAAACAAATTCAACATCCTTTACCAGAAGATTGGACAGCGGTTTGGAAATCTTTGAGAAGTCCTTGATGAATCTTCGGTAATATCCCGCGTGCCCGAGGAAGCTTCGCACCCCCGTCACGAATCTTGGTGGAGGAAGCTTGGATATTGCTTCAACCTTGCTTGCGTCCACTTCGATCCCACGCTTTGAGATCTTATGCCCGAGGACGATGCCCTCCCGCACCATGAAATGGCAATTTTCCCAGTTTAGAACTAGGCTGTTCTCCTCGCACCTTTGAAGAACCAACGACAGATTCTTCAGACAGCTATTGAAGTCCTTCCCATAGACGAAAAAATCGTCCATGAAAACTTCTACGATGTCTTCTAGAAAATCCGAGAACATCGATATCATGCATCGCTGAAAGGTGGCGGGGGCGTTGTAGAGTCCGAAGGGCATCCTTCGGAAGGCATAAGTGCCGTAAAGGCAGGTGAATGTTGTTTTCTCTTGATCGTCGGGCAAGATGGGTACCTGGTAAAAACCTCTTTCTTGACGACCTCCTTGAGCATCTGGTTCAGCTTCCTCTGGGGTTGAGCCAGAGGCTTGGCTGATTCATCTAAGCTGATGCGGTGCATGCACAGGGCGGGGCTAAGGCCCTTGATATCCTCTACTGAATATCCTATAGCCCCCCTATGGAGCCTTAACTCCTCAAGGAGTCGATCCAGCTGATTGCTTAAAAGGTTGGCATTTACAATGACGGGGTTCCTCTGCTCTTCGTCCAAGAACTCATACTTCAGGTCTTCAGGCAACACTTTTAACTCTGGCTTTGGTCTGGGTACCTCCTCTCGAGGCTCACCTTCGAGGGAGGCATACCTTGCAGACTCCACCACCTCATCTTCTTCTTGCAAATCTTTGTCAGAAAGGTCAAAAAGGTGGAGATACCTCGTGACTTCAGGATCTTCGAGATCGGGATCCTGACTGCTTATAACCCTTGCGAGGGGGTCCACTGTTCGGATATCCTCCTCTACTTCCTCACAGAATTTATTGTAGCTATCTGCAAAACATGCTGATTCAGACAGGGAAGGGATTCTCATGATATCCTTCAACTTGAAGTCAATATGGTCGTTTCCGACCCTCAAAGTGATCATCCCCTCAGAGACATCAATCAATGCTCTTCCTGTTGCCAAGAAAGGACGTCCAAAGATGATCGGGCAATGGGAGTCTTCACCTGTGTCGATAACGACTATGTCACAGGGGATGAAGAAATTTCCAACCCTGATCGGCACATCTTCGACAATGCCAACAGGTCTCTCAAAGGTGTGGTCTGCCAGTTGAATCCGCATGTTGGTTCGAACTATGTCGGTCAAACCCACTCTTCATGCAAAACTGAGGGGCATGAGGCTGATGCTTGCACCCAAGTCTGCTAGACCCTTTCACTCGACATTGTCTCCGATGGCAAACGGGATTGTGAAAGCTCCGGGATCCCTCCTCTTATTAGGCAAGTCGGGCTTTACGAAGGCAGAGGAAGCAGAAGCTAGGTGAACTGTCTCTATCCTTCCTCCCCTTCTTTTCTTGGTGACAAGGTCCTTGAGGAACTTGGCGTATGTGGGCATCTCCTCCAAAGCGTCCAGGAAGGGGACTTCAAGATGCAGTTTCCTGATCGAGTCCATGAACCTCTCATGACACTTCTTCAGATTTGCCTTTATCAGCTTTTACGGGAATGGCGGCCTTGGGGTGTAAGGATTCCTCCCACCAGGTAGCTTGTCTGAAGGCTTCTGTGCAGGGTCTTGAGCTTCTGCTTGTCCACCTTCGCCCTCTGCTGGAATGGTGCTCTCAAACCTTGGTTCAAGCTCCGGTTCGGCTTCAGCTGCGCGCTCCACCATCTTCCCAGACCTTAGTACCGCCATTCTGGCAGTTTCCGAGTAGGAGAGTGTCTCTCCCGCAGGGTTCCTCATCAGTGCAGCCATCTGGGCCAATCGTTGATCGACTTCCCATTGGCACATCTGCAGACTCGCCATCTGATGTTGCATGGAATTCTGAGCTCCGGGGCCAGGAAGCGTACCCTGTACCAGTTTGCTGATAATGGTATCCTGTCTCTTTATGTAGGCAGAAAGCTGACCAACCAAGCTAGGCTGGCTCATCCTCCCGCCTCAGCCCTGACATTCACCTTCAGGAAGAGACTGCTCACAATGAGACATGATATCAAAACTCGGTGGAGCAGGTCATCTTTCAGGGTTCCTGCATGAGCATATAAAAATCAAGTTAGAAAATTGAATTATTTTGCTTAGGCTAAGAATAATAGTAAGGAGAAAGAAAAAGAAAAAGGGTGCTTTCAAGCTCGTTTCCAAGCTTGAGGCACAGGAGTGTAGTTAGTGGATTCAGATTCGTCTACAGTACCGTTTTTGCCTTGTCCCCGACAACGGTGCCAAAAAGTTGACCGGCCTAAATCGCGCGTCCTAAATTTGGAGGCGGATTTGAGGTAGTCGAGTTTTTACATTTATAAACCCAAAACCTTCTAGGCCCCCGCAACTTTGTTTACGGGGTCAAAGTAGATATACGGGGTCGAACACAGGGACAAGGGGGGTAGTGTTGAGAACCCAGAATCGACACGCTACACTCCGACAGGTAAAAAGAGATTATAAATTCCCCAGAAGGGAAGCGTAAAGATGTCACAAACAAAACAAGAAAACTATCTCCAAGTGGAGTTACTAGAAAGATTTAAGGTTTTAAGCATTTAGCAGTTTTTAGGGGTTTTCATGCAATAGAAACTGAAAGATAACACTAGAGCTAGAGCAAGGTACGAAGGATAAAACTACTGCAAAACAAGCGGCACCAGTAACACCCTGCACCCCTCCTCTCAGAGCGGGCACCTCTAACCAAGCCTCGGCACCCCTCTCGAGGTTGCTGGGCTCAAAGTTAGAATGGAATGTTACTAAAACAACTCCGTTCCAGGCACTCTCGTACTCTAAAATCAGACCAAACAGTAGAGCCACAACACAACTCTCGAAGTTGTTGCGACGGGAAAACACGATTCGGTAGCTAAGAGAAACGCGATCCAAAACATGCAAGCTAGAGTTCGGATATCAAACATAGCAGTCATCCAACATATTGCACCAAGCATAGAACAGTAAGTAATTAAGCGTTTCCATTTCTATAAACACTAAAGGTCTTAATTACAATGCAAAAGTAAAGAAATTTAAATAACAGAATTAAAGATATGTATCGCCTTCTTGATGTAGAAGGACGACAGGGTGCAATAACTATCCCGCCTGATATCGGACAGGGGCCTAGCCCGATACAGCCACGTGGGGGCGGCACGCTCTCTCAAACGGCACACCGCGACGGGCGACTGCATCGCTCAAGGACCTGGCCGATACGCTCAAGTCGGGTGGTACACCCTCTCGGGCGACACGCCTGACGGGCGGAGCGTATCGGGTTCGTTATCATGTCGGGCATGGTGCTGCGTATCCTATTGTCAGGCACTGGTGTCGGGAACTCGTGTCACATATCTACATCGGCCGATATCGGCTCCCAATGTCGCCCGGTACAGTCCTAGTTGAACCAGTCCCCTCCCTCTCGGGATGAGGAAGAGCTCACCTAGTGTCACCCGGTACGAACACTGGAGCACGATACGCCTGCTCTCGCAGTCTCCTCCGAAGATCACTCGACTATCCGAAACCTGAAGTGACCAAGCTTGTCCGAATTGTAAAACTGTCTTTTCGGCTCCCTGTAGCTGCTATTTATAGGCAGCTGGTCGTGAGAAGATATGGTGCTCGAAGCGCCACGCGTCCTCCTTTCCGCCGTTCAGTTGGCGGTCGGCTGACACGGGTATCGCCCGGTACAAGGAGGTCGGCTGTCGGGCGTCGTGGCGAGAGGCGCCTGCCGGTGGGTGGCCGATATCGCTCGGCACATGGAGTAGTTGCGGCGTGCTCGGCTCCCTGTCGGGTAAAGAGGCATTTCGTCCATCGGTACCTTCTCGCGCAGCATCCTTGCGTCACACTTCGTCGTATCGCGCAACCCTACCAGGCAGCGTGCGAATCGGGCGTCAGGGGGGCCGAAACAGACTTGGACTTATTTGCGGGCCGGAACGGCCTTATTGGTGCTAATTGGGCCAAAATGGGAGGAAATTCTACAAAAGATAGAAATATTGGACTGAGAGCATTGCTTGGCTAATTATTGCAAAATATGCATATAAAAGAGAGGAAGACGTCAGAAAGGGGCAGTTTTGATAACAGAAAAACAGTCTAAAACATCACAAAAATTGGTGTTATCAGTGACCATTATCTAAGATGACTTATGATTATTTGTGAGATAACATATATTTTATGTGTCTATTTAGTATGGAAAATGATTCTAATTATTATTTCTATCTAATTTTATAAATAAGTTAGTAAGATTAGTATATGTGAGAAGGAGGTGGGCTTTTCACAGTTTTTTTGATGCGCCGCTTAATCTTTTTTTGACTATGTTCTTATTTCACCTTACCATCTTTCTATGGTCCTGTCCAGTTTAGAGTTTACTCTTCATATATGAAGATATACTTATATATATTAGGACATATGATTTTTTGGTTTATAAGGATATATCAGTATAGGTACATTATATAATGTGTGAATTGAGTTAATTTAATGTTTAGACATTAAATGTGCTTTAAATAAGAGATAGATTCAGTTAAATAAGAACCCTAAGTTAGTATATAAGGTTGGGATGATGGGGTTTGAGAACTTGAAATGAAGGAGGGACATATACATGGACTTATAGACATCTGTTGATGTCTAGGTGAATTGGTTATGGAATAAGGAATCTAGACTATATTAAGGATATTCTCAAATAGGCTAAGTGGGCCATATATATTGAATTTCATTACGATTGTATTTCAGTCTACACCTTCCTACAAAGTAACTTAAAGATTAAAGTTACTTTAAGAGTTTAGTGTTCATATCTTGTCACGCTTAGTGTAATCAGATGATTTCGCTCAACTTGAATTACATTTCTATATCATAAATTTGCAAACATTTGAGGTTTATATGACTATCAGATATTCAGAATTTCTCTATTTAATTCAGTTTTCTTCTCAAACCTTTAGACACATATGTCATATATATGATATAAGAATGTAACTAAGTCATGATTGAATAAGAGTTTTAGATTAATATTTGTTCAGACAATAAGAATCTAGATTTCATATCTTAGATTTCGATTACTCATTGTGAGTAGTAGTAAATTAGATCCAGATACCTAATAAGAGTCTTAGATCCAATCTCAATTATTTAGTAATGTATATACATATTCAGATTCAAAGTTTAGAGTTTAGAGTTAGGTTCTGTTTAGAATTAAATAACAAAGATACCTAGTCATAGATAATGGCTTAAGATTCAGAGATAAAAAAATTAAGAACAAAGCTAGAGATAAGAAATTAAGATTCAGAGGTAAGAGATTATGATTCAGAATAAGAAATTTAGAATAGAGATAGAAAATAACATCAGAACATTAAAATATATACGTTATAGGATAAGACACTATGGGTGCCACAGAAGACACGTTGTGCCAACAGAGGGTGTCTTGCACAACAGAGGACACTTCAGTGTCAACAGAGGGCACATTGTGCCAACAAAGAGTGTATTACACCATAGAAGATACTTTGGTGTCAACAGAGGAGGATTTATCATATAATGGTGGCCACAAATAAATAGAAGACATAAATAAAAAACACAATGATTCAATATAAGTTTATAACTTTCAGATATTAGTTCAACTTTTAAGTATATCATATTTATATTTATCTTATTATAAGTTCAATGCCACTTACTCTAACCTAACTTTCCCTTTTATGCATGGTTGGAGACGAGATGTCCGCATGTACTAATATTCAGAAAGATCAGTCAAGATAAATAATTTTCTTGGTGGGATGTCATCTACATGATTTGAGATATTAAGACATATTACTATTTTAGCATCATGCATATAGACTTTATTATGAAGTTTGATGTAACCAAAGTTTTACTAAAAATATAATGAGAAATTATTTCATACACATTATGTAATAGTTTGGATCTATCATTATTGTAATTGCATATCATATTAGTAACACTCTACAATTGAAAAAAAATCCCTCATATGATAAGGAAAATCATGGTATTAAAGGCCATGCCCCCCAAAAAAATTTCAGAATAAATTGACATTGTTACTCGCATTCTGTTATAGACACTAGACGCATTTATAAAGGGGCACACGATATATATTTCACGTTCCAAAACTCTCGTTTCATTTTTCACTACTTACAACACCAGATAAACTCGATAACAATATATTACTAGTGAACGCACTCGTGCACATGCACGTGACATATGAAATTTGTTGGAAATGTGCGGGGAGAGGACTCGTCCGTGAAAGGATCCCTACAGTAAAAGATATTTGTGTTGGTTGTTTGAAATGAGAGAATCAATGAACCGTTTCCGTTAGATGGAGAGAGAAATACATAATTAAAGATAATAAAAGTTAATAGGAGAATGTAGAATAAATATTTGTAGGAGCAAAATTCCTTGAAAAAAGGAGAGAAGAGAGTGAATCAAGGAGAGCGTAGAATCAAACTCGCTCTTTTTATAGTAGTATAGATAATAACTACTTCGAAAGTAATATCCTATTTATATCAATGAAACATTTTCCAGTCTCTTCCAATTTATAAAAGTAATCAACAAAGTGGTTTTGTGCGCTAATGAGAACAATGACATATTCTAATGATCATCTGTCTGTTGTGTTGTCACCGTCTCTCCTGCATACGAGATGCTCCACTTAGTAGCACCACACTAGGCACTTTTCTCGAGGTGTCAGCACATCACAAACTAATCAGGTGAATGTTCATTTTATCTGTGCCGGTAGTTGTGCAGCTGCATTTACATCTGTTATATCGGTGGGACGACATATTCTGATGTGTGAGTACTAATATAGAGCACACTTCTTTTATCATAATTATACTCAGATCTTGATCAACAACAAACACAAAATGCAAAATGACTATCTAGTACTGCATAGAGAAATTTTTAGTAAATGAGTTTCTAAATGAGTGAGAGGATAAAAATTATACAAGTACTTGTTACTAGTGAGAAAAGTCATTAAGAGCACTACATATTTTAAATTAAAACTATACTAATATAAATTTTAAACAATGTTGAATACGTATAAGTTTTTGTATATCATTTTTGTGTATATCTCACATATATACTTTTAAATAATACTTATGTATTATATATATACATCCTATAGTGAATATTTTTAAAGTGAATAATGCTTATAAATAAGTACTACAAACACACGTTGTATTTTTAAATTAAACAATGCCTATTAATAAATACTACAAAGCTAATGTTATACGCACACAATGTTAAAAATGCATGTACATATTATTATGTCACTCTCGCTCTCTCAATGCACTACTTCTCTCTTTGTATTTAGTACACACTCTTTCTTCATCAACTTCTCAATTTTTCTATTAATACATCTTCTCTCTCCACTCACTCTTATTCATTCTATTTATTACATTCCTTTCTCAATATGTTACATGTTTGTCTCTATTACTACAACCTCTCCTCCATCTACTATCTCCCTCTCTTTCTCATTCCACACACTCTCCATACACTCATACTTATTATTCTATCTCTTTCCAACCACAAGTCAAATATGGACATATTTAAAATCAAGATGCATTGTGCTAATTGTACTATGCCCATGTTTATAAGGTACGAGTGTAACTTTTGATTGATGAGGTGTTAAATAAATAAGTTCTCTTTCCCTCCAACAACTAATGCAGCCAACCCATTTCCCCCTTAATTGTGTCATTCAAAGCATTTATTGCAACAAAACATTACATTATAACACTTGAGAATTTTTTCCCTCCAACCACCAACATAGCTAACCCATTTCCCCTTAATTGTGTCATTCAAAATATTTATTGCAACATGACAATAATCAAATCGTTGCTTAATTGTAGACATACTTGACTGGCATGCCTGCAACGGCCTACTGTTTCTCTACCAATAACCTAGGTCATGTAGATAAAAGACAGCCCACAATCGGATCCTACAACTGGACAGTTAACCACAACGGATGCGTCAATGAACATTACGCACTAGGGCATGCCCTGCTTGCATTTATAGGGTTAAAATTTGTGTCAAAGATCAAGTAGGGAGGAGATAGATAAGGCCGATGAGATTAGGAGGTGATCATGCTGACATGAGGAAGAGAGAATGCTATCAAGGGATAGATCCGATTGAGCTACATATGAGAAATATGGTTCAACTACACCATGATGCGAGTTCAAAAGTTGATATAAGCTTGGTGCAGACGTTGTTAAGAGAGATTGGCTTGAGGTGTGAGTAGGTCTCCGGTGCAGCCACATTAGGGATGAGGACAAGGGTTGAGTCTGCATAGCCCTGTGCAAGAGAGGAACCCATGAATGTTTCAATAATAAAATCGCACACCTAGTTTCTAAGCAAGGTCCAGATTCTTTAAAGGAAGAAAGCATCATTGCCATCAGGCCCTGGAGCCTTGAGAGGCGCCATGGCATGAAGGTTCACCCATATCTCATCATATGTAGGTGCTCGACCTAACTGATGTAGGTCGGCTGCGTTCAGCATAGGGAAGGACCCAACGAAGCCTGCATTGTGTAACGACCACCATCAAACCAACAACCAATTCGTTACTAATAAAGCGGAATTATCATAAACATAAAATTAACAAAAATCACTAAAATTTAAAACCATTTTGCAAGGAGATCCTCTTCTAGAAAATTCTTACTAAAAGATCCAAATCTTATACATATCATAATTCACATTGTACAAACACTATTGCATCTCATCTCGAGGAAAGCATATAACAATTTCTCTATCAACACATGTAGTGAAGCAATGTAAAACCTCGAGGCATACAAACCAAAAATCTCAAATTGTTCATGAAACCATTATGAACCGACCCTAAAGACCTAAGAGTACAGAGACAACACATATGACTTATATCTACAAGACACGATAGACAATACACTCAACCTGAGTTGTTACTACTGCCTCAATTGTTGTTCCTCCTCTGCAGAATGGTCTCCACCACTTCGTGCTCGTCCACCTAAAAATTTTGGATCCCACGGGGTGAGACAATTGTCCCAGTGAGAGATATAACTCTCCACTGACCATTTTATTATTGTAGATAAATATTATAAAGCTGAGCAGGGGTTCTTTTATGTTAACAAGCACGATTAATCATTGTATGAATAGAACAAAGTAATCTCTTTACTTATGGAAAATGATACATCTAGCCATGGTAGAGTAATAAACCATCTATCTACATTACAAGGAATGTAAAGGAACATAAATAACATCTATCAAACTAAGATGTATAACTGAATTGCGCATCAAACAATGTTTTCCGTATTCTATCCTTAAGCAAATATGCTACACAGCTGATCATATTTTACAATCACACTTATGCCTTTAAGAGATGAAGTATACCCCGTTCATTTCCAACCGACCACAAACTTCTCACAAGTTGGTACCATACAAGGTCAATGGGAGAGCCGGTTGCCATGACCTCATCAGTCTCGGTCAGTACGAGACCACACAGATTCAGCAGGACATCTCGTGTCATCTACTGGCAGGACATCTCATGTTGTTGCAAAAAGAGCTTGCCAGGGTACTAGGCCTCTTCGCTCAGAGTTATAGTGCCAACTAAACTCTCTTAGGGGAACATCTGTTAACAACCATCCCCAGTTATGAAATTACTAAGTCATGGCCTATAGCCATACTCTGAGCTATGGGCCAGTTCACCGTGCTCAATTGAGACATTTATTTAGAGTTCGTAAGGGGATCAACTCACACATGACCGTCCATTTATACTTATGCCCCCATATATTAAAAAATATGCACTCTGGGTTATGCCGTGGGGAACCCGTTTCACCATTCAGCAAATCCTGACACTGATGGATCTATGGTTAGGGTAACATTTTATGGTTTCTAGTGATATATTCAGTGCATTACAACATTCTTTTAGCATCAACAAGTTATCATTATTGATCACAACAAATGCTACAAAGAAAGGTGTAACATATCTATCACATACTTTTCGAATCCTTAAAATACATTTAGATACTTATCACTTGGGATCCCAGTCCCTTATCACATTACTGGGAATCCTCATCCCTTCACATCATTATCATCATGATTATTGGATCTAGGTATTCAAACCCTTAGATCACCACACAACATTGTTACCTATGTAATAAGTAACCATTACCTCTAGGTCCTCAGACCAAGGTATTCATTTCACTTGTTGTACAAGTATTTCACATAGTTCACATGGTTTGATTAAGTATCTTGTCACCTCTCACTAGGAAACAACTATACACATGGCTCACAAGGCCCATTTAAACATCTTGTCACCTCTCACTAGGCAACAACTATTTTACATGGCTCACAAGGCCATTGAACATCTTGTCACCTCTCACTAGGCAACAACTATGCACATGGCTCACAAGGCCATTGAACATCTTGTTACCTCTCACTAGGCAACAACTATACACATGGCTCACAAGGCCATTGAACATCTTGTCACCTCTCATTAGGCAACAACTATTTTTCATGGCTCACAAGGCCATTGAACATCTTGTCACCTCTCACTAGGCAACAACTATACACATGGATCATAAGGCCATTATTAGGGTTAGGTTTTTCCTTTGTAGTCGAATAGGGTTTCATGTTCATATTATTAATCCAAACCCTAATTCATTGCTCCACACATCTAGGAGCATACATTGCTTATCATAAGTATTCAATCATACTTATTTATTCCCATCATTTATCATTAAATGATTATCAAAACAAAGTATGAGTTTTTATCTCATCCTCACTAGGATATTGATTACATCATACTTTTGGTTCAATCCTCCTCTTGAGGAATATTAGTTCATCATTAACAATTCACATCATCTTTTATATTGCAATTAACACAACCTGCAACATATGTTACTCAATCAATCACATATGATTGAAGTGTCCCTTCCATATCAGGCATCAAGATGTGTGTATGGTAACATATTGTGCTTTAAGATACATTCTTATTTCATGTAGTGTATCCATATCGGGCATGTGGTATAACCACATCACCATGTCATGTTTTAGGGTGTATCCCCTAATCATCATATCATGTACCCATATCAAATTGACTATCACTTAGTTCTTATCAACTCAAGATAACTTCATATCGGGTATGAGCTAGGTGTTTGACCCCATATCAGGTATAAGCTATGAGCTTGGTGTCATGTTATGCACAAGGTGGACACCATATCGGGCATAGCATACATACTTCATCATGTATTGTTTAAGTGTATACAGATAACACCATATTGATTTCTTTCCTTGGATTGCCCTATCAACTTTCCATCTTGGATTATCATATCGTGATCCCATATCAGGTATCATATCAGTTTCCTTATCTCAGGTATCATATCGGGTTATGTGTTGGATATCATATTGGGTTACCTAAACCCTTGAGCTCGTACCATTTCATGCTTTCAAGATTCCATTCATTCATTATGGTTTCACGAAAAGCTAGATAATTACTCATCAGCCCATGACAAGGTGGTAGGGTATGTCAGGTTTCAAAGTCAATTGGGTTTCAAAGCATATCGGGTTTTCACTCCTCCATCTAGGGTTTTGCCCATATCGTATAAGGGTATAGCTTTACCTTGTATCGTGTATAATGTGCTAGGTATCTCCTATATCATCCATAGGGCATGTCTTATATCGTACATAGGATATCACTCACTTTGATATTGGGTGAACCACCATCTTGGGTTCCATGTCATTTTTAAGGTATTCCAACCATATCGGGTTATACAATATATTTGAATCTGTGTCATATATTGTACACAAGTGTATGCTCAAGCAATCATATCATGCACATGATGTGTGCTTAAAGATATAGTGTACCAAGTCTATACTACATGATCATATCATGCAAGAGGTACTTGTTTATCTTTACTCATATCGGGTTACCCAAACTAGGGTTTTAACATATCGACTTACAAGTACACCCTTGATCCTATATCGTGTATGGAGTCTTCACTTGACTTCCTATCGTGCAAAAGGTATATGGTTAACACCATTTCGTTTTCAAGGTGTAAACTTCATCTCCATATCGTGCAAGGAGATGCAATCTCATAAGCATATCGTGCAAAATGTATGTACATAACCATATCGGGTTAGAGGTACTTATGTGTGTACTTGAACCCGATATCACTTTATAAAGTGATACCATATTATTAAAGCTCTAGTTCTTCATTCTAGATGTTCTAATTTATGAATAATAGGTCTAGGAAATTCTTAGAACTCATGGAATCATCAAGTATTCAATAAAAACTCAGAATTGAAAGTGATCTTTTAGTGTCACAAGTTAAGTGATAAATAATAGCTTGATTGGGTTCAAGTTATATAACCCGCCTTGTGAATAATTTCAAAGCTCCAACTCCAAAGATTTATGTTCCTAAGGTTGAATAAGAACTTCTCCAAGGTCCAAGGCTCGTTCACAACTCCTCCATAGATAAGAAATCACCATAGTTAAGAACTTGGTGAAGAAGGAAAGAAAGGAATATTCATAACGCAATATCCTACTTCAACCAAGGTTGAAGATGACCAAAGACTTACCTAAAGCTTGGTGATTGAGCTCTCTTTTCTCCTTGAGCTACTTTTCATGATACATAAGGGGATTTGCATGATATCTCCAAGGGATATGGTTGTGAGGATCGTAAACTTTCATAAGTTGGTGAAAGGTGAAGTATATATACTTAGGTTCATGAGATAAAGTATATAAGAGGTGTCTTCACCTCATGCTACTAGATGACACGTGTCCATGCATGGTTGACACATGGCCATGCATGCACACATATATATCTTTCTATGCAAGAGCCTTGAGGATAAGCTAGAGACAATACCTCGGCCATCCTTTATCTTGTTGGATAAGTTTCCTCATCTTTATCTCATCAACAAGGCAACCTGATACACTTTATGCAAGGAGATTTGTAACCCATCATGGGCCACCCCCTTGAGGTGTTCTGCCCATAATGGCCTTTTCCAAGGCTCAAAAAACTGATAAGAGGCCTCTATCATGGCTCCTTGGCCGATAGGACTCCTATGTCAAGTCTACAACTCGATACAACACATATAAGGCTTCTCTTTCAACTCTTTCCTTGGTCTATTCATCACCAAGAGCATCATCATTCAAACATGATTCAAACATAATGTCTCCATCTTTACATTTCCTCTAAAAGATATATAAAGGGAGTAGGGGCACTCTAGAGGTAGTAATTTGCATTCCAACCCCATATATTAGGTAAATTACAAATTGTACCAAAATTGGTGCACAAAGTACTAGCATTGTTCAAACAAGTTATAAATTGGGATTTAGGCTTCCCACAAGCCACCACTTGGAATCATACTCTTTATTATGATATTTAACATGTGACATATTGCAATGTAACCCTTCATCTTGGGTAAATTGCACATTTCACTCAAACTATCAAATAGTTTGCAAATAAGCTCAAACTTGACAATAAACTTCATAAGAAGCCTTTAATTACTTTTCAAAAGATTAGAATTAGTTGTAAGTAACTTACTTAAGAAAAACTCCTAGGGTTAATCCATAGCCCAGGTCAGGGGTGTTACAATTATAAACCCCTAACAAGGATTTTGTCCCCGAAATCCCAGATGAAGGAAGACAATTGTCGTTCATGCATCATATAATCAAGTCTCCACATAACATCTTGATGTCATGGAGATGCCAAAGAACTTTGACCAACACAAAGTCCTTCCATTAAAGGTCATCATAAGATCTGTCACACATGACACATACTCAACTGTCCTATCCATTACTGAATGTAGAACCAACACTGTGTCAGGTAACACTTTCTAAGTCAGAGAAGTACTATTCATACTTTAAATAATTCCGGTGTCAAACGTTATTGACTCACATCTTTTATGTGATAAGATTCTTGATTCTAGGGAGTCTTTCATACCCTTCACTCAGTTTAGCATTTCACTTCCAAGGAAAGATCAGGGTTATGTTCTGTCACCCTCTTGGAACTACAAGTCTCATCATACATCTTTAGTGCCACTCTAATCTGTTGACACAACACAAAACTTTCTTATGACTCGTGCCAACTATCTTCCTAGTTGTACATTCTCTTGTCATAAGGAAATGTCTCTTATTGAAGAAGAACTTATCTCATAGATATCTCTAGATGTTATGAATAAGCTGCCTCAACATATCTAGATAGGGATACTCTAAGAAATCATTTTTAGCTTGATAAGCTTTCTCTCAAAACAATTCTACAATTGTTCCTTCAATTAATACATCCTTATCGATGTTATGTTTATGCATAGCATAAACCCCTAACATATGATCTCCATACTAGAGTTATCTCAAGGTTGGCCCTTCTAGGTCGCCAAATATTATTAATCTTATCAAGAGTCATATTCTCACTTCCCCATACCACCTGGCACATCTTGGATACCAGAATCCCTTACCTTGGTATCCTTTACATGTATTGAAAACACATCACATCCTCATCATTTCCATCTCTCTATTGTTATTACCAAAGTCAAACATACAAAATGATCTTTCTTTTATCTTGGGACATTATATATTACACATATCTTTATCTTAGAACCAAGGTCTAAGACAAATTGATACTTGTCTAAGTATCCATCAAGAGATCACTTCTAACTCATGCACATAAAGTGTCCTCAGACTCACTTGATTTCCATGTACTTGAAAGGAAAGAACACAAGGAAACATATTCCTTTCATCACCCCATCATTACCAAGGGTTTTTCATCAACGAGGAGATATTATCATCTCCTAAGATTATTACATGAACTTTCATTATTCATGAGTCATTTATACTCATTCCATTCTAGGTTCCTTTCTGACTGGCCTAAATCGCGCGTCCAGAAATGGAGGCAGATTTGAGGTAGTCGAGCTTTTACATTTATAACCCGAAACCTTCTAGGCCCCCGCAACTTTGCTTACGGGGTCGAAGTAGATAGACGGGGTTGAACACAGGGACAAGGGTGGTAGTGTTGAGAACTCGGAATTGACACGCTACACTCCGACAAGGATAAGAGATGATAAAATTCCCAAAAGGGAACAACAGAACAAGATCGATAAAACAAAAGAAAACCCTATCTCCAAATGAAGCTACGAGAAAGATTAAGGTTTTAGGCATTTATCAGTTTTTAGGGGTTTTCATGCAATAGAAACAGAGAGATAATACTAAAGCTAAAGCAAGGTACCAAGGAGAAAACTTTGGTAAAACAAGCGGCATCAGAAACATCATGTACCCCTCCTCTCAGAGCGGGTACCTCTAACCAAGCATCAACACCCCTCTCGAGGTTGCTGGACTTAAATTAGAGTGGAAAGGTTACTAAAGCAACTCCGATTCCGGGCACTCTCGTACTCCAGAATCGGACCAAACACTAGAGCCACAACACCTCTCTCAAGGCTGTTGCGACGGGAAAACATGATTCGGTAGCTAATCGAAACACGATCCAAACATACAAGCTAGAGTTCAGATGTTAAAACATAGAAATCATCCAACAAAAGTACCAAACATAAAGCATCACATAATTAAACTCTTCTATTTCTATAGACAAATAAAGGTATGATTACATTGCATCAGTAAAAGAAGTAAATGACGGAAATAAAGATAGATGTCGCCTTCTTGATATAGAAGGACGACAGACTACAGCTGACCCTCCATCCTGATACCGGGCAGGTGCCTAGCCCGATACAATCGTGTCGGGCGGCACACCCTCTCAGGCGACACGCCGTGATGGGCAGATTGCATCGTGCGAGGACCCTTGCCCGATACGATCATGTTGGGCGGCACCCTCTCAGGCGACACGCCGTGACGTGCGATGCGTATCGGGGTTCGGTATCGTGCCGGGCTAGAGCGATGTTCCTCGTATCAGTCACTTATGTCGTGGATCCTTGTCGGCCGATATCGGCCTGCAGTGTCGCCCGGGGCGACCCTAAGTGAACCATTCCCTCCCTCTCGGGATGGGAAATGCTCACCTAGAATCTCCCCGCACGAACACAGAGGCACAATACACTAGCTCTTCGTAGCTTTCCTGAGGTGACTTGCACAGGGTTCCAACCTATCTTTTCGACTTCCTGTAGCTGCTATTTATAGGCAGTGGTTGGGGGAAGTTATGGTGCTCATGACGCCACGTGTCCTCCTTATCATCGTGGAAATTGTGGACGTCCGATATCAGTATCGCCCGACACAAGGATGTTGACTGTTGGTCATCGTGGCGAGTGGCGCCTGCCGGTGGGTGGCCGGTATTGCACGACACGTTTGAGTTGTCGTGTCGAGCTCGGCTCCCTTTCGGGTAAAGAGGCATGTCATCTGACAGTTCCTTCTTGCACGACATCCTCACGTCGCGTGCCGATGTGTTTCGCTACCCTGTCGGGCAGTGAGCATATCGGCCATCTGGAAGGCCAATGCAGGTGGAACTTGTTTGTGGGATGGAATGGCCTTATTGATGATAAATGAGTCCAAAATGGAGGAAAACTCTGTAAAAGATGGAAATATTGAATTAAGAGCGTCGTTTGGCCAATTATTGCAAAAGTACATATAAAAGGAGAGGAAAATAGTTAAAAGGGCAGTTTTGATAACAAAATAAGGGTCAAAAACATCACAAAAATTGGTATTATCAACTCCCCCAAACTTATCGTTTTGATTGTCCTCAATCAATATTTAAATTTTTATTTTGTGATGCTCCTTCTTGCGCGGCGTAGCTTTCAGGACAAGAGGTAAGACAAGTATCGCGACATCTTTAGAGATAATACTGCCCCACTACGAACAAAAGACCTTGCATTCCTGCCTTATTATTTCAATAAAATTTTTCTCTACAGCTTCAGCGAGACTTTGGTGTATGATTCTGAAGTTAGCTTTCACACCAAACAACTTTAGGGGTAGAAAGTTGTGTGTTGGGTAAGGCTAAGGCTTTTTGGGTTTTTCTTCTTGTTTCTCATCAGTCCATCCAGGTAAGGGTCCGTTAGCGGGTGAGTGATCCCTGCAGTCCAAGCCAGTTGGCTTTAGAGCAGTGATTTCACATCCTACGTACCACTGCCCCGGATCTACCATGCCTAAAGATGGATACTTTTGGAAAACACGTGTGTATATATATTTTTTTCTTTTCTTTTTTTGGGCACAACTCCCATGCTTTTATTCACTCTCATAAGGTTGCTTTCTCTTTTTGGGATTTTTGTTGGGTAAGGGAAAACAAGAGGGATCTTTGCTGTTTGGGCAGCTTTTTCCTTCTCCATACTCGTCTCTTAGCTGTTGCGAGAATATTCATTTTTTTCGAAATTTTTGGCGTGGAAATTCGTAGTCTTTTGTCGTTTGAGGCAGCATTATCATAAAGACATAACAAAACTTGCATCTCCTTAGGCACATAGAAAGCAAACTGGCAAGAAGTAGTATCAGGTTTTTACTAATATAGCGATTTTGTACATAGATATGAAGATAAGATAGACAAAATTTTTCAAAATTTTTGTATGAACATATATATATATGTACACATGATATAGAGAAGAAGAACGAAAGAAGAAAAAAAAATTTATACCTCCCTCACTGGTACATGGTACCCCCCAAACTTACTCCACACTCTGTCCCAGAGTTGTGAGGTAGATAAGGTGAGGTAATGTTACTCCAGTGAGGTTAGCTGATGAGCACGCCTACGTCAGATAGAAGCTCCCACACATATTCTCCTCTTTTGCTGTGATAATCGATGTGGTGGAGCTGGTCAGGCGTTGCTTCATTTGCTATCCATTCCAGGACAAAGATGCCGCAGTCGTTGGATAGGGGAAGTTGCTGTGGACTACGGTGGCAGAACTGAAGCTCATGCCACTTTCTTGGTGCCGTGTCCAGGAATGGTTGGATCAACTTTGACACCTCGTCGTAGAATTTTTGAACTAAGCGTTCGAGGGGTGTCAACGTTGCTGATGTACACTGCACTACATGATCTTTGTTGCTGTCCTAGATGTTGTAGAAGATTCTAGCTCGTTGGCAAGTGTACATCGTCAGGAGTGTCCAATGGTTATAATGCAGGATGGGCAGAAATTTTTTGCTAGGGACCCCGCTCTCCAACTCTGCCAAAAAATGCTGCTTTGCTCCTGTTTCATCGGCAAGGCAAACGTCGTTGAACAACATAGGATGAGCTATGTATGAGTGTTCGAACCTTGGCTGTAATGTTTGGATGTAAGCAGCCACCACAGATACAACCAAGCATCCCCCTTCTTTTACCATGTCCCTTAAATCATCAACTGGGACTATGACATCACTTGCCTTGTAAATGACATCTGCTGGGGTAGAATCTGCTAACTTCAGAAGGATTTCATTTACCTGCTCCTGTGTGAGCGTAGAGCATGAGAAGCGGTCGAAATTGTTGAGTAGTCCTTCTGGAGTTACAGGCGAAGCAGGATCTTCAAATCCATGCATTTTCCTCAGGATCTCCAACTGCTTGCCTGCCCTGTAGGTGTCCATTTCTATTTCCGCTTCTTTCTCTGGAGAGCTACTGGATTGTGAAGATTCATCTTCTTGGTCGTTGTCCAGCAACCTATCAGGTAACCCTGCGTCTCGGAAATAGCGCCCGTCTTTGATTAGCAACATGGCATATACGCTCCTGAGTTGGTAAAAGTTAGTGTCCCAGAGGTGTCCCATGAATCCCCATACATTGAGCAGCTCCATGGCACGTAAGACGATAAAGGTGCTGTTTTCGGTTCCCTCTTCTGCTTGGACGGGGAAGTCTCGGATGGAAAAGAAGTTCCAGACGCCTTTGTGACGTTGGCTTCCTTGCTTGATAGCTCGTAGGAGACGCAGCGGTAGAAGCTTCAGATTTTTGTCCTCCGGGCGACTGAAAACAAGCCCAGAGTGTGGCACCTCGTTGCTGTTGCAGCTCAGCAGACAGACGTTGTGGCTCCTCAGGTCTGCCACATAGAGGAACCATATGTTGTGGTTCTTGTATGGTGCCAACACGAGGATAGGGTTATGCGTATCTATGAATTGCAGCATGTTGGCCACCACAACGGAGTCTGATTCTCCCACATCAGTCTTCTAGCCAAGGTTGGGGTGGCATTGTATATCGTCTTCCGACCTGTCCCGGTGCTGATATTCTCGATGATCGCACTTTCAAGGACCCTGAACACCCTTTTTCTGACGATGGCTGGCAAGCGGAACATGCTGTTGAGTGCTCCCCGTGGTACGGAGAAGTAGTCGTCGCTCCAGACGACGTCTTCTTCATCTGCCTGTGATCTTAGTACCTAGTTTAGTAGTTTCTGGTCTCTGATCGTCAGGTAGCTGATGACCCTTCTATCGAAGTCGGACATCTCAAAGGAAGGTATCTCTGATGGCTCTGCGAAATTATCTGCCATCGAGAGTCTTCCTCGGGGAAGGTGTCTTTCATTGGCGGTATAAACGTTCCCCTTTTCTCCTTCTGATTCATCAGAAGAGTCCACCCCGATGCTTATATCTCCGTTATCGTCTTCAATTTCATCCAGGGGGACAGAGGGATTTTCTTCCTCCAGGCCTAGGGAGCTCTCCTGTCCCGTGGGAGCTCCGTCGGTCGACCTTGGTTGTGTCCCTTCCTTGGGCGTTGTGGATGTCCCGCTGGACAAGGAGGAGGACGCCGATCTCGAGGAGGATGTTGACGAAGAAGGTGGAGAGCCACGGCTAGGGGGCGACGGCGACCTTCTCAGCTGCCTTCGACGCGGATGGTCGTCCCTCCTGTCCAGCCTCTCCTTGATCTTGTCGAGGCGTTTGAGAACTTGCTGAAGCGTCACGGTCAAAATCTCTAGTCTGCCGGGAAGGCTAGCTAGAGTCAGCAACTCTCATTCTTGGCTATTCAGCCTGTTTTGGAAAGATGCAAACTTGCGAGTTAAGGAAAATAATGTAGCTGAGTTGTTCTCTGATACCTCCCGCAAGTGGTCGAGCTCATGCCCTAACATCTTCCCGAGCGACGGAGGGGTCCCTGCAGGTCTCCCTTCCGTCCTCACTGTTAGCTAAATGGACATCTATAAAATCCCTTTGTTTTGATTATGACAAACATTTCATTCTTATTTATCTAACGAGCTACTTGAGTGTGCAGGATTATGGTGGATGACGAAGCAACTAGGGAGATCATAAGTTTATAGTTTTATTTTCATGCAATGTAATCACTATTGTAAAAACTTGTACAATTATATAATGTACAAGTACCTAGATTGCATGTAAATCAAGCATTGGATCTTCCCTAGCTACACACCATAGTTAGACAAGTCATCCCTTCCAATAGGATCACATTATGCACACTCATGCACACACTTAGTATCTTAATTGATAGATTGAAACAGAGTCAATCTCGGTCGACACACTCCTCGACCGAGACACTCTCGGTCGACAACCTTATCGACCGAGATTGACCTAAAGTAGCCGTTAGACTTAGCAAATGAGTTAGTTGGCAGTTGGAAGTGAACGTTGCACTCAGAGAGCCTGTCGGTCGAGAAAAGCTCGACCGAGTAGGTGTCTCGGTCGACCATCTGTCGACCGAGACGGTCTCTGACAGAATCTGCAGAGTTAAAGCAATTAGCCGTTGTAAAAACGACCAATCTATTCCTAACGGCTAATTGAGCACTTGGAACCCCCTAGAAACTATCTAGAAGGTCCTTAAGCATACTTAGGCTATCCCTATAAATAGGACAAGCTATAGGACACTAGAATTTACCTTGCTACACTTGAGAATTCTTTCTAAGCACTCTTGAGCAATCTTTTACAAGCAATTGAGCACTGTGATCACTTGGCCATATTCCATCTAGCTCAAGCTCGTCCTATAGGCTAGATTTTCCTAACCCTAGCATCCACAAGTCTATTACCTTGGCTAGGAAAATCCATACGCTTGATATAGGCAATTCAAGCCTTGAGCTTAAAAGGATAAGTTGTACTTTCTTATTTTCCTTCTTGTTCCTTGTAATATTTGTACTCTTCATTGCTACTCCAGGGAGGAGGCTGCATATAGGAAGAGGGTGAAGCTCTTCGTGTGAAGAGGAGGACTTTGGACTACTTCAGAAGGCTATCTTGACGGGAAGCTACTTCGGGAGGGAGGCTACTTCAAGGGGGAGCTTGAAGTTACTCCAAGGAAGGCTGCTTCAAGGTTGGCAAGATTACTTCTAGGTGAAGGCTGTCCAAAGGGTGTTTAGAGAGTGTTGTAATTTTATGTAACATCCTTAAAAGGTAATAAAATTCAATACTTTCAAAATCCTGGTTGGGTAAGCAACCGGGTAGTGGACTGACTCCTTAGCATTTGCTAAGGTGGAACCACTCTAAACACCTGTGTCTCTCTTCTTATCTTTTACTTTGGTTGTTTGAGTTTAAATTGTTTTAAATTATCATAAAACTCTATTCACCCCCCCTCTAGAGGTTTTTCAGTTGGTATCAGAGCAGGCTTCAAGGAGCCCTAACAAAGTCTTGAAGAAAAGATGGGGGATGGAGTGCTCAACAACCTCAACATTGAAGGAACGTTCGTTGCTCGACCTCCAGCATTTGACGGGACAAACTATCAATACTGGAAGAGAAGAATGCAATTTTACTTCCAAGGAATCAATTGGGATCTTTGGAGAATGGTATCTACACCATACACACTTCCACAAGACGAGTTCGAAGTATGGGACGCTAATACGGTAAAAATGGCACAAATGAATGCAAAGGCAGTAAGCATTTTATATTGTTCCATTTCAGTAGGTGAATTTAATAGAGTATCAAACTGTGATACCGCATATGACATTTGGCATAGATTATCTATAACATATGAGGGTACGGTTCAAGTTAAAAACTCTAAAGTTAGCTTGCTTAAAACCAAATTTGAACATTTTCGTATGGATCCAAACGAAACTATTAGTGAAATGTATTCAAAATTTTCTACTATTGTCAATGGTTTGAGTGCTTTAGGGAAACCCGTTCTTGAGGAAGATCAGGTATCAAAAATACTTCGATCTCTTCCTCCAAAGTACAAACCAAAGGTGACAGCTATTGCAGAAGCAAACGACCTCACTCGCCTCAAAATGGAACAACTCATCAGAAACTTAGAAGCTCATGAGGCAGACCTAGAAGAGGAAGAGAGAAGAGAACATGAACATCAACGTGGACCAAAGAAAGACGTGGCTCTCAAAGCATCAAAAGCTCTCTCACAAGAGAGTGAGGAATCTAGTGAAGAAGAAGGAGAAGAAG
Organism: Alisma plantago-aquatica; assembly: GCA_963693085.1. NCBI lineage: Eukaryota > Viridiplantae > Streptophyta > Magnoliopsida > Alismatales > Alismataceae > Alisma > Alisma plantago-aquatica. The sequence goes on from OY856411.1 coordinate 478,618,773, forward strand.
CATTGATCGTCAATGGTAAGAAATATAGAAGGTTTAAATCTAATAAAATTTCTAGTTCTTCCTCCACTCCCAGGTGCTTCGAGTGTGGAAAGAAAGGACATTTCAAAAATGAATGTCCCAAAGCTAAGAAGGGAAAGAAAAGCTCACATAAGAAGAAAGAAAAAGCTTATAAAGCAGCATGGGATGAAACGAGTGAAAGTGAAAGCGGAGAAGACAAGATAGAATGTCTAATGGCAAGAGAAGATGAAGAATCTCAAGAGGTAAGCCTAGTTGATCTTCCTAAAGAAGAGTTAGTAGCTAGCTTACAAGAAACTCATGATAAATATGTTGATGCCAAGAAGAAACTAAAAAGGACTATAAAATCAAACAATGAGCTCATTGCCAAAATAGATGAACTTTCTTCCGAAAAGAATAACATTGAACTTGAAAATGTATCTTTAAAAACATCTTTAGATGATTGCACTAGAAAGCTACTTACTTTGGAAACTAATGTTGATCTTCTATCAAAAGAAAAGACTGATTTGTTAGCTAAACTACAAGCTTTTCAAACTCAACCTATCTTGTGCAATCATTCGGACTATGACATTATTGTAAAAGAAAAGGATTCATTGCTTTCTGATTTAGACCAGGCAAGAAAACATATACATAAGAAAATGAATAACATTGCTCAGTTGCAACAAGAACTTCATGAGTTAAGAAGAAAAGATATTCTTGATAACATATTAAGAAGTGGTACTACCTTCAATGGAAGAAAAGGTTTGGGATATGTTCCAAAGAGAAACCAAACCAAAAAGACCCAAACTATGTTTGTACCCAAAAACACAATGACTAGAAAAAGAAACGAAGTTGATTCTATTACTTGTCATTTCTGTTTACGTCTTGGTCATTACTGTTTTTCATGCCCCTACAAGACTAAGAAGTCCAACTTAGTTTGGACCCCAAGACCTCAAACTTAGAAGAATGGAATGTAGTTGAGATATGACAAAATACTTAATTTGTGCAATTTATATTGTCCTATCTCAACAAACGATGCTATGCTTATTGGTATTATTTTTCTGCATTGCTGTACAAAAACAGAAACTTCGTCGGTCGAAGTACTGTCGACCGAGCTCTGGGTCGGTCGAAGTAGTGTTGACCGACTGGATATCTTTAACAAATCGAAAATCTTCCAGTACTCATTTCGGTCGAACACTGGTCAACCGAAAAATTTTTCTGCTCCTTTTTTGATTGTGATACAGTAACCTCCTCGATCGATAAATTGTCGACCGAGAATTATATCGGTCGAGCAATCGTCGACCGACTGGCTTCCTGTATCAGAACTTTTTACACATCAGCAAATTAAAAAGTTTCTAACCTTATCGGACCATCACATGGGTACCAAAATCTATATTCTAATGCAGGAATGGGTCGTTGACAGTGGTTGCTCCAAACATATGACCGGAAACAAGGATGCATTTTCAACTTTTGAAGAAAAGAAAAGTGGGACGGTCACTTTTGGAGACAATGGTAAGGGCAAAATCGTTGGAATAGGTAATGTTGGCACAAATCTTGAAATCAAAAATGTTCTACTAGTTGATGGATTGCATCATAACTTAATAAGTGTAAGTCAACTATGTGATAGCGGTTATGATGTGTTATTTAACAAAACCTGCTGCAAGTTATTGATAGAAAATACTACAACTGTTGTTTATGAAGGAAATAGAGTTGGAAATCTTTATATCCTTAAACCAAACTCTATGAAATCAGTAGTAGGTAAATGCTTACTTGCAAATGAAAACACCTTACAACTATGGCATAAAAAGCTTGGTCATGCTAGTTCACATGCTATTAAAAAGTTAGTAAAATATGATCTTGTTCGTGGATTACCTGTTTTGTCTTTTGATCAAGTTGCAAATTGTGAACCTTGTACAATGGGAAAGCAAACCAAAACATCTTTTAAATCAAAACATGTACTTAGTACCAGTAGATCCTTAGAATTAATTCATATGGATTTATTTGGACCAATGAGAACACAATCTATTGGTGGTAAACGATACTGTTTTGTTATTGTTGATGATTATAGTAGATTTACATGGGTACATTTTATTGCAACAAAAGATGACACTATTCATGTCTTTATGCAATTTTGTTCTAAAATTGAAAATCTTTTACAACATAAAATATGTACCATTAGAAGTGATCACGGTGGCGAATTTGAAAATCATACTTTTGAAGCTTTTTGTACATCTCAGGGATATACTCACAATTTCTCTGCTCCACGTACCCCACAACAAAATGGTATTGTGGAACGGAAAAATCGATCTCTACAAGAAATGGCTAGGACCATGATGCTTGAACACAACACACCTAAAACCTTTTGGGCTGAAGCTGTAAACACAGCTTGTTATGTGCTAAATAGAGTCACGGTTCACTCTCACTTGAAGAAAACTCCATATGAAATAATACACTCTAAGAAACCTAGAGTTGACTACTTTCATACTTTTGGCTCTACATGTTATATTTTAAACACCAAGGATGATAGAGACAAGTTTGATTCTAAATCACAAAAAGCATTCTTCTTGGGATATTCTACTTCTAGCAAAGCGTTTAGGGTATATAACACTATCTCTAGAAAAGTTGAGGAATCCATTCATGTTTCTTTTCATGAGGAATCAAAATCTACAAATTTAGATATCATTGATCTCACAAATCAATTTGAAACTATAACCATTCCAAATGATAATGAGAAAACTCCCACATCCGATCCTCCGGTCGAACCACAACCTACACCTAGGCTGATCAAGGATCATCCCCAAGAGCTAATTATTGGAGATCCAAATGATAAAGTCAAAACTAGGTCCTCTTTCCAAGATGTTGCAAACATGGCTTTTGTCTCTATCATTGAACCTAAGAAAATATCCGAAGCTCTTAAGGATGATTACTGGATAATAGCCATGCAAGAGGAATTAAATCAATTCACTAAAAATGATGTATGGGATTTAGTTCCTAAACCACAAGATAAAACTATCATAGGCACTAAATGGGTTTTTAGGAACAAACTTAATGAGGCAGGAGAAGTCATACGGAATAAAGCACGGTTAGTTGCACAAGGATATAGTCAACAAGAAGGAATTGACTTTGATGAAACATATGCACCCGTAGCTCGACTTGAAGCTATTAGGATGTTATTAGCTATTGCTGCCCATAAAAACATTCAGTTATATCAAATGGATGTCAAAAGTGCATTTCTAAATGGCTTCATACAAGAAGAAGTTTATGTTGCTCAACCACCTGGCTTCGAAATCCCAGAAAAGGACGATCATGTTTATAAACTTAAAAAGGCACTTTATGGTCTAAAACAAGCCCCTAGGACTTGGTATGAACGGCTCAAGACATATCTTTTTGATAATGGTTTCTCTATTGGAAATTCAGATTCTACTCTATTTTTCAAAACATATGCATCTGATTTCTTAGTTGTACAAATATATGTTGATGACATTATTTTTGGTGCCTCAAATGAATCATTATGCACACAATTTAGTGACATTATGCAAAAAGAATTTGAAATGAGCCTTATGGGTGAACTAACATTCTTTCTTGGTTTTCAAATTAAGCAAACACCTGCCGGAATTTTTATAAGCCAAGAAAAATACACTAAAGAACTGTTAAAACGCTTTGGGATGGATCAATGCAAACATGCTACTACTCCTATGGCTACTTCTATTAAAATTGATAAGGATGAAAATGGGGAACCTATTGATGATTCCTTATATAGAGCCATGATTGGTAGTTTGCTATATTTAACCGCTTCCCGACCGGACATTATGTTTTCCGTTGGTCTTTGTGCTCGATTTCAATCCCAGCCTATGCATTCTCATTTTCTTGCGGTTAAACGAATCCTTCGATATCTAGCCGGCACTACTTGTTTTGGTTTATGGTATCCAAAAGGACAATCATTGGATTTTAAAGCATATACTGATGCCGATTACGCCGGGTGTCGACTTGATCGCAAAAGTACTAGTGGTGGATGTTTCTTATTAGGTAGAGCCTTAGTATCTTGGTTTAGCAAGAAACAAAACACGGTTGCCCTATCTACCACCGAAGCTGAATATATGGCAGCTGGGTCTTGTTGTGCTCAGGTGCTTTATATGCAACAGGTTTTAAGCGATTATGGTTTTCATCTTTCATCTACACCTATTTTTTGTGACAACACAAGCGCCATAAACTTAGCACACAATCCTATTCTACACAGCCGGGCCAAACATATTGAAATCCGTCATCACTTCTTAAGGGATCACATCTCAAAGAATCATGTTTCCCTTCATCATGTTGATACAGAAAATCAATTAGCTGATATCTTTACAAAACCGCTTCCATTAGATCAATTCAACAACATTAGGAAGCAATTACTTATCACTCCGTTGGAGGATGTTTTCTTTGATATCTGCGGCTCTTAAAAACAACTACTTATGCTTTTATGGTTTGTATCAATATTGATATGAGCGTTTCAATTGGTAATTTGCAAATTGTTGCCTCTTAGCTAGACACCTCATTGCTTTACATTTTGGCTATTCAATGGACATCTTTTTCGTTCATTTTTGATGGGATATCTAATTAAGGGGGAGTTTTTTAATAAAACGGTTATCTTTTTTTGAGATGACAAAGGGGGAGAGATATATAAAACTATAACTTAATACTTATGACAAACTCAATAAATGAGTTTCATAAATATACTCTTGGCTTTACATTGAAAGTTGCTATATTCCCAAATGAACTGGATTTCATGTTCCATAATTCACTGGGGATACTAAGCACACATTTTATAAATAAGAGGAAAAGTTCCAAACAGGCAATCTAAAGGTATGGCATTTATATGTTTTATATTTCCTTTATTCATATTTTGGAAACGTTTGTCATCTTCAAAAAGGGGGAGATTGTTAGCTAAATGGACATCTATAAAATCCCTTTGTTTTGATTATGACAAACATTTCATTCTTATTTATCTAACGAGCTACTTGAGTGTGCAGGATTATGGTGGATGACGAAGCAACTAGGGAGATCATAAGTTTATAGTTTTATTTTCATGCAATGTAATCACTATTGTAAAAACTTGTACAATTATATAATGTACAAGTACCTAGATTGCATGTAAATCAAGCATTGGATCTTCCCTAGCTACACACCATAGTTAGACAAGTCATCCCTTCCAATAGGATCACATTATGCACACTCATGCACACACTTAGTATCTTAATTGATAGATTGAAACAGAGTCAATCTCGGTCGACACACTCCTCGACCGAGACACTCTCGGTCGACAACCTTATCGACCGAGATTGACCTAAAGTAGCCGTTAGACTTAGCAAATGAGTTAGTTGGCAGTTGGAAGTGAACGTTGCACTCAGAGAGCCTGTCGGTCGAGAAAAGCTCGACCGAGTAGGTGTCTCGGTCGACCATCTGTCGACCGAGACGGTCTCTGACAGAATCTGCAGAGTTAAAGCAATTAGCCGTTGTAAAAACGACCAATCTATTCCTAACGGCTAATTGAGCACTTGGAACCCCCTAGAAACTATCTAGAAGGTCCTTAAGCATACTTAGGCTATCCCTATAAATAGGACAAGCTATAGGACACTAGAATTTACCTTGCTACACTTGAGAATTCTTTCTAAGCACTCTTGAGCAATCTTTTACAAGCAATTGAGCACTGTGATCACTTGGCCATATTCCATCTAGCTCAAGCTCGTCCTATAGGCTAGATTTTCCTAACCCTAGCATCCACAAGTCTATTACCTTGGCTAGGAAAATCCATACGCTTGATATAGGCAATTCAAGCCTTGAGCTTAAAAGGATAAGTTGTACTTTCTTATTTTCCTTCTTGTTCCTTGTAATATTTGTACTCTTCATTGCTACTCCAGGGAGGAGGCTGCATATAGGAAGAGGGTGAAGCTCTTCGTGTGAAGAGGAGGACTTTGGACTACTTCAGAAGGCTATCTTGACGGGAAGCTACTTCGGGAGGGAGGCTACTTCAAGGGGGAGCTTGAAGTTACTCCAAGGAAGGCTGCTTCAAGGTTGGCAAGATTACTTCTAGGTGAAGGCTGTCCAAAGGGTGTTTAGAGAGTGTTGTAATTTTATGTAACATCCTTAAAAGGTAATAAAATTCAATACTTTCAAAATCCCGGTTGGGTAAGCAACCGGGTAGTGGACTGACTCCTTAGCATTTGCTAAGGTGGAACCACTCTAAACACCTGTGTCTCTCTTCTTATCTTTTACTTTGGTTGTTTGAGTTTAAATTGTTTTAAATTATCATAAAACTCTATTCACCCCCCCTCTAGAGGTTTTTCACTCACGACACCTTGCTCACACGATGGTTTACCAGATGAGGTAGATTCTATCTCAATTGTTTGCGATGCAGATGCCGCCGGGCGAGGTGTCGACACTTTTGCGGCCATGCCCACTTCGCCTTCTCATCGTGGTGGAGATGGCCGTGGTGTGGGCGGATGCTTCTCCACCTCTACACTGTCGGCGATCCCCTCGGCCACTACAACAGGAGACACTGGCGGCGGTGTCGACGTCAGCTGTGAACCTTTGAGCCCCATTCTTAGGATCTCCTCGAAAACCCCATTACTGGCGTCTGTCTGAGGTGTTTCCTCTGCCTCTAAAGGCATTACAGGGATGTCGGGGGCTGTGGTTGTCTCTCCCGTGGTAGCTCCTGTAGTTACTGTCTCGATGACCTCGACGATCACCGGTTCTTTTTCAACCACCACAGTCGTTGTTGTGGTTGTGACTGGTACAGTAGGAGCGACGACAACTCTATTAGCAGCTGTCGTCGGTAGCTCTGGAATCGCGGCTGGCTCGGTGCGGGTCGTTGAAGCTTTTTCCCGCCTTGGGTTGAGAAGAATCGGTTCTCCTCTCGCGGCAGCCCTTTCCTGAATTTGGGTGGTGGTGGTGTAAGCTGCGTCTACCGCCACAACTTCTATCTCTGCTGTGGTGAAGACCAACTTTTCTACGTTGTAGGTGGCGCAGCGAGGGAGTGGGAGGAGGATGTTTGTCCTTGCAAACTTGTAGAAGTAGTCCTTTCCCTCCTTCTCTACGATGCCGGCCCTCATCAGGTATTTGATGTCGATCGGCTCATCATCCTTCGTCCTCGAAAGGCTGTGCGGCTCCTTTGGGTACCCGAGCCCTGCCGCAATCAAATTGACGATGCCACCCATACATTATTCTTTGGTGGCATCCTTTATCGGGTGCAGTCTGTTCAGCAAGAACCACCCGAGGTTGATCACTCGTCCCTCCATCATGCGCCACATGACATGGAGTTCTTCTGTGTAGATATTGTTGGACTCGTTCTTGCTGAACAGCAAGCACACCACCAGCTTGTGCACTATTCTCCAAAAGTAGGAGTGCACTGCAGCCACCTTGCTACCCGATTTAAATGATGATTCGCCGGTTAGCTTATTCCAGAGCTCCACAGGATTGAACCCGTATCCTTTGGTTATTCTCTCACCGTTATCCATTAGATTCTTCTCATCCTCACTGGAAGAGAAGATCTCGTTCAGCATCTTCTCAGAGATGGCGTGCTCCAAGTTGTGTAGCCGGGCTTGGAGTCTATCTGCTCCGCCGTATTCTTTCTTTTCAGCAGCCGAGTTCTTCACTCGGCGGAGGGATGACATGAACTCCTTCGTGAGTTCGATGTAAGAGGAAGATCGGCTGAGGCAGATCTTCCTCAGTCCTGCCGCAGCAAGGATGCCCTTCAGCCTTTCAAATATGCCCAGCTCAGCGAACGAAGCCTGGTGGCAGAACCTGCTTGGTTTGTAGACCTTGGTTGCCATCTCAGCATAACGACGTGCGTGCTCGTCATCCCTCAGCACAAACCTTCCTGACGTGTATTCTATGGGTTATGCCGTTGCTGTAGGTGTTGGAGCCACCACTTCTCCTACCCTCGTCCTCTTTTTCGCAGTTGACAGCCCGACTACTTCTGGATTCGGGCGCTTCTGCCCAAAAGTGGGTGCTTCACCCGCGGGATCAGTGTAGATCCTCTGGCCATGCTCGTCAACTCGGACAACAGTCTGCTTGATACGGGCCATTTCACTGTATCGGGCGATACAAGGTTTTCAGAGATTAGGGCTCGTGCCCGATATGAGATATGCGTATTGCCCGTAATGTTGAGATGAACGGTTAGAACAATGCGTCAGGAAAGTCGCCCGACATGGGTGTATCGGACGATACCGTTGCGAAGGACAAAACGCCTGACATGGTTCTCTTGAAAGAGAAAGCCACGTGTCGCCCGATAACAAAGTTGGCGAGGCGGTGGGCGATATGGCGTATCGGGAAAACAGGTACGTTGCGCGATATATGTATCGGGCGATACAAGGTTGCTTAGCTAAGAAGCCGCAAGCCCGACAAGTTATTCGCGAAAGGAAGGTCGTGTCAGGCAAGGTGGACAATACAATCTGTTGGGCTATACCTCTGCTGTCTTCTTAAACTGCCGCGTGACACGAGAGCAGGGGATCGTTGCACTACACGAGACCGAGCTCAAGAAAACACTGCACGATACGAGTAGGTGAAAACAGTAAAGGTAGGAGTCTGACACGGTAATATCGCCGTCCCTTATATAGCAAACCCAATTGGGGGTAAATCTGGTAATTCCGGAACGTGCATCGGCCGTTGGGATAAATCATTCCCGAGATGGGCAGTCCATCTGTCACGACCTTTGCACTGCCCGAAGTACCACTGCCCAACATGTCACGTTCGTTGTGTCGTTTGGGTTGCTGCCCGACACGACCCTTTAGAGCAAAATCAAGAAGAAAAACTTAAAAATAGAGCGGGTAAAAAGTGGTGGATGAGTAAAACATCATTGGCCTAAGGCTAAGATCCCGGCCTCAGATGGTATTACCCATCCCGGTCTATAAAACAATGCGGTGGCCCAAAAAAAATAGAGCTAGCGCATGTGGCGCATGCACTGACTCGGGCCTTATTACATCCCAAATGTTTGTAATGTTCATTTTGCAGTAAAGTAAATGCATCCTATTCTAAGAAATAAAAAGAAAACTCGGGTTGCCTCCCGAGAAGCGTTGTGGTTTCCGTCTCCAGCTTGACGCCCTCAGCTCCTTCACTTCTTGGTCTTCAGCATCACCCATCTCCCTGCATCCCGATTCTTGCCTCTTTCGGTCATAGCCCAACCTTCTTGGCAGTCTATGTGTTTGATGGTATTTTTCCTGACGGATTCTTTACGAACTCGGCCATTTGAGCCAATTGCTGATCAATCTGGCGTTGATGCGTCTGCATATCCACCAAGTATACCTGCAAGGAGCTCAAAACGCCCGAATTTGATAGCGCACTTTGTGCTAGCTGATTATTAATATTATCCTGCCTTTTCACAAAGTCAAATATTTGGCCAACCACGTCCAATTGGCTGGAACCTTTATCCTGTTCCTTGGTAGATCCTTGGTACTTAGCCTGACCCTGGAAATTTCCCTTGTTCGTCTGGAAGGAGGTGTTCTTGGTGTACTGGCTCGGTCCTCCCCTCTTCTCGAATGCTTGGGGCGGCTTAGACGAGCTATGCAGCTGATGTGAATTCTCGGCTACATCCTTGTTGCCGTAGCTGAAACCAGGGTGGTCCGGCCTCTTAAAGTTTACAAAAGAGACATTTTCAGTCCCCTCGGCCTCAGAGTCAGAATCACTTGATGCATCCAGTCGGGTGTAGATGCAACTATCTACCCCATGCCCTCCTCCACAGGTTACGTACTTCATTACTTTTTCAACTGGATTCTTCCCTTTACCACCAGATTCTTTTAACTGCTTGACATCAGTCGCTATCCTCTGTATGTGAGAAGTTATAGACTCCAGAGCCTTGGATTCAAGAGAGGGTCCTTCACTGACCTTCTTAGCCTGCCCTCTGTCAGATCTATCATACTCAGCGCCGGCTTGCAGCTCGGCCATGTTTTTGATGATCCTTTTAGACTTGCTCGGTTTCTTCCCTAGGAAGTCGCTCCCTGCTGCTGCATTTAGTGACACTCTTTCATCGGGAGTTAGACCATTATAGAAGGTAGTGACTAGGAAACCCTTCTTGTAGTTATGGTGAGGGCAGTCCCTCTGGTATTCTTGGTATCTTTCCTAGGCATCGTGAAGGTTTTCATTGGGCTTCTGCATAAATGAGGTTATCCTCTGTCTATTCCTCACAGTCCTCTCAGTGGGATAGAATTTGTTCACGAACGCGTCAGCCAGTGCTCCCCATCCATTAAGAGCTTGGTGGGGCAACCCAAGGTACCATGACAAAGCTTTGTCTTCCAAGGAGAAGATGAAGCCCTTATAGTAGATGACTTCTTGGGGAACCCCCCGCATTTTTATGGTGTCGCAGATATTTTTGAAGGCATCTAGGTGGTGGTAAGGGTTGTCATTCTTGGAACTCCCCCTGAAGATTTTATTTTGGATCATGGAGATCACATATGGCTTGAGCTCAAAATTTGTGGCGTTGAAACGCGGGACAATGACGGGACACCGAGAATTGTCAGCCTTCGTGGATGCTAACTCCCTCAGAGTTTTCTCCTCTTCGCCTGAATCTTCACAGTCGTTGGCTTCTCGATGACGTTCTTGGTCGTGATTTCTTCTGTTCCTTTGATGGTGACGACGTCTATCTCAGTGTTGGTCATCCTCTAACTGCTCCCCTTCTAAATCTTCCTATTGATACCGACCATCATAGCGGTCATTTTCTTCAGGTGGAGGGGAGTTAGGTCTAGCCCTCCTTTGACATTCGCCCTCTGAAAGAGGTTGTTCAATACGAGGCGGCATGGTGTCAGTGCTCGGTGGAATAGATCACCGTTCGTCAGAGTACCTGGATTAGCATGAAAAATCAAGTTTAGGAAATCGAATTATTTATTTTAGGCAAAGAATAATTAATTCATAATAAAAAAAGAAAGAAAAGAGTGCTGCCAAGCTCATTTCTAAGCTTGAGGCACGGGAGTGTAGTTAGTGGATTTGGATTCGTCAACAGTACCATTTTTCCTTATCCCCGACAACGGTGCCAAAAAGTTGACCGGCCTAAATCGCGCGTCCATAAATGGAGGCAGATTTGAGGTAGTCGAGCTTTTACATTTATAACCCGAAACCTTCTAGGCCCCCACAACTTTGCTTACGGGGTCAAAGTAGATAGACGGGGTCAAACACAGGGACAAGTGTGGTAGTGTTGAGAACTCGGAATCGACATGCTACACTCCGACAAGGATAAGAGATGATAAAATTCCCAAAAGGGAACAGCAGAACAAGATCGATAAAACAAAAGAAAACCCTATCTCCAAATGGAGCTATGAGAAAGATTAAGGTTTTAGGCATTTATCAATTTTTAGGGGTTTTCATGCAACAGAAACAGAGAGATAATATTAAAGCTAAAGCAAGGTACCAAGGAGAAAACTTTGGTAAAACAAGCGGCAGTAGAAACATCTTGTACCCCTCCTCTCAGAGCGGGTACCTCTAACCAAGCATCAACACCCCTCTCGAGGTTGCTGGACTTAAATTAGAGTGGAAAGGTTACTAAAGCAACTCTGATTCCGGGAACTCTCGTACTCCAGAATCGGACCAAACACTAGAGACACAACACCTCTCTCAAGGCTTTGTTGATGGGAAAACACGATTCAGTAGCTAATCGAACCGCGATCCAAACATACAAGCTAGAGTTCAGATGTTAAAACATAGAAATCATCCAAAAAAAGTACCAAACATAGAGCAACAGATAATTAAACTCTTCTATTTCTATAGACAAATAAAGGTCTGATTACATTGCATAAGTAAAAGAAGTAAATGACTGAAATAAAGATAGATGTCGCCTTCTTGATATAGAAGGATGACAAACTATAGCTGACCCTCCAGCCCGATATCGGGCAGGAGCCTAGCCCGATACAATCGTGTCGGGCGGCACACCCTCTCAGGTGACACGCCGTGACGAGCAGATTGCATCGTGCGAGGACCCTTGCCCGATACAATCATGTCAGGCGGCACCCTCTCAGGCGACACGCCGTGACGTGCGATGCGTATCGGGGTTCAGTATCGTGCCGAGCTAGAGCGATGCTCCTAGTATCGGTCACTTATGTCATGGATCCTTGTCGGCTGATATCGGCTTACAGTGTCGCCCGGGGAGACCCTAACTGAACCATTCCCTCCCTCTCGGGATGGGAAATGCACACCTAGAATCTCCCTGCACAAACACAGAGGCACGATACACTAGCTCTTCGTAGCTTTCCTGAGGTGACTTGCGCAGGGTTCCGACCTGTCTTTTCGGCTTCCTGTAGCTGCTATTTATAGGTAGCGGTTGGGGGAAGTTATGGTGCTCAGGGCGCCATGTGTCCTCCTTATCATCGTGGAAATTGTGGACGGCCGATATCAGTATCGCCCGACACAAGGATGTCGGTTGTTGGTCATCGTGGCGAGTGGCGCCTGCCGGTGGTGGCTGGTATCGCGCGACACGTTTGAGTTGTCATGCTGAGCTCGGCTCCCTGTCGGGTAAAGAGGCATGTCGTCTGATGGTTCCTTCTTGCGCGGAATCCTCACGTCACGCGTCGATGTGTTGCGCTACCCTGTCGGGCAGTGAGCGTATCGGCCATCTGGAAGGCCGATGCAGGTGGAACTTGTTTGTGGGCCGGAATGGCCTTATTGATGATGAATGAGTCCAAAATGGAGGAAAACTCTGCAAAAGATGGAAATATTTAATTAAGAGCGTCGTTTGGCCAATTATTGCAAAAGTACATATAAATGGAGAGGAAAACAGTTAAAAGGGCAGTTTTGATAACAAAATAAGGGTCAAAAACATCACAAAAATTGGTGTTATCACTTTCCATCTGCATAGGAATTATATGGATGATTACACATCATCATCCCTTTCTTTGTTATTGCCTATCATATTGATGATCATTTCATGATTTTATCACATTTCCCATTTCCACATTATGCAAAAGATCTTTACTATTCACACATACTTTATTAAAAAGGGATCATCTCCCTTGTTCTCTTTCTCTTATCATGAGGATTATACTTTTTGCTTCCTCATACACACATATTGATCTGAGATCATCTTAGATTCCATTTATTGCACTTAGGATGTGATGAAAATATCCATATCATATTTCCAGTTTCGTTATGCTCACTAGATTGTCTCAAAATGACTACTTGATCAGAGTAATCAGAAAAATAACAATCTAAGAGTTCCATACTCACCTTATCTTCAATAGTTGAATACCTGGCTAGGGTATAAAAGTACTGAGATTAGGTAGTATGCACTTTGTTTACTATCATATTCCTTACTTTTCATATCATCAAGAACATAGGACTTAGCATCCCTTGATTTTCTCCAGGCATCACTTCCATATCTCATTCTCTTTCACACAGATAAAAGAAATTGTAAAGAAGTTAAAAGCTTACTGAGCAAAATATAAGTCCTCATCTCCCTTATGTCCTCATAGGACTAGTCAAAGGAAGCTCAATATCAACTACTTTTCTTATATTTAACAAATAGAATCATGAAATGACACATCAGAATGACACTATTTCATATGACCTGTCTAATTTGTAGATTGTTTACTGCCTAAGGCTGATTCTTTTCATATAATATTGTGGTTGCCTGATCCCAACGTCGTGCTCTATTGCTCGGTGCTGATGGACCTACTCAGGACATCTGTCTATGTCCTTGTATGCCACAGCTAGACCATTGCCTTTGAGAGTCTTGTTGACTCTTCCTCGGCGATTGGGCCATTTCCTCCTTCCTTTTTGGATAAAAGGATCTAATATGCCCAAACTGTTTACACTTATAACACATCTTATAAGCATTCCCTGGCCTTTTCGGCCTTATAACTGATGTAGAGGCTAAATCACGTGTTCTAACTGGTGGAACATTAGGTCCTTTGTCCTTTCTTGGTAACCACTACCCTGGTGCATTAGACATTGGTTGCACTGGTGTTACCAAAAACTTTCCCTTTTTAGAACTACTAGGCATCTGTTCCCGAGTTTGGATAGATCTTTTCTTAATTCCTACTTCATTATTCTTTTCTGGACAATCTTTTATAAGATGTCCTGGTTGCCTACACTTGTAGCAAGCTCTGATTTTAGGTCGTAACCTAATTCTTTCATCATTTTCCATTGCTCCAACATATTGATGTTGATCAGGAATTCTGCTAGAGTCTAAAATTTCATCATTGGGGTATGGTAATCTGGTTTGTGTTACTAATACCCCGTCCAATATACGCATCACTACTGTCCTAACCTACCCAGCAATGGTATCAAAAGAAGGATCCCTTATCATAACTGGATCATCTTAGGGATTCTCAGGCAGTCGTTCTTCTCTCGCCTGATCCCTTGCACCTTCTCTTGGTACAGCAGCATTGCTTTCAGCAATGTACTCCCTATTTTCTCCAGACATCTTTAAACTTTACCCTATCTTCAGCATAAGCAGAAGTCACTATAAGATATACTGGAGGACACTAGAATAGACTCAACACCTTAGTCATATGTCTCTGTAGACTCAGCAAACCTTAATCTCTGATACCAAACTTGTAACGACCGCCATCAAACCAACAACCAAATCATTACTAATAATGTGGAATTATCATAAACAACGGATTAACAAAAATCACTAAAATTTAAAACCATTTTGCAAGGAGATCCTTTTCCAGAAAATTCTTATTGAAAGATCAAAATCTTATACATATAATGATTCACATTGTACAAACACTATTTCATCTCATCTCGAGGACAACATATAACAATTTCTCTATCAACACATGTACTGAAGCAACATAAAACCTTGAGGCATACAAACCAAAAATCTCAGACCGTTCATGAAACTATTATAAACCAACTCCAAGGACCTGAGAGTACAGAGACGACACATATGACTTATATCTACAAGACACGACAGCCAATACACTCAACCTAAGCTGTTACTGCTGCCCCATTTATTGCTCCTCCTCTGCAAAAAGGTCTCCACCACTTCGTGCTCATCCACCTAAAATTTTTGGATCCCAGGGGATGAGACAATTGTCCCGACGAGAGATATAACTCTCTGCCGACCATTTTATTATTGCAGATAAATATTATAAAACTGAGTAGGGGTTCTTTTATGTTAACATGCAAGATTAATCATTGTATGAACATAACAAAGTAATCTCTTTACTTATGGAAAATGATACATCTACCAATGGTAGAGTAATAAACCATCTATCTACTTTACAAGGAATGTAAAGGAACACAAATAACATCTATCAAACTAAGATGTTGACACGATTTTATCGTGCGTATAACGCAAGTGCACGCGTCAATGTAGTATAGGCCCTTGTGAGGCCCGAGTCGAACTCAGGGACACTAAATTATCGATAGACTACTACTAACTACTCGCAATCAGCTAAACCAATAAAAAGGTTATGAGAGTTGTTGTGAAAAGAAAAAGAGCATAAAAATAAAACAAAGCAATCGATTAAGTGTTTAGTTTAATCAATTCAAATGGAGATCTTTAGGATTGCGGTTTCACCGTGGGTTTTCATTGTATGAATTTCCATATAGCTAATCAGATTCATCTCTCAATCCGGGTAGTGGCTTGTAGTCAGAACTGTCCACTGTCGTGGTACAATTCACTACCTAAGTCTAGGTCGGTTCCACCATCGTAGTAACCTATACCCTAAACTAGGTGCATTAGAATCGACCTCTGGGTTTCCACCATTAACCTTACATCACCTTGTTCAAGGGATTTGTTAATTAATGTGAATTTCGTCTCTTTTCAACCGTTAATTCTTCTTTCAAAGTAATTAAAGGCACTAGATTATCATTATGGTGATCAAGCATAATAATATAATTGAGAAAATGAAATCATATCATGGATTTAAGAGACAAATAATGAATTACTATGATTAAAATGTCATATAATGCTTCCCCGGGCTACTCCCGATCCTAAAGATAAAGGGCATTAGCCCCGCATGTTCATCTCAGAGCAAGACATGGTTGAAGAAAGGGGAAACATGGATAAAATGTGAATAAGTGATGAAACCCCTAAACAGAGAAGATCCAATCGTTCTTTGGCGTGGAATGCACGATCTACAGCCTTTCGGCGGTGGAAAACATCTTCTTTGGCTTTCGGAATGGCTGGGGCATGCTTCTGGGCTTCGTTCTTCTCTCCACATCTTCTCAGGATGTGTGCAGTGGCTAATGACGTGATACCCTCCTCTTGGCCACCGTCATTAGGTATAATCACCGAGTTAGGTTGCAAAAATATCACAACCATCGGATTTGGGTCGATCTGAAACAAACTTTAATCTGACGGCGTCGATATCATCGACGCGGGTCGATGGTATCGACCCCTCGCGATATCGGCAAGCCTTTTTTCTTTTCCGTCATTGCGCCTGATGCTGACTTGATACCATCGACGCGGGTCGATGGTATCGAAACCCTTAGGCATCAGTTTTATCCATTTTTCGTCGCTGAAGCTACATGTGTCGATAGTATCAACTTTGGGGTGATAGTATCGACTTTGGGGTCGATAGTATCAACTGGCTGGTCGCTGGCAACCTGATGGTACGTCGCTACCATCGACTTCCAGTCGATGGTATCGACTCTGCACTGCTCCTTGCGGCTGCCTACCTGTGGCTGTGTCGATAGTATCGACTATTGTCGATGGTATCGACGACTACAAATACATGTTTTTCCTGAAATTGCAAAACAAAACCACATCAGCCGAGATAAAACCTATAATTATAATCATTTATGCTCAAAATGATAAAATAAAAGAGATTTGACAGTGAGAAGGATCATAGACTAAAATAAGTGAATTATGCAATATTAACCACCAAAGTGACCAATAAACATGAGTAAAACAAGTCTATAAATGCGACTCAAAATCATCACATCAAACTCCCCTAAGCTTGAACATTTCTCGTCCTCGAGCAACAAAACTCTAGAATAGAATTGCAAGGGTCAACTAAAGAACAAATTATCACAACATACTACACCATATGATCCCCGCCAGACATTCACATTCCGGCCTTCACTTACCACAAAATGATAATTACCCTAAAGGCGACAATAATCATCCGTAAAAGATATCTACCTCAAAATTGATCAACACTATCACATAAGGCAGTTAACATAATAAAATCCTCCAGTCCAGACTCGGTGCATCTTGTGATCTCCTATCTACATTGCTCTCCCTAACTACCATCTACATGGAAGAAGCTCTCCTGGTATTAACAAGTGAGGAGAAGATCACAGTGGCCTACCAATTCGAGCAACGGGTGGATGGAATGGGTGGCTTGTGGAAGAAATGGAAGCATTATACATTTTTAAAATGCACAAAAACCATAATGACCTAAATGATGCATATGCAAATGAAAATGCCCTAATGCCTACATTTGGGTGGAATGATGCATGCACTTTCATTCTGTCTCAAGGTGAGATGGAATATCTAAGAAACTACACCATGTGCTTATTCTTCTTAGTATGCAAGTGAGAAAAGGTCCCTTTCTCCCTCTCATTCCTACTTACTTCTCAATTCTCTTTTTTTTCTTCTCTTTTTTTTTTCAAAACTTTTTTTTAATCCCTTATTTTCATAGCTGACAATGAATTTCTTGTCGGGCTCACTGCATAACTTATACATTTGAAACACTCAGAAGGTATGGAACAAGTTCATCACCTTTTATGTTCAGAAGACATAAGATGCATGATGTACTATATGCACAAAAATGTGAATGCAGTTACAAAATGATAGTTATGCAACTAAATGACACACACCTAAGGATAATGTGCATGTATAACTCGTCTAGTTTTTCCATTTTCATGCAAAAATATGTGAAAATAGTTGCAATGCAAGACCTATCTACATGGGATGAAATCAAAGAGATGAAAACCATAATGTACTTCCAGTTCTTATGGTGGAGTATGAAAATAATGGAGTGGATAGATCACAAAATTAATTGACTGAACCTTTGGAAAATATTATGTGTCCCTCCTTACTGACCTGTGTAAAAATTTAAGAGGTTTCATTCCCTTATTTCAAATTAAGGTCTCATTATCATTTGGTCAGTTTAGGCTCGAACAACCAGTTCCGTCCACTTTTCATGGATCATAGGAATGTATAGTTGTGATTTCCTATTTTAGAGTTGACAAACCCAATTATTTCCTTAAGTTCTGTGCTCAAAGTTAAACAACACAAGCTTGCAAAAGCACTAATAAATTTCAAATTTACCCCTAATTTCCATGTACAAGAAACGAGATGACACATGACATTAGACATCCACAATTACACTAGATAGAGCATGGATCCTATGAACAACGAGATAAATAAGAGAAATAAATGACAAAACACAAAGCAATAAAAACTAAAAACTAAAAACTAAAGGATAGAAACTGTTCCAACTCCCCCCTAAGCTTGAATTCGACTATGGCCTCATAGTAAAAAACAACCTTAAAAGGTGGAACAGTGATACCGATCATTCTGCAGGAGGAGGTGGGTACTGCTGGGCTGAGCGGTCCCATGATGGGTACTGCCCCTGGAAGCTCGGATCGTACTGGGGCATTGGTGGAGGTTGTGGATACCCCCCAAAATAATTCTGGCTCCAGTAATTGTCATAGAAGGGTTGCTGCTGCATCTCCATCCTGTGCAACCTGTCGTGGATGTTTTGTTGGTTGTCGAGGAGGAGGTGCTCATTCTCGAAAATGGCCCCCTGGTTATCTAACAACCGGTTCGTTGTATCCTGAATACTGACGTATGAAGCTGTATGCTACTGCTGCGTCTGATGAATCTCCTGCAGCATCGAGTACATCCCTTGCATGGAGTAGGCATCCTCTCCTTGATGAGAGGGATGAGGTGGCAGAGGCTGTGAAGATGAAGATGCACCCAGATGCATGTAGGGGGCGCTTTCGGGGTGCCACTCGTGCACGAAGAGGAGTGAAAGCCTCCTCTTCCTCTTCATGCTCGTCACCGTCATTATCATTGTCGTCATTGCCATCGTCTTCATCCGAGTCATCAATGGCTATGACGGGCCACCTGAAATGCTGAGCGCCCTCGATGTTGAAGACGGGGTCTGGAAGCGAACACTCTTGATATTCATGATTAACATGGCAATGTGCATATGCCAAGCCATCACGAAGTAGGAGGAGGTTGGAGCGGTGCAGATGCTGGAGGTTGACCTTGCTCCTGTTGGAAAGGGGAGTAAGCTGCGAGATATCCAACCCAAGATAGACGGCCAATGGAGTGATTATCCCTCCAAAGTGGATAGGAGCCTTCCACGTACTCCTCTTTACGGCCAACACGTGCGTTAAGAAGAATGCGCCCCAGTTGCACTCTTCACGCTTCAGCAGTTTGTGCAGGAAGAACAAATCTGTCTCTTGGAATTTGCTAAGAGACAAGTCGCCGCAAGCAAATAGTGTGGTGCAGAGCATGCGGTGCAGAATCCGCACAAATAGATGCTCGAAGTCAGCAACTTCAGCATTGTGGTAGCTGACGGATTTGCCCAGAGGCGCAATCACGAGTTGGGCGAATATATCATCGTAGTCCGTCCTATTGTTTGGCCTCCGGTGTTGGTAAGCATCATGATACCAATTGTACACCGAATTGAATTGGTCAAGGGTAATGGTGTAGTTGTTGTTGAAGAGTCTGAACGACACCCACCCTTTCTTCCACTCTCTGTCGGTGGCGATCAAGTCATTGGGCAGCACATTGATGTCCAATGATGCCATGAACTCCGCCACGAGTTCCTTGTAAGTCAGCCACTCGCCGAAAAATGGCTGACCGTCGATGTGGTACTCCAGCTCGTCGGGCCTCCTGGTTGTGTGTCTCGCCTACCCCTTCAAGACATAGGCAAGATTGGTCTCAAACCCGAGGTAACGAACCATGTCCCGGTCGACGTAGCGCGTGGGCTCAATCTTTCATTTCAAAAGCTCCTCGTAGACCTTCTGGATCTCCACGGAAGGGTGGACTATCCTCGGACGAGGAATCGATGCGGGTCACAGAGGAATGAACTTGGGAATCTCATTGGTTACCTCCTGTGAAGAAGATGCTCTGGTGGTATGCATCATTGTCGTCGAGAAAGAAGGAATAGAAGACTGAGCTCGGTGAAGACGATCTTGGAGAAGACAATCTCCGCTTGGTGAAGACTCGGTGAAGATCAGACTCCTTAGATGCTCGTGGCAGGCCTCCGGTCTCACAGCACAATGCAAAGCACAAGTAGGGGGCAAAGACTCTGAAGGTGTGACGTCATATGACAACCATCCCTCTCTTTTATAGCCACGACCATTGCTGTTGTGCACCCGTCGATACCATCGACGTGGGTCGATAGTATCGACACCTGAAGCACAATCTGATCTTCCGCTAGTATCGACGGTTGTCGATAGCCTGATGTGGGGCCCCAGATCGATGACACATCGATACCATCGACGTTGGTCGATGGTATCGACCCCTCAAACGGATCGACTTCCTTGATGTAGAGATCGTCGTTGATTTCCTGTCGCGGATCGGTGACATGGTGTGTCGATACCATCGACGCAAGTCGATAGTATAAACTCTTCTTAAGGCAAACACCCTCGCGAGGCCCGGCCGCCGCTTTCTGCCTGAACCGGGTCGATACCATCGATAGGCCCGTCGATGGTATCGACTTCACTGAGACAAATTTCGTCTGAATATCTTCAGGGATCTCGTGAGTATCGACAGCCATGTCAATACTATCGACCATGTTCTGGCGATTTCCTCGGCGTTACTGATGGTAGGTCGATACCATCGACGAGGCTGTCGATAGTATCAACGCAGAGAAATTGTTGCAGCCGCCTAACTGTACCGATGTCGATACCATCGACACAATGATCAATGGTATCGACCCTGCCTCAGGCCTGCACACTGAACAAACGACCATGGTATCATTTTTACACTAAAAACAAAATCAAATCAAACTAACTTACAAATGTGAAAGAAACTAAACGAAACTACCAATGGCTGGGTTGCCTCCCAACAAGCGCCCTTATTTAACGTCTTAGGCTAGACGAAATCAAGCTCCTCACGCATCCATAAGTGCAATGAGTTTGAACTCATGCACTTTCCTCATGTAATCCTCACCGAAGTACAACTTCAATCGCTGTCCATTAACCAAAAATGTTGTCTCGCCATCACACACCATGATTTCTCCATGTGGCCTGACCTCCTCTATAGTGAAAGGTCCACTCCATCGGGATTTCAATTTCCCGGGATGCATCTTCAACCTTGAGTTGAACAAGAGCACACGATCTCCCTTCTTGAAGACACGCATCTGAATGTGTCGATCGTGAATCAGCTTTGTTCGCTCCTTGTAAATCCACGAGCTTTCATATGCATTCATCCTCAGCTCATCGAGTTCATTTAGCTCTAGCAAGCATTTCTTTCCTGCTTCATCATAGTTCAAATTCAGCTTCCTTATCTCACCGTTGTTTTTGCTTTTGAAAAATTCCGACAATATCTTGTAGGATCTAAAGTCGTGGTATGGACGGACCATGCCACCATAAAGTACTTGATGGAAAAGAAAGATGCCAAGCCTAGACTGATTAGGTGGATCTTACTGTTACAAGAATTTGATATTGAAATTAAAGATAAGGCGGGCATAGAAAATGTCATTGCGGACCACTTGTCTAGGTTGGAAAGGGTAGATGAGAAGGACATTCATATACCCATTACCGAGACATTTCCTGATGAGCAACTTCTATCTGTGAAATCTAAAGATCCATGGTTCTCTTATATTGTTAATTATCTTGCCTGCAAAATTATCCCGGATGATTGGACATATCAAGAGAAAAAGAAAATTTTCCATTCTTTGCGATATTATTTCTGGGATGACCCCATTATGCTGAAGCAATGCAGGGATGGCGTGCTGCGCAGGTGCGTACTGGAGGTTGAGTATGAGAGTGTACTTCATCATTGTCATACTTTCCCAACGGGTGGCCATCATGCAAGTTCTAGAACTGCGGCCAAGGTACTTGAGAGCGGTCTTTACTGGCCTACATTATTTTGGGATGCATATGATTATGTGTGGCGATGTGATTCCTGCCAACGGGCAGGTAACATTTCAAAGCGACAGGAGATGCCCCTCAATGTATTTCAAGAGGTTGAGGTGTTTGATTTGTGGGGTATTGATTTCATGGGACCCTTTGTGTCCTCAAACTCTAACTTGTACATTTTATTGGCTGTTGATTATGTATCGAAGTGGGTAGAGGCAATACCCACTAGGACTAATGATGTTGTTGTAGTGTGCAGGTTTGTCAAGGACTATATTTTCTACATATTTGGCATACCAAGGATGATTATCAGTGATGGAGGTACCCATTTCAGAAACCAAAAGTTTGTTGCATTGTTGAGAAAGTACGGGGTAAGGCACAACATTGGTACCCCATACCACCCGCAGACACAGGGGCAAGTCAAAGTCTCCAATAGAGATATTAAGAAAGTCTTAGAGCGTACAGTGGCTTCGACACGGAAGAACTGGAGTACGCTACTACTGGATGCTTTATGGGCATATCGGACTACATATAAGACACCTATAGGCACTATGCCTTTTAGGTTGGCTTATGGGTGGGCTTGCCATTTGCCGGTGGAATTGGAGCATAGGGCGCACTGCTCTTTTTCAGTAGTCGTGTAATTTAGTTGTGCTTCATTTAAAGTTTTGGATGCATAGAAAATCACAGTGGGTTTGTTGTCCACACGTTGTCCTAAAACTGCCCCAACTACGAAATCCGAAACATCGCACATCAATTCAAACAGCTTTGTCCAATCCGGTGTTTGCACAACCGGTGCAAAAATTAATTTCTCTTTAAGCACATTAAATGCATGCAAACATTTTTCATTAAAATCAAAGACCGCATCTTTCTCCAGCAACTCAGATAATGGTTTAGCGATTTTTGAGAAATCTTTTATAAAGCAGAGATAAAAACCGGCGTGACCTAGAAAACTCTGTACCCCTTTTACCAAATTCGGTGGGGGTAATTTGGAAATAACTTCAATCTTCACCGGATCTACCTCCAACCCCTTGCTAGACACTTTATGTCCAAGCACGATCCCTTCACTAACCATCATATGGCATTTCTCGCAATTGATAACTAAGTGTGTGTCCTCACATCATTGCAAAACTTTATCCAAATTGTATAAACATTCATCGAAAGACGCACCATAGACGGAGAAATCATCCATAAAGACTTCCAAACAGTGCTTGACCATATCGGAGAAAATGGCAAGCATGCAATGCTGAAAGGTTGCTGGTGCATTACACAAACCAAAGGGCAAACGACTATATGCAAATGTTCCATAAGGACAAGTGAAGGTGGACTTCTCTTGGTCCTTAGGATCAATGGAAATCTGATTGTAGACCGAATAACCATCTAAAAAAAAATGAGATCGACCTGCTAATCTCTCTAAAATCTGATCAATGAATGGAAGCGGAAAATGATCCTTCAACGTAGCAGCATTCAATCTACGGTAATCTATACACACACGCCACCCGGTTACCAGGCGGGTCGTGACCGGTTCGTTCAACAGATTATGAGTAACAGTCATTCCCCCCTTTTTAGGGACTACCTGTGTAGGACTCACCAATGTTGAGTCAGATATAGCATAGATAATACCTGTAGAAAGGAGCTTGATCATCTCCTTCTTGACTACCTCCATCATGCTTGGATTTAGTCAGTGCTGTGGCTGAATTATAGGTTTGGATCCCTCCTCGAGCCGGATCTTGTGCTGGCACAGTGTAGGGGAGATCCCCTTGATGTCCACAACTAACCACCCGAATGCACCTCAGTGGTTCTTCAGCACGATCAGCAGTTGGTCCTTCTCCTCGACACTCAGATATGCCGTGATAATCACTGGTAGCTTTTCACCCTCGGCTAGAAATGCATATTTCAAGTGAGGTGGCAGTGGCTTCAAGTCTAACTCTGGCAGAACGATCAAGGATGACTGAAGCGGTGGTGGAAGTTCTCCAAGATCTTCATAGTATATAGCATAAAAGCACGGAAGCACCTGAAGCATCTTGACACACTCTTGTAGTGACTTGCTTCTCATCCAGTCATGCGTTATATTAACTAGGCAGGCTTCAAGAGGTAGTTCTGGATATGCATTGAAGATAGAACTTGCTATGGCTTCATCTTTAGTAGAAGGAGGGATGTCCTCCTCTTCATCATTTAGAAAACCCACGACCTTGCTAAGAGAAACAACTTTGGTCTGCTCCATAATGTCTACAACCAGTGTCCCCTTTTCCACCTTAGTCATTACATGAGCCATATCTAGAAATGGCTTCCCTAGACAAATAGAAATATTCTGATCAAAGTGCTTCATCATGCGGCATTGCTCCTTTGCTTTAGATTGTGTTCTGCTTGAGGGCATGACCATTTCAAACCGATCATCAGCGATACCCAAGGTCAAACAGCCTCTTCCCATCTCAAGTATCATATCTACAGTGGCTTGGAAGGGTCATCCAAGGAGTAGATCATTACCCTGTTCATCTTGCATTTCCATTACTACAAAGTCTACTGGAAATACAAATCGATCAACTTTCACCAACACGTCCTCACAAATGCCATATGGCTTCACCACAGAATTGTCCGCTAACTGAATTGTCATATTGCTCGGCCTTGATTCTTTCAGTCCCAACTTCTTGAACGTAGAGAGAGGCATCATATTTATACTTGCCCCTGAATCACACAGTGCTTCGCCGAATTTCACTTTACCAATGTAACATGAAATTTTGAAGCAACCAGAATCCTGCCTTTTAGGTGGCAATGTGCCCATGATGAAAGCACTCACCTGTTCCTTAAGAACCATGACCTCGGTATCTGGGATTTTCCTCTTCTTTGTGATTATGTCTTTTAGAAACTTGCCGTAAGAGGGAATCTGCTCTATTTCCTCTAACAATGGAATGTTGACAGAAAGCTTCCTAAAGCTATCCAGAAACTTCTTAAACTGAGCATCCACTTTCTTGGCTTTCACTCTATTGGGATATCGGATCAGGACAGTATGTGCCCTTTGATGTGGCGGCACATATGGCGTCCTCTTCTGTGTCTCCTCCTCAGCAACTGGTTCTGATGTGACATTCTACACCACATCCTCTACCGGTTCGGTGATTGGAATTGGAACCTCCTCAGTGGCCTCACCTGTAGTTTCTGGTTGGGGTGTGCCCGGATCATCGGCCCTAGAATTTAAAATTTGCTTTCCACTCCGTAGCAAATTTGCCTTAGCCGGTTGATTTCCTCCTAGAATGTTTGTATTTCTTGGAAAACCTTGCTGCGCTGGCTTTTTCAAATTTGCTATTTCAGCTGCCATCTGCGCCAAAGATGTCTCTATCGTTCTCATCTGAGCCCCATGGCTTTGTAGGGTCTGCCCGAATTGATTCATGAATTCCCCTTGTTGCTTTATCTGCTGTCCAAACGTGCTCATTAGTTCTTGATTCTGCTTTATAACTTGGTTGATCAACTCAGTGCTCTTATCCTCTGGTGCCGATTGGGGTTTTGCGTCAGGATCCTGTAAGAAATTATTTGGGTCATTCCAGGAGAATTTCTTGTCTTTCCTCTATGAGTAGTCGTTGTTTCTGTACCCCTGTTGTTGGCACATAAATTTCACTTGAGCTTCATCCTCAGATTCTGTATCTTCTTTTGCAAGTAGTTTCTTGGCGAGAAGATCCATCTTCTCATTTAGCTCTTTGATGGCCTTTGACTCTCCTGCAGCCTGAACATGTTCTACTGTGTCTCTGTCGCCCCAAGACTGCTTCTTAGCCATGTTCTTCAAAATTTCCCAACACCTCGTGCCTGTGTTATTTAAGAAGAATCCTGAACCTGCAGAATCTAAGTTACTTCTATCATGCTCGAAAAGAGCAAAGTAGAAGATTTTAACTTGTTTCTCCTTGTCAAACCCATGATGCGGGCACCTCCTTAGCATGATCTGAAAACACTCCCAAGTCTCAGAGTAAGTCTCCCCGACCTTTTGACTGAAGTTATGGATCTTCCGTACCATATCGTTGGTCTTTTTGGGTGGAAAGAATCTCTTGAAGAACACCTCGACCATATGATCCCACGATTCCACATACTCATCATCAAGATTATGTAGCCATTCTCGTGCATTACCCGCCAGAGAGCTGGGGAACAGCTTCAAGTACAATGTCTCCTGTGGAAACCTGTCTATCTTGATCATGTCGCAGTTCTCCACAAACTGGCTAATGTGAGTCACCGGGTCTTTGTTCTTCAGCCCATGAAACGCATTCGATTTGACTAAATTTATTAATGCTGGATCAATCTTATATGTCGGTATGTTGACTGCCAGCTTCTTGATTGGCCCCTTTGATGCGGATGATGAAGAAGCCTTTATCTTATTCCATATCGTCTGTTCTTCTGCCATGGCTTCTTGTTCATAGTCGAAATCTATTTCTTCTAGTTGGTCTTGAATGTAGTTCTCCTCGTCGTCTGGTCCCAGCAGTGGAACCTCTGGTGTAGGTTGCGTGTAGTCTGTGCTACACGTTCTCACCATGTACTAGTACATGCAAAATAATAATTTAGGTTCAGGTACGTGCTAGACGATTTCTAAATAAGAATAAAAACATTGAATATCAAAATTAATAATAAAATATAAAAAAGTGGCCTAGAATGGCCGCTTGCAGCACTCATAGTGCCGACAATTGCCGTGTCCCCGGCAACGGCGCCAAAAACTTGACACGATTTTACCGTGCGTATAACGCAAGTGCACACGTCAATGTAGTATAGGCCCTTCTGAGGCCCGAGTCGAACTCAGGGACACTAAATTATCGATAGACTACTACTAACTACTCGCAATCAACTAAACCAATAAAAAGGTTATGAGAGTTGTTGTGAAAATAAAAAGAGCATAAAAAAAAACAAAGCAATCGATTAAGTGTTTAGTTTAATCAATTCAAATGGAGATCTTTAGGATTGTGGTTTCACCGCGGGTTTTCATTGTATGAATTTCCATATAGCTAATCAGATTCATCTCTCAATCCGGGTAGTGGCCTGTAGTCAGAACTGTCCACTATCATGGTACAATTCACTACCTAAGTCTAGGTCGGTTCCACCATCGTAGTAACCTATACCCTAAACTACGTGCATTAGAATCGACCTCTGGGTTTCCACCATTAACCTTACATCACCTTGTTCAAGGGATTTGTTAATTAATGTGAATTTCGTCTCTTTTCAACCGTTAATTCTTCTTTCGAAGTAATTAGAGGCACTAGATTATCATTATGGCGATCAAGCATAATAATATAATTGAGAAAACGAAATCATACCATGGATTTAAGAGACAAATATACTATGATAAAAACGTCATACAATGCTTCCCCGGGCTACTCCCGGTCCTAAAGATAAAGGGGATTATCCCCGCATGTTCATCTCAGAGCAAGACATGGTTGAAGAAAGGGGAAACATGGAGAAAAATGTGAATAAGTGATGAAACCCCTGAACGGAGAAGATACAATCGTTCCTTGGCGTGGAATACACGATCTACAACTTTTCGGCGGTGGAAAACGTCTTCTTCGGCTTCCGGAATGACTGGGGCGTGCTTCTGGGCTCCGTTCTTCTCTCCACACCTTCTCGGGACATGTGCAGCGGCTAATGACGTGATACCCTCCTCTTGGCCGCCGTCGTTAGGTATAATCACCGAGTTAGGTTGCAAAAATATCACAACCGTCAGATTTGGGTCGATCTGAAACAAACTTTAATCTGACGGCGTCGATACCATCGACGCGGGTCGATGGTATCGACCCCTCGCGATATCGGCAAGCCTTTTTTCTTTTCCGTCATTGCGCCTGATGCTGACTCGATACCATCGACGCGGGTTGATGGTATCGACACCCTTAGGCGTCGGTTTTATCCCTTTTCTGTCGCTGAAGCTACATGTGTCGATAGTATCGACTTTGGGGTCAATAGTATCGACTGGCTGGTCACTGGCAACCTGATGGTACGTCGCTACCATCAACTTCCAATCGATGGTATCGACTCTGCACTGCTCCTTGTGGCTGCCTGCTTGTGGCTGGGTCGATAGTATCGACTATTGTCGATGGTATCGACGACTGCAGATATGCCTTTTTCCTAAAATTGCAAAACAAAGCCACATCAGCTGAGATAAAACCTATAATTATAATAATTTATGCTCAAAATGATAAAATAAAAGAGATTTGACACTGAGAAGGATCATAGACTAAAATAAGTGAATTATGCAATATTAACCACCAAAATGACCAATAAACGCGTAAAACACGAGTAAAAAAAGTCTATAAATGTGACTCAAAATCATCACATCAGATGTATAACTGAATTGCACATCAAACAATGTTTTCCGTATTCAATCCTTAAGTAAATATGCTACACAGCTGATCATATTTTACAATCACACTTATGCCCTGAGGAGACAAAGTATACCTCGTTCATCTCCAACCGACCACAAACTTCTCACAAGTTGGTACCATACAAGGTCAATGGGAGAGCTATTTGCCATGAGCTCAGCTGTCTCGGTCAGTACGAGACTACATAGATTTAGTAGGACATCTTGTGTCATCTTTTGGAAGGACATCTCGTGTCACTGTAAAAAGAGCTTGCCAGGGTACTAGGCCTCTTTGCTCAGAGTTATAGCGTGAAATGCACTCTCTTAGGGGAACATCTACTAACAACTATCCCCAGTTATGGAATTACTGAGTCATGGCCTATAGCCATACTCTGATCCACATGCTAGTTCACTGTGCTCAATTGAGACATTTATTTAGAGTTTGTAAGGGGATTGGTTCACACATGGCCGTCCGTTTATACTTACGCCCCCACATATTAAAAAATATGCACTCCAGGTTATGCCGTGGGGAACCCATTTCACCATTCAGCAAATCCTGATGTTGATGGATCTATGGTCAGGGCAACATTTTATGGTTTCTAGTGATATATTACGTGCATTACAACATTCTTTTAGCATCAACAAGTTATCGTTATTAATCACAACAAATGCTACAAACAAAGGTGTAATACATCTATCACATACTTTTCGAATCTATAAAACACATTTAGATACTTAGCATTTGGGATCCCAGTCCCTTATCACATTACCAGGAATCCTCATCCCTTCACATCATTATCATTATAATTACTGGATCTGGGTATTCAAACCCTTAGATCACCACACATCATTCTTACCTCTGTAACAGGTAACCATTACCTCTAGGTCCTCAGACCAAGGTATTGATTTCAATTGTTGTACAAGTATTTCACATAGTTCACATGGT
This sequence comes from Alisma plantago-aquatica, assembly GCA_963693085.1. Lineage (NCBI taxonomy): Eukaryota > Viridiplantae > Streptophyta > Magnoliopsida > Alismatales > Alismataceae > Alisma > Alisma plantago-aquatica. The sequence goes on from OY856411.1 coordinate 478,647,989, forward strand.
TTGATTAAGTATCTTCTCACCTCTCACTAGGCAACAACTATACACATGGCTCACAAGGCCCATTGAAACATCTTGTCATCTCTCACTAGGAAACAACTATTTTACATGGCTCACAAGGCCATTGAACATCTTGTCACCTCTCACTAGGCAACAATTATACACATGGCTCACAAGGCCATTGAACATCTTGTCACCTCTCACTAGGCAACAACTATACACATGGCTTACAAGGCCGTTGAACATCTTGTCACCTCTAATTAGGCAACAACTATTTTGCATGGCTCACAAGGCCATTGAACATCTTGTCACCTCTCACTAGGCAACAACTATACACATGGCTCACAAGGCCATTATTAGGGTTAGGGTTTCCCTTTGTAGTCGAATAGAGTTTCAAGTTCATATTATTAATCCAAACCCTAATTCATTGCTCCACACATCTAGGAGCATACATTGTTTATCATAAGTATTCAATCATACTTATTTATTCCCATCATTTATCATTAAATGATTATCAACACAAAGTATGAGTTTCTCTCTCATCCTCACTAGGATATTGATTACATCATACTTTTGGTTCAATCCTCCTCTTGAGGAATATTAGTTCATCATTAACAATTCACATCATCTTTTATATTGCAATTAACACAACCTACAACATATATCACTCAATCAATCACATATGATTGAAGTATCCCTTCCATATCAGGCATCAAGATGTGTGTATGGTAACATATTGTGCTTTAAGATACATTCTTATTTCATGTAGTGTATCCATATCAGGCATGTGGTATAATCACATCACCATGTCATGTTTTAGGGCGTATCCCCTAATCATCATATCGTGTACCCATATCAAATTGACTATCACTTAGTTCTTATCAACTCAAGATAACTTCATATCGAGTATGAGCTAGGTGTTTGACCCCATATCGGGAATAATCTATGTGCTTGGTGTCATATTGTAAACAAGGTGCACACCATATCGGGCATATCATACATACTTCATCATGTATTGTTTAAGTGTATACAGATAAGACCATATTGATTTCTTACCTTGGATTGCCCTGTCAACTTTCCATCTTGGATTATCAAACCGGTTTTCCCCTCTATTGGATTGTCATATCGTGATCCCATATCAGGTATCATATCAATTTCCTTATCTTGGGTATCATATCAGGTTATGTGTTGGATATCATATCGGGTTACCTAAACCCTTGAGCTCATACCATTTCATACTTTCAAGATTCCATTCATTCATTATGGTTTCATGACAAGCTATATAATTACTTATCAACCCATGACAAGGTGGTAGGGTATGTTGGGATTCAAAGTCAATTGGGTTTCAAAGCATATCGGGTTTTCACTCCTCCATCTAGGGTTTTGCCCATATCGTATAAGGGTAAGATTTACATTGTATCGTGTATAAGGTGCTAGGTATCTCCTATATCGTCCATAAGGCATGTCTTATATCGTACATAGGATATCACTCACTTTGATATCGGGTGAACAACCATCTTGGGTTCCATGTCATTTTTAATGTATTCCAACCATATCAGGTTATACAATATATTTGAATCTATGTCATATATTGTACACAAGTGTATGCTCAAGAAATCATATTGTGCACATGATGTGTGCTTCAAGATATTGTGTACCAAGTGCGTACTACATGATCATATCGTGCAAGAGGTACTTGTTTATCTTTACTCATATCGGGTTACCCAAACTAGGGTTTTGACATATCAACTTACAAGTACACCCTTGACCCTATATCGTGCATGGAGTCTTCACTTGACTTCCTATCATGCAAAAGGTATATGGTTAACACCATATCATTTTCAAGGTGTAAACTTCATCTCCATATCGTGTAAGGAGATGTAATCTCATAAGTATATGGTGCAAAATGTATGTACATAACCATATCAGGTTAGAGGTACTTATGTGTGTACTTGAACCCGATATCACTTTATAAAGTGATACCATCTTCTTCAAGCTCTAGACCTTAATTCTAGATATTATAATTTATGAATAATAGGTCTAGGAAATTCTTAGAACTCATGGAATCATCAAGTATTCAATAAAAACTTAGAATTGAAAGTTATCTTTTAGTGTAACAAGTTAAGTGATAAATAATAACATGACTGGGTTCAAGTTATATAACCTACCTTGTGAATAATTTCAAATCTCCAAGCTCCAAATATTTACATTCCTAAGGTTGAAGAAGAACTTCTCCAAGGTCCATGGCTCATTCACAACTCCTCCATAGACAAGAAATCACCATAGTTAAGCACTTGGTGAAGAAGGAAAGAAAGGAATATTCATAACCCAATATCCTACTTCAACCAAGGTTGAAGATGACCAAAGCCTTACCTAAAGCTTGGTGCTTGATCTCTCCTTGCTCCTTGAGATACTTTGCATGATATCTAAAGGGATTTGCATGATATCTCCAAGGGATATGGTTGTGAGGATTGTAAACTTTCATAAGTTGGTGAAATGTGAAGTATATATACTTGGGTTCATGAGATAAAGTATATAAGAGGTGTCTTCACCTCATGCTAATAGATGACACATGGACATGCATGGTTGACACGTGCCCATGCATGCAAACATCTATATATTTCCATGCAAGAGCCTTGAGGATAATCTAGAGACAATATCTCAGCCATCCTTTATCTTGTGGGATAAGTTTCCTCATCTTTATCTCATCAACAAGGCAACCCGATACACTTTATGCAAGGGGCTTTATAACACATCATGGGCCACCCCCTTGAGATGTTCTGCCTGTCATGGCCTTTTCCAAGGCTCAACAAACTGACAGGAGGCCTCTATCATGGCTCCTTATCCGATATGACTCTTATGTCAAGTCTACAACTCGATACAACACATATAAGGCTTATCCCTCAACTCTTTCCTTGATCTATTCATCAACAAGAGCATCATCATTCAAAGATGATTCAAACATAACGTCTCCATCTTTCTCTTTCCTCTAAAAGATATATAGAGGGAGTAGGGACATTCTAGAGGTGGTAATTTGCATTCCAACCCCATATATTAGGTAAATTACAAATTGTACCAAAATTGGTGCACAAAGTACTAGCATTGTTCAAACAAGTTATAACTTGGGGTTTAGGCTTCCCACAAGCCAACACTTGGCATCATACTCTTTCTTATGATATTCAACATGTGATATATTGCAATGTCACCATTCATCTTGGGTAAATTACACATTTCACTCAAACTATCAAATAGTTTGCAAATAAGCTCAAACTTGACAATAAACTTCACAAAAAGCCTTTAATTACTTTTCAAAAGATTAGAATAAGTTGTAAGTAACTTACTTAAGCAAAACTCCTAGGGTTAAGCCATAAACTAGGTTAGGGGTGTTACACGCTGGCTTGCTGTCGCTCTAGAGGATTCAGATCCTGTTAGATGTTTGAGAAGAAGGAAATGACAAGGTTCTTTAGTTGTTCCTCATTGTCCACCCAGCAACCATCCAAATTTTTTAGTTTGATAATTTTGTTCCTTTGTCTTCTAGTTTTGACAATAGAATGAATATATCTAGTGTTGCCATCCCCCAACTTAACCCAGTCACACTGGCTTTTTGTTGCCACTCAATATCTTCCTGTCTCAAGATGATGTTGAGTTCAACTTGGAGAGAAATAGTGTCTTTGGCTAGAGAGTTATTCAAAATTGAGGGCCAACTGAAGTTGCTTCCATTTGATTTTATTACTCAGTTGATCCTTTCTTCTATGGCTTATTCTCCTCTCATGCTGGTCCCATGCGGCCGCCTTAGTTATAAATCTAGAGCTTGCTTGATTGAGAGGAGCACTGGTGTCCCAGTTCGTTGAGATGAATTATTTGAAGCTGATGCTTTCCTCCCATCTCACTGAGGTCCTCAAGATGCGAGTGATCTTGCATTTGGGTGATGATTCTAAAATTAAAAGGGGTGTGTGATCTGAGTTGTTCCTTTCAAGCACTTGAATTGGGTTAACATTTGTCATGTCTAACTAGAGTTCATTCCCACTGCTCGATCCATCCGTTCGTGCTGCAAGCCTCTCTTGAATGTGGTACATGCACCATTGTACCCGAGATCAAAGAGTTTGCATTGTGCCATGGCGTCAATGAAGTCCTTGTTGTTTGTTTTGTCCAAGGAGGAGCTGCCAAATTTCTAAGATTGATACATAACCACATTAAAATCACCTACCACCACCCACGGGCAGTTGATGGAGGTGGATATGCCTAGGAGGTGAAGCCATAGAAAGCGTCTACTGTTTCTAGTTGTGCCCCCGTAGATGAAAGTGTAGAGGAACTGTTGTTCTATCATGTAGTGTAGAAATTGTTTATGGGAGGCTAGGACTTCTAGATTGATGCATGCTTTCCACAGAACCCATATTCCTCCAGCAAACCCAACAACTTCAACCCGGTGATATTGAGGAAATTTGAGTCATTTGGTGATAGATGTTGCTATAGCTCCACTGCATCAGGTTGCATATAACCCAATGACAGATATTCCATATCTCCTGACTAGCTCTTTGATTAAGTTCTGGGTATCTTCGTCACAGATACCCTGAACATTCCAGCTTATGATGTTCATTTATCCCCTTCTTTCAGAGTGGATGAACCCATGCCCTGCGCTTCCTTCTCGAGATCTTGGGTCAGGGATGTTTTGCCACACTTCCTTGTAGAAGCTCTCCCTGGGTCTCCAACATGGGTTATCTTGCGGTTACGAAGATGAATACCTTGTGATCCTTTGGTTGGACTCCTGTACTTGACATAGTTTGTGGTTGGCACATTGTAGGCACTAACGTTGAACGATGAGGTTAAGAAGGGAAGTTGATGCACGTCCCTGTCGGTGAGGACTTCATCTCCTGAAGGTGTGATTGTGGTGTGGGTGGGTTCTTTCAGAACGGTTGGGATGGGTATCCTGGAAGGGGTGACGGGTGGTATCGCTTGTTCCGTCTGCACTATCGATCCCATGTTTCTAGAGGCTTTATCATTCTTGCTTTGTTTCTTTATCTGGCTCCAATCAATACATGTGACTCGTTCAACGACCTTGTCCATGTCCAGGATTTCTGTGATGTTGTCTTCCTCTTCCTGGTCTTGCAACCCTTGAAATCGGTTGCTTGCCTTGGTAGTTCTTTTTTTAGCCCCACCAACGGCTGGCTTCTTCTTCCTTCTAGGGTTTGGTTGAGCGTGGATGTCCTCTGAGAAACCTTCACGACATTGGGGGTTGTCATGGACAATTTTACTTGCTTCCACGCTTGCTTGTCTCAGTTCGTTCTCCTCTTCGATTCTCTTCTTGCACTCTTTTTAAAGATGCCCCGCTTTACCACAGTGGAGACAAATAAAAGGAATGTTCTCATACTTGACTTTGTAATTGAGGTCGTCGACCATGATGAGAGGTACTAGAGGTGCATGCATGTCCAGCTCGACAACAATTCACATAAATAACCCTCGTCGATGTAGTGGTGTATTCATATCCACTTTAATGGTCTTCCCCAAGCGATCCCCGATCTCTCTGAGGAGGACTTCTTGATATAGGTGGATGGGTAGATTTGGGATTCTGACCCAAGCCACCAGCCTGGGTGGTGTAGTAAGATCTGGTGAGAAACTGGCAACCAACGTTGCGCACTCAGGTATGAACCAAAGATGGGCCAAGGGCCTCCTGCAAGGACATTAATGTAGTCATCTTCAGAGTGGAGTTGGACAAGGAAGAAGTTGTTGACCACATCAATGAGGTTGAAGCCACCTACCGGCTTCCATAACTTACAAATACGATCTCGGACTGTAAGGTACCCGATCTCCCTCAAAAGTAGCTTGATAATTACTATGAATTTCCATGGTCGAAGCAACTCTTCCATGGCTTCGTTGTGTACCCGAAACGTTGGGAAGCCGTGCTCAGATGAGCACTCGATGTCTGTTGGCTGCAGTTTCACTCCGTTGGTTTCAGAATCAATCATGACGAAGTTGTATGGATTGTCCGATGACCCTTCCCCAGAGAATCATGATAGGACGTTCTGGATGGTTGTTGCTGAATAGGTTGTTCCTTTCCTTTATTGTTGAGTGGCAGAAAGGGGTTAGATTGTTCCATCTTGTCCATGACCATGGAATTCTGGGATTGCGCCAGGGATTGGCCACCCTGTCGGCTACTTGTGTAGGTAAGATTCAGTCTGGAGGTGCCAAGGAGGATGGTATTCAGACGGGGGGAAGGGTCCCCATCGCCGTCATCTTCAAGATTGCCTCCTATCACCTTTGGAGAAACCCTAGCCACCGTCATCTCTTGGAATTTCATTTGCAACATATTATTATATATATATATATATACATATATATATATACATATATATATATATATATATATATATTCCCACATTGCTAGATAAAGAATTAGTCATAGCCTAGTGATAAAAGTGTTTAGTCTCTAAATAAGAGATCTTAGGTTCAAACGTAGTTGTAGGCATTATTAGTTTAATTTGAAAATCTTTAAATAATGATTTAAAAAAAAAATAACCAGCACGATAAGAATATGTTCCATAATCTCCAGGTGAGCAAATCCATTTACCCATGCCAATCATCTAAATATTAATTTACCTATGCATTCATTTTTCAAAAAATTCTCAACTAGTCACTTCTTAGTTTGATTTTTTCAAGAGGAGAGAGAAGGAACAAAAAGAGAGAGAAAAGGAACAAAAATGAGGAGAGAAGGAACAATGAAGTGAAGAAAAGGAGATGGCAACATAAATAAGATAGAGAAAAAGAAAAATGATGGATATAAGGATCTATTGTACTAATAACTATTTTATTTGAATATTAGATGAAATATTATTCCCAGTTGCACATAAATCTAAGTATTTGAAAATCTTTGGATAATGATCTTTTAAAAAAATCAACCACCACGATGAGAATATGCTCCATAATCTCCAGGTGTTGGCTAAAACAACAAATCCATTTACCCATGTCAATCATCCGAATATTAATTTTCCTATTTCGAAAAATTCTCCACTAGTCACTTCTTAGTTTGATTTTTACAAGAGGAGAGAGAAGGAACAAAAAAGAGAGAAAAGGAATAAAAATGAAGAGAGAAGGAACAAAGAAGTGAAGAAAAGGAGATGACAATAGAAATAGGACACGGAGAAAAAGAACAATGACGGATACAAGGCTCAATTGTATTGACAACTATTTTATTTGAATTTTAGATGAAATATTATTCCCAATTGCACATAAATCTAAGTATTTGAAAACCTTTGGATAATGATTTAAAAAAAAAAATCAACCACCACGATGAGAATATGCTCCATAATCTCCAGGTGTTGCTAAAACAGCAAATCCATTTACCCATATCAATCATCCGAATGTTAATTTACATGTGTATTCATTTTTCAGAAAATTCTCCACTAGTCACTACACGGTTACAACATTTCAGCCAACTACATCATCATACGGCTGCAATATGTAACCACTCCTTCACTATATTTCCTCACTTACCCTAATATTTCTCCTCAAAGTAACTTTTTTCTTTAATTATATCCACAACATTATCTTTCAAATACTTTTTAAATCATATGGAACGAAGATCTAAGAACTAACCAAGTCGCACCATGCATGCCAACTTTTCACCTTCCCCTCACCTGACCCACCACGGTTCACACTGTATACCTCCCGCGACTCTCACGTCTTGTCCCCATAATTTGCCACAGAGTTATTTATACGCGTCATGGCTAATTTATATTGATTGACAAAGCCCCTAATCAAATCATTAATATGGCAATACGAAGGTGCAATTAATATTTCAGAGGTGGGGTCCAAGAGCCTAGATACAAAAAACGTGTTTTTCTTGCTCTTTTGATGGGTCGTTCATTTCATTTTTGTGCCGTCCCAATCATGTGGATTGGGTTGTATTACCTTAAAAGAAATTTAGATTATTGAAGATTGAATAAGTACTTATAAATTATAATGATATTTTCTTCAACTGAAATTTTGATATGAATTATCTTTTAAGACAAAGCATAAGCACAAATCATTTTTCCTTTTATAATACTTTAACGATTCAATGATTGGTGTGCATAATGCACACAACTGTTTAATACAATAATTTGGTAACAAAGCGACATTTTGTTAAGAAAGATAATTTAATTTGACTTCGAATTTGCAATGAAAGTATAAGCAGATACCATATGCGTCTTCAAAGTGTATATTATTCCATTTTTTCTTAAACAATGATCGTGAAGATTAGTAAAAAAATATAAAATAAATAGATACAACACAGTTTATATATGTTCAAGCTTATTACTACACTTTTAAAAATATATTGACTAATTGAACTAGGTTGTATTTCTTATATGGTGAATAGGGACACGGGAATGGAAGGAAAATAGAAGCAAAAAGAAAAATGATATATTTTATATCTTGCTACTAGGGGCGTATCCAGGGGAAGGTTGTCGGGTCTCTACCCCCCTCCTCCCCCCAAAATACTGAAATTCACATATAGATATTGAATAATATTAATCATGTTTAAATGCACACACATTTGACAGTATGCTAAACAAAATAAATAGCTACCCTTTTTTTTGAAGAGAAAACTGCCTTTTGTATTAACCAACTTCGCTTACATTTGGTTCCGGAGGTAGATAAGGGAAATTACAAGTGGCAAACCAATCATAATCAGACCCGAGACCCAACTTAGCTAGATTGTGTGCAGCCATATTCCCTTGTCGTCGAGTATGGGCAAACGACAGTCCCTCGAAAGCCTGAGCACAACTTACAATATCCTTGCATAGTAGATCAGTAGGACTTAAGCCAAAGTTCTTATTGATCAGCAGTTTGTGGACGTTTTGAGCATCCATTTCCACTTCGAGATCCATCAGATTCATCTTCTTAGCAATCCGGATGCCGAAGAGGACCGCATAAGCTTCGGATGTTATCACGGGCCACTTGCAGCACATCATTTTGGCCTCCATAGCAAGGAAATCGCCAGCTTTGTTTCTGAAAACTGCAGCCATGCTCATTCTATTTCCGCTTAAGAAGGCTGCATCAGTGTTCATTTTAATGGAATGTGTGCTGGGTGCTCGCCAATAAATGTGCAGATTCTTCTGGTTTTGTCCAGTGCCCTCAATGCTGTGGTTCTTGTAGGATCTGGTCCAGTGAAGGATGCTTTGCGCTGTGACAATAGGGTTGGTAGGCTCCTGGCTGAAGATAATTTCGTTTCTGCACATCCATATAGCAAGACAGGAGGCTGCGAAAGTTATGAAGGTGGAATTATCCATTTGAGTGCAGAAACCGCTGATCAGAGCATTGAAATCAGACCCGGTTGCCCCCCTAACAACCAGGCCAATTTCAGAAGCATCCCAAACTGACTTGGCGACTTTACATTTGAGAAGAGCATGAACAGTAGTTTCGCTTTCCTCATTGCAGACTTCACAGAGATCTGTATCACATATATGTCTGTTCAGTGGGTTCCTCTTTGTAGGAAGTTGGTTTGAGCAACACCCCAGAGAAAATGTTTGATTTTGGGATGGGTTTTAGTGTGCCAAATTTGATTCCATATCTCCTGGTTGTTCAAAGTTCTCACCTCTTCATTTCTATTATGGTGCCCTTTCCAACCAAGCCAATAGGCTGATCGCACACTGAAGACCCCGTCAGGAGTAGGGTACCAGTAAAACCCCGGATCCTTCAGGGGGCAAATAGGAGTTCTTAAAATCGCTTCAGTTTGTTCGCAGCTGACCAGCATAGCAATTAGTGGTTCATTCCAAGCTTCACCATCCCTCGTCATCAGCTCACCAATAAAAGCTGGGAGGTAGCCCGTGTATTCCTCTTGGAGGATGCCATTTCCAAGTCTGTCGCCTATCCAGTTTTCATCCCAAATGCTTATCTCAGAATTAGGCACAACGTGTCGCCGCAACCCTTCAGTAATGATGGTTTTTGCCCCCAAAAGGCTGCGCCAGATATAGCTGGGGTCGTGTCCTCTTTGAGCTTGTAGAACCTCGCCTCTATTGAAATATCTCGCCTTCAACACTGTGGCAGCTATAGACTGTGGGGATTTAACCAACCGCCGGATTTGTTTGGCTAAGAAGGCATCGTTGAAAACTTTAAGATCATGACATCCCAACCCCCCCTTGCTTTTTGGTTCACACATCTTTGTCTAAGACATCCAATGCATTTTCCTTCTGCCATCTTTGCTGCCACACCAGAAATTAGCAAGCATTCTGGTAATATCTTCAATGATGTTCCCCGACACCTTAAAAACGCTCATCATATACATGGGAATGGCCTGCACAATCGATTTGATAAGCACCTCCTTCCCATCTTGACTCAGAAGTTTCCCCTTCCAACCATTTATCTTCTTCCCTATTTTCTCTTTCAGGTCACTAAACACCTTTCTCTTGGATCTGCCAATGATGGTTGGCAGCCCTAAATAGTTTTCATGTACACTGACCTCCTGCACATTAATAGCCCTTTTGATATCATCTCTTGTTGCCTCTGGTACATTCTTGCTAAAAGAGACCTCCGTCTTGGTGTAGTTTATATTCTGTCCAGAAGCCTTTTCATAACAGCTCAACAGAGAGACTATTTTCTCGGCTTCATGAAGGTTTGCTTTGGCGAAGAGTATACTGTCGTCGGCGAAGAAGAGATGGGTAATCCTCGGGGCATTTCTGCATATTCTAACCCCTGTGATGGTACCCTCAAAGGTAGCTTTATTAATGAGGGATGAGAGCGCATCTGCACATAACAAGAAGAGGTAAGGGGAAATTGGGTCTCCTTTTGGGTACTACAAGACCTCTTTTTTCACTATTGATAATAAAAGAGAAAGAAATAGTGCTAATACAATCTGCAATTTTCTTACACCATAGCTCCCCAAAGCCCATCTTCTTGAGCACTCTGAGAACAAAATCCCATTCGACCCGATCGTAGGCTTTGCTCATATCGAGCTTGAGAGCCATTTGACCCCGCTTCCCTTTTGTCTTCCGTTTCATAGAATGAAAAGTTTCAAAAGCCACCACAGCATTATCCGTTATGAGCCTTCCAGGAATGAACGCACTTTGATTTGAAGATATGATGTCGTTCAGAAAAGGTTTTGCTCTATTAGCCATCACTTTAGATATAATCTTATACATCGTATTGCACATGCTTATGGGTCTAAAGTCTTTCATGCATTCGGGCTCCGAACATTTAGGAATAAGGACAATGTTGGTTTTATTGATATCCCCTATATTCTTTTCATTTTTCCACCAACCCTTGATGTAGCTTGCAATATCCCTCCCAACAGTGGCCCAGTTGACCTGGAAGAAGCTCGCATGGTAGCCATCAGGGCCCGGAGCTTTGTTCGGGTGCATGTCAAAAAGAGCCCTTTTAATTTCATACTCATTTGGTTCTTTTTCCAACTCTTCATTCATCTGTGTAGTAACTTTCTTTTCCACACCCGCCATAGCTGTCTCAATATTAGTGCAGCCCTTCGAGTCAAACAACTCACTATAATAATTTAGAATGATGTTATCAATGTCCTCATTTCTATTCTTCCACACACCATTGTCATTTTTTAGGCATTTGATTTTATTTCTTATTTTCCGTTGGGATGCTTTGTTGTGGAAATAAGCGGTGTTCTGATCCCCATCTTTCATCTCTTTGACTTTTGCTCTAGTGAACCAGTAAGTTTCTTTTTGCCTTTGGAGGTCATTTATCTCCTCACACAGTTTGGTACATCTTTGGATGTTGTCGGCTGACATCAGATAGGCTTGGAAACGTAGCAGCTCCTTCTCCGCCTTTTTGAGTTTTTTATCAATGTTCCCAAACTTTTCAGTCGCCCAAATGGATATTGCCTTCGAGCAGATTTCTAGTTTTTCCTTTATTTCCTGATTTCCATTCTCGGCCCAGATTTTATTGACCACTTCTTTGCATTGATCGTCATGTAACCAGAGTTGTTCCATCTTGAAGCTTTGATCTTTTGTACGACCTCTGTCATTGCCTTCATTAGAAAGAAGAATAGGCGCATGGTCAGAGTTGAGCCTAAGCAGGTGCTTGACCACGACCGTGGGGAAGATATAAGACCAGCTTTGGCTAGCAAGGGCCCTGTCAAGTCTCTCCATGATAGTAGTTTCGGGTCTTCTCCCTCTGTGCCACGTAAAAGGACTACCAGTGAAGTTGATGTCGATCAACTCACACACTTCAATGGTTTCTTTAAAATTATTAATGTAGCTTTCCTCCCTTAACACCCCTCCTTTCTTCTCCGCGTGGCAGGTTATTTCGTTGAAATCCCCTATGAACAACATAGGCTCGCTACTGCTATTTCTCAGCCACGTCATCAGCTCCCAGGTTCTGTGTTTCTGAGACGTTTGGGGCCACCCGTAGATACCATTACAGATCCAATTACTCTGCCCACCCCTACCAGTAATACAAACATTGATATGGTGGTTTGAGTATGTATTGATCGTGACGTCGTCATCATTCCACCAAAAACCCATGCCTCCTGCTCTCCCATTGCTGCTGAGACATAAGCCATTCTCGAACCCGCATTTTCTTCTTATTTCCTCAAGATCAGTATCACGTATCTTTGTTTTCATGATGAAAACAAAATCAGGGCGTTCCCTCCAGCATAACTGACGGAGGGTTCGGAATGTGCCTCGGTTGCCCACACCTCGGCAATTCCAGCTCAGGAGGTTCATCTTCCTTCACGGGCCTGATCACCATCAGGACCCGCTACTTGTTCGGGATAAGCCTCCCAAACCATCTTGGTTTTGTTACTTTTTTTCAGCTTCAGACCATTGCCTTCATAGCCTGCCTCAGCAGGTTCTCTGTCGCCCATCTTCTTTCTTTTATTTTTCTCTGTTGTGCCATATTCATTCACATCGGAGCTGCGTGTTCTAACCCCCATGTGCCTTCTTTTGAACTTCTTATTTCCATTTCTGCTCTTTTCGCAGCCTTCGTTTGTTTTGTCTGACTGTCCCATACTGCCGAGCACCTTGTCTGCATTCTCTTCTTTGTTGGTCTCTTGCTGTGGTCCTCCACCTGGGTCCGGGGTAGGTGCCCTGCTGGTGGTGCTTTGAATGCTTTTGGCATCCCCCATAACTGTGGTAGGGTTGGGCGGGCATGGTGGGTCAGTAGAATTGGATACCTCCACCAGTGAAGCGTGCTTCTCCACACAGTTGTCGGGAATCTTGCCTTTACCCTGCTTCTCATTAGAAAAGTTGCTGCTTTTGGTTTCACTGCCCAGCTCAGGCCTCGCGGTCTCCGCCCTTCCTCCTTCTTGGTCCCCTCTTCCATTTGCTATTTGTTTTCCCCTTCCTTCAGTACTTCTCCTATCTTCGTCACCTCGTACCGGTTGCTTTCCCTCTCCACTTCCTGGCTTTTCAGTTGGGTTTATACTAACCTTGTACATCTTCAGATGTTTCTTTGTAGCTTCATAGCAGGTTTCCTCTCGCTTTGGCCTCGTTGGTTTCCTGGGAGACACCCTCACCCATCCTCCCCATTGTTCAGTATCCCCTGCCTTCTCGTCCTGGCAGTCTTTTTGTGTATGACCCGGCCTCCCACAGTTGTAGCAGAAATCGGGGATCCGTTCATATCTAATGTCCACTTCTATGATATTGCCTTGAATGTCCTTCATCTTCTGCTTCGTCTTTAGAGGTTTATCCACCTTGATGATGATGCGAGCTCTCCTGGCTCTGTCCCATATTGTTTCGCCACTGTCAGTTTGCAGAAACACCCCTATTTTGCTTGCCACCACAGCTACCGCCTTGTCCGATTAATAACCCAGAGGAAGGTTATACAGCCTGATCCATATGGGTGTTTCGTCGATCACCATATCAGAGGGTTGAATAGAGCTGCTCACATCCTTGAAGAGGACTACATTGTCGTCGAAGCTCCAAGGCGCTCCTTCAAGGACTCTCTCCTTGTCCCTCTTCTCCGCAAAGCTTATTATCATTATGCCGTGCTCGATCTGCTTGAACAGAGGTGTTTTTCTCAACCCCCATATCGCCGTCATCGTTCGTTGGAAAGCATTGAAGTTGAACGGTCTTTCAGTATGGATTCTCGCCGCCAGGACCCTATCCATCTGCTCCTGCTCCACAACGTCGTCCTCCCCCGAGAAAACCACAATGTCGTCTTCTTGTAGTGTAAGGGCATCACATCGTCTAGCTATTTCGTCCTCCATGCTTTGAGTCACGTTTACCCCCAGGGCGAGAAGAAACCCACACCGGAACTGGACTAACCAGGACACACCACTCTCAGCCTAAGTGGTACTTTGCCTTATTTGTTGTGTAGATGGTTCAAGTATGAATTTTACTGTAAAGAAAATTTATTTTTAACCCCCTCCTTTGCAAACTTAGCCTTCTTGTTGTGTGTTTCTGATTCTGCCGCTGCCTGCGACGTTGGATCATTTACAATATAAAGAATAACGAAGCGATGGCATTGGTCCTATTCATAAAAAAGGCAATTGGGCACCTCTCTTTCTTCATGCAACCAGTAAGAGTTTAAGGAAATTAGATATATGGTTATGATACATATATGAAAAATGAATATGCGAACCATCTCTTTTGCAATTATAAAAAATACATTTCAAATTCTATCTTATAGAATGTAGTGTTGTGTCAGTTACAATGAGTTTTTTGGAATAATCATCATCTGTCAATGACTCAGAGAAATAGATTTGTTAAATATAAATCTACAAAACATTTAGAAAGACCAAACACACAACGTCTGATTATTCTTATAGTTGATCATGCAATCATACTTCTACATCTCTTAAATGTCAATAGTATAGTATCTATTTTGGTTCTTAAATTATAACAAAGTGTTATAAATATTTCAATTGTAACGTTTTCAATATTTATGGAAAGAGTTTCATTACCTTACTAACACAAAATTAAGTCTTTTTACAAATCTATCACTGCTAATAATTTTACGTATGTTTGTATATAAAAATACAATCCAATATAAATTTCATCGATATGATTGTTCATATTTACTAATAAGAGTAAAGACATGTGATAATGTGTGCCTATATAAGGTTCCAGAAAGAGAAATTCAAAAATATATCAAAAGAGGAGAGAGAACGAGATAAGTTATAAAGAATGTGAGAGAGCAACAATTCTCTATAATCTTGTTGAAGTTGCTTGAGAAAAAAGTTTATCTTCTTCACCAAATATGTTTACACATTGGATATTATCTTAGTGGTCATTGAATCTGTCGACCGAGTTGTTATTATTATTCTTTGTGCATGATTGGGTTGTGACTTTCTAATTAATTTCTTGAGATCAAAGATTCTACAAGTCACTTTAGACCCCCATCCTTAATGGAAGGGGTGCTACTTGGACAAGATTGCCCCTGGTATCTATTGCATTTGTTGGTGAGGCTGGCAAAGAGAGGAGAGGCTTGAAAGACGACCTCATATACCCCCATTGACATGCCATTAGTGAACATGGAATGTGGTGCTTGGCCGAGTGGGATCTTGACACAAGTTGGGCAGGATCTAGGAGAGGACATTATGAATCTCTGCATTTAGCAGAACCTCAGACCCGTTAGAATATAGGGTGGGTTGGGTGTTGAGGCATGCAGGAAGGTACCAAATAACCTAAGAAGGGTCGAGGAGTGAGTGCTACTTTTATAGATGGGAAATGATTTTGGATGAAGTCGTTGAGATAGAGATCAATGTAGTACCCACATATCGAAGGGGTCAGATTCAAATCTCAAGTTAGGTAAGAACTCTTAGAAACATGTGATGATTTGTTATCATAGCAGGTTGTTAGCCGTGTGTAAAAATCTTAATATTTATAACCTGAACAATACCCCGTAGGTATACGGGTGTGTGTAGTATAATCAAGGTCGTCCAAGGAGCTAGGTATAGCTAAACGAAAGAGTATTAAATTTTAACCATCTAGATCAGCTTTAAAGGATGATTTAGTTTTCACAATAGTAACTAAATCAAGTTAAAGGGAAAGAAACTAAACAGGGATCATTTGGTGCAAAGATTACAGCTAAATGACAAATATTGAGAGGAGGGTTTCACATCCATATCATAGTATGAAGAACAACAAAAATCAACTATGCTAGAAACAAAATAAGGGAGGTTTGTGTCCTACACCCACCTCTCAGTAGTGTAGGAAAGTCCTAATTTTATATATAATTATGATGCTTATACCAAATTTTGGATTGTAAACCTTGCTCCCCAATACTTCTAAGCCACTCTCATGGTCAAGGCTATATTTGTAAGCTACATCTCCTTACTCTTGTGCATATCTTCATAGATACTATAAAGAGTATGAATCATACACACCAAATGGCCGACCAATCATGTAAGAAGAAATCCACTATGATGAACCTTAGAATAGTATAAATAACTAACATTAAGCATGAAATTTGTGTTTCAACAACTTATGACATGGAAGTTACTCCCCCATGACCAAGAACACATATTTTATTCATTCATGGCTAAGGAATGTAGACATAAGTGGTGAAGTACGGAACATAACATGATAAGAGGAAGGAAAGAACAAAAATCTCTAAGGAAATAGTAGAACAAAATGGAACTCAGACTAGGAGTCACAATTTTGCCTTGCTATAGCTTTTCTCCAGCAACCCTCTCTCCCAAGTGCCTGGCACAGAGAATAGATACTTCTTCTATAACGACTGAAGAAGAATTGGGGAAGAAGAAGACTCTTTCTCAAGTAACCACTCCTCCAATATCGCCTTCTCCCCTTCTTAGTTCTACTTTGGGCGTCTTTTGCTCCAAATGACCCGAGATAACCATCCCAAGTTACGTAGTTACATAGGTGAAGAACTAGCATGAACTTCGTGGACCGCTCTTCGCCTACATAGGAGATGTAGCTTACATAGTTACATAGTTACCCATGATAACCATCCCCCAGGGCCTCTTTCGAGCCCGATCTTCGTGGACCGCTCTTCGCCTGGTGGTCACCCTTCACCCTTGCCGCCTTCGTTTCTCTTCTCAGTGGCTCTAGCACTGTGCGTTGTGCCCCTAGTGGCGGCAGGGCTTCTGTGGCCTTTGCCACATCCCTGTTTTGGGCTCCTGGCCATTTTGAAGAGGTAGGGTTCTGGTGGGTGTCCTCTCAGCTTGAGTGATCGAAAAGTTTGGGTTTTTATAGGTTTTGAAAGGGAATAGGTTTCAAGAAAGATATTTGTCTTGTATCATAGTTTATCGGTGTTTGTTTGTTCCTTTTGAATAAGGATTGTTAGTCATTCCTCTATGAAGGTGGTGGAATTCTGGGTTTCCCCCGGTAATTCAACCTTGAAAGGGATCCCCCTGTTTAGTTTAGCTTGTTGTCTGTTGTGCTCGATGTATTGGTGTAGGCCTGATGGATCTTTTGGAGATGCAAATCTTGTTTATTTTGGTTGTCTTGGTGGAGGTAGCATCATCTTTATAGATTTTACCTGGGATTGTGGTTTGATTCCATTTGAATGTTGCTTCTATAAGCACGAAAGGGAGGAATTTGTGCTGAAGAGTCCTACTCACATCCAATCCTATATGTTAGAAGGCGTTCTCTGGCTACCTTGGTTACATAATATGTATGGTATTTTTATCTCTGTAGATGTCGTATGGATTTTATCAATATAATGGTATGGTTTACCTTAAAAAACCATCCCAACTAAGTCTTGTTTGTATTTAAAAAGCATGGAATGATATTCTTTCAATTTTAACTGAAACTATAGGAAACACGGTGTGTTGGTAAGTGAACACGTTGTGTGATATATGATTTCCAAGGTAGAACTACCTTGATTGAAGATGACTTGGAGTGTTGGATGTCCAACATAGCATGTTGCTGCAAATTAAGGAACTTTGAAAAATTATAGAATGAGGAAAAATAGAATATGGATCCAGTTTCTACACGGTGACATGATGTGATCAAATCTCAACATGGCATATTGCTAAAAACACATCATATTGATATCTCAACACGGTATGTTGCTGACACTTTCTGTAGCATTGATTTTTTGAATGTTAAGATATTTGAGGAATGTGTTGATGGTTGATATGATGGTGTTTATCTACCAATTTTGATACCAAAATTTTGTTCCTACAACCAAAACCATGGAGCAAGTAAAGATAATAATAAAGTAGAAAATCTAACATTATTAGAGGTGAGTGGAGGAAGAAAATGGATTGAAAGTGCATGCAAGAGTAGGCAAAAAGACTATACAAATGATGCACATCAAAACCCCCTAAGTGTAAACCATTGCTTGTCCTCAACTAAAGAAAAGAAACATAGTTACATAGGTGAAGGACTAGCATGACACATACATCAATTCAATGAATTGGAAGAATTCAATCATAACATGCCAATCACTTTCAACATACATCAACTAGGTACAAATTCATTTCAATCAATCAAAATGGGAAGTTATATTGAAAAAGGTGGTCAAATTGATTTCAAAATACCAATGAGACAAAAATGAATGGAGTTAAATTGATAGAGACAAAAATATAATGAATATGCAATTGAACCTTTTAGACTATATGGATAGCCAAATGAAATTCCATTTTAACATCAACATGTCTGCAATGACTTCTTCATAAGCATTAAGATTTTAAAATTATGAATTTTGGTTGCATCACCCATCTATTAATATAGGCTTATGTGCATGTGGAATTTCATTTGGGGTTTATTTACCCTCCTTCTAACATAATTCCCGACCTTCATTGGTTTAGGAGATTATGTGGGTGACTTACCCATCACTTTTAGGGATCTGGAAAAATTATTTTGAGAAGGAAAATATTCCTTTTTAAACATGATTTGGGTCCCACTTTGGAATCTCACAATATTAGGCTATTCAATTTTTCAGAAGAGCATAAGAGTCATGTGGATAGGTGATGTAAAATCTAGAATTCTTTTATTTGAAAAAAAGGTGATCACATGGTTGGTAGAAAATGCACTACAAGTTTGGAAAAATCATTAAAAATGTTGCACAAGGCTTTAAAGTTAATTGATCTAAATTATTTGAACCATTACATGCATTGAGTTGAGAGTGAGAAAAAAGGAAAATGAAAAAAGAGAGCTTGGGTTACCATAAAACCAAAAGAGAGTGAGAAAAATGAAAATAATGCTAGAGCAAGAATATCATGGACACACAAGTGATTCGCCGATTGTTTTCATTAAATTGATGGATGTGCATGCTAGGGTTATTAAACTATTATCCCAATGAGTATAATGGTTTAGCTAGAATGGAGTCATTTTCTACCCAAACAATAATGAATCATCATGCTCATGCATATATTTTCACTGATCTACAAAAGAAAAATAGAAATGCAAAAGAAAACAAATAGGAGAAGTGAAAAATGAAAGGAAAACTATAGATATCATCGAGGTTCTCACTCCCTAACTTTGAAAATTTCAATGTTCTCATTGTATATAACAAACTCAAGAGGATTGCAACTAGATACCTATCATGGTGAATGATCAATAGGGAGACCCAGTGCCCTGATTTGCAGTCTGAAAATGCTACTCAATGGTGGTGTCATAAGTTATGTCCTAGAAAGAAGAATCCTAAGGTAGTGGCAGTTGTTGTGCTAGCATGACTGACAGTGGTGGAGATCAGGTAGAGTCAGAGGATCTAGATGAAAAATTACATGAGAGAAGGAATATGGTGTTTATTAGGGATCAACAAGTGAAGGAGTCGAAACATGGGTAGAAAACCCTATTTGAGCCTCAAGATCATGTAATGGTGTAAAAGTAACACATCATATTTCTTAGATGCAATGACTTGCTGTGAGTTTTTGTTTTTTCCCAAATCACATATGACACGGCGAGTTGAGATACCAACACGTTGTTTTTCTCTTTGTGCAAACCTATAAACTTGAAATATTTAGACCACATGCCATTGGGAAATGGAACATGTCATGTTCATCTCTAGGTGAACACTTGTGGATTTACAAAGAATTTGACATGTTGTGTTTTCATGAAACATGTTATGTAGGTGTTTTATAGTGACTTCTGGAATTTCAACTTTGGTATGAGATGGTGTGCCAAGATAGCCACACATTGTGTTGTCTATAGTTAAGCTTTCTAGAATGACATCCTAATCTGGAATCGACATTTTGGTTGGCCAACATGACGTATTGCAGCAATATTGTTGCACAATGTTAAAGTTTTCTTGGTTTTCAGCTTCCCCTGCAATGATATTCGAATATGAACCTCAGGGGCCTTAAATTATTACATTCATTTATGACAAAGTTTATTTTAAACGTAAATGTTATTAAGAAAATGTTAAAGTTTTCTTGGTTTTCAGCTTCCCCTGCAATGATATTCGAATATGAACCTCAGAGCTTCACCGACCTTTTTCCTCGACTCTCTTGTTTCGACTGGATGGAGGAGCCAAGGTTGGGTGGGTTCTGTGCGGTCCCACACCTGGTGCTCCTCGGCGATGGTGGGTTCTTGTCCGGGTCCCCCTGGCCTGCTCGGTGATGCAGCCTCATCTCTGCAGTGTTGGCGGCGCCCCCTTCTGGGGTTTAGGTCTGTGACCTTTTGGCTCCATTTCCTGGTCTCCTGCTTCGCCAACGAGTCCCCTAGTTGGACACGAAGGTGGAGGGTGGTTCTTTTGGTGGCTGGGTACTTCCCTACTGTTCCCTATTGCTGCATGTGGGGATGCCCATAGGGTGCTCGATGATTTGTCTGGTTGGTGGTATCCCTTTGGCGGTTCGGTGTATTGTTGCTGAGTAAATAGCAACTCCGTCTTCCAAGACACGTGCGCTCTGGCTTTGGCGGTAGGTTCCTGTCCGGCATCTACAACTTGATCTGGAGCATGCATCTTGGAAGCCTTGGATCAATGGTTCACTTCTCAGAGGCATATGCTTGTTCAAAAGTTCTGAAGATGCTTTGATCTGGTCCGTGAGCATGGATATGAAGCCTTTCTTGAATCCTTTCTTTCAGGTTTTGGTTATAATGCATAAGGATGACAGAAAGGTTCTCATGCCCCTGTTTATGGGTCTATTATCGATGCCATTGATGGCTTTTGTTTTGGAGTTTTGCAGCTTGGAAGCGCTTGGATCAGTAAGGAGGATCTGGATGTTTACTTTGGTGTGATTTTCTAGCTAGTCTAGTAGCCTACGCCTGGTTCTTGAGGCTAGGGTTCACATTTTGAAGGTGGTGTTATTGATAGTTGTTTCCCTGGTTTCATGTTAACAGTGCTGATGTTATTAGGTTGGTTAGTATAGGATAGCCTAGCTTTCATGTACGTTTTTTTCCTTTTCTTGTCTAAGAGGTCCACTTGTTGGACCTTGGTCTCTATGGATTCTATCCTGGTTGTATGGGGCACATAGTCTTGTACCCAAAGTTTTGGATTCATTAATAGCAACATGTTTTTTTGCTGACAAAAAAAAAAGAAAATAACATGAAGTAAATCTAGTCTAACAGTGGGGTCAACTCCTATAAAGGTCCTCTATTTAGAGTCCAGAGTGAGACTCTTCATTTTGCATCAGGAAGGTGTCAAAGTGAAGTGCATGTACTCTTATTTGAAGTCGAAAAGTGTTACACTAAGGATCTAAGCATCTTGTCAATATATTTTTTATTTGGGACAAATATCTATGCTTATGATTTGCAGTATGAATAGTTTTTTTAACATAAATGTTGTTTGTCCCTACATTCTCTTCTTTAAAATAATTAGAATCAAATTCAAAGAATTTTTTCTCATCCCCATGTATTATGTCAAGGATGTGTTGAAAGGGGGCATTTTGCTTGTCTGAAAAACATCATGTGGAGCAAGTGTTTCATATTTGTTCCTTAAAGATTTAGTTTCACTATCATAATTGATGTCAACGAATTCATCTAATGTCTTTTTTTATAGTGAAGAAGGTTATCCTACGATGACTCCACTCCCAAAAGATATCATGTATGTTTCTTCAGGATTCATCTCTGATTGATTGAGTAAGGTCCTCAAAGGTACTTTTTGTTTGGAAAGTGTTTGTTGGGAAATTTGATTCTACAACATTTGTGTATGAATGAAAATTTCACCCACCTTAGTAGAGAGTTGGTGAATGACATCCTTCATAATTTTTCCATGTCGAAGGAACTCATCATTTAAGCTGAAACAAAATTTTCTAGGAGTGATTCCAAGTTGGACTTTGACTACAGTTGTTGTTGAATGTGTTGTTGCTGAGAAATGTTGGCATTGTTGTTTTTGCAATAGGAAAAGTTAGAAGTATCTCTCCAGTATGGATTATATGTGTTTGAATAATGATAGTAAGACCAATTTCTCCCATATCCCCCTATCGTGTGACATTGTTCTATGACTTCCTAAAATGGAATGAAAGAAAAATAGCTTGAGAAAGATGCCTACTCAATAACTTCACTTACTTCACAGATCCAAGTTGACTAGTTGAGAAGACTGAGTGTTTGGCCTTTCAAACTTTTGGGACAAGGTGTTCAGCTTTACTTCAATGAAGTCTACTATATCAACAGTGTATGTCAACTTGCTTCCCAAAGGCAATAGAAGAGAAAGAACATTGATTGCTCATTTTAGTGATCCATTGGTAATGATTTATTGCCATGTCTTATAGGATAGCATACGTTTCTATATAGAATTTGTTCATATCCTTTTATAGGTGCATCTACGGACATCCTTGTGTTATAAATAAACCATTATATAAAGTTTGAAGAAACAACTAGTTGCTAAGACCATGGTGAGGGAAAAGACATTGGAGTTCATTGAATTTCTACAAAACATCATAGAGAGTCTCTCCATCCCTTTGGAAAAAGTTTGTGACCTGGTTTCTGTACCATGCCATTTTGCTTGGTGGGAAGTACCTGGCTAAGAAGACCTTAAGAAGCTTTTACCAACTATCAATAGAATTCTTTGGCAAAGAAGAGAGCCACACCTCGGGTCTATCCCTCAAAGTGAATGAGAAAAGAATAAGGTGAATCCCATTAGTAGGAACACCATTAATCTTGAAGTTTCTCAAGTACCAAAATAAATTCAGCTATATGAAAATCAGAATTCCCCATGAGAGTTTCTTTTTCAAAATTTTTATGTTGTAACATTTGTATAATGGTGGAGCTTATAGAAAAACCACTTGCCTTGATTGGTGGAATTTTAATAGCCCCATTGATGTTTATAATAGTTGGAACAAAAAAGTCCTAAGGGGGCGATCGTCTTCCATTATTGGTTTGTCTTGTTGAAATAGATGCTCGAGTGAAGGTGGTGATGATGAAGGTGATGAATGTTATGATTCCTCCAAATATGATTTAGGTTCAATCCTCCTTCCTTTGTGAATAATGCCAACAGTCCTACAAGTAAAGAAGGTGAGTTAAGTACAAAAGGGAAAATGGAAGATACAAAAATATGATAAAGGTGATGATCATCAAGAAAATGGTAGTGGATAAGATGTGGTGTGATCTAGTCTTGCTTACTATTACATACTACTTACTTCAACAAACATTTATAACATTTATTGATGTTAAATGAAAATGGCACAAAAAATTATTAGTTGTGTGCTCAAGTCTTAATATTTATAACTTGAATACTACCCTGCAAGTATGTGAGTGCATGTAGTATAATCAAGGTCATCCAAGGAGCTAGGTACAATTTAACTCTAGAGTATTAAATTTCAACAAGCTAGATCGAGTTTGAAGGATGATTTGATCTTTATAATAGTAACGGAAGCAAGTTTAAGAAAACAAAACTAATCAGGGATCCCTTGGCGCAAAGATTGCATTTAAATGACATATCTTGAGAACATGGTTTAATATCCATATCATAGCATGAAGAATAATGAAAATTCCAGAAACAACACAAGTGAGGTTTTTGTCCTACACCCACATCTCGATAGTGTAGGACAATCCTAATTTCATATAATACTCTCGTTCTTATACCAAGTATTAAATTGCAAACCTTGCTCCCAACACTTCCAAGCCACTCACATGGCCAAAGCTATGTTTCTATGATACATCTCCTTAATCATGTGTATATCTTCCTAGATAATGCAAAGAGTGTAAATCATACACATCAAGTGGCCAACCAAGTATGCAAGAAGAAATCCACTTCAATAAACCTTCAAACAGTGGAAGTAACTAACACTAAGCATAAAATTTATGTTTCACAAGTTATGACATGGTAGTTACTCCTTATGTCCAAGAATAAAGGTTCTACTCATCCATGGATAAGTAGTGTAGATACAAGTGGTAAAGTATGGAACAAAACATGGTTAGAGGGAGTAACAGAAAAAATTATTCCAGGGAATAGTAGAACAAAATGGAACTCTAGCTAGGAGTCATAATTCACCCTTGATATAACTTTTCTCCAGCAACCTTCTCTCTCGATCGGTTGGCATAGAGAATGGAGACTTCCACTGCAATGGCTGCAGAAGAATTGGGGAAGAACATTGTTCTCTCTCAAGTAATTGCTCCTTCTCCTCTTCTTGGCTCTGCATTAGACGTCTTTTTCTCCATATGACCTATGATAACCATCCCAAGTAAGTCACGTTTGTACTTAAAAGGTGACTGACTTCTTTCAATTTGAATTGAAACTACAGGAAGCACAATGTGTTGGCAAGTGAACATGTTGTGTGACTTGTGGTTTCTAAAGTCAATCTAACTTGATTAAAGATGAAAAAACATGTTGGTTAGCCAATACAACATGTTGATGCAAGTTAGAGAACATCGTAAAATTCTAGAATGAGGAAACAAGATGTGTTGATATGTCAACTCGACGTGTTTGTTGGGATTCAGTCACACCTGACTTCTTAGGATCCAAATTTTGTGAAATGGTATGTTGAAATTTCAACATGGCATGTTGCTAAAAACATGATGTTTTGATATCTCAAGATGGGGTGTTGCTCACAGTCTCTGCAACATTGCTTTTTTAAATGTTTAGATGTTTGGGGAATGTGTTGATGGATGATATGATAGTGTTTATCTCCCAATTTTGATACCACATTGTTGTACCTACATAAAAGCCATGGAGTAAGTAAATATGTTAATAAAGTAGAAAATATAACATGATTAGAGGCGAGTCGAGGCAAAAAATGGATTGAAAGTGCATGCAATAGTAGGCACAAAGACTATATAAATCATGCACATCACATGCCTCTGGCAATGTTGATGCTAGTTCATTTCCTCAGGCACAAGGCAGACCATGTTCGTGGATGAAACATTTCCACATTTTCTTTTAAAGAGGAAAGTGGAAGAAGGATTGTCCATGAGGTGTTGTTTTCTTCTCTTATGGTGGAAGGGTTGTCGATGAGGACACAATAACAAGTTTTTGGATTCCTAATCCGAAGAAAATTTCATGTTTCAGAAGATTGACAATGATTGGGAAGTGGTGAAAAGTGTTTTTGAAAATCAATCACACCCATGGAAAGGCAACAATGGTGTTCTCAAGGTTGCTAAGGCAAAAGAAAATTTTGAACTTAGATCTATAGCCGAGTCTTTGAAAAAGTTATCCTTGAAGTTGAATCGTATGGAGTCTTCTTTCAATGCTTATGAGAGAAGAGGGATGACACGACAGATCCAACAAAAAGTTAAATATGCAAATCTTTTATATGAAGCTTGCAAGGGCAATGATCATTTTACCTTAAGTTGGAAATCACTCTATGACATCATAGTAAACAATACACATGTTCAACACAATGATGGTCAAGTGGAAGACTTGAATTCTATGCATAACATCCAAGGTAAAGGCTATTACAACCCCTATCAGATAAGGAATCATCTGAAATTTTTGTATGACAATCTGGCAGGTGTTAAAAATGATTCACAATTGAGGGGAGGATAGACAAACAACTAGGTTCAAGGTCCTCCTAGGGTCCAAAATAATCAACAATAGAATTTTCAGAAGGATGAGAATTATAGAGGTATATTCTAGAACCAAAGTTACAATCAAGGGCATGAATTCTAGAATCTCAATCAGGTGCCACATATGCATCAAGTGAATATTCCTTCTTCTCATAAAGACAAGTTTTCTTCTATAGAGAAGATAGTTCATTCACAACAATATATGATTGTTGGTTCCATTATTTCAAACCAGCAAGCCTATCAAAAGTCCATTTAGTGTGATTGGCTCAACTTTCTTCATTTCTATGCACATTGTGGGTGTTTTTGCAAGACATCCATAGAACAACCCAAAGCACCATGAACAACTGAAAGTAATTGGCACACATTCAAGGAATCTCTACTCAAATTCTCCAGTTTTGTTGGTAGTATCGGTTACTACTCTTGTTGAAAATGATGACACTGGTCTAGTAACAGTTGGAGAAGTAGAAGTACAATGGACAATTGATGACATTGCTGCAGGAAAGGTTGATGACAAAGACAAGGAAGAATTTTATACAGCCGAACTAGAAATCCCAGTCTATGATCCAATACCCCCTGATGAATGTACACTAATTTTTTTTGCATTTATATATAGTTTATAGATTTCTATTGCATTTTACTTTATGTTTCACCTATTTTAGGTTTTTAGTTTATGCAATTTACGTTATATTTAATGTATTTTTGTGTTTATTTTGTAGGTTTTGATGCAAGCATAATGGAGAAGTGATTATATTTCCATTTAAATCCCAAGAAATTGATCAAATATTACATATCTTCACTCCCAAACTCTGACGATTGGAGTGAGGATCACTAAAGTATAGGTGGACAATAATATGTTCATAACTTTTGCATATAAATTTAGAATTGGATTATGTAGGATTACATAGATCATCAATAGTAGATGAGTTGCCTCACTCACTTGGTGAGTCAACCTACTTGCTTGAGATTTTGATCTTTATATAATCTAGGAGATTTGACACCTTATGAGTTGCCCGACTACACATGATCTACCTGAATCACCTATAGCAAACCTTCACCTATCAAAATTTAGTCACCCGACTCATTTCATGAGTCACCCGATTGTAAAAACATATTACACACTAAAAAGGATGTATGACTCCATATACAAACTCGGAATTAGATGATTCAAGTTGTTTTAGATGCACAATTCAATTATATACAAAAAAGTATTTGTTGACCACTTCAATCGATCGAATCACCGATAAACTAGTCCTCCAATCGATCGAATCACCGATGCTATAAATTGCAACAAGCGGCTGACAACCATAGGACTAAATCGGATATATTCAATATTTTGTGGGTAGATATAAAAGCAGTCAGGGGACGTCTAGGGTAAAGTGTCCATATAGTATCTAGACTCCATGCAAAACATTGTCTGTCATAAGGAGAATCAGAGACAAATGTGATGGCTTGATGTGGAGATGCACTCCACCGGAGGAAGTGATTAAAGTCTGTAACTATTATTTGAGAGTGGTGACAAGACCAATGAGCTTCTTCTCATCACTCTCTTTTTGTATCATTAGCATGTGGAGAGTATATCACTTTTTATGGTATGGGAATTAGTCTCATTATCCATATCTTATACTCTCATGTTATAAATTTCTATTCATATGCATCTATAGATTGATTATCAATTGACTAATTGTATTCTTTATTAATTAGCTACATATCTTGCATGGTTGTTAGAATTCTAGAGTAGAGATCTTAAAATCTAGGATTAGAATATCAACTAATAACGTTGAACCCTAGATGAGACCACGGAAGAAAATTCTTTGCGGATATGGACAAAATATTCATAAATAATGAGGCCTTGAGCCTACAGAGAAATATGTCCTTGTGAATTTCATACCCAAACATGATACAAAATTTCTTGGTCCAAAATTAAAATCCATATGTATGAGAAATGTCATGAGAGAGTGCGGATACGCAAGCAATGGTGGTGAAATATATCCACTAGTTTATCTATCATATATTCATCTTAGTTTGATTCTTGCTTTAATATATGTTTTCTTAGTAAAATTAAATAATGTATACAAATCATAAATCAAATATCTTTGATAATTAGTTTTTCTTTATCATCTAGAAATCTAAAATATTCTTGAAATTGTTGTATTGTGGGTTAGATCCTAAATCTATATTGCATAAGACTCGTTCTCTTGCATGTGAGTATTATTGCACGTGATATTAGGTAAAAACTTGGGGATTCATTCCTAGGTGAATTTCTTGTACTGTAACCCATCACTTCAAATTCGATACCATTGTCGAGGACAATAGGACTCTTTTTATATAATTTTTTTTCATTAAGACGAAGTTAGGATTTTTTTTTGTTTCTTACTTTTGTTTTTGTATTTTTAGTTTGATTTTACAATTTCTTAGTTTTTTTGTATTTTTAGTTTTTTTAACTCATGAGTTTGTTTTGGTAATTTAGTTTTTTTTATATTTGTAGTTCGGTACCATAAATTATTTTCGTTTAGAATTTTCCTATTTTAGACTTTTGTAATTTATTTATTTGACTCTTTTGTAAAGAAAAAAAATCTATCTTCATTCATTGAAGTATTTTTTCTCTCTATTGAGTTTTATCGTCAAAATTTTTTACTTTTTAGGCATGCATTTTTAAAATGGAGTGGTTAGCAACACAAATACAATCTAGGAAGTATGGCTCCTTTAATCATGATACATGGGGATGCCCTGGGGTAACTCCACAAGGTAAATCAACCATGTAGATGCTTACATTAAGTATATTTTCATGCTCCTAAAAAGCAATATGATGTAGATAAAATTAACAATATTTTAGAGTAAACTATGAGGAGTTGTTCTATGAAGATGATTATACATGTGAAGCGGGCTACAACTAGAATTATTGTGGGACTTATAGCGAATAGCCTTGCTATGAAAATCAATGTGTGTATGAAAGGGGTGATGGATTGGATGCCTTCTAGAAAATGTTAGATGACCAACATGAAATGCTAGTTGACCAACAAGCCATGCTAGACAATGGAGAAGAATGAGGTAAAAGATTTGTAACACTCGGGCTCACCGCCCAAGGTTCTAGTAGAGTTTCAAGAATGATGATTGGCACCATAGACATCCACTGACCTTGATTGTATGTTTTTTCTTCACTCATGCACGATCCAGGATCAAATTTATGACTGGTCACCCATCCTAGTACTACTCTAGGCTGAGCACACTTCACCATAGATTTCTTAGTGATGGACTCCCTTAAAATGAGGTGTAACTTGGTGTATTTCAATTATTCCTTTTAATATTATTTCATTCGATGCTACAATACCTACGATGTTACAATCTCCCCCGCTTAGACTGTTGACATCCTCGTCAACACTCAACTATATGGCCTCATAATATTTCCCCATTTTAGTGTGAACCCAAAATGACCCATGGACACCCAACTTCCAATCACAGTTACCAGTGCAAGGGTGTCTACGTCACTATGCATAGCCCTTTCCAACATACATGGACCATATGACTCAAACCATAATGCCACATGTCCATGTAGGCCGCACAGGTTATGGCTCTGCTACAATTTGAAAGGCATTGGGCCCACCTCCCAAGGATCTAGTAAAGCTTTTAGAATGATAATTGGAACCACAGACAACCACTAGCCTTAACTATGAACTTCGTCCTCACTCACACATGAACTAGGATTAACTTCCAGATTGGTCACCCATCCTAATACTAATCTAGTTTATGCATGCTAAACCACAAAGTTCTTAGTGATGGGTGCCATGAAAAAGAGGTGAAATTTGGCAATATGGATAGTCCAATGAATCATTTCATGTGAGGCTTCAATACCTAGGATGTTATAGGATTCCAGTCACAATTGGACCAACACAAAGCATATCTATCCCAACCAACAGTGATACTTGAGGGTCAATAAGAGATTTCCCTAGGAAAAGTGGAGCAACCCACATCCATGATCAATGATCATGATGATGATACTTGTGTCATCCTAGAGATGATGAAAAGTGATTTAGAAACACCACAACCTAGGGAAATGGAGCTAGAGGTTGACATGTACACTTGTTGCCATAATTTTCTACACTAGGGGTCTTGAGATGTCAACATCAAAATTGTCTGTAGTAGAGTCACCATGACATGACAGCAATGCCATCACCCTTCCCTTTTGCTAGCTCACTAATTGGTTACAATTATCAACTAGCCTTAGTTGAATCTATTCAGGAATATGACAACCAACGTCCATGGTATATCCAGTTGTTTCTAATAATGAGGTACATCCTCAATAGGAGGTATACATGCCGTCATTGCTTCACTATTCTATCTCTTGTGTAGTTTTGTTTCCTACAAAACCCATGGAGTAGTTGGGTGTGTTTCATGTGAAGGAACCAAAGCCACATGTTGATATAGTGAAGGGCCCCATTACTTCTATTGTTTTCAATGTTGATTTGGTGGTACACCACGAGGATGCACATATGCATACATATATTCCTCATGCTAATTTTATAGATGATATGGTTCCTTTTGTGCCAACACCACATATTTATATGTAGATCTAGGTAATGATAAGAAACCAAAGTCAGATCCTCCACTTGATTTAGCATAGTTGGTGTACTAGTTGCAGACTTGTCACATACTGCCCAAGTGACAGAAGATGGTAGTCCACTTATTATATTCATTGATGAGTAGATCATGCAAACACTAGATACACACTACTTCCATTTCATGTTTTCCTATTAATCAACACAGAAATATTGCACTACCTCTACTGACAGAGGAGTTCTTGTGGATATTTTTGGATGGTTGTAGGGTGAAAGACAATCATTTCAAGCATCCTAAAAACCCATTTGAGATACCATGGACACCATATCATATATTTCACCATGGAGATTTCACTCTCAAGGTACCAGCCCTTATCCATGTTCCCTTCTATTGGACCTTCTCTGAGTTTCTAGGGCCACCAAAAATAATGAAAAGATATCGAAGTGCACACAGAATAATGCAACATATGTATTTGAATAAATAAAGTGCTATCTCAAGTTGAATAGTGGAGAGATATGAATTCCTCCTTTTGCACCTCCATTCATTCCATTTTCCACCTAGCAATGCATTACATGCTCCATTGGTATCCAATTGACATACCCCCAGTGTTAGATTATGTGCATACTTGTGATTTAGCAGGTTTCCTCAATCTTTTATGAAATTATTTAACATGTGTGATATTGGCAAGTCATGAATGAGGATAATGCAAGTCACATTCTGTAGTCTCAAGAGGTTTGGTTGCTTGACCATATTGGTGGTAGGGATCCAAGCATAATGCAAGTATGAGTCATATATATATTGGTTGTAAGTATTATTTTGGAGCTTGTTTTGGATTTTGTGTCAATCAAGGATGGGAGATATATGAGATCATGGTTATTTTATGAATTTCAATCCATCATGTTTTCTATTGCATTCTATATTCAAGTTTTGCATGTTTCTATTGCATTTCCATTCATATTTCAACTATTTTAGGTTTTTCGTAGTTCATATAAGTTATTTGGTATCTACTGCATTTTTGTGTTTAAGTTGTAGGATTTTTATTCAAGTAGAAAAGAGAAGTAATAATACGTCCATGAAACCCCTATAAAAATGATCAAAGATTGCATATCCTCACTCCCCAACTCTAGCAATTGGAGTGAGGATCATTAACTATGTATGGTCAATAATATGGTCATAACTTTCACATAAAAATACAGAACTAGATAATTCTAAAGTCATGGGATGAAAAACTCAATCACCAAAAAAAGTACATGTATGATACTAATAATTCGATTGACTCATATTTGACTTGCTTTGTGAGTTGGTCAACTTGGTTTCAAGCTGAAGGAGATCTTCATGTAGTAGATGAGTCATTCGACTCACTAGGTGAGTCAATAACCAATTTGAGAATTTGATCAAAAGTAGAATCTAGGATCGTGAAACCTTATGAGTCACCCGACTTGCCTATAGAAAATATTCCCTACAAGAATATCTGTCGCTTGACTTGTTCTATGAGTCACTAGACTCATTCTGTGAGTAGCCTAAATGGAAAGCATAGCCCACACTGAAATGGTTGTAGATTATATGTTTGAACTGGGAATTGGACTATTCAAGTTGTGTTATATGTGTAAGTCAATTATATAAGAAATGCATATATTCAATGACAACTTCTATAACATTGACTGGACCTTCGGTCAATCGTCTCTGTGATAAATTGAAATTACAGCAAATGATCAACATTTATTGGATTAAACTTGATGAATTTTATATTTTGCAAGCAGATATAAAGCACTTAAGGGCGTGTACAAGGAAAAGAATCTATGACCTATCCAAATCCATGTCAAACCGTGGCCATCACGGTGAGATTTGAAGACAAACATCGATAGCTTGACATGAAGGTTCATTTTGTCAGAGGACGTGATTGGAGTCTACAGCTATCGTTCAGGAGTGTGTTTAGATACCACTAAGATCCTCCTTTATGTTGCTACTTTATACATGATTTTATTTCTCTCTGTTTTACTTATTCTGAACTTGATTAGAGAGTAGATCATTTTCTGGGATGTGGGGATTATTCCAACTGTCGATATCTTATACTCTCATGCTATAAATTACTATTCATACAGATTTTTGAATTGCTTATTGATTAATTCAGTTCGTGCTCTATATTAGCTACCAACCTTGCATGATTTTTATAATTCTAAATGTCGAGATCTTGAAATCTAGGATCAAAATATCAATCGGTATCATTGAACCCCAAATGAGACCATTATAGGTAGTTCTCTGGGGCGACAAATTAAGGATCCATAAGTGACAAGACCTTTAGCCTATGGGGAAATCTGTCCTTGTGAATTTCATACTCCAAAAGGATATGAAATTCCTTGGCCTCAATGTAAAAGAGGTATGTGTGAGTGATGTAATGTGAGAGAATGGAAACACATGTAATGGAAGTGAAATACTATGCACTAGTTCATTTACTATTTGTTCATCTTAGTTGAATTTTAGCTTTTATTATTCATTTTCTTAGATAAATAAAATGATAAAAACAAGCAACCAATCAACTATCTATGTTAATTTTTTTTCTTGATCAAGCTAAAAATATGAAGTGTTCTTAAAAAGGTTGTCCTTTGCGCTCAATCCTAAAGCTATATCTCGATAAGATTTGTCCGCATTAGGTAAAGACTTGGGGATTTATTCCTTGCTAAATTTCTTGTGCTATAGTACACCACATCACCCTCTATACAAATCTCTTGAAACATACAAAGCTTGCTACAATGTGCTTGAAATTCAAAGAAGCTATGAAGAAGATGCATGTGGACATCCCATTGTTGGATGCCCTTTATGAGATCCTAATATGGACCAAATACTTGAAGAGCCTTCTTATGAGGAAGTAAACTACTAAAGAGTATGACAGGGTGAATTTAGCTAGGATAGTGTCACACATTTTCCTTAGCAAAATGCCTAAGAAGTAGAAGGATCTGATTCCTTTGGGATAGGTTTAAGGACTATAATTGTTGGAAAGGAGTAGCATATCTAGGAGCTAGTATTTCCATCATGACATTTAGCTATACCAAATATTGGGCTTTATAGATCTACTTCCTAAAGTTATGACAATACAACTAGTAGATTCCTTTGTGATAAAGGTGACGAGGATAATTGAAGATGTACAAGTCAAGGTCGGCAAGGATTCATATGTACCATGCAACTTTTTGGTCATGAACATCAAAGATCATGTCAGATATGCTCTCATTTTTCAGTCATCCTTTCTTAGACACAACTTGAGCCTTGATAGATATAGAGGCAGGCACACTTCTTTTGAGGTTAGGAAAGGAGACACTAGCATTCCATATGTTTTATAGCCTAAGGAGACCCAATATTCATGAAGAAGTCTTTCTACTTGACTGTATTGATAAGTTATACCAGCTCAAGTAGGATAGTCATGTGTCTAAAAAACTCATGTAGGTGGCCTTGACTTGCTCAATAGTTCAAATTTTGATGACCCACATGTTGAACAATGTCATGTACATCAAATTTGAGAATTGGATGTCTATCTCTATTGTGTAAGAATAGAGATTAGCCCCAAAGGCTCCAGAAATAAATCCATTACCAGAAGGACTTAAACATGTTTTTCTAGATGATCTGTAGGTTTTGTCCAATATTATAAATTTTTATCTTACACAAGAGTAGGAAAATAGATTATTGATAGAGCTCCAGACACAAAAGTCAGTCTTGGGGTACAAGATGGAAGACTTGACAGGTGTCATCCGAGCTATATGCATGCACAAAATCTCCATGGTTGAGGATTATAAGTTATTTAGAGACCCTCCGCACTGACTGAATCCAAATATGAAGGAGGTTGTCCAGAAAGAAGTGATATAGATACTTGTTTCTATGATAATCTATCCATCTCAAGTTATCCATGGGTGAGTATGATGCACCAGGTGGTCCCCAAGAAGGGTGATACTGTTGTCATTATGAATGATAAGAATGAGCTAATTCCCACTCACACAACCACAGGGTGGATAATATGCATTGATCAATGCAAGCTGAACAAAGCCATAAGGAAGGATCACTTTCCTCTTCCCTTCCTTGATTAAGTCTCTTAGCACTTGGAACATCATGATTTTTTCTACTATCTTTATCGTTACTCTGGGTTTTATCAAATCTCAATCCACTTAGATGACTAAGAGAGGACCACTTTTATATTTCCATTTGGCACATGCATTCAAAAGAATGTCATGTGGACTCTACAATGACCCTGGTACATTTTAGTGCTGCATGGCAACCGTCTTTGCATGTCTAATAGAGACAGACATGGACATCTTCATGTATGACTTCTATGTTTATGGAGATTCCTTTGATTATTGTCTAAATCATCTTTCACTCGTGTTTGCTAGATGTCACAAAGCACACCTCATGATAATTTGGGAGAAGTTCCACTTTATGGTTAAAGAAGGCATAGTCCTCAGTCATAGAGCATCAGAGGGACTGAGGTGGACAAGATCAAGATTGAAGTCACCAAAAAACTTGCACTATCATCTACTATGAAGGAAGTCAGAGCTTTCTTGGTCCATGTTGGGTTCTACATGATATTCATTAGGGACTTCTCAAAGATTTCTTAGACACAACTTTTCTCCTGGAGGATGATGCCTTCACATTTGATTTAGTCTGCATGAATAGCTTCAAGAACCTAAAAGCCACTCTTATTTCTTCACCTATTATTCGGGCACTAGACTGGTCTCAACCCTTTAAGATCAAGTATGATGCATAACACTACACCGTAGGGGCAGTTTTGGGGTAGCGGATTGACAAGAGGCACCATGTGATTTATCATGCCTCCAAAACATTAATGAAGAACATTGCAACTATGCTACTACTGAGAAAGAGATGCTTACAATAGTTTATGCTTTTGGTAAATCCAAATATTATCTTGTGGGTTTGTAGGTGATAATTTACACTGATCATGCTGACATTCGATACCTATTGATAAAGAAGTATTCCATGCCAAGATTGATTAAGTAGGTTCTTCTACAAGAATTTGATATTGAGGCCTAGGACAAGATGGGAAGCTAGAACATCATGGTTAATAGCTTGAGTTGCATTCATTACACCAACAGTGATATCATCATGATCAATGACTCATTGTCTAATAACTTGTTGATAGAGATTTCTTCTTACATTCCATTGTTTATGAATTTTTTGAACTATCTTGTTGCAAAAATCCTACATACTAAATACGCATGCCATTCTAAGAAATAGTTCATGCATGATGTAAACAGATACTTTTCAGATGAACTATATCTCTTTCAGCTTTGTGCTGATGGACTCTATCGTAGGTGTTATACAAAAGAAGAAGGCCACACTACTTTTGAGCAATGGCACTCAGAACCAAAAGGTGGATACATTAGCACCACAAAGATAGCCATAAAGGTCCTTCAATGTGGGTTTTACTAGTCTACATTGTTCAAGGATGTGTAAAATTTCATTCAATATTGTGATCAATGTCATAGAATAGGGAATATATCAAAGTGATGGAATGTACTTAACTTTATAGAAGGGGATAGAATATCTGATGTGGGAGTGGACTATAGGGGTCCATTTCCCACCTCTTGTATCTAATCCTATATTCTAGTAGTTGTTGATTACATCTCAAAGCATTTTGAGGCAATTCCCACTATCTCAAGTGACACTAAATGTATGGACCCTAACCTTCATTTTGGGTTTACCCTGTTTGTTTTGCCTAAACCTTGTGCTTGGTTGCTTGCTAATCATCTTTAGTGATGATTAGGGTTTGCTTGTGCTTAGTTGAGTGCTGGAGGTGCTACTTGCAAAATAACCTAAGATAGGGTTGGAGAGCAAGTCTTTCACCTAGAGAGATGCCTTTCTCTCTCTTTGCTTCCTCTAGGGTTGAGAGGAAGGTTTGGGCTCATGCCTTGAGTTTTCTTGGGCTTGGTTGAGCTCTTTTGGGCCTTGTTTTCCCTTGTTTGGACCTTGCCTTGCTTGGTTGAACCCTGTATCGGGCAAGGATGCTTTGTGTCGGCCATGGGGTATCGCCCATGGTGGTGTGTCGGCCATGGGAGGTGGTGTGTCAGCCTTTGACCTTGTTTGACCTCCTTGCTTTGGTTGTGTCACCCTAGCTTGGACATGTGGCTGAACCTTGGTTGAGTGATGGCATGGCATGTGCATGTGTTTTGCAAGGTGGTCAAATGTGTGGAAAAGTATCCCTTGGTAAGGTGACACCTTGCCTTGGTTTAACCTTGACCCTCATCTATATATGCCTTTCCTTTCTCCTCTTTGGAAACCCTTTAGATCTTTTTGTTTCTCTCCCCTCCTTGTGTATATGACACACCTTCCTTGGAGAGCTTGGTGGCCGATCCTTTCCCCTTGGTGGTGATCTCTTCTTCTGCATTTAGCTTGGTGGCCGAAAATGGTGTGCTTAGAGCTAGGAGCTAGAAGCTTAGAGCTTTAGAGCTTGAGGAGTTTTCTTAAGGCGGGTTACATAACTTCTAACCCTAGCTATTCTACCTTCTTTATGATGCATGATTCTTATATGTTGATAATCATCCATGCATGTTATGTATCTTTCTCTATTACATGTCGTTGATATTATGGATATAATGAGCATGATGTTTTTGATGTTGTTGATGGTTTATATGCCTTTACACCTAGTTGGCCAAACCATGGTTTAGGGTTTCCTTGTTGAGCAATACCCCTTTTCTCTCCTTGGTCTAGAGAAGTGAGTTTGAGCTCTAGTGATGTAGGCAATACCCCTCTCTCATTTTAGTTGAGAGGTGAGTCTACATTCTAGTTTTTTGGGTGACACCCTCCTCTCACCATGGATTTGAGAGGTGAGCTTTTGAATAGATGATGACCTATGTTGAGGTGGATCCTTGTGGTTGCCCAATTTTTGATAGAGGTTGTGCAAAACCCCTCTCTCTTAGTTATTGAGAGGTGAGCCGATCTTCTTGATCAATTAGGGTTTGGAGCCCTTATGCTTGAGGTTGAAGGTGACCATGTCAGGTTGTGCCTTGCACGATATGCCTTGGAATAATGTTGCCTGATAACCTTCTTGTCTTGGGTTGTAACCTTGGTTGTTACACCTAGTTGGGTTTGGTTGGTGCTCGATATGGTTCCCTTGGTCGACACTTAGTGGAGATGGATCTTGGGGCGTTACACCTTGAGCTTGTGCTCTGAACGACACACTCTGAAGTAAGGTTGCGTGATGCCCCCCTTGCCTTGTGTTGATCTTAGCCGATATGCTTTGTTGAGCCTTGGTGGCTTGATGCCCGGTATGCCTTGGCCAAGATGACCCTTGTCTTGGATGTGCTTTGACCGATATGATGTCTAATAGCTTTTCTTGTGTCGGGCAATATGAAGTATTCTTGTGATGCCCGATATGATGGTTGTATACAGAACCCTAGATGGTGCCTTAGTGGTGGCCGATATGAGTAGCTTGATCTAGATGGACGTTAGGTCTATGCCGGAACTGGGGTTGTGTTGCCCGACACACCCCTAGTGGAGTTGGAAGAGATGTTGCTTGCACGATATGGAACCTTGGGCGATAGGGTACCCTGGTCGATATGAAGGACTCTTGGACGACATGGAGATGGTTGCTCTTAGAGGCACCTTGGGCGTTATACCCCCCCCCCCCCCCCCCCCCCCCCGTGGCCGATAGGCTTGGGTAAGGGTAGTCACCCTTCCCGATGCTACCTATCGTGAGGGTTGCAGGATTTTTGGTGAGGGTTATGATAACTTGGGATGTATATGGCTTATAATGATAACACAAGTGATATGATGTAATCACCTTGAATCCTGTAAATATGATGATGAGTTAAAATGATAGGTTGTGAACCAGGAAACTTGGAAGCATATGATGTTGCTTCACATGATGGTGTGACACATGCCTATGAGCACAAGTATGGGGCATGATATATGTTTATGATTAATGATAAAACTATGACTTCTACATGGATGTTGCTTTATACTTGATAGCATGATCATTCTGTTAATCCATGATGGCTTCAGTTATCTCTATGAATGTGTATACTAACCATGGAGGTATTTCATGTGGATTCATAGCCTGGTAAGAGCTATGAGATGTATGTGTTGGAATAGCACCATGTGGTAATGTGGCAACAAGTTGATAGGTCTGAGGACCTAATATGAGGCTTAGTGTCAAGTTGAGGTGGTATCCTCTGATGATGATATAAGGGATGCGTTCCCAGGATGCTGATGCATGATTATGATGCCTTGAGAGGCAGTGGTTGATATAATGAGGGATTGAGATCCCAAGACAGTATGATGAGGGAAATAATGATGTAATCCTATAAGGCTATGTTTATACTTTAATTGCCTCAACAATTAGCTTAAAATATACTAATCAATTATAGATTAACATATCATGTAGTTTGCCCTGGCCATAGATCCATTACCATCAGTATTTGGTGATGGTGAAACAGGTTTATCCCGCGGGA
The DNA here is from genome assembly GCA_963693085.1 of Alisma plantago-aquatica. NCBI lineage: Eukaryota > Viridiplantae > Streptophyta > Magnoliopsida > Alismatales > Alismataceae > Alisma > Alisma plantago-aquatica. The sequence goes on from OY856411.1 coordinate 478,686,720, forward strand.
TTACCTGGAGCGCATATTGTTGAATATGCGAGGTTTCCCCTAGCCTAAAATGGGAGGGTTTGAGTGCAACTGTGGTTGTAGACTCGGGAAATATGGAGCATGGTGAACAGACCCATGGCTCAGGATATGTGATGATGAGCATGATGCGTTCATGTCTCGGATGTATGCACTAGCACCTATGATGAGGTGAGTTAAAGATATGGGTAGCTTGCGGAGCTGACCCAGAGGCTGAGGCCCTATAAGCATAAAACTACGATTTTGCTTGATGATTCGTCTACTGACCATGAGAAGGTGAGGTCATGGAGTCCGGATCTCCTTAGACCTTGTATGGCACAGGATTGGGCTTCACAACCAATGGTTGGATTTGAGCAGGGAATGCTCACTTCCTCAGGGCATAATAAAACATAATCTAGCTGAATAAGTATATCTTGCTTAGAGAAAATTACGGAACATTGATTGATGTCTTGCTTATATAGCTGATCTAGTTGAACTATGCAGTTGTGCATATGATCCTTATATCTTGTGATAAGTTCTTATAAATATTATCTTGTCAATCATGTTCCATAAAGAAATACTTGGTTATAGGCCTCCCGGATATCTTGGTAAGTTTGATGGTAATAATAGATTTGTTCAGTATGCTACTCTTGTTATACACTTTATCAGTTATATGATGTTATCTACTTTAACCTTTTTGAGGTTTTATAGTTTCAGCAGGGAGTTATGTTTCTCACTGGGACTGTGTGTCTCACCCCACTGGTTTACACCCTTTTTAGGTGATCTATCTAGACGTGGTGGTGGTCGTGAGGTTGCGGCCGAGCAGTAAGAAGAGCAGTAGAAGGAAAGAGATGGACATGCTACTATTTTGGTGGTTTTATAGTAGAGTCCTAGAGTCATCCCTGTACACTCAAGTCCTTGGAGGTGTTTGATGACGTTTCACGATGATCAGTTGTTGTAATCTTGTATATCCTACTGCTGGCCATACGTGGCTTGTTATGTATGTATAAACAGGTGTTGAACTCTAGTGTTGATAGTACAGCTGGTTCCGATAAGCTGTGGACCTATAACATGGCTTGTGAATGTTTATATAACATGTCTTTCTATAGGATCTGGATGTAAAAGTTCTCTCATGTATGCTTTCCGCAATCGGTTTTAATTAATATGTGTTTTCCGTAATGTGAGGTTCCACATGTTTTTGCGTGTCATCTCGTTGTCTGTGTGATGGTGGGGTGTCACAGTTGGTTTGGTATCAGAGCTCTAGGTTCGCTGAGTCTACAGGGATCTGGGACTAGGTTTTCGAATGTTCTTGTGAGTTATCTAGATTTTCTTACAATAACCTTCTGCTCTCAGCAGAAGATAAAGCTTAAAGATTTTTGGAAACCATGAAGAACATGTTGTCAAGAGCAGTGATGCTACATCAGTTGATGGAGCAGGAGGGAAGGCACATGAAGATCGGGTGTCTGAGGTCCCCCAACTTGACCCATCCATTCTTGAAAATCCTGCCTACCAACAGCTTATGGGGTAGTTGATGGCTACGATGAATCACATGGTAGAACAAGTGTCAGTGCCTCATCCAATAGCACATGCTCCCCATGGTGAAGCATCGGGTATTGGGAAGACCTTTGAGCGGCTTCTCCGAGTCAGAGATTCGGATTATGCTGGAACGGCTGATCCGGTGGATGCTGATCTGTGGCAGACAGGTCTTGAGAAGGCCTTCCAGATCCTCGACATCCCCAAAGCAAACAAATTCAAGCACGCTGTCTACCTTCTGAAGGGCAGTGCTGGACACTGGTGGGCCATCGAGGAGGAGAAGCGACCCGATGAGGAGATCTGTTGGGAGGTTTTCCGGTGAGAGTTCGTCAGTAGATACTTTCCGAAGATGTATCTGGATGAGAAGATCAACCAGTTTGAGCGTCTACACCAAGGATTGATGAGCATCACTGAGTATGAAGCCAAGTTCATGGACTTGCTGAGTTTTTGTCCTCACATGGTAGTGACAGATGATGAGCGGATCAGGCGGTTTGAGAAAGGTTTGAGTGCTGAGTTGTCGACACCTGCTGCTGCTTTGGAGAATCAGGAACGGTTTGCCATGTTTGTGGAGTCCGTCTGTAGGATTGAACAATTTTTTAAGGAGAAAAGGGAGTCCTTGACCAGGAAAAGGCTTGCACAGTTCTAGGGATAGAGATTTGGTGGCTTCAAGAAGCCAAGGTTTTCATCACCTTCTGTTATGCAGAATTCCCGAACACCATCTTAATGGTCTCCGAGTAAGGGAAGGGGTTATGTTTCTTCACCATCAAAGGTGCATAGTATAGCTTCTATGGCAGTGACAGGGCCATCTAGGCCACAGACAGAAGGCAGGTCATGTTATAACTGTGGGCAGACTGGGCACTTGAGGTCGAATTGCCCAAAGAGAGATGTTGAAGTGACACAACAGCTGAGACAGAATCAACAAGGGTCAGACAGACTGTAGCCCAGTGGTAGCAGAGGGTGAGGATGCAGTCAAGCGTCGCAAGCAGGATCGTCTGCTCAAGGGAGCAGAGGACGTGGACAAGCAACGACTCGATTCTATGCTATGAGTTAGCCGGAGGCGATAGTCAACCCATGAGTGGTGACATGTTAGATGGAGTTATTTCATTCTGATTTGTCTTCTTCTTGCTTTATATCTATTTTGGTTGACCCCGGTGCTACACACTCTTTTATCGCACATAGTTTGCTTGATAGCTGTCCTTTACCTATTAGTTGTAAGAAAGATAGCCTGTTGTTAGAAACCCCTCTCGATGGTTCCTCGATGCTTCGAGAAGAGTGTCCGTCTTGTGTTCTGTCTTTCTCAGGACACGGTATACAAGTGGATCTTATACCACTTGATATGCATGGATTCTATGTGATCCTTGGGATGGATACCTTAGAAAAGTATAAGGTTGTGTTGGACTGTGGTTCCAAGCAGGCAGTGTTTGATGACGGTAGGGAGAAGTGGATCTTCCAAGGAGATAGGAAGATTCTTCCGACATGTCTAGTGTCAGCAATGGTGGCAGAGAAGTTGTTGTGGTAAGGTTGTAAGGCATTCTTAGCTTACATTGTGGATACCAAGGCAAAAGGTCCTAGCCTTGAGAAGGTGACAGTTGTTTGAGAGTTTGTAGATGTGTTTCCTGATGAGTTCCCCGTTGTACCCCCACCCCAAGAGATTTATTTTGAGATCAATCTGGTACCAGGAACACAGCCTATTGCACAGACACCGTATAGGATGGCTCCCGCAGAGATGGCAGAATTGAAGAAGCAGTTATAGGAGTTGTTGGAGAAAGGTTTCATCTGACCGAGCACGTCACCTTGGGGTGCTCCAGTTCTATTCGTTAAGAAGAATGACGGGTTGATGCAGATATGTATAGATTACTAGCAGTTGAACAAAGTCACGATCAAGAATAAGTACCCATTGCCGAGGATAGACGATATGTTTGACCAGTTGCATGGCGCTAAATTGTTCTCAAAGATCGATCTATGGTCTGGATATCATCAATTAAGGATTAAGGCGGATGACATACCAAAGTCAGCGTTTAGGATGAGGTATGGTCACTTCGAGTTTGTGGTTATGCCGTTTGGGCTAACCAATGCACCTGCTACTTTCATGGATCTGATGAATAGGGTGTTCCGTCCGTTTCTAGATCAGTTTGTTGTAGTTTTAATAGATGACATCTTGATCTACAATCAGGATAGTCAAGAACATGAACAACATCTTCGACAAGCATTGACTCTTCTTCGCCAACATCAGTTGTATGCCAAGTTCAACAAGTGTGAATTCTAGTTGAAGGAAGTGACTTTCTTGGGACACGTGATATCTACAGAAGGAGTCAGAGTGGACCCTAAGAAGGTGGAGTCAGTTGCAGATTGGGAGCAACCAAAGACGCCGACAGAAGTTCGTAGTTTTTTGGGTTTGGCAGGATATTATCGGAGGTTTATCCAGGACTTTAGTGTGATCGCATTGTCGATGACAAAGTTGACTAGGAATGATGTACCTTTTATCTGGGATGATCGTTGTCAGCAAGATTTCCAAAGTTTGAAGGAGAAGCTGACTAGTGCTCCAATGCTAGTGCTTCTAGAGCCTGGGAAGGGCTATGTTGTTTTCTGTGATGCTTCCAAGATTACGTGTTGATGTAGGAGGATCATGTGGTTTCTTTTGCTTCGCAACAGCTTAAGAAACATGAGGAGAACTATGCAACACATGATTTGGAGTTGGCAGCGGTGGTCCATGCATTAAAGATTTGGAGACACTATCTTTATGGGGAAGTGTGTCATATCTTTATAGATCATAAGAACTTGAAGTACATCTTTTCACAGAATGAGCTGAACATGCAACAACGTCGTTGGATGGAGCTAATCAATGATTATGATTGCACCATTGAGTATCATCTTGGTAAGGCAAATGTGGTAGCTGATGCGCTTAGCAGAAAGTCTTCTTCTCTCTCCACGAAGAAGGCAAAATTGAGTTCCTTGATATGTCATAGGCGAGATATATTTGTCTCCTTGCGGCAAATGAATGTACAATTGGAAGTTTCCTTGTTGGCAGGACTGTTGGCACAAATGCAAGTCAAGCCTACGCTGAGACAGTAGATAAAAGACACACAATAGGTGGATGATACAGTGCAGTTGATCAGGTCAGAGCTCAGCAGCGAAAAGCGTGATGGGTTCCATGAGTCTGAGGATGGACTAGTTTTCTATCATGGTAGAATGATGGTCCCCGATGGTGATAATATAAGAAAGCTAGTGCTCGAGGAAGCACACACGTCGATGTATGCTATGCATCCAGGAGTCATCAAGTAGTATCATAATCTGAAGGACATGTATTGGTGGTCTGGCTTGAAGAAGGATGTAGCTGAGTTTGTGGCTAAGTGTGCAGTATGTCAGCAAGTTAAAGTTGAGCATCCGAAGCCGGAAGGTACGTTGCAACCCATGCCGATACCACAATGGAAATGGGAACATATAACTATGGATTTAGTAGTTGGTCTACCAAAGACAGCTAGGAATCATGACTCCATCTGGGTAATAGTGGACAGATTGACCAAATCTGCTCATTTCATACTGGTAAAAACAACGTATACAATAGAGAAGCTTGCTCAGTTATATGTAGACGCGATAGTGTGTTTGCATGGTGTACCAGCAACGATAGTCTCTGATAGAGGTCCTCAATTCACAAGTCGTTTCTGGGAACAGTTGCACAAAGCTTTGGGAATGCAGTTGAGGTTCAGTACTGCTTTCCACCCACAGACGGATGGACAGTCTGAAAGGACTATTCAGACATTGGAATATCTTCTCCGAGCTTGTGTTTTGCAGTTCCTAGGTAGTTGGGACGTGCATCTCAATCTGATAGAGTTCACTTATAACAATAATTATCAGCGGAGCATTGACATGGCTCCTTATGAGTCTCTATATGGAAGGAAGTGCATATCCTCTTTATGCTGGTATGAGTCTGGTGAGTATCAGCTTTTGGGTCCTGAGTTAGTGCAGCAGACAATAGAAAAGATTAAGGTGATATGACAAAAGTTGAAAGCGGCATAGGACAAACAAAAGTCTTATGCAGACAATCGCCAACGACCTTTAGAGTTCCAAACGGGAGACAAAGTGTATCTCAAGGTCTCACCTTGGAAAGGCATGCTAAGGTTTGGCCGAAAAGGCAAACTGGCACCCAGGTATATGGGGCCATACCCGGTAATAACACGTGTTGGCAAGGTAGCGTACAAGTTAGAGCTGCTGCCAGAGTTGCACAGGTTGCATCTAGTGTTCCATGTCAGTATGCTGAAGAAAAGTCATACAGACATAGGGATAGTAATACATCCAGTTGAGGTTGAGATTGATGAAGACGTGACCTATGAGGAAGGTCTGGTGACGATCCTTGACAAAAGAGTAAAGAAGCTGAAGAGGAAGAACCTGGTTCTTGTGAAGGTTCTTTGGCATCATCGTGGTGTTGAAGAAGCCATGTGGGAGCTTGAGGAAGAGATGAGGCAGAAGTATCCCTTGCTTTTCTCTTCGGATTTCAAGGACGAAATCCCTTTGTAGAGGTTTATGGCTTGTAAGGACCCTGACCTTCATTTTGGGCTTACCCTGTTTGTTTTACCTAAACCTTGTGCTTGGTTTCTTACTAATCATCTTTAGTGATGATTAGGGTTTGCTTGTGCTTAGTTGAGTGTTGGAGGTGCTACTTGCAAAATAACCTAAGATAGGGTTGGAGAGGAAGTTTGTCACCTAGAGAGATTCCTTTCTCTCTCTTTGCTTCCTCTAGGGTTGAGAGGAAGGTTTGGGCTTGTGCCTTGAGTTGTATTGGGCTTGGTTGAGCTCTTTTGGGCCTTGTTTTCCCTTGTTTGGGCCTTTCCTTGCTTGGTTGAACCCTATATTGGGCAAGGATGCTTTGTGTCGGCCATGGGGTATCGCCCATGGTGGTGTGTCGGCCTTTGACCTCCTTGCTTTGGTTGTGTCACCCTAGCTTGGACATGTGGCCGAACCTTGGTTGAGTGGTGGCATGGCATGTGCATGTGTTTTGCAAGGTGGTAAAATGTGTGGACAAGTGTCCCTTGGTAAGGTGACACCTTACCTTGGTTTAACCTTGACCCTCATCTATATATGCCTTGCTTTCTCCTCCTTGGGAACCCTTTAGCTCTTTTGTTTCTCTCCCCTCCTTTTGTGTACGACACACCTTCCTTGGAGAGCTTGGTGTCCGTTCCTTACCCCTTGGTGGTGATCTCTTCTTCTTCCTTTAGCTTGGTGGCCGAAAGTGGTGTGCTTGGAGCTAGGAGCTAGAAGATTGGAGCTTTGGATCTTGAGGTGTTTGCTTAAGCGGGTTACATAACTTTTGACCCTAGCTATTCTACCTTCTTTATGATGCATGATTCTTATATGTTGATAATCGGCCATGCATGTTATGTATCTTGCTCTAGTACATGTCGTTGATCTTATGGATACAATGAGAATGATGTTGTTGATGGTTTATATGCCTTTACACCTTGTTGGTCGAACCATGGTTTAGGGTTTACTTGTTGAGCAATACCCCTTTTCTCTCCTTGGTCTAGAGAAGTGAGTTTGACCTCTAGTGATGTAGGCAATACCCCTCTCGTTTTAGTTGAGAGGTGAGTCTACATTCTAGTTGTTTGGGCGACACCCTCCTCTCACCATGGATATGAGAGGTGATCTTTTGAATAGATGATGAACTATGTTGAGGTGGATCCTTTTGGTTTCCCAATTTGTGATAGAGGTTGTGTAAAACCCCTCTCTCTTGGTTATTGAGAGGTGAGCCGATCTTCTTGATCAATTTGGGTTTGGATCCCTTATGCTTGAGGTTGAAGGTGACCATGTCAGGTTGTGCCTTGCACGATATGCCTTGGAATAATGCTTCCTGATAACCTTCTTGTCTTGGGTTGTAACCTTGGCTGTTACACCTAGTTGGGTTTGGTTGGTGCTCGATATGGTTCCCTTGGTCGACACTTAGTGGAGATGGAGCTTGGGGTGTTACAACTTGAGCTTGTGCTATGAACAACACACTCTGAAGTAAGGTTGCATGATGCCCCCCTTGCCTTGTGTTGATCTTGGCCGATATGCTTTGTTGAGCCTTGGTGGCTTGATGCCCGGTATGCCTTGGACAAGATGACCCTTTTATTGGATGTGCTTTGACCGATATGATGTCTAATAGCTTTTCTTGTGTCGGGCAATATGAAGTATTCTTGTGATGCCCGATATGATGGTTGTATAGAGAACCCTAGATGGTGCCTTAGTGGTGGCCGATATGAGTAGCTTGATCTAGATGGACATTAGGTCTGTGTCGGACATGGGGTTGTATTGCCCGATGCACCCCTAGTGGAGTTAGAAGAGATACTACTTGCACGATATGGCACCTTGGGCGATAGGGTGCCCTGGTCAATATGAAGGACTCTTGGATGACATGGAGATGGTTTCTCTTAGAGGCACCTTGGGCGTTATACCCCCCCCTGGCCGATAAGCTTGGGTAAGGGTAGTCACCCTGCCCGATGCTACCTATCGTGAGGGTTGCAGGAGTTTTGGTGAGGGTTCTGATAACTCGGAATATATATGGCTTATAATGATAACACAAGTGATATGATGTAATCAACTTGAATCCTGCAAATATGATGATGAGTTAAAATGATAGGTTGTGAACCAAGAAGCTTGGAAGCATATGATGTTTCTTCACATGATGGTGTGACACATGCCTATGAGAACAAGTATGGGGCATGATATACGTTTATGATTAATGATAAAACTATGACTTCTACATGGATGTTGCTTTATACTTGATAGCATGATCGTTCTGTTAATCCATGATGACTTCAGTTATCTCTATGAATGTGTATACTAACCATGTAGGTATTTCATGTGGATTCATAGCCTGGTAAGAGCTATAGGATGTATGTGCTGGAATAGCACCATGTGGTAATGTGGCAACAAGTTGATAGGTCTGAGGACCTGATATGAGGCTGAGTGCCTAGTTGAGGTGTTATCCTCTGATGATGATATAAGAGATGTGTTCCCAGGATGTTGATGCATGATTATGATGCCTTGAGAGGCAGTGGTTGATATAATGATGGATTGAGATCCCAGGACAGTCTGATGATGGCAATAATGATGTAATCCTATAAGGCTATGTTTATACTTTGATTGCCTCAACAATTGGCTTAAAACATACTAATAAATTATAGATGAACATATCATGTAGTTTGCCCTGGCCATAGATCCATTACCGTCAGTATTTGGTGACGGTGAAATAGGTTTATCCCGCGGGATTACCTGGAGCACATATTGTTGAATATGTGAGGTTTCCCCTAGCCTAAAATGGGAGGGTTTGAGTGCAGCTGTGGTTGCAAACTCGGGAAATATGGAGCATGGTGAACAGACCCATGGCTCAGGATATGTGATGATGAGCATGATGTGTTCATGGCTCGGATGTATGCACTAGCACCTATGATGAGGTGAGCTAAAGATATGGGTAGCTTGCGGAGCTGACCCAGAGGCTGAGGCCCTATAAGCATAAGACTGCAGTCTTTCTTGATGATTCGTATACTAACCACGAGAAGGTGAGGTCATGGAGTCTGGATCTCCTTAGACCTTGTATGGCACCGGATTGGGCTTTGCAGCCAATGGTTGGATTTGAGCAGGGAAGGCTCACTTCCTCAGGGCATAATAAAATGTAATCTAGCCAAATAAGTATATCTTGCTTAGAGAAAATTACAGAACATTGATTGATGCCTTGCTTATATAGTTGATCTAGTTGAACTATGCAGTTGTGCGTACGATCCTTATATCTTGTGATAAGTTCTTATAAAGCTTATCTTGTCAATCATGTTCCATAAAGAAATACTTGGTTATATGCCTCCCGGATATCTTGGTAAGTTTGATGGTAATAATAGGTTTGCTCAGTATGCTTCTCTTGTTATACACTTTATCAGTTATATCATGTTATCTGCTTTAACTTTTTTGAGGTTTTATAGTTTCGGCGGGGAGTTATGTTTCTCACTGGGACTGTGTGTCTCACCCCACTGGTTTACACCCTTTTTAGGTGATCGCTCTAGATGTGGTGGTGGTCGTGAGGTTGCGGCCGAGCAGCAATAAGAGTAGTAGAAGGCAAGAGATGGACATGCTACTATTTTGGTGGTTTTGTAGTAGAGTCCTAGTGTCATCCTTGTATACTCAAGTCCTTGGAGGTGTTTGACAGCGTTTCACGATGATCAGTTGTTGTAATCTTGTATATCCTGTTGTTGGCCATATGTGGCCCATTATGTATGTATAAAAAGGTGTTGAACTCTGGTGCTGACAGTACAGCTGGTTCTGATAAGCTGTGGACCTATAACATGGCTTATGAATGTTTATATAACATGTCTTTCTGCAGGATCTAGATGCAAAAGTTCTCTCATGTATGCTTTCTGCAATCCATTTTAATTAACCCGTGTTTTCGGTAATGTGAGGTTCTGCACATTTTCGCGTGTCATCTCGTTGTCTGTGTGATGACGGGGTGTCACACTAAACATGTGATTGAGTTGTTTAAGGATATTATTTTCCCATGTTCAGGGTATGATGGTGGATCACACTTCCTAGATAAAAAATTTTAAGCACTTTTAAACAAGTATGGGGTCCACCACCATGTAGAATCATCATACCATCCACTTACTAGCAACAACATAGAAGTTTAAATAGACAAATCAAGTCCATTTTGGAGAATAAAGTAGGACACACTAAGTAAGATTGGGAAATGAAATTGAATGATGCACTCTGGGCATACTAGACTGTATTTAAGACACCTCTAGGCACCAAAACATTCTATCTACTCTATGGAAAGTCATGTCATCTTCTTGTGGATATGGAATACAAGGTGGGATGGGTAATTAAGAAACTAAATTTCAATGTATCTTTATCTAGAGAGAGGAAATTTCTCCAATTTCAAGAACTAGAGATTTGTCTATCTGCATATAATGCTCGTATTTATAGGGAGTAAACCAATATGTGGCATGATGGACACTTGAAGTGGAATTCCATACAAGTGGATGACCAAGTGTTGCTCTACGATGCAAGGTTCATATTGTTCCTAGAGAAGTTGAAGTTTAGATGTTCATAACTGGTGAATACATCTATCCACATAGAGAATTTATACTATGAGACAAGGTAGAAGGAGAGTTTGTAGTAATTTTATCAATAGAATTTACTTCTTGTAGTGTGAAATTCATAATTAAACTCATGTTGATCCAAATTATCCTTGAGTTGGTTATAGGAGGAGATTGAAGGAAAAACAAGTATCTCGATCCACCAATCTTGTGATTGGTGTGACTAGCAGATCAAGTTCCCAGGACCCCATTGCATATGACTCCATGATAGATCAGTCAACTAGTTGATCTAGCTGGTTGACCGATACACCTATAGCATATGGATATTGTTGAGACTGAGTCTCCTGACCCAATCAACCAGTCTAGTGACTGACTAACACCACTTGGTCGGTGATTTATTGATCTTGTTGATCCTATCTGGTCGATCGACCCATTCTGTGAGTTGGGAGACTAAAGTTATATACACCATTGCACCATCTACATCCCACTTGAGAAATTCAGACACATGAGTCGACTGATTGGGTCGTTGTTGACAATATATTCTCCTTGGGCAAGGGGTTCAATGTCATCCTATCAATCCCCCATTTTTACCCTCGACAAGCAGTCGATGGCCTCCCTCACCCCGTCATGCTCGTCACCACCCAAGTGGGTGACACCTCCACTACCATACCGCTCCAATCACCTCTTCCTTGACATCATCTAGAGTGATTGTGCTTCTCATTCAAGTGACCATTTATCTCCCTCCATCAAGTTATTCCTCCACACAATTGATGGCCACCCATATCTCACTCGAAAAGTCATTCGAACGGCCATCCCTCTCCCTCGCACCGTGCAACTACATGTTGATTGACTCATCACACCTGGTTGGTTAACCGATTCCCTTCCACGTTGTCACCAATGGTAAAGTGAGTCGACCAACTCATTATTTTTGTTGTTTGGCTCGCCATCTCTAGAAGCCACCATCATCACTGAGTCTATCAACCAATCTAGTCAGCTGCATTACTCACTGGCATACAACACCTCTCCCTCTCCATCAATCAATTGAATCACTCACCCAATCAATCTACCCATTTCTCTCTAGCACTACCATTACTTGTATAAGAGGAGGAGGATCAAATCACCAATGTGGGGATTCTAGCCACAATCCTCTAAAGGAGTTCAACCCCTAAAGCAGAGCAAGGGGAATAAGGTAGGGAATAAATCCTCAACTTACTATCCAATCGATCACCACTCTAATACATGTGGCATCCAATTCTATGAGCCATTTGGAGGAAGTTATCTATTATTCATGAAGGAACCAAGAAATCTAACAATCCAAAATAAATATGCTTTCTCATAAGCTAAAATTTATTTCACATGGTAAAACATGAAAGTACTTGTGAAATGAATTCTAGATTTACTTATATCATAAATGTAATAAAATCTTTTGGAAAGATTATTGAAGAATGTGACATAGAAGATGTGGAAGAAGATTCTCATCATGTAGTTTAATGCCTAACCAAGAAAATGATGAACAACAAGAATAAAGTAAACAAAGTTATGACAATGATGTATCTCTTTCAACTTTTTCTAAGAAAAAAACTTGTTGCATTTAAGTTGGAAAAGGTTAAAAAATATATAAAAATATATATAAGATATTATTGTTAATTCCTTTAGTATAGAAGTTGATGAACAAAATGATGAATATCTAAAATGATCCTTCTCTATTTATTTGGATAATTTTTTTGGCAAACTACCTCTCGGTCAAAATGTAGTCCGACCGAGGGGCAGTTCGATCAAAATATCATTCGACCAAATTATTGTCTGTTAAGGTTTATTTTGGCTATCTAACGATTGATTTTCAGATTCATTTTGGTACATGTTTCAATTACTTTCTAGGTCTGGAATGACTTCTATTACATGTTGCAAATAAAATTTCAATTCTTAAATGAATATGCTTTCCTAATTGGTTATTTTTTTTTGTTTGAGCTCAACATATATGAGTATGTGATTGGGGGGGCAGAAAACATTTGATTCAAATTTTCTATCTTTGTTATTTACTATTTTAATGGGTTCTCTATATCAATATGGGATTCAAATCTCTTGATATTGATCTAAAAAATCTTTATGGTGTTTCTCTTTGGTTTTTATCGCAATCTCTATATCATGGAGGGCTTCACATTCCTTGCATCGATATATGAGATATTCTTTAGAAAATTGGTATTATTGATGGAATCTCTATATCATTGGTGGACTTGACATTCCTTACCATTGGCTTAGAGTATGTTTTTATATATTGTTCTCAATAGGATCTTTTTATGATAGAGGAATTGACATTCCACTCATGGGTAAGTACACAATATTTTGTTCCTTGATCAAATAAGGTTTTTTTTTCTATACACCCTACTATGAAATGTATCCTTTTTCAACTAGTGTGTTCATATTGGTTTTTCATTTCAATTGGTACATGCTTGTTCTAGTGGGTATATATATATTTTCTCTCTAAAATGACTATCTTGTTGAGGGGGAATGTCTCCTTGAGGGGGAGAATTGGTAAGTATAAACCAATTTTTTAATTTTGCCAAAGGGTGAGACAAATACATGTAGATAAATTGTCTATCAACAACAATTTTTAAAAGTACGATACTCTAAATTTTCTACTTTCAAATTATCTTATGAAAATATTTGTCATCATAAAATAGTTAGAGATTGTTGGCTTTGTGGATATACCACACTCTTACTTTGATGATGTAAATATTTCCATTTGTCTCACTAACATGTGTAGTTTAAGTTTTAGTCGATTTATACATGTTTCAACGATAAAGAATATACTATACTATATGTGTTTGGATGCTTGTAGGTAAAATTGTACAATGAATATGTGTTTGTACAAGTGCAAGTCTTACAACTTGATAGGAATGATGTAAGAACAAGTGATGAACGACCCAATCCTATTATAAAACCTATTTCACACTTATATCAAGTCTTTAGGATAGTTAGCTTTCATTAGAAAAATTATTCGATTTGTTTTTAAAAATATATTAGTGTGTTTATAGGGATATTTTTGTCCGAACTCTTTCATGACTGAAATAAATTCGATCGAACCACTTCTCGATTGAGATATAATCGTTTCTAACTTTGGGAAAAGTCTGCCTCTTGGTCAAACTACACTTTGACCGAGATGGAATTCATTTGAAGTATAGTTTAACTGAGAACAATCAATAGACAAATGTCTAAGCAATCTATCAGTCATTGTAAATCCAAAATTTGACATTCTAATGGTTAATTTGGCATTTATCCCATCTTAAACACTCCTAAAAGTGTCCTTAACTATCCCTAAGTAGTTTCTATAAATAGGAGTGGTTTATGGACATCCAAAACACACTCGAGCAACCTACTACATGACATCCTACTCTACACTTAGAATTCTATATTGCTATCTTAAGCTTCCCTAAAGCTAGTCTAAGCCTTATCTCAATAGATGTATCCTACTCCTCCAAGTATAGCCTTACCTAATCCTTATGGAGATTCGATCATCACTTATTCATAGAGAGCTACAAATTATATATCTTTTGAGAGTTGTAATATCCTCTTCCTTTCTTGTTCTCATTACTTGTTCTTATTTCCTTCAACTACTTCTTATGAAAAGGTTGTGGGGAAGCTTCTTGGAGCAACTTCTTGTGAGAATTCTAAGACCACTGAGGGAGGTTGATTGTGGTCTACTCTATTGTGCAAGTTCTCCTTGAGTTAGAAAAGAGGGATTGTCTTGTGCCACAAAAGATATTGATAAATTGTTTAATTTGTATTGGCCTAGAAAAAGAATAAAATATAGGTTTTAAATCTTGGTTAGAAAAACTAGGTAGTGGATTAACGTATTTTGACATAATCACTCTATATTTTTGTGTCTTTTAGGTTTGCTTTAGGATATTAAACTTGAGCATTTTAGGATAAAGTAATTAATACATATATTAAGAGTTTCCTTAACCATAAAGTTATATTTTGAAAGATTTAGGAGGGTCAAAAGTTTTATTTATGATAAAATTGGATTCCTTACCCTCAATTGTTTAACTATCTAAATTTAGACTTTAATTATCAAGTACACCCTCACTTGAACAAGGAAAGAATTATGAAATTTAATGCATCAAAAGATAAACTTTTGATCCATATAATACTTTTGTTTCTAACATTACTGATGTCACATTGATCGTAGATAGTCCGATCCTAATCAGATGGTGGTTTCCTACCTTGGGTTGTAGATGACAGCGTGTGTGAACAATGTGTTGGTGATCTTGTTTTGTATTTGGTGTTTTATTTCTCCAAACTCCATAAAGCTTCATGAAATTAGTCACATTGAATTCCAAATCCAAATACAAATACAAATCAAATTAGCCCTAAATCTAATATTCTTTCCACATAAATGAGACTTTCCCAAATTTCTCTCTTGTCTTCTCAAAGGATTTACCTAGGGAAACCCTGTCACCCTAATTCTATATATCTAACCCTTATTTAAATTATGACAAACCCATTACAATTGAACCCCATAATCAATTTCATCCAAAATCTCTCACTCTTCCACCTTTGAGTCCACATTGATTTGTATCCTAGAACTTTTCGTCGATGTTTCTCTTCACCTAGCCCAAATTCTCTTATGGTAAATGATGTCGACTCATCTTCTTCACATTTTTCTTGTCGTAATTGTAGATTCTTGTCCTGTTGAACTTTCTCCAAAATTGTGTCCACTTGCTTAATGCCAGGTTGTCGCCATGACACGAGCACATGACAAGGGAGACATCCATGCACAATTTCCATTTCTACCCTTCCCATTTTCATTTGTTGTTGGTTTGCACACATGAGAAAATGTGACTTTTCACTGTGCTTATTTTATTTATCCGAGTGGTTTCTCACATATGCGTGTAGAGAGATTGCCCGATCATGTTCCATAGTTTGAAATAATAATACAAGGTTAATAAGTTCATTTGTATTTTCAAACTTAAAATAGTATAACTCTGACCCAGAGATACTCGATGTTGTAGATGTCTATGAGTCGCTTTCTGATGATGTTGCAGAGCTTCACATCCAATCTTTTGAGAAACTGATGAAGGAGAGTGATGCTCAATAGATGGCACATGCTCTTCATGTAAGTGGGTCCATCACCCTACGTACACGGCCAACACTAGCTCCTCAAGATAGCATGTTGAGGGTGTACCCACCATCATATGCCACCTATTTTTCTCAGCATCCCAATAAGTACAAGCAAACAGTCACCACTGACCAAAATAAGAAGTATAGGGTGATGGAACTTCTTGGAGTGCCCATTTCTCATTGGGCATATTCTAAGATTCTCAAGGTGTTGGGGACCCAAGATGTAGTTGATAGAGTTTTTTGTTAGTCTAGTCTCTCTTTCCCTAAAGTACGTGCCCAGTTTGTAAGGAACTCACTCTGGAGTTACTCACTACCTTCCAGAAGCACCGTTCTAACAAGAATGAGTATCTACTTCTTTGGATATTTGGTGAAGAGCACACCTTTATAGATTTTGATCTCACTGCTTCTATTTTGGATTTTGATAAAGATTGGATGAAGCTTTTTGTTTAGGACAACCACAAAAACATCAAGGACAAGTTTGGTGAAGGAAAGTTATCGTTGAAGATCACAGTGTAGCTATTTACATTTCCTAGCCGAGAAAAGGATTCCTTTATCCACAATCAGATGTTGTGATACATCCTCTGCATTTTTTCTAGAACAATCTTACATAAGGGATTTATTTAAGGTATTATGGCATATAATGATCTTTATTGCATTTGGAGTGTGCTCAAAGATGAGACCTTCAACCAGGGTTGCTTTTATTGAACATCCTCATCTAGTAGTCATGGAAATATAGGCTCTCCATTCAACCAAGGATTTTTTGTCATTTCCAACTCTGCATACTTGGTCCTCACTCACATTCTTAACCAGAAAGTGACTAGAAAACTACATAAAAGAGTGATGTCAAGTATCTCCAGCTCACTTTAGTAATACGCCCATCGTAGTAGTCATGGATCTACTTCCTACTTTTTGGAGACATTTGTGCCCTACTGGAGCTACCTACACACACCTATTTGCAGTGTAAAACCTTTTTCATTATCTCACTGATCTCTTGCAAATGTTCAATGCTACTTGTGATAGCACCCTCGCATTGAGGGTGATATTCCCGAACCTACCTCAGGAAATTGATTTTGGTATGTATGCCCAAAGAGCCAATCATATGATGATTTTAATGGCACAATTTGTAAATGATTTGATTAATAATAAAGGCAAGCTTCCAATTTATTCTATTTTTTCAATTTTTGAGATAATGAAATAACATAATAAATGTCTAGAGAATGATATTACTCAATGGCGTATGTCTTCAGGTTGAGGACCTAAACAATGAGATCATATGGATGTTAAGAGTATATGCACTCTTATTATTGTGGAAGGTAAATAGATAAAAATAACACATAAGATCAAAGTGTGAGTTGGTTGATGATAGAATCTCATTAGTCATGATATGGAGATATCAAACCAAGAACACATATGCATGTTAGAGAATAGTATATCAGACAAACCCACCATGAGACTGACACATGGAAACTGTTACCATGGTAGTCACAGTCAGCTCTCATAGTGATGGTGGTGTTTGTGGTTCTTAGACCTGAAATCACTACACTCATCACATGTTGTTCGATACACTTTGACATCATCAAACGCAATCCTGAAACATGGGTAGTTATAAAGGTGATGATTGGGTGACAGTGACACACGGGGACTGAATGTGAGTGATAGAAATGGGATTTTTCCTTCCTATGGGAGTATGATATCTAAGGCCACTTGAGTTAGGGAGATTGATGAATAAATGGCCATGTACATGTGAGTCAAGATATCATATTGAGCTTACATATCTCATACAATCTAATATAGCAAGAAACATAGATTGAATGTTGAAGAGAATGACAGATCCATGCCTTGAGTTCAATCGGGATATCAATGACAAAGGAACTATGCAAACACTATAACACAATACACAAATTATAGGTTGAAGTTGTTCTCCAACTTTCCATTTACTTGGGTAGCAAGGATGTGTAACTAGGCCTCGCTCATTGCTTAGTGATGTCAGAAGTTGTTATGGACATTCAATGCCAACTTAAAATGGGACATATAGGGTCACACACATAGGAACTCATCTAGAAGAGGGGTTTGATCTTGAATGATGATTGGATTGATTACTAAAGTGTTTAGGTATTCAATTAACATAACAAATCAGTTGATTGGACTGCCAAACAATCAATTCAAGTGTTGAGATACATTGGGTATAATTCTACCTGACCTGGGCAAAAAAATGCATGTCTTACTTGTGTGAGATATCTGTCTGGCATGGTGTGTGTTGCACATCTCATCTGCACCAAATGGCCAGCTTAGAGATGCAATTCGATTGCTTCTAGGATTGGTGTTGACGTCATGACGTGCACTAATTGGAATTGAATGGCTGAAACATGTACAAAACTGGAAACCTACAAAATGACCGTCTTGTGTTCCAAACGACCATCTGGGTTTCCAGACAGCCATTTCAGATGCCACAGGTTGTGAAATTTCTAAAATTGTTGCAAAAATTTGAGATTTTCTAGTCCCTTCCACTCCTGCATAGACTGGGAACCCTGACCCTGGCTTCTACTATAAATAGAGGGGTAGTAGAGGCTTCCCAGAACACAACACAAACAATTCAGAATCAATTTCTCTGACAATTGTTGTCCTCTCTGGTTGTGGTAGCCAAGAGAGCCCAAGAAAATCCTACCCAACCAGGGAGGGATAACTATGGGAGAGAACAATTGAGGATCATTATTCTGAGAGAGCAAGTTGGTGACTAGTATACCAACGGGAGGGACAACTCATTCCTATCTGTTCTAGAAGGACGACATGAATTCTTGTTGGTCTATGTGGACTTCTCTATAGGTGAGGTGGCATTTTCCTGTCACTTAGAAGGATGACATCAGCCAGCATCCCATGATGAGAGGAACTGATGCAGATGATGTCATTCGAGTCTACTGTCTGTGTAGGAGCATTCAGTGGTATCAGAGCCACATCAACCAATCATATTTTAGGATACTTGATATGATTAATTTTTTTTATTTTATCATGTTTATTTATTGCATACGGTGTGAATATATAAATTGGTTGATGTGCATGTACGACTAATCACCACATAAAAACTCAAACGAATATATATATGTGATATGATATATATACAATTTACACACGTCACCCTATAAGCTAGTTTTGATGGTGGATGTATAGCATGGTTGTGGCCAATAACCCCTATTATCTATGTATGGTTCTGTGGTTGGTTAATCATGTTTATCTTAGTCTGTGAAGCAAGCCTCTCTCTTATCTTCCCAATGTAAAAGTATGATTCTCTTCTACCTTTGCTTCCTTCGAATGTAACTCAAGGTTTCTTTATAATTATGTAAAAGTAGTATAGTTTACTTTCATTTTTTTTGCCAAAGAACACTACTATAGAAATGGCTTATGAAGTCACTTTCCAGGCGTCGGTTATTAACTAAGTACCGACGCCTAAAACATACAACGTCAGTTTAAAACACAAACCGACATATATCGGATAGGAGTGGCCAGACACGGGTATCGCTTTCTATTTAGCGTCGGTTCAAGAATAAACAACTGACGCCTATAAACACCCGCCAAATCCAATTTATCCAACGAAAAAAATTAGGTCCAAAATTTAACTAACAACGTCGGTTATTAAATACATAACCGATGACGAAAACCTTTTTGCGCGGGACATTTTTATCGTCGGTTATATTCTCAAAACCGACGTCGATTTGTTTACTCGCGCTGTCCGCGCCAAAATTTATACACCCCTATGGCGTCAGCTTTTTCTTAGTGACCGACGTTGTTATGTTGTAGCGTCAGTTTCTTAAAGAACCGACGCTTAAGGTTAACTTAACTGCACCTGTGCGAGGGACTCTTCCCCTTTCTCTATTTCATTCCTGATTCTTCAGTTCACGTAACTAGGTCCGGCGATTTCTTCTCTGCTGGTGCCACCGCCGCTCGATTGCTTCTCTGCTGGTGCCGCCGTCGCTCGCTGCTCGTCTCCTCTCCTCTCCTCGCCGCCACCCCCGCCGGTGGCTGCTTTGGTCGCCCGTCTGCTCCTCTCCTCTCCTGCTAGGTCTCTGCTCCTGGTCGCCCGCTCACCGCCGCCGCCCGTTTGTTGCTTGCTGCTCCGGAAACCCACCCTCTCGCTCGCTGTCACTGCCATCCTCTTTCCTGCTCGCTGCTCCTACAGGTATATCCTTTTCCTCCTCTTCTCCGCCATGTTGTGAAATCGCAGGTCGGCACGGCCGTGCTGCGTAGCACGGCCGTGGTGGCTGATTTTGTGCTATATTGCTCAATTATGTGTGTATATTTGTGTATTTACTATTTTGTGCTATTTTGTGCTATTTTGTGTTTGCATATATTTGTGTTTAGGGTTTAGGGTCACATGTGGGTCTTGTATTTCTAAATTGATTATGTGACCCTAATTAATACATTATAACATAATTGAATCGTGTATTTGTGTTGTTGTAGGTGTTGTTGACATACTGTTCAAATCTTTGATATATGGAATCATGGTTTATTTACTGTTTATTATTTACTGACAAGCATGATTAAATGATGTTACACAAAAATTAGGATATGAATGATGAAACTAGGATTGTAGGTATAAGAATGATAGCACATGTATTAATTTGTTGGCCTAGAAACCCGTCCAAAATTTACTCATTAGGAGTAAATCTTGGATAGTCCCCGGTTTGGGACTGTTCTTGAACACCTAATCTCACTTAGGATGTAAGTGTATAATGTGTATTGGGTTTTTGAGAAAATTTTGGTAGCATTTCCCCGTTTGTTCTCTAAGTACATATGTACTTAGAGAACAGCAGGGAAATGCTGCCAAAATTTTCTCGAAAACCCAATACACATTATACACTTACTAGTGAGATTAGGTGTTCAAGAATGGGATAGGTGTTACACATTTATTATATATAAGAATGACAGCACATGTATTTGTTGGCCTAGAAACCCGTCCAAGATTTACTCATTAGGAGTAAATCTTGGATAGTCCCCGGTTTGGGACTGTTCTTGAACACCTAATCTCACTTAGGATGTAAGTGTATAATGTGTATTGGGTTTTCGAGAAAATTTTGGTAGCATTTCCCCGTTTGTTCTCTAAGTACATATGTACTTAGAGAACAGTAGGGAAATGCTGCCAAAATTTTCTCGAAAACCCAATACACATTATACACTTACTAGTGAGATTAGGTGTTCAAGAATGGGATAGGTGGTACACATTTATTATATATAAGAATGACAATACATGTATTTGTTGGCCAAAGTTTTAACCATGCAAAAACTCTAATCTGTTAACCCTAGACCCTAATCTTGTTGTAATATATACTTGTTTTCTCTTTGATCATAGAATGTATAGATCATGGATGTCCATTCGCAATCGTTGCACCCCAGAGTTTATTTCTGGTCTTGACTAGTTTATTAGATTTGCCGAGGAATATAGGAAACAACCTGGAGATAGGTTCTACTGTCTGTGTAGGCATTGCGGTAACAACTTGAAAGTCAGCACTGGTGACAAAATCAAAAGTCATGTCATGTGCAATGAGATTGTACAAGGCTATACAGAATGGCACTGGCATGGAGAGATTTCAAACTCGAAACCAGTGGATGTCAATAGTAGTGCTTGTGTGGAAGAAGAAATTGCCTACGATGACGTAGATGTGAATGAACCAGTTCCAGTAGACATTGTTGTTGCGATGTTGGATAGTTGTGGGGTAGAGCACACCGATTCACCTCCCATTTTTAGAAACATTGTGCATGATGCTGAGATATCGTTATACACAGGTTGTACTAAGTTTATGAAGCTTAGCGCTGTGTTGAGATTGTATAAGATGAAAGCTAACAATAGATGGAGTGACAAAAGCTTCACGTCATTGTTGTCTTTGTTGAAAGAAATGCTTCCTGAAGGAAACAAGCTACCAATCTCAACATACCAGGTAAAGAAATTGTTGTGCCCAATGGGAATGGATGCCAAGAAGATACACGCATGCCCGAATGATTGTGTATTATTTCAAAAGGACTATGTGGATTTGAAAGATTGTCCAAAATGTGGTGTGTCACGGTATAAATTGACGACTTCGGGGGAGTCCAAAACTGGTTCTCCTGCCAAGGTGATGTGGTATCTACCTATAATATCATGGTTTCAACGCTTGTTTGCCAATCCGATAGATGCGAAGAATTTGAGGTGGCATGCAGATGTTAAGAAAAATAATGATGGGATCCTACGACATGCGTCTGATTCCCCACAGTGGAAGAAGATTGATCTATTATACCCTAAATTTGGTGAAGAAGTCAGGAATCTAAGACTTAGGCTTTGTACAGACGGGATGAATCCATACGGGACATTGAGCAGCCAACATAGCACTTGGCCAGTCATGCTTGTTATATACAATCTTCCTCCCTGGGTGTGTATGAAAAATAAGTACGTAATGCTGTCATTGTTGATATCGGGCCCTAAACAACCTAGAAATGACATCGATGTTTATCTTGAAACTCTGATTGATGACTTAAAGAAACTCTGGGGTGAAGGTGTGATGACCTATGATGCTTCACGAAGAGAGACATTTCGTTTGCATGCTATGTTGTTTTGCACTATTAATGACTTTCCAGCATATGGGAATTTGTCTGGATATAGTGTCAAAGGAGCTAAAGCGTGTCCTATATGTGAAGAGAACACTGATTCAACAAAAAACATGGCGGTAAGACTGTATATCTCGGTCATCGAAGGTTTCTTCCAAAATTCCATCCGTATCGTAGGAAGCGCAAATCATTCAATGGATTGAATGAGGAACGGAGTGCACCTAAACCTATACCAGGGGAGGTTGTTTATGAAAGAGTAAAAGACTTTGTCAATGAATTTGGTAAGAGATCACAATGTACTATGGCCACACGGAGTGACAAATCTTTATTCATGAAGAAGTCAATATTTTGGGATCTTCCTTATTGGAGTTCTTTGACAGTCAGGCATTGTATCGATGTCATGCACGTTGAGAAAAATGTCTGTGATAGTGTCATTGGTACTTTGTTGAATATACCAGGTAAGACTAAAGATGGGATAAAATCTAGACTGGACCTACGTGAAATGGGAATAAGGTCAGAATTAACAGAATTTCGTGAAATGGGAAATCGGAGAACATACTTACCTCCCGCTTGTTACACATTGTCTAGAAAGGAGAAGAAAGCATTTTGTGAATGTTTGGTAAATTTAAGGTGCCACAGGGTTACTCATCCAACATCTGTAGATTGGTATCAATGAAAGATCTGAAGTTGATAGGTCTTAAATCTCATGATTGTCACACTCTAATGCAACAAATATTGCATGTGGCAATTAGATCTATATTGCCAAAGCATGTAAGGTTTGCAATCACCACACTTTGTTTCTTTTTCAACAGTCTGTGCAGCAAAGCTATTGACCCTGATACTCTCGATAAATTGCAAAGAGAAGTGGTTGTTACCCTATGTCAGCTTGAGATGTATTTTCCTCCGTCATTCTTTGATATCATGGTACATGTTGTTGTCCACTTGACTAGGGAAGTGAAAATGTTGGGACCAGTTTTCTTGCATTGGATGTATCCCTTTGAACGATACATGAGCGTTTTTAAAAGTGATGTTTGAAACCGTTA
The DNA here is from genome assembly GCA_963693085.1 of Alisma plantago-aquatica. Taxonomy (NCBI): domain Eukaryota; kingdom Viridiplantae; phylum Streptophyta; class Magnoliopsida; order Alismatales; family Alismataceae; genus Alisma; species Alisma plantago-aquatica. The sequence continues at coordinate 478,710,037 of OY856411.1, forward strand.
TCGACATGAAGGGAGTATTATCGAGGGTTATGTGGCGAGAGAGGTTATGGATTTTTGCAATGACTTTCTCAGTGGTAATGACACTCCTAATAATGACAAGAATATTGACGAGCAATTTGGCAAAGGAATTTTGGGATCACGTGTGAAAGTAATCAGCTATGAGCAGTTGGAACAAGGTCACTTGTATATTTTACACAACATGGACGAAATGAACATTTATATCGAGGAACATACCAATTTCATCAAGAGACAATATCCTCGAGCCAATACAATGTAGCTTGCTAGAGAGCATAACAAGACTTTTATTAAGTGGTTTGAAAATAAAGTCTTACATCAACTATCTCAAACACCAGACGATATTACTGAAACTATCAAATGCCTCTCCTTTAAACCAAAATTGACTGTTATGTCTTATGAAGGGTATGACATTAATGGATTCACATATTACACAAAGCGCCAAGATGATAAGAGTGTCGTCCAAAACAGTGCGGTCACCCTTCAAGCATCGACTATGTTTTTTGCAAGTGCAAAGGATAAGAGTCCACATGAAGCTAAAATGTCATATTACGGTGTCATTGAAGACATATGGGAGTTTGACTACATAGATTTTAGAATTCCGCTCTTCAAATGTAATTGGGTTGATAACACCAAAGGAGTTATAGTGGATGAATTGGGTTTCACTTTAGTGAACTTTGAAAAGATTGGCGAGAAGGATGAACCATTCATATTGGCATCACATGCGAAACAAGTATTTTATATCGATGATCCTACAAATGATAAATGGTCGGTTGTTCTTCATGGTAAAAGACAGTTCATTGAAGATCCTATAGATGAAGAACAATACTATGATAAGTATGATGACTCCAGTCCATTCTCAGTTGGGTTGCCAACACCAGCAAATATTGAAGCTAATGATGACTTGTATGTGCGCGGAGATCACAATGAAGGATTGTTAATTGATAAAAAAATTGCAATATTAGAGGCATGTTTATACAATGTTTTTTTATATGTTTTATTTTTCTGAATGTGAACTTTACAATGTGAATGTGAACTTTACAATGTGAATTTTACAATGTGAATTACTTTATAATGTGAACTTTACAATGTGAATGTGAACTTTACAATGTGAATGTGAACTTTACAATGTGAATTTTACAATGTGAATTACTTTATAATGTGAACTTTACAATGTGAATTACTTTACAATGTGAATGTGAACTTTACAATGTGAGCTTTACAATTTGAATTACTTTACAATGTGAATGTGAATTTTCAGATGGCTGAGCATTCTCCTGATGACCGTGCTGATGATTATCGTGAGGGTGAGGACATCAATGCACCGCCTCACAATGTAAGTTTTAAATATATATCATATATTTATATCTATATGTCCATTTATAGTTATATCTTGTAAATGTGTTTATTTTGTCAAATTTTAGGTTGATGATGCACATGTACCATCTGAAGCACTTGAGGCACTTGATCAGCAACACCAAAAAGTTGACAGGAGAAGGGGCATCACTATGATGAAGAAGTTAATAGCGCAAAAGGGCAATGGACCCAAACTTGTTGTGGATTTTGATAATGCAGGAAATGCATCTGGTGTGAATCGCAATTCGTTTGTTTCATATCTTGGGTATGTTACTCGTAGCCATTGCGGTTGTAAGATAGATTCTTGGCATAAAGTTTCTAAGGAGAAGAAAGACGTAATATGGAAGGATTTATGCGTGAGTTATTATTAATTTGCAATTATATTTTGTAGATTACTAATTTTTTGGATACTAGTTAATAGCAATTCTAATTTGCAGAGTATATTTGAATTGGATGAAAAGTTGCATCGTAAATGCGTGATGCAACGCTGTGGGAGAGTCCTAAGGAACTATAGGACAAATCTCACTCGAGAATACATAAAAGAAGTTGACAAGAGGAAGAAGACATCCACTGAACAGTGGAACTTCCTAGACAAAGAAGAATGGGACGTGTTTGTTGCTTCAAGACAAAGGATGAATTCAAGGTATTAGGCGTCAGTCCCAATCTCATTAATATATGTTGTATTCACATATTCAAGATTAACATTTACTGTTACTAACCAAATCATTAATGTGCATACTAACTAGGCCCTCAGTGAGGCACAAAGATCAAGGTGTGCACTGAATGTGCATGACCACACAATGGGTCCAAAGGGGTATGCAGGCATTCGCCAAAGACTACAGTCTGAGGCTACTGCTCAGTCTGCTGCTACTCACGAGTCCTCCACTGTAGGTAGCACACCTCTGCCTCACCATGATATCTGGATAGCTGGGAGGCAAACTAAGAAGGGAGAAATAAGGAATCCCACAACTGCTGAGGCGGATGCAAAAATGGTAAAATACAACTCTTACATCAATCGTTCAAATATTGATTATTTGTGGTGTTTACTTAATTACAAATTTTTGTTTTGGCGATTAGCGGGAGCTGCACGAGTTGAGGAAACAAGGCAAGTTCATCCTTGAGGGCACAAGGGATGAATTGACAGTTGCTCTGGGTAACCCAGAGCATCTGGACGTGTTAGGGCTGCAGGCGCTGGTGTGGGCATCAAATCTTTTTTTGGGCCATCCCAGCGCAAACATGTCCCAAAAGTGGGACTTTCACAAGAAGAGGTAACATATTCTTTCTTTATAATGTTACTGTAAAAAGAGAATTCAATAATTAGAAGCTAACGTTTCTTTTATCCATGTATAGGTAGATAAGCTCGTTGATAGGAAACTGGAAGAAGCACTGAAAAAGTGGCAGGCATCTCAGACTGCCACTCAGCAGACAATACCTATCATAGCATCCCGCTCTACTCCTACTATAGAGGTTGGGAGTAATCCTATAGACCCACCACCTAGCACATCCACTGTAAGTATTTTTATGACATAGTAACTAGTTTTTTAATTCAAGATGATATGTATATATGTATATAACATTCTTTACACAAAAATTTGTAGGGGTTGAAGCCATGCCGTCTAAAAGTTAATGAATATGTCATTGCAGAGGCATCGACTTACCCATCCCTACCAGGGGAACTGTTTCATGGGTCTCCATTACCAGCTGGTTGGATTCGTGTGAGCCCGGTACATATATTCCCCAAGTGGATGGATCTTCCATTGCCATATGCCCACCCAGATTGTGAAACACTTGGTGAGGCACTAGGCGGAGTGATATTGTGGCTAAAAGCGGATGTCAACTTTACTGAAATCGTATGGTAAATTTACATTACATTAAATTGTTAGTGTGTGTATATGATGTCAGTTGATCTGAAATTATTATATATATACAGGTTAAAAAGAAGACACCCACAACATCTAGGCCTCCACTTCCACCTCCTACATTACCCAGTTGGGTTCCATAGGATCTAACTGTCCTGTTAGGTCCTAACTGTAGGGGTATGGCAATATGGTTAGGCGAACATGATATAAATTTCCATATAACTGTTTCTATAGATTCAGATGTTACAGGTCAATCATACGAAAGCAAACTATTTATACAAGATATTTTGGAGTTGTTTCGATATGATTGGCTAAATACATCTGTGATAGAGCTATGGATAAGGTGAGATCTTCTTTATACATCCATATACCTTTTCTTATTTTGGTGATCTGGTTTCTTATTTATTAATGCATGTGTAATTAATACATATTTTGCGCTACTTAGACAAGATATGTGCAGATTTTGCATTCGAACATGTAGGATTTTTTATTCCATCTTTGATTAGTCTAGTAGCTAAAGACCCTCCGTCAGTTCAACAATACTGCTGTGAGGCTTTTTCAATTTTTGCTCAAAAAAAGAAGACGATGATAATGGCTCCATTCAATGTAGAGTAACTTTACTTTGCTTATTATAATTTGGACTTAAGAAAATTACATTTTATTGTGGATTTTGAGTTATTAATTTTTAACTTTTTTACCTCTAGTGGTATGCATTGGGAGTTACTAGTTATTGTCCCCGAGACGTTCACTGTCTATTATCTAGATCCTAAGGGGAGTATATTGAATACAAAATATGGACACACGATGAAAATGGCATTATTCCGGTGAGAAATATTTCATTTTCATATCCGTTAACATATGTTATTACATTACTATTTAATTATGCAATGTATTGTGTTACATTAATATGTAGGGGTTTTGATGAGTTAAAAAAGGCTAGAGGAAAGGTCCCCACGAAAAAGAACCAGCCAATAATTTGGAAGAACGTGAAAGTAAGTTCCCGACTGCAATATATGTATATATTATTTATGTGAACAGTGCTTAATTAGTTGTATTTTTTTAATATTTTGTATGTTTGAATTTATAGTGTCCTACACAAGACAACGGATGGGCATGTGGATACTATGTGATGCGATTTATGCACATGATTATCAAATATGCCGCATTGGACATCGATTGTATTACTGAGGTATTATATAGTCTCATTATATAATATGAAATATATCAATCTTATTTATAGCTCATTAATTATATATATACATCATTCTCTTTACAGGTGTTTAAAACTGAACACACGATAGGAACGGCCTTACCAGATGTACATGCTCCCTATACGAAGGGAGAATTAAATGAAGTAAGAGAAGAATGGGCAACAGCCATACAAGTAATGGGGGATTTAAGATAGAATTGGGATGTTGATAGCGAATAATGACTAAAGAATGATATTTTGTAAATGAATTTCTGAATTATAATATATGTGTGAATGTTTCTACATGTCTGGATGTTTCTATATGTGTCTGAGTGAAAATGAATGAAACTGTTGGTTGATATATGAATGTTTCTATATGTGTGAATGTGAAAATGAATGGAACTACAGATTGCTATCTACATGAATGATTCTAAATGTGAAAATCAAATGGAACTGCATGTTGCATTGCTAAATGTGTGAATATTTTTGTTGTTAATTTTGCAGGTTTGTGGCATGTTGTTGGCTGATATCAATGGATGTCGTAAAATGTGCAGTTCATAACTAAACTGCAGGTTTCTCATCCTGCGACCAGCCATACAGCAGGTCTGCAAACTGACAGAAAAAACCAAAAAATAAGCGTTGGTTATTTGTATAAAACTGACGCCAAATAGTTACAGTGTCGGTTTGTAATAGAAACTGACATCTATTTCCTTAACACCATGGCCGTGCTGGCCAGCACGACCGTGGCAGCGGACCAGACACCACGGCCGTACTGGACAGCACGGCTGTGGCAGCGGACCAGACACCACGGCCGTACTGGCCAGCACGGCCGTGGCAGCGGACCAGACACCACGGTCGTGTTGTCCAGCACGGCCGTGTTGGGACTTATATGGCGTCGGTTATTAGCTAATAACCAACGCCTATAGTGCCCAAGTTGGCGCCCTTCTATGGCGCGAAGGTATATGGCGTCGGTTTCTTAGGTAATAACTGACGCCTATAGTGCCCTGTTGGCGCGTTTTCGTTGGCGCGCGAAGGGTTTTGGCGTCGGTTTTTTAACCGACGTGTAACGGCTGGGCTTTTAGCATCGCCCGCATAGGTGTCTCTTAGAAACCGACACTAAAGGCCTTAAATAACCGACACTAAAGGTCGGTTATGTACTAGTGGAAGAAAGACGCCAACCGACCACACGGAGGAGCTGAGCCAACCGGATGGAGGGTCTGAGATGAACGGCTGGAGAGTTCAAACCAAACTGGTTGGTGGGGCCGACACGACCAACTGGCGAGCCAACCAGGAGCCTGAAGGACCTAATAAATCGATCATTTGGAGGAGGAAATGATCGGCTACAAGATGATCGACTGGTTGTTTGGAGGAGCCAAATGATCAGCTGGAGGAGACCAAGTGACCGGCCAAGAGGCGAGTTGACATGTTCAAAGGTTGAACCAGTCCTAATAAATCGATCATTTGGAGGAGGAAATGATCGGCTACAGGATGATCGACTGGTTGTTTGGAGGAGCCAAATGATCAGTTGGAGGAGACCAAGTGACCGGCCAAGAGGCGAGTTGACATGTTCAAAGGTTGAACCAGTCAACCTGGATTGGCAAGCATGGATCTTCATCAACAATATTTTTTTGGATATGATGTTAACCTAGATTGTGATAATTCCTTATGGCTCCAAGGAATTATATTAGGCTGGCCACAACCATTGCTTTTTGTTTGTTGCATGTTTTTGTTGTGGGTTATAGCATGTATATGATACATACTATATATACATGGTGATTGGTTAATGTATATGTATTACACAAACTCCCTCAATAAAATATTAAGTCTAAGATGCTTTCCATTAGCAGCACACATGTAAGCTTGATCAACCAAGAGTGGGCACCCCAAGGGTGGTACGTCGTTTATCTTGTGGGAGTGTGATGGTAATAATGTGGGTCTGCCAAGCAGGGTGCATGATCATCATGTTGGCTACTGGGTCAGGCTTAACTGGTGATTCTTAGAGAGTCCAAGCCCAAAAGCATGCAAATGATTATCGCAAGGAGTTTCTCATATCATCTATCTAAGAGTTGCATAAGATGCAATTAGCAAATGTTTCCTACCTTAATATTTGGTCATGAGTTCCATTATTGGTTGGCTATTGACTGAATTGTTTTGGATCTTGCCCCACTAGAAGATTGTACGTTGCAATCTTCCAAATTGATATTGAGGGCTATCGATTTGAATAAAATAGTGAGAGCGATAGTTAATTAAAGACAAATTAATATTGACTTTTCAAGTCAAATCAAATCAAAAAATGGTTTTTGACAAATGCAAATTTATCTTGTAGAATCAAATGAAAACACACAATCATTGCAATCAGACGAATTAAACGAGATTTATTTCCATAATTGTTTCATGACCTTGATAAGTTCTCTGCATGTTCTTGAAACACCAGTGCTAGTATCCACACCAAATTCGCCCAAGACAGACATGGATGCTTATTTGAAGCATGCCAATGATGTTGTGAACATCAAGAGCCTTATCCTGGATTGTATGAACTATGAGTTGCATTAACAAAAAGATAAGCATGAAAGGTATAATGTCTAGAAGGAACTATTTGAGTACAAAATGACAGAGGGAGATCCAGTAGAACCTCATGTGATCAATATGATTGGGCATATGAATCATCTTGAAAGACTGGGATTTCCTTTAGGTCAAGAGTTGGCCACATATATGATTTTGCAATCGTTGCCTAAATCATATAATCAGATCATTAAGTGTTGTCACTTGAGTAACATGGCTAGACTACTATCAGAGTTGCTTGACACTTTGATAGTTGTCAAAGCACAAATGAAGATAGAAAAATTTGTGATGATGATCAGTGGAGTTGAGTCCAAGGACAAAGGCAAATCCAAGAAGCATTCTGTGACTAAGCTAAAGTTCAAGTCTTATGCACTCAAAATAAGGAGATGGATAAGGGAACCTAGGAAGATGAAGCAAGGGATTGAGATCTCTACTTCTGGTATATATGTATTAAGGTTAACTTTACTACTTCCTCATCATGGGTACTAGATGCAAGATGTGGATCACACATTTGCTAAGATGTGAACGATCTGAAAAGAAGTAGACCTTTAGAGAAAGGTGAAGTAGAATTGTGAGTTTCAAATGACGCAAGGGTTACGTCCAGCGCAGTTTGGAATCTATGATTTATATCTACCAAGTGGTCTAGTAATAGAGTTGGAGAACTGCTATTGCATACCTTCTATTTATAGGAACATCATATATGTATCTTGTTTAGACAAGAAAGGATTTGAATTTCTTATAAAGAATGGAAGATGTTCTATTAGTAAAGATGGGATCTTTTCTGGCAGTGTCCCAATGTCTTATGGTCTATACTTAATAGATCTAGAGACAAGTGTATATAGCATAAATACCAAAAGAAAAAACTCAATAACTCAAACAAAACATACATTTGGCATTGTCATCTAGGACACATAAATGATAATCGCATATCTAGACTCCATAAAGATGATTATCTGGACTCTTTTGATTTTGAATCAATAGAGACATGTGAGTCATATTTGTTGGGTAAGATGACCAAGAATCCCTTCACTAGAAACAGTGAGAGGGATAATGATCTATTAGGACTCATACATACTGGTGTATGTGGCCCTTTTAGAACAACTGCTAGAGGTGGGTATCATCATTTCATTACCTTTACTTATGATTTCAGTAGGTATATCTATGTTTACCTGATGAAACATAAGTCAGAAGATATTGAAAATTTCAGAGAGTTCATGAATGAAGTACATAACCAACTTGGTAAAAGTATTAAGGCACTTCATTCTGATCAAGGTGGAGAATACTTGAACTAATATTTTGAGGACCTTTTGTGAGCCCGTGGTATTGTATCACAATGGACTCCACCTGAAACACCATAGCATAATCGTGTATCAGAAAGAAGGAATAACACAATGCTAGATGTGGTGCAATCTATGATGAGTTTTGCTTATCTTCCAACTTCCTTCTAGGGGTATGCTCTTGAAACTGCCGCATATACACTAAACCGAGTACAATCTAAATTAGTTCAATAGACACCATATGAGATATGGTATTAGAAGGTACCAATGTGTCTTTTATGAATATTTGAGGATGTGAAGCTTATGTTAGAAAAATAGTTTCTGAAAGTTTGGCCCTAAGTCTGATAAATGTTATTTTTTTGGATATTTTAAGGATACCAAAGGATATTACTTTCATTCCAAATCTGACAACAAAGTGTTTGTTTCCAGAGAGGTTGTATTCCAAGAAAAGAAATTTATTTCCAAAGGAATCAGTGGGAGGAAAGTGGAACTCAAAGAGGTTCAAGACCAATAAGAGATCATTAAACCAATATATGTACAAGAGGAACAAAGAGAATCACCAAATGTTTTGGAATCTCAAATTTCTCAAGTAACACAGGAACCTCATAGATTTAGTATGACACACCTTCAACATGAGAAATTTGGATATCTTGTGATTCAAGAAGGTGGTGAGTGGTCATAGACAATGAGCCAACAACCTATCTAGAAGCTGTTAAGAGACCAGAGTTTGAGAAATGGCTTGAGGCCATGAGATCTGAGGTGGAATTCACTGTATGCCAACAAGGTATGGACCTTGGTGGAACCACTTGAAGGGGTAAAACCCATAGGGTGCAAGTGGGTCTTCAAGAAGAAGATAGACATGGATGGTAAAGTAAAAACCTATATGAGAAGATTGGTAGCAAAGAGTTTCAGACATGTTCAAGGTGTTGACTATGATGAAACCTTTTCTCTGGTGGCCATGGTTAAATCCATCAGGATCATGCTTGCTATTGCAGCTTATCATGACTATGAAATTTGGTAGATGGATGTTAAAACTTCCTTCCTTAACGGGAATCTTCTTAAGGATGTGTATATGACACAACCTATGGGTTTTATCAATACAAAGGATGCAAATAAAGGATGTAAGCTACAAAGGTCAATCTATGGATTGAAACAAGCATCTCGGAGCTGGAATCTTTGTTTTGATGAGACAGTCAAAGAGTTTGTCTTTGTTTAAAATGAAGATGAATCTTGTGTGTATAAGAAGTTTAGTGGGATCATGGTAGTATTCCTTATATTGTATGTGGATGACATTCTATTGATGGGAAATGACATCCCTACTTTACCAAAGGTCAAGACATGGCTTGGAAATACATTCTCCATGAAAGACTTGGGAGAAGCATCCAACATATTATGGATAAAGATCTATAGAGATAGATCAAGAAGGCTTCTTGGACTAAGTCAAATCACATACATTGACAAAGTGTTGAAGCGGTTCAGCATGGAGAACTCAAAGAGAGGAAACCCATACATTTTACATGGAGTTTCCATCTCTAAAGTTCAATGTCCCAGTTCTAGTGAAGAAAGGGAACACATGAGCTTGATTCCATATGCCTTAATAATTGGATCAATCATGTATGTGATGTTGTGTAGCCTTCAAGACGTCTCACATGCCCTGAGCATAATGAGAAGATATTAGTCAGATCCAGGTGATTCTCACTAGATAGTCATGAAGGGCGTCATCAGGTACTTGAAAGGACTAAGGGTCAGTTCTTGGTCTACGGCAGAGAGGAAGAGTTGGTGGTATAAGGTTACCCTGATGCAAGATTCTATACTTGTAAAGATTATTATAAATTGCAATTAGGATTTGTTTTTTTTCTAAACAACAAAACTCTAAGCTGGAAGAGTTCCAAGTAAGAGACAGATGTTGATTCTACAATAGAAGCTGAGTATATTGTTGCATTGAATGCAACAAAGGAGTCTGTATGGATCAAGAAGTTCATTTGAAACAATTGAGCTATATTGTGACAACAATGGAGCTATTACACAAGCTAAGGAACCCAGATCACATCAACGCTCAAACCATATACAAAGACGGTTCCATCCCATATGAGAGATATGTTACAACCCCATATTTTTGGTTCATTTTGTGAGAAATGTAATTTCTCATAATAAATAGAAATGAACAAATAATGATTGAATGCATGAATTTCGTTTAAAATAGCCTTGTTGATTTATTTATGGGCTTTATTGGCTATTGGGCCCAATAACAAGGAAATTCAATTAGTAAATGAATAATTGAGTTATCTTTGAAGGATTTTCGTATACATGAGGTTTCTAACATTAAAAGGAATTCCAATAAGGAAAATAAAAAGAGAGATAAAAAGAAATCCTCAAAAAGAGATATTTTAATAAAAAGGATAAGGAGAATATGTGAAATAGACATTTACAAGAAGATAAAGGCAAATAGATATTCCCTAATATGGGAATCCATGCCTTTAGGATTTATTGAGGTCCAAGGGACCCAAAATAACAAGATAATGGCAAAGGGAAAAGGATTACTAATTAGTTTTGAATTAATTAATGAATAACTTGGGAGAGAAGGAAGCCTTCTCATCCATTGGAATTTGTTCCCCAAATTTCGTAAATAACTAGATAATATCAAGACAAACTTTCCCTTAAATTTTGAGACAAAAAGGAGTTATGGTTTGGGAGATACCAATTTCTCAAGTTATCTTCAAAACAAAGCTTTAATTGGGCAAATTAAAAAAGGGGTTTCCTTTTGTTTGATCGTGTGATTTGAGGACCGTTGGATCTCAATCCAATGTTGGTCACTCATCTTCTAAGTCCCACACAGACTGGGACTTTGCAAGTCATAGGAGGAATTTCCAACTAGGATTTTTCGTGATCTAGAAGATATGACAGCATGTTGATAGTCCCATTGGACTCAGGAGAGGAAACCACGGGGATGCATCCCTATTTTGTTTAGTTTTGGTTGTTGTTTTGGGAAACGCCCAATCCTCATGAACCTGACCTCAACCCCATATATAGGGGAGGGTGACGGAGGGGACCAGTGTCTCTCTTTGCTATTCCAATCTCTGCGACGGAGTGCAAGGGTCGAATTCATTCTTTCGATTTCCTAGTTCACCCTGACCTATACCCTCGACACCACAGCAAATGTAACCGGAGTCTGGCGAGTAGGGGGAAATCTTGGAGAGGCTTGGGCAAGCAGTTGAACCTACAGTTGAATTCGAAGGAGGGAGGCAAAGCTCCCTGACCTATCACCTTGCTCGTAGGTGACCTAGAGCCCGGAGTCAACTCCTCAGTTGATCATCGGAGTTACTGTGCTTGGCGCAAGGTGGAAGACGAAGACCTTTGGTCTTTTATAGTTTTTCCCATCGCCTCCTTCTGCTGGATCAAGGTTAGTTTGGTCCTTCACCTATTTCTAATTGACTTAGCGCACATGATCGTGGTCACTGGATCCTAAAGTGGACCAGCGGACCACGGATCAAACGATCCACGTTTTTCTGAAAAATGCTAATAAATCAAATAAAAAGGTTTTCCTTATAAAAAGCATATCTTGAGCTAGAGAACTCGGATGAGGAAAGTTAATACATGAAAAATGATCAGAAAAATACGAGGGATACATTAAAAATAGCTTGGGAACCTAAATCAATATCTTTTTGCAAAAGTATCTATTCTGGATGGGAAAAGTATTAATTTGTGGTTAGAAACCCTAATTGTTGATAAAGGATAGATTTAATCTTGCAAATAAGTTAATTCGAGCATTATTAACTTGATTAATGATTAAGGGTAGTTTTGATGTAGAAAAAAGGTTGATGCAATCATTATTAACTTGTTTAGTGATAAAAGTGAATCTTGATCTGTTTTGGAAGACGAAATTACAAGAATTGGGGTTTTAAACCTAATGTTGTAATTAAAACCCTTAGAAACCCTAAAGTGAGGAAAAAGGGAAGAAAAGATATAGTAATCCAAAAATTAGGGTTTTTGTGGTCCAAACGTGATCTTAAGGATCTTAATGGAAAATAAGATAAGATAATTAGGGTTTGATGGATATTTTGATAAAAATAAAATAAAAGTGGTAAGAAGGAAGTGAAACCCTAATTATGGTCAAAACCCTAAAAAGGGCTAGCAACCCTAGGGAACGATTAGGCCTATTAGACTTGGATACCATGATCCATGATAGAAAATATTGGATGTATATTTCAGGACTGAATTGTGCTTCTTGCTTGATTCTGGATTACTTGCTTGTTTGGATTAATTCTGCATTCAAGACAGCTTGACAGGTATGTGGTTACGCTTATGACTACCCGAATTAGTTTTCCGGGGATTTTGTCGATGTTTCCATCATGGCTTGAATTAAACTATTAGATGAATTTAATTCATACAAACTATAATGTGGATATGACTATCACCTAAGATATGTGCCTACTAACTCAAATCCTAGTCCCCTCTATAGCTTGATAGACTGACCTAGTATATGGATACATATGGGGTAGGTCCATCAGGTCATTGGATGACTTAGTACATGGCTACCAATGGGGTAGGACCATCAAGTCACCTTGAGTCAGGGATCGGGCTACCTTTGCATAGGGCCATGCGACTCTATAACCCTAAGTACTGGCTACCTATAAGGTAGGGCCATGGGGGTAAGGATCCACCATGTGAGAGAGGTAGTATCCATGTCCACTGTAGGGACAACACAGAGATAGGGGATAGGTAAGGATGGAGTAGTATTGCTTAAAATGTAATCTTGAATGTTAAATGATAATTGGTTGATTACATTGCTATCATAGTTGCACAATTTTTGTAATCCCCCACATGCCAGCTTTATGCTGACCGTGTATTTGTTTGTCAGCGTCTTAGGTACAAACCCCAAAAGAACAAACAGTAAATTGTCACATTGTGAAAAAAAGAAGTAAAGTGCAAGAAGGATTAGATAGATTGAATCCAGGCTATGGATAGAGTAGCTTACCAAAGTTTTAAAAAGGTATGCAAGGTTTTATTTTATACCAGTTTTTAGTTTAGTTGGTGAAATTTGATAATTGTTATTGATTATTTGTCTAACCTTTGATCATGTTAATTGGGATAATGGCTCTGACCTCTTGGTCTCCCTTAATTGGGGGTTACTGGGAGGCGGGGTCGTTACATCTTACAATGAGGAGATGTAAAGATTTGTAAAGCACCAACTTAGAACATTGTTTTGACCCCTTGACAAATGCACTTTTGTAGCAGAAGCATGATGGTCGTATTAAGTCACGCAGAATAAGATTTGTGGGTGATTGGCTCTAAGTGCAAGTGGGAGTCTATTGGTATGTATGCCCATAGATCCAATCATATGATGATTGTAATGGCACAATGTTTCAATAATTTGATTCATAATAAATGTAAGTTTCCAATTTAAGAAAGTTGATTACTTAATGGATTCAACTACTACTGCATGAGCATTTCAGTATATCAGTTGAAAAAAAAAGAAATGCGATTTTTGATCGTTTTTAGATTATTTTCATTATATTTACGGAGTTTCATAGTCAATCATGAGTAATTCACCAAGTCATTGATACGAATAATATCCAAATACCAAATACGTTCTTTATATACCCTATCAGAGCCTGAGGCAAGAGGGATTTGTTTATTCAATTTTTTGAGATAATGATATAACATAATAAATGTCTAGAAAATGATATTACTCAATGACGTATGTGTTTAGGCTGAGGACTTGAACAATGAGATCATGCAAATGTTAAGAGTATATACATTCTTGTTATGTCCCTGATCGATTTTTATTGTGAAAGGTAAATAGACAAAAATAATACATAATATCAAAGTGGGAGTTGGTTGATAATAGTATCTCATTAGTCATGATATGGTGATACCAAACCAAGCACATAGATACATGTTAGAGAACAATGTATCAAACAGACCCACCATGAAATTGCACATGGAAACCACTACCATGGTAGTGATAGTCAACTCTCATGGTGATGGTAGTGTTTGTGGTTCTTAGACCTGAAATCATTGCACTCATCACACATTGCTTTGTATGCTTTGACATCATCAAATGTAATCATGAAACATGGGTTGTTATAAAGGTGATGATTGGGTGATTGTGACACATGGGGACTAACTGTGAGTGATAGAAATGGGATTTGTCCCTCCTATGGGAGCATGATATCCAACGCCACTTGAGTTAGCAAGACTGGTAAATGTGTGGTCATGTACATGTGAGTCAATATATGATATTGACCTTACATATCTCATATAGTCTGCTATAGCAAAAAACATAGATTGAATGTTGAAGAGAATGATAGATCCATGCCTCGAGTTCAATCTGGATATCAGTGACAAATGAACTATACAAACATTGTAACACCGTACATAGATTGTAGGTTGAAGTTTTTCTTCAACTTTCCATTTACATGGGTAGCAATGATGTGTGACTAGACACCGCTCATTGCTTGTGATGTCATAACTTGTTATGGACATTCACTGCCAATGTAATATGGGACCTATAGCGTCACACATAGTGAACTCATCTAGAAGAGGAGTTTGATCTTGAATGGTGATTGTATTGATTACTAAAGTGTTTAGGTATTCAATTCATACAACAAATCAGTTGACTGGACTTCCAAATGATCAGTTCAAGTATTAAGACAGTTGTTTGGAGTGTCATGTTGATTGTATTATATAGTGGTTGGAATTCTTCCTGACCCAGGCTGCAAGACGCCCGTCTCACTTGTGTTAGATGGCCATCTGGCATGGTGCAAGATGCCCGTCTCATCTGCACCAAATGTCCAGTTCGGGGATGCAATTTGATTACATCTAGGATTGGTGTTGACATCATGACGTACACTGATTGGAATTGAATTCCTGAAATATGTCCAAAATTGGGAAACTATGAAATAACCATCTCATGGTCTGAGACGATTGTCTCGCATGCCATACGACTGTCTGGGTTTCTAGACGGCCATTTTGGCTGCCACATGTTGTAAAGTTTCTGGAATTGTTGTGAAAATTTGAGATCTTCCTGTCCCCTCCACTCCCGCACATACTAGAAACCCTAACCCTGGCCTCTACTATAAATAGAGAGGTATTAGGGGCTTCTTGGAATAGAAAACATACATTTGAGAATCTTTTCTCTAACAATTGTTGTCCCCTCTGGTTGTGGTAACTGAGGGATAGCTATGAGAGAGAACAACTGAGGATCATTGTTGTAGGAGAGCAGGTTGGTGAGTAGTAGACCAATGGGAGGGACAACTCCTTCCTGTCTATTCTAACATGACAACGGGAGTTCTAGTTGGTTTGTCTAGACTTCTCTAGAGGCGAGGTGGCCTTTTCCCATTGCTAAGGAGGACGATGTCAGCCAGTCGTCTGTGACGAGAGGAACTATTGTAGATGACAACGTTCGAGTCTACTATCTGTGGAGGAGAAGTCAAATGAGTCCCAGTGCAACTAAGAATTGCACTGACATCGTCCAAGATAAAATGAGCATCTACATCGATGAGAATTGGTCACTAGACTTGCTCTAGGATGAGGTATATCTTCGTGAAAGCATCCTTTCCCTTACATAGTTATTGACATGATCCACAGGTTAATGGGAAATATGTCAGTAAAATTTTATTTTGCACTGCCTATCTAATTCCATATTTCCCTACAATGGTAACACCTCAAAATGACGATGAGACTAGCCCACCTCCTCTTCCTACTAGATGTCTCACTAAGCTATGTGATTCTAACAACATCAGCCCTCATCAAGCTCTAGTAGAAGTTATATCATATAGAGACCATCTAGGCCCACATGGAGCGGAAACAACATAGGTAGGGCCACTAGCTCAACCATGTGTATCTAATGTAGTAGACTCATGAGAAATGGCATGTTTACTGAGACAATTATGACTATATACATATGCATTATGAGGACTATGAAGACGTCGAGACATATCCCTCTCATGTTCTTAGTGTTGGGGGTAACACTATGTTGAGTTAAGTATGACATTTTTCCAATAACCTTATGGTGAGCGATATTGGTCTGATCAGTCAGCATGGGATCCTTTCCATGATTAGCATTACCCACTGTCAAATGAGCATCAACACTAGTTGCTAGAGCCACCCTGTCAGGTCAATGCGGTGGTTGGTGGCCATTCTAGTCAAAATTTCCACCTCCACTCTAAATTTAGGGTTTTCCAGAGGATGAGAAAATTTCTTAGTTCGGGTTGGAGAATGAGTAGTATGTTTCCTCCACCCACACTATTGTTTTGTGATGGTTTTATCTGGCATCTTGTGTATGATGAATCCATAGTGTTCATAATTTTTTTGGATTTTTTATAATCGTGTTAGAACTACATGTTAATTGGTCATTATCTAGTTGTCTTGGATTATGTACTTGTTTGTGTTGCACTCATTAGCATTATTTTCATCATAAAACCCCTTTAATGAATTAAATTAATATCCTATCACCCAGGACCTTAATCAACATCATTCCCTAGAAATGATGGGAAATCATATGGGATTGATTGAGATCAACTGCAACACGTAGCTTAGTGATTAGTTTATCAACTTGTGAAAATGTCATTATTTTGCAAGTTATTCAATATGATGGATTTGTTTCTAAGATTGTTCCTATGCGCTAGATATAAACATATGATATGCACAAGTTTATCCTTTTCTACACTTCTTCCATTATCATCTTACCTCGTCATTTGTCAAAAAAATCAACTATCCAAATGTGTGCCAAATCTTAAGTTTGGGGAGGAATTTCACCTCGACCAATCACTCTGTCAACTTCTTCCATATACTCCTATGTAATAGGGGTGTACCACTAATAAAGAAAAGATGCCAGTGTGCACAAAAAAGGAAAACAAAATGCAATCAATGTAATTGCAACAATAAAAAGAATGGGGAGATTGGGTTTAGAAATAATGACTTTCTTGGCATGACAATCAATCATAGAATGATTTTTGTGAAGCCAATCCATCCCTAAAATAAGGTCAAAGTCTTTCATGTCTAAGAGTATAAAATCTAATTCAATATTATGACCAACATAAGATAGAGGGATCTTTTCGACAATATACAAGGAGACTTTGATTTTCCACTTGGGGTAGTTACATCAAGTATGTACCATAAGTCCCTTGTTTCAAGATTGAGCATAGAGGAAAGACTCATAGACATGAAGGTATTTGTTGACCCAGAGTCAAATATAGCAATTACAAAATGGTAATAGATTTGCATCATACCTAGATGTACATATATTCAATGTAAGGTGGTTATATAAGATAATCATGATATAATGTCCTGGAAATAATTTTGAATTAAATAGTACCTTCCATGAGTTTGTTACCACTAGCATTTGCCTTGTCTGCATTAACTGTAAAGACACGGGCTTGTTAGTGGTCACCCTATTTGGCCCATCGAGGAGGGTGAGGGTAATTGTCTTTGAAGTGTCCCTCATGCATGTAGAAGTGGCAAACTAGAGACGAGTACTTGCACTGGCTAGAGTGGAGATTACTGCAATTGCGGCAATGAGGCACGTTAGGATTCTGGCCTTGACCTCTATTTTGGCCAGGATTCTAATTTTGTGTAGGGACTCGATTCTAGTTCTAGTTCTAGCCTTTATTGTAGTTCTGGGCAAGAGGATTTTTGGTATTCTTTGATTAGTTTCTATTTTATTGCCACTATTATGGGGTTTCCCTTTCTACTTGGGCTTTGTGGGCACAACATCAGTAAGCCCTAGGTAGGCAAGGGTAGCTAGTGGTTTCCCGTGTCCCATCCCCGGGGTTCTCTCCATGGACAAGTCATGGTCATAGGATTCCTGAAAATAGGTAGGATTGGATGAGGAGACAAAGGCTTTGAGGGTTAGGAACATCCCATCAATGTAGCGATCCAGTTTCTACTCTTCTGTGAGGTTTGTGGCATGCCTCTCCAAGAGACGAAATTGTCAACTATACAAAGCCACAGTGTTGATACCTTAGGTAAGGGTAAGGGATTGTGTTTGTTTCTCTTTCCTTTCAGAGGTGGGCTGGAAACATTTGGTGAAATTGGTTTAAAGGCTTCCCAGTTGACAGGGATGACTTGTTGTGATTGGACGTGTTTTTCCACCACAACTTGGCCACCCCTTTCAATGGGTAGGTAGCAAAAGCAACTTTGTCTTGTTCAGGGCACCTCAAAACCCTAAAGGTGTTCTCCATAGACACTAACCAGGCATCAGCCTTATATTGGACATCATCCTTATCCTCACCATAAAAGGTTTTTGGGCTAAGTTTCAAGAAATCCTAGATGGTAATGGGTTTTGGGTTATGGGTGGGGACTATAAATGTTGTATGAACTGTAAGGTTATGAAGGGCATCCATAATGGCTTGATATTTTATTTCCCACTCCCCCATATTTGTGGTCTTATTAGCAGAACTGATACCCTCATCATCATTCATGTGAGACTTCTTTCCCTTATCTTCGGTTCCAGAAGTTCCTTCACCATCCCTATTGCTCCCGTTTTTGGGGTCATCTGCAAGGGTTCAATTGATATAATTCTCTCATTTAAAATCTTCAAATCAATTATATCATAGATCATGGAAATATTTGCAACTTTAATTCAAGTTTTCTCAAATTATTTTCGAATTTTAATTCTTTCCCATCCTTAGACTACCCAAAATAGAGAGAGTAATAGATCAAGTCGTGACATCTTAATGAGAGTGAGAAGATGAGAAGTCATCCTACTTTCTTCTAATAGGTGGCTTGGGTATTCCATAAAGAATATATAAGATGTTAGAAGACTCTCTACGGTTATAGGAAGTCCTTCCATCCATTTTTGGTTCCACTAAGGCAAGCTGGAGCAGGGGGAACCTCAACCACTGTGAAGACAGATAGGAGGTTATTATGCGAGAACACCCTTTATGCTTTTTCTAGACACCTCAGTTTAACCATAGTAAACTTTAGGGTTTCCTTGGTTTAGTGATTAAGGACATCATTTCTTTAATGCATATGAATTGTGTTATAGCTCCGATACCAACTGTCACGGAACTGTTATTACCCTAATCCCAATCCCACTGTCCAAAGGGTCAGTGTTAAAGGGATTAGAGCACCCGTCTGTGAGTGGCCTAAAAATCACACACAGATAATATGAAAAAAGGAAATAACATCCTTCTCTATTGAAAATGAACTGAAATGGTTATTACATAGATCTCATAAGAAACATGTAAAGAAAGATACAAATAAGGAAACTAGACCAACAACTACATCCCTTTAATGTTAGCTCCCATGTAGAGTCCATATTGATGTAGAAGTCTTTTTTTTCAATAGATAACAAATGAAGTAGATAGCATGTGCATTCCTTAGTTCTTTACATTGCCTAAAATTAAGAAAATTGACACAATCAATGCAATTGCATGGTACACTATCAAAAGCAAGTAAAATAGATTTATATCAAAATTGTATACTTAGCAGAATTTATATTGAAAAATAGTCCACAGGCAATTTTCCAAAGCAATATTTGTTCGACAAGATTTTGTTACAAATTTCCCATTAATCAAGAAGAACGCTTATATATTTATGTGGCTCCATCACCCCAAAGAGATGGGGGAGGTCACCAGGATCCTTCTCTCAGTATGAGGTAGGAGGCCAATCGACATGTACAAGTTCCACCCTCCCAATGAGGAGGCCGCTTGTACTCAATATCAACGAGTATTAATGGCAGTCATAATAGGCAATATCATTTATGTTTTCAAGTTTGTTGCAAACTATAATATAGAAAATCAGAAGACTGGTCAGTAGGGAAATAGGTAGCTCAACCAAATACATAGACAAGTATACAATTCAAGAAGTACATACAAATATCATCAATACCACTAGTCTGGTCAAAGAGGATATATAATAGTGTACCTTCTTGGTTGATATTTAGAGTATGGATTCCAAGAAATAATAGATCAACCCCTCGAGTCAGATATTAGATCAACAAGATTTGGATGAAGGGTCAAGATCATGATGTTTACAGTATCATGTTTTGATATTCAAGATTAGGGCTAATCATTCCTGTTTAACCTTGGGGATAGGTCATTCACTTATGACCAACAATATTTCAAGATGTCCAACATTTATTCCAGTGTCTAGAATATTTCAAGTATGAATGACCTACCTAGGTATTCTAAGAACATGTGTTAACCCTCATTATTATGATCATCATTCAATACATTATCACATTTCTAGATCATCATCAAGTGATAATCCAAATGGTCATGATCATGGGTTTCACAAGATTTAGAACAACCATAATATTAAGATACCATCATCAAGATTAACATTACTTCAAGGTACATGATTCATATTCAAGAGTGTATAATACAACAAGGTTAGATCTAGATTCTTAATTATTCAAGTCTGATTTTAGTGTCTCAAATTAATCACAAAGTCAAATATTAGGGTTTCTAGACATTAATCATGGTTAATGAGTCTTAGATAAAATTATAAGCAAGAGATAAAAATCTAGGGATATCAGTGAAATCCATAAAGAATCATGGTTTACAAATATTTTTAACCAATTCCTTGGGTTTTTCTGATAAAAATGGACTATTTGTTCATAATTTTTGGAGCTAGGAATCAAAAGATAATATTTTTTGCAAGATTTGATCATTTACTAGATTTTTCGAGCAGAGAGGAGGTAATTACCAGAAAAGGAATATCTGAGAAAAAATATCGATTGTTGACCTTGTTGATCAACCTTGACCACCTTGGTGGATCAACAGCTGAGGTGTGGTAACCTCTCAGGCACGTGCGCTGGTAGGAAAAGAGGGAGAGGCAGTCGCGGATGGTGTCGAAGTCATTGAATCTCGGTTAGATCTTGATCTCTAACTCGGATCGAAGTGTGGGATTTCATCGCCCACAGTCAATATCTTGTGTGAGGTAAGGTGGTGTCGCAGTGGAGTAGTGACCATAGATTATGGGGTGAAAGGGAAGCACAGCATGAGAGGGGAGGTGAGGGTGACGGACGAGATCGTGGGAGCATGTCGAAGGTGGATGTGGGGATTTATAGATAGATGGGTCTAGGTTTAGGGTTGCGAATAGGTCACAGCACCCATGGTGGCAGCCAAGAGAGGCTGATCTTGAGAGTTCTCGAAACTAGTTGGTTAGAAGTATATTAAGGGCAAAATCAGCATGAAATCATGAGACCAACCTTTTCATTCGCTCAGATTTTCAAATCATGGTCGTATCAAGTTTGATTACTCTTTCGGTCCCATTAACTCCTCCCTGCAATCAATGGGAGGTAGGAGATGGGCTGACATCCATTTGATTAGGCACTGGGCCAAATAAGGATGATACAAGGGCTGGGGTTCATCCCCAAAGTGAGCTCTGGATTGCTGACGTGGAAAATGTTGGATAAAAGGGCAATTTAAAGGGATTTTTAACTCATTAACTTCATGAATTCATAGAAAATTGTAGGAAAGTCCAATTGAGGTGAAATTTAGATCATATGTTCAAACAAATATGTAAAATATTTAGAAAAAGTTTGAGAACCAAAATACAAAGTTACATGGACAATTATATTTCTTTGGATAAAGTGATTACTTAACCTAATTTGTAGTGTCATAAAGTGTATAAAATCCACATTTATCATTATATTTTAAAATTGAGTATCGACATTGATCAAGTAGCCTAGGAAATTAAATTGAGGTCATGAGTGAACATAATGAGGGCGAAATTGTAATAAAACAAAAATAGAGGAAAAATTCACTTTATCACATCCTCCCCTCCTTAATAGGAAATTTGTCCCCAAAATTAAGACATCCTTGAATAGGTCAGGAAATATTTCCTCCATGTCTGACTTGAACTCCTAGGTAGCATCATCACTACCATGGTGCTTCCACAACACCTTAACCATATCAATCTTCTTAATTCTGAGCTCTTTGGTGCGAGAATTGAGTATCTTGACTGGAACTTCCTGGTATACAAGGGTGGTCCTTTAATTCAATTGGTTCATGATTGAGGACATGGCTATGGTCCTTGACATACCGCTTCAGGTTCGACACATAAAAGACATTGTGCATCATGCTATATTATTGAGGTAAAGCCAACATGTATGCACATTCCCTAATACAGTCTAAAATTTCAAATGGACCCACGTATCTAGGGCTAAGTTTTCTTTTGTTCTTTATAGTGGCTAGAATATGTCGAATCTTTAGAAAAACATGGTCACCAAACAAAAATTGAGTATCATCCCTGTGTGCATCAACATAAGACTTTTGATGGTCATGTGCCCTTTTCAGTCTCTATTTGATTAGGTTGACATTATCAGAATAAAGTTGTAGCTCCTCGTACTTCTGAATCCATCTTTCGCCTACTTCATCCCAATAAAGTGGAGACCTACACGGCCTTCCATATAAGGCTTCATACTGAGTCATGCCTATACTGGACTCGTAGATATTGTTGTAGGTGAATTTAACAAGAGGAAGATAGTGGTCCCATGAACCACCCCAATCAAGGAGACATGATCTCAACAAGTCTTCTAGAACTTGAATTGTCCTCTCAGATTGTTCATCAATTTATGGATGATATGCAGTGTTATAGTTTAGCTGAGTCTCTGTTCTTCCTGCACTTGTCGCCACAAGTGATAAGTGAATTTTGCATCATAGTCTGACACAATGGATACAAGAATCCCATGTAACCTGACTATCTCGTGAATGTAAAGCTCTACTAACTCTGGGACTTTAGTTGTTGTCTTGATCAGAATAAAATGGGTTGATTTGGTCAGTCGACCGACTACAACCCAAATGGTGTCACGCCCTTTCTTGGTCCTGGGTAGACCCACCACAAAATTCATGGTGATAATTTCCCATTTCCACTCGGGGATAGGTAGGGGTTGTAGAAGTACTCTTAGACATTGATGTTCACTGTCGATCTACTGGTAGGTCAAACACCTAGAGATGAAAAAAGTGATTTCGGTCTTCATATTCATCCACCAAAAATGCCTATGTAGATCCTTGTACATTTTAGTCTATCCCGGATGCACTGTATATTTCAACCTGGGAGCTCTTCGTAGCACCCTTTATGTCATATTTGAATCCTATATGACCCATATGCGTTGTTTGTACCAGATTACATCATCCTACCAACCATCAGATGTGTCTGGGGTTTCTCTGGCAGTTTAGTCATTTCCTCAAGACGCTATTGTTTTGGGCTGTCAAATATCATACCGGAGGCCTAGTTTGACATGGATGTTGGACAATCAGAGAACATTGCACATACACCTCGGGGCCCAAGGTGACCTGAATTCAATATTTCTCCATTCAATGGTGAAAATTACAACACATTTAGCCTACTTCCTACTTAGCGCATTGGTTACTACATTTGCCTTACTAGGGTGATAGGCAATGGTGAAGTCATAGTCTTTGAGATACTCAAGACATTGCCTCTGTCAGAGATTGAGGTCCTTCTATGTCAGGATGTACTTCAGAATTTTGTGGTCAATTAGGATGTCGAAGGTGGCACCGTACAGGAAGTGTCGCCATATCTTCAGAGCATATATAATGGCGGAAAGATCAAGGTCGTAGGTTGGGTATATGACTTCATTTGGATTCAACTATCGAGAGGCATAGGCAATTGCCTTCCTATATTGTGTGAGGACACAACCCAGACTGAACCTTGATGCGTCTATGAAGATTACAAATTCATCATTTCCCGAAGGGAGGGTCAAGACAGGTGCATTTGTCAGATTTATTTTTAGCTCCTAAAAACCAAACTCACACTCCTTCGATCAGATGAACCGCTCTCCGTTCTTGGTGAGTTTTGTGAGGGTCAAGGCGGTCTTGCTGAAGTTGGGTATGAAGCGTCGATAATAGCCAGCAATACCCAAAAAACTTCAAATTTTAGAAATTGTAACACCCCAATCTTCAGAATGTATCTAAAGGAATGGCAAAAGTACTAATGAAATGTTAGTAGGTTAATATGATACATATGGGTAGGTCTATAACATCTTTCACCTTGAATTGAGTGTGCTTCATATTAATAGTAAATATTTGGTTTTTGTTCCAATTTAATTTAGGGTTCATTCATATGTTCAGATAAGCATGTGGGCATTTTTGTGAATGTTTTTGGATGTAAGAGGAAATATATAAGGAAGAGTGACTTTTGTGCAATTTGAGTAGTTGAGGTTTAAAATCCTAAAAATAACCTTGTGATTAATACTTCAGATGTTTATTAGGATATGCCAAGTTGACATGTAAAGTTTTATGTAGTTTGTTTTTAGTTCAATCATTTAATTTTAGCATGTACTAAGTTGAACCTATATGACCACATTTACATATATTAGAAATATCTTGGATGTTTTATAAGAAGATGATAAATTAGTAAGGATCTTAAGAATTTACCATAAGTAGATAATGTATAATCCAATGCTCAAGATTTTGAGCAATTAGATGAAGGATGTGACCCATAAGCATTTAAGAGGAAAGTAAATTAATTAGAGAGGCATTGGTTCTAATTTCTTATGCCTAGTAAATTAGTTGTCGGCGGATCACTACGAGTGTGGCATTTTTATTGTTGGTGATTAGAATATACATTAAAAGAACTGATAGTAATGATAAAGGTAAATGGGGATGTCTCCTCGTAGCATAAGAAGATACAAATCGGAAAAAAAGGCTTTATCGATTGGAAATGAAAACATAAAATATCTTGTCTTTGACCGTGCTTGTAGGAACTCAGAAGAACGAGGCTTTCTGGTTCAGTGTGTCTTTGGGATATGATAATCCCAAGTAATCTAGGTTTCCTTTCTCTTTGTTTCCCCAATGAACCCAGACTCCTTGCCTGACTCTACTTCTATCACACCTAGACTTTCCTATCCATCTGATTGCCATCTGTATATATAACCATCTGTGCCAACAAGACGGCAAAAACTCATGGCAACAACCTCAAATCATTATTTGTATCTCCAGGATATCCCTATACTCCATCTTACCCAGGAGCATCGAAAGTGTTGGACATGCATCGTGACTTCAACCAGACCTTTTAAGGGTTTGGCTTCTCTTCGTGTGCCCCCCAACATAGTACTTTGCACCATTAAATTGGCAATGCTCACAGGATCCTTGGAGTAGAAATGCTGGATGAAGGTGGCACAATAATGCTCTGAAGAACTATCTAAGATATGAGGTCGAAACTTCATAGGCGGGGAGGGTGTTGATGTTTCTGTGGCATGGGATGGCCGACGCACACGTCAGCCTACCGAAGAACGATTCTTTGTTCTGATTACACAGTATAGGGGAGTGTGTGACCTATCTCATGCTAGTAGAGAAGAAAGGGCATTATGCCTAGTGTGCTGTGTGGTGAGATGTAGGCCTCCAGGTCTGTGGGCCTATTGCAAGGCTTGTATGGTCTAAAAGAACTACCATGTGCACAGGTGCTTTTAATTAGAAAACTATTTCAATTAGTCCTTAGTTCGAACAATCACATTAACTACACACTTTGTCAGAAAATTATGTATAAGTAGTCATTGGAAAGACATTCAAACAAAGAACTTGATTTCACTAGTTTCAAACCAAAATTCATATGAATCAGATCTGGATTTTCTAAAAACCTAGGATTGGAATTTAAGATCATCTTAAGATAGAATTTGATGTATGTATGATATTTTCAGGTAGTTTAGGAGTTGATCATGATTAAGAAGGACTAACCTAAGGATGTGTTTTTCTCCAGGTAAGCGGGTCATGACACTATGCATATGTGCTTTGGTTGAATTGCTTTCTATGTATGATGTAGGAATTATGCTTTAAATTTCAAGTTCAATGCTCAAATCATGTCCATCATATAAATTGCTTGATGTTTGGTATATCTTATGTCATATGGTTATCATGTTCATTAAGATTAAATATTATGATTAATGATTAATGGATTTTAAGGTTCATGTTTCAAGAGGGAGAAATCCCATCATGTTAAGTTCTAAGAATCATGTTAATGTTAATGCTAAAGTCATGTTAATGATCAAGTTGATTGGAATTGAATTATTTTTTATATGCTTCTCAAATCATGGACCTCAAGGGGTCGTTATGGGCATTCATGCCAATTATGGGATTTTATAGCCAAATCATGGGCATTTGTGTCATTATGGGCTTTCCTAGCAATCAGGTGCTCTTAAGTTGGCGTCATAGAGAGATGCATATATTACTGTTCAATTTTTCGTGTTATAAGAATCATGTAATCAAGGATGCTTAAGTTAAATTTCATGTCAACGTTTTCTTTCAAGTCAAGGGTATATGCTTATTTTCAGTTCTTATAAAATGTATAGTGTCGCTTACGGATGTGTGTCTTTGTTTTCGCATGGCCATGGGACGAGATGTCCCTAGATCAAGGAGAAAAGAAAATTGAATTAAGTGCTTCAAGGTAGAAGATCACAGGGCTTAGCTTGGTGGGGTGCCATCTACACCTTAGAAGATCCAGTATCAAGTTTCCAAAGAAGAATTATGTCATAGAATTTTTTTACCTTTCTTGTAGTAGATGTTAGTTTAAGGATGAGATTAGTTTATGGTACTAGTTTTCTCTTCCAAAGAACAATGTATGAATCCATATTTCTAATAAATGCAAAATGTTTCATTTATCTTATTTCTATGCTTATCATGTTTTGTAATGTTCCTCCAAGCCAAGTGACCCATGTTATGGACAACATAGGGTTTGCTTCTACTGTCATGTATGCACTTGGAGGGGCATTACAGAAACACTTTTGGGGGTTTCCACTCAAAAATAGTCGAGACTTTGGTGGGGTCAACAGAAATTTTCCCACCGGAAATTATGTGACCCAAGAACATGACTTCAGAATTGCAGAATTGACATTTTGACAATTTTTCTTAGAATTTCTAGGATTAGAGGATATCAAGAACTTTGCAAAGATGAGTATGATGTGACTCAGTGTCATTTGAATATGTTAAGATGTCATCAATGAATACTACTACAAACTCATCGAGGAAAGGTTGGAAGACACTATTCATCATATTCATAAACACACCAGGGGCATTGGTCAATCCAAATGGCATGACCAGAAATTTATAATGACATTACCGAGTTTGAAAGGCAGTTTTAGGGATGTCTTAATCCTTAACCTTGAGTTGGTGGTAACCAGAATGGAGATCAATGTTTGAAAAGACATGGGCAAAACAAAGTTGATCGCAAAGGTCATCAATTGTAGGCAATGGATATTTATTTTTCATAGTAGATTGATTTATCATACGCTAGTTAATGCACATGCAAAGAGATCCATCCTTATTATTGATAATGAGAACATATGCTCCCCAAGAAGAAGTACTAGGGCGGATGAAACCCTTGTTTAGAAATTCATGCAACTGCTTTTTCAATTCAGTCAATTCAGTAAGAGCCATCTGATAGGGTGCCCAAGAAATAGGTGAGGTATCGGGTGCCCAAGTCAATAGAGAATTCAATGTCACAATCAGGTAGTAGCCCTAGGAGCTCCTCAGGAAAAACACTCGGGTACTCACGCACTATATCAATGTTTTCTAGGGCACTCGTATCAGGGTTGACTATAGTTACAATTGCTAGGTATGCTTTACACCCTTTTGATATCAAGGTTTGGTCTTTGATCAAGGAAATAACAATATTTGGATTTCGATCTTTTCTTCCAGTAATTATAAGAATCGGGAGGTTGGGTTTAGAAATAATGACTTTCTTGGCATGACAATCGATCATAGCATGATTTTTGTGAAGCCAATCCATCCCCAAAATAAGGTTAAAGTCTTCCATGTCTAAGAGTATAAAATTTGATTCAAGATTACGTCCAACATAAGATAGAGGGACTTTTTTGACAATATGCTAGGAGAATTTTATTTTCCACTTGGGGTAGTTACATCAAGTATATACCCTAAGAACCTTGTTTCAAGATTGAGCATAGAGGAAAGACTCATAGACATGAAGGTATTTTTTGACCCAGAGTCAAATAGATTAATAATAGAATGGTCATAGATTTGCACATACCAAGATGTACATATATTCAATGTAAGGTGTTTATAAAAGATAATCATGATACAATGTTCTGGAAATAATTTTGAATTGAATGGTACCTTTCATGAGTTTTGTTCCCATTGGCATTTGCCTCGTTTGCATTTACTACAAAGATACAAGCTTGTTAGTGTTAACCCTATTTCGCCTATGGAGGAGGGTGAGGGCAATTGTCTTTGAAGTGCCCCTCCTACTTGTAGAAGTGGCAGACTAGAGATAAGTACTTGCATTGGCCAGAGTGGAGGTTACTACAGTTGCGGAAATGAGGCACATTGGGATTTTAGCCTTGACCTCTATTTTGGCTAGGATTCTAATTCTGTGTAGGGCCTCGATTCAAGTTCTACTTCAGGCCTTGATTGTAGTTCTGGGAAGGAAGATTTTTGTGATTCTTCTGTTGTTTTCTGTTCTTATTTCCACTATCATGGGGTTTCCCTTTCTGGTCAGGCTTTGCGGGCACAACATCAGTAAGCCCGAGGTAGGCAAGGGTAGTTAGTGGTTTCCCGTGTCCCATCCCCAGGGTTCTCTCCATGGATAAGGCATGGTCATAGGATTCCTGAAAATAGGTAGGTTTGGATGTAGAGACAAAGGCTTTGAGGGTTAGGAAGATCCCACCAATGTAGCGATCCAGTTTCTACTCTTCTGTGAGGTTTGTGACATGCCTCTCTAACAGACAGAATTGTCGACTATACTCAGCCATAGTGTTGGTACCTTGGGTAAGGGTAAGGAATTGTGTTTGTTTCTCTTTCCTTTTAGAGGTGAGTTGGAAATGGTTGGTGAAATGGGTTTAAAGGCTTCCCATTTGTTAGGGATGACTTTTTGTGATCAGACATAGTTTCCCCACCACAACTAAGCTTCCCCTTTCAACGGGTAGGTAGCAAAAGCAACTTTGTTTTGTTTAGGGCACCTCAAAACCCTAAAGGTGTTCTCCATAGACACTAACCAGGCATTATCCTTATATAGTACATCATCCTTACCCTCACCATAAATGTCTTTTGGGCTAAGTTTTAGGAAATCTTGGTGTAACATACTAGATCTCAGACCCTACCCTAGAAGTTGACATTTTGGACTTAGCCAAATAAGGTTGAAGGTTAGACCTAAATAGATGTTTAGTATAACCCCAATGAGCTAATACATGAATTTATCACCCTAGTGTAGCCTAATGTTTTCACATTAGTCTTAGGTTAATAATGGATACATAAAATATGCCACATAACTCATTTTGGTGGTAATATGAAGATAAGAAACTTAATTGGATGAATAATTTAGATAATGGGTCGTTAATGGGCCGTATGACATATCTCATAAAAATAAGTCTCAAAAATTTAAATAAACTTCAAATTCGAAATCTACATATCAAAATTAGCCTACATGTCAAATTTCATCTAATTTGGACAACCTTGAAATATTAGGATACGTTTAGAGGAGAGAAAATGAGTAAAAGGCATAAGTAATGAATAATGTGATTATATAACTTCAAAATATATAAATAATGGCAAATTCATATTCAACACATCAAAGATAACTTGGGTATGAAGTTTGGTCCAATTTGGATGTTGTTTATGCAAGTTATGCAATTTTAGGTACATTCTGGACTTTTCTGCAATTTACCCAATTGGGGGGTTTTCTTTGAAAATTGCCACATGCAGTATAATCCTTATATATTCCCTTACCATTCTCGAGTTTTTGAACCATGGGGCACCTAGTTGCACCTTGATTTGAAGGTGTTTCTCTCCAAGGGCATTATAGGGATTACCCTCTTTA
The DNA here is from genome assembly GCA_963693085.1 of Alisma plantago-aquatica. NCBI lineage: Eukaryota > Viridiplantae > Streptophyta > Magnoliopsida > Alismatales > Alismataceae > Alisma > Alisma plantago-aquatica. The sequence continues at coordinate 478,740,033 of OY856411.1, forward strand.
TAAATGAGCTTATCTTTAAAAGCTATCAACCAATGGGGTTATTTCTTTGATTAAAGGTCGTTTGGGATGTACTATAAGTTTCTATAAACTAAAATTTGATATTCAAGAAGCCTCTATGATCTTTCCTCTTGCATGGCCATGAAATCCCTAGGCTAAGGACAGATGGAAAGCTCCATGGACACCTCATGCTTGACTTCTTCCTTATCCATAAAGGTTTGCATGTCCATAGGCACCCTTAGCATTGGACACATGGAAAGTAAGTTGACACCTCATGCTTTAATTCTTCCTTATCTATAAATTCTTGCATGTCCATGGAAACCCTTATACAAGACACATGGAAAGTCACATAGACACCTCATACTTGACCTCTTTCTTTATATAGCCATATCTACCCCTTCCCAACTCCCAATTCAAAAACTCTTGCTCTCCTTTATTTCCTCTAGCTTAGATCTTCATTACTACTATATTTTTCCATGAAGGTTCTGTCCCAAGGTAAAAGGAGGTGCCTATCTTGGTGAAAAAGGCTCTTAGGGTTCCAAATTTGCTCTATTTAGGGTTTCTAAAGCTCCTCCTTGGTTATTTCGACCAAAACTAGTAAGTACCCTCCTTTCCTTCCCTATTTTCATGTTGTTAGTCTTCCTTCCACCTTTCTCCGGGTAAAAACCATGGTCTTCCATGGTGAAGCCCCACCTAGAGCCCTTAAACACCCCATCTTCGTGTTCTTTTGTTAGGGTTTTTCACCTCTAAAGTGGAGAAGGTGCTTCTTGCTTGAGATAGGAGCTTTGTTGGAGAAACCAACCTCTCTAAGATTGGGAACCTTACTTATTGGACATGTCCACCTTCCCTAGAGGTTCTTTGGAGTCCTAGACTTGACTTGGACTATTTAGACTCTGAAGTTGAGGTATGATGTATCCCCTATTCTTCTATGTTGAGCAATTCACCTATGCTTATTCATTCTCTTTGTCCAATGGATATTAGCCTACACACGATGTCTTTTCTTTTAAAAATCATGGTTCATGTGAAATACCTTATTTGACATTGATCATGTGATCATGGGTATTCTTTTGAACTCTTATCTTATGATTTGTTCATGATGGAACTCTAAAAGATGAAATGTGATGTAATTTGCCCACTTATGAGTTGGATGTATATGTTGGTCACTTATGTGGTGACTAGCTTATATATTCTGACTATACTTTCTACTCACCTCTACATTTAACGTGCTATGTTATTTAGTAACATTAGAGTAGTGTAATTGTGTTGGTTTTTATGGCAGATGTGTTATTTCATGTCGAGCAGATGTGATATTTCCTGCTCTTTTGGGATGGAAAGGAACCTCATACCCAGGGCAAGATGTGTGATTCTTGGCCCAAGTTTTATATATTTGGGAGATTGGCAATATTCCTTTCTCTATCAGGTTTCAAGTTTTTGAGACTTGTCCGCCTTTGTGTTTATATTGTTCTAGGGATATGTTTATCTCAATGCATGCAGGTTGATGATATGGGGTGTGTGTCCTAATTCTTTACATGTGCTTGTGTGGCACAATCTTTATGTTTTATCAATGGAAAGTATTCTTTTGTTATCATATGATTTCAATTCCTTTTCTCTTGATACCCATTTGGGTGGTCCTTATACTTTCTATGGGAAGCCTTTTATATTTGTTGTCATTTATTCCATATATTGCTCAATTTCCTATTTAGTATGCACATACCAGCCTTTATTGATGTCATCTATTTTCTCTTCTTGTTGGGGTATGCTTTCAACCCTAGGTGAAGGACTTGGATGATAAGGTGTGAAGTTTTGGACTATCTTAAGGAGTTAAAGCTTGGAGACAAAGTTCTTATGGTTTAGATTTCCCTCTACTTAGATCCTTGTTTTGTATCATACATGTAAACCCTTATGGGAGATTTTGATGTACTTTTGTAATCTTTTGTGAAAATTGAATATAGTCATTTTTTTAATTCTACTGCTACACTTTGGTTTTTTGCATACCATTATAATAAATTTGGAAAATTTATACCTATTCCAACATACCTTTGAGTGTGTTTGGAATGGATGTCGATTTTTCAAAATTTTAGTAAGGGGGTGATCCCCCTCCTTACACCTGGATGGTAATGGGTAATGGGTTTTGGGTTCGGGGTGGGGACTATAGAAGTTGTATGGACTGCAAGGTTATGAAGAGCATCCATAATGGCTTGTTGTTTCATGCCCACTCCCCCATATTTGTGGTCTTATTGGCAGAACCAACACCCTCATCATCATTCATGTGAGGCTTCTTTCCCTTATCTTTGGTTCCAGAAGTTCCTTCACCATCCCTATTATTCCTAGTTTTTGGGGCCATCTGCAAGGGTTCAATTGATATAAGTTCTCTCATTTAAAAACTTGAAATCAAATATATCATAGATCATGGCAATTTTTGCAACTTTAATTCAATTTTTCTCAAATTATTTTTGAATTTTCATTCTTTCCCATCCTTAGACTACCCAAAATAGATAGAGTAATAGATGAAGTTGTGACATCTTAGTGAGAGAGAGAAGATGAGAAGTCATCCTACTTTCTTCTAATAGGTGTCTTGGGTAGTCCTTAAAGAAGATATGATATGTTAGAAGACTCTCTAAGGTTATAGGAAGTCCTTCCATCCATTTCTGATCCACTAAGGAAAGTGGAGCAGGGGGGACTTCAGCCACTGTGAAAACGGATAGGAGGTGATTATGCCAAAACCCTCTTTATGCTCTTTCTAGACACCTAAATTTCACCATAGTGAACTTTAGGGATTCCTTGGTTCATTGATTAAGAACATCATTTCATTAATGCATATGAAATGTGTTATGGATATGATACCAACTGTCATGGAACTGTTCTTGCTCTAATCCCAATTCCACTATCCAAATGGGCATTGTTAAAGGGATTAGAATGCCCGTCGCTGAGTGTCCCCAAAAATCACACACAGATAATATGCAAAAAGGAAATAACATTCTTCTCTAAATGAACCAAAATGTTTATTACATAGAGCCCATAGGCAACATTGAAAGAAAGATACAAATATTAAAACTAGACCAACAACTACATCCCTTTAATATTAGCTCCCATGTAGAGTCCAAATTGATGTAGCAGTCTTTATTTTCAGCAGATAACAAATGAAGAAGATAGAAGGTGCATTCCTTAGTTCTTTACATTGCCTAAAATCAAGAAAATCATGACACAATCAATGTGATTGCATGGTACTCTATTAAAAACAAGTAAACAGTTTTATATCAAAGTAGTATACTTGGCAGGACTTATATTTCAAAATAGTCCACAGACAATTTTCCAAAGCACATCAAGATTAATCATTACTTCAGGGTACATGATTCATATTTAAGAGTGGATAAGATAACAAGGTTAGATCTAGATTCTTAATTATTCAAGTCTAATTTTAGTGTCTCAATATAATCACAAAGTCAAATATTAGGGTTTTTAGAGATTAATCATGGTTAATGAGTCGTTTAGACAAAAGTATAAGCAAGAGATCAAAATCTAGGGATATTAGTGAAATTCATAAAGAATCAAGCTTCACAAGTATTTTAACTGATTCCTTGGGTTTTTCTTTTCAAAATGGACTGTTTGTTCATAATTTTTGGATCTAGGAATCAAAAGATACTATTTTTTTCAAGATTTGATCATTTATTGGATTTTTCGAGTAGAGAGGAGGTAATTACCAGAATGGAATATCCTAGAAAAAAATATCGATCGTTGATCTTGTTGGTCAACCTTGACCACCTTGGTGGATCGACGGATGAGGTGTGGCAACCTCTTAGGTGTGTGTGCTGGTAGGGAAAGAGGGAGAGGCGGGTGTGGCTGGTGTTGAATCCATTGGATCTCAGTCAGATCTTGAGCGCTGACCCAGATCGATGGTTGAGATTTTTTCACTGACAGTTGATATCTTATGTGAGGCAAGGTAGTGTCATGTCAAAGTAGTGACTAGAGAAAAAGGGGTGAAAGGGGAGGAGAGAAAGAGAGGGGAGGCGAGGGTGCTTGTTGAGATCATGGGAGTAGGTTGAATGTGGATGTGGGGTTTTTATAGATAGATGGGGCTAGGTTTAGGGTTTTGAATGGGTCACAGCACCCATGGTGGCGGCCAAGAGAGAATGATCTTGAGAGTTCTCAAAAATGATCAGTTAGAAGTATATCAAGGGCTAGATCAGTGTGAAATCATGAGATGAACCTTTTCATTTGCTTCAATTTTCAAATCATGGTCGCTTCAAGTTTGATTACTCTTTCGGTCCCATTAACTCCTCCCCGCAATTAGCGGAAGGTAGGAGACGGACCAACGACTATTTTTCAGGCCCGGATCTATGGAAGACTGATCCAATGGCTAGGGTTCGTCCCCAAAGCGAGCCATGGATCGCTGACATGGAAAAGGTTGAATAAAAGGGCAATTTAAAGGGATTTTTAACTCATTAACTTCGAGAATTCATAGAAAATTGTAGGAAAGTCCAATTGAGGTGAAATTTGGACCATAGGTTCAAAAAAATGTATAAAACATTTGAAAAAGCTTTAGAACTAAAAGACAAAGTTACATGGACAATTATACTTCTCTAGATAAAGTGATTACTTAACTTAATTTTTAGTGTAAAGTGTATAAAATCTACATTGATCATTATATTTCAAAATTGAGTATCAACATTGATAAAGTAGCCAAGGAAGTTAAATTGAGGTCATGAGTGAACATAAAGAGTGAAAATTTGGAATTGAACAAAAATAGAGGAAAAACTCACTTTATCATAGTTAGTGGATAAAAGAAGAAACAACAAGAACACAAAGATTTAGAGTGGTTTCGTCAAATGATGTTAGTCCACTACCTAGTTGTTTCCGACTAAGATTTCTAAATTATTGATGCACTGGGTTTCATTTGCTTTTCACATGCTATTTGGCTATGTATTTCATGCACAATTGCTCATTTTGACATTAATGGTGCATGGTGTATCATTATTAGCCTGTGAAATACTATTCCATCAAATAATTAGTATTTTCACTGAATGATGCTAATTTTCCATATTTTATATAGACTTGTGAGTTTTTCCACATTTCATGTAATTTGAGCACTTACACAAAGGCTTAGTGCTACCGACCTCATAGTCGGTGGTATCGATTTAATGTGAAATCCAACAAGGAGACCAGAGAAGTCTTGGTGCTACCGAGACGCAATTTGGTGCTATCGAGTTATAGTTTTAGGCCACCAAAATGGCAAGATGGTGTAACCAACTTATGGTCCGAGGAGAAATAGGAGTTGAATTTATCAACTCAGTGCTACCAACCAGCTTGTTGATAGTACTGACTTTTATCAATGAGAGAATTGAGAAATCACAAAATAGCAACTCGGTGCTACCAACCTACTCTCAATAGTACTCACACTTAGTAAGGGTTTTGAGTCAGCTATAGACTCAATGCTACCAACTTCTTGTTGGTGGTACCAACCCGCCGCTATCAATGTAGCTTTCAGATTAAACCAGATCTGATGATCAGGACATAATGATGGCTCGAGTCCCACTTATAATCTATGGGGAGTTTGGTCAAAAAGGGGAATCATGTTCTTTTTTATTTCAATTGAGCATGGAACCAAGAGGGGAGGAGATGATCATGTCACGGACAATTTGGGCACCTCCAGATAGCAGGTTTGCAATCGGAACATTGCGGATCGAGACATTTGTCATAGGGGATTTTCCAGACCAGTTTGTCCAACGGTTTACATTAGTTTTTTCATGTTTATCATGTTTTCTCTCTTCTCCTATATGTATGAAACAATAGAAATCATGTGAGGCAAATTCCCTTGTTCCTTAGGACCCAAGAGTAGTCTATTGTGCATTGTAAATGACTTTTCTGAGTTAATATAGTTATTTCTTTTTATTCTGGACTTAAATCCTTGATTTTCTAATGAATTATCTATGCTTGATCACTGTAGTTAGTTTTTTAGACCGTTAATTGCTTTGGAAGAGGGATTAAGGGTTGAAAGGTCAGACTTACATAACCTATATCATTCATTGGGAGAGGGCTTATGGCTATGAAGGAAATAACCCATTGGTTCTATTAAAGAGCCTAGATGATTCCTAAATCACTACGGGAGTGAGATTTGTCTTAGCTTAGGTAGTGTATTGCGCTACAGAATTAGGTAATACTTTCTACAGGTCTCTTAGTTTAGTGTTAAAGGCAAAAAAATTTAATGAAAGAGTTAATTGAAATGTACAATGAGATCAAATTGTAACCCTAAAGAAGCCATCCAATCTATGATTCAATCTATTTAATTTAGTTTTCATTCATGTAATTAGTTTTAATCAAACAAACAATCACTTTTTTCTTAGGCCTAGATAATTAGGTTACAGTTAGTAGTAGTTTCTGGATTAACATTTCCCTGAGTTTGACATTCGGGCCTCGTAGGCCTATATTACTTGACGTGTACACTTGCATTTTGCATGCATAGTTTAGGTGTGTCAAGTTTTTGGCACCATTGTTGGGGAAACGGTGATTCCAGCACTACTAGTGTTGCGACCGGTCACTCTAGGCCATTTTTTATTTTTTATTTACTTTTCAATAGCATAATTAAAAAAATATCTTTTATTTAGTCTCCTAGTATTCACATTCTCACTCACAATTATCCCATTTTCAGGTAGTAGTGCATGGTTCATACCAGAACCACTGACTATAGAGAATTAACTCCACAGGGTATAGGCTAAGAAGAACTTCATCATAGCACAAGAGAGTATGGTAGTTCAGTGGAAAGATTTCTCCATAATCCACCACTACAAGTAGAGGAAGCAATGGAAGGAATAGGAGATCCTAATGTTGAAGAGTGTGTTGGGGCCAAACTTGAGGAGCAAACCATCATAGATAAAATAAAGGCATCCCCAGCTATAGCACACTTACAGTTGACTAAAAGGCAAGCTGTCAACATGGGCAGTTACAAGATAGAACATGGGTTGGTGTCACTTATTAAATCACAATCATTCCATGGCCATAGTATGGAAGACCCAATGGAACACATCAATGACTTTGCAGAGATATGTGATATGCTAAATATTTATAGGGTCCCAGCCACAATAATTCATCTAAATATATTCTCCTATTCATTGTTAGATAAGGGAAAAGCATGGTTTTTAATATTCCTTCAAAATCCATAAAGACATGGGATTAGATGATAAATGCTTTCTTTGTGAGGTACTTCCCACCTCAGAATACATAGAACTTCGTTGGGTGAATCTATAACTTCAAGCAACATGTTGAGTAAACTTATTATGAGGTCTGGGAGAGATTTCAAAATATGCTAAGAAAGGTCCCCCATCATAGGATTGATCTTTATGGCCAAGCAAAGACATTTTACTATGGGATACATAAAGTGGGAGAGAACGACTCTTGACATCATAGGAGAAGGTTTCTTTCCAAACAACAAAGCGACAAGGTGTCATGACATTTTAAAGAATATGGAAAAGAATCAATCTTGGGCAAGAAGAGTGTGACTTGCCAGTGATTGTCAAGAATGTTGTGGAATCAAAGGAGATCTATGTTTTGAAGAAGAAGATGGACACCCTCTCAAGGAAATTTGAGTAGAAATTTGGTACCTCATCTGGAGGTGAAGAAGAAGAGTGCATGTATATGTGGCAACATAATAACCAAGGTGCATGGAGGAAGGATCCCAAGTTCTCATGAAAAGATCCTAATAATTTTTAGCAAGATCTATCACAGTTGCAGCAACCTAAATAGTAGTAGGGAAACATATCTCAGTAGTACTAGTAGGATAGGGGTCTTAGAAAGATAGACTAGATAGAGGATATGTTGGGTAGATTGGTGAATCACAATGAGGCACTCTTAGACCAAACAAAGAGAGAGCAGCAGAATTAAGGGGCACAGATACGCAGCATAGAAAATTAGATTTCTCAACTAGTAGTAGAAGTGGCATCCCTCAAGAAACCTAGACATCAAGGATTTCCAAGAATACAGATATATCATCCAGAAATCAACATGTGAAAGTAGTACTTATTCATAGATGTAAAGTGTTGATAATAGATCAAAAGGTGGCTCCAGAGAAAAACATCACCACATCTGATATAGGGGAGGTGGCAGAGACTAGTCCTCTAGAGAAACCACATAACACCACACCATAGGAGGAGAGACCAGAAGAGGAGTCAACTAAACAGAAGGAGAACAAGAAGGAGTCTTATATCCCACCCCATCAGCCAAAGACTATGGCTCCACTACCATTTCCTAATAGCTTAAAGGCCAAGAAGGTTGATCAGCAGTTCAAGAAATTTGTAGACACATTTAGGAAGCTTCAAATCAATCTACTACTAGTAGATGCTATTGAGAAAATTCTTCCTATGGAAACTTCTTGAAGGATATTATTCACAAAAAGAGGATGATTGTGGATTTTGATTTTTTGTCTTAAAGGAGGAGGTCAGCGCATTGATACAAAGGAAATTGCCACAGAAGAGGCATGATCTTGGGTGTTTCAACAAACCATACTACATTTGAAGTGTCAAAATTGGAGAGGCATTTTTTAATTCTGGGGCAAACATTTATTTGATGTTTTTTACTACATTCAAGAAATTTAGACTCAAAAAATCTAGGAAGAGTAATGTGACCATTCAGCTGGTAAACAACTCTTTGGTGAGATTGATTGGTGTCCGCGAAGTTGTGCTTGTAAAGGTGGAAAATTTATTTTTTAGTAGAGTTTGTTGTCATGGAAATGTACGATGACTATGAAAATAAACTACTTTTAGACCGACCATTCCATGCCATAGCATATGATATCTTAAAGATGGGAAGAGGAATATTGACATTGGGAATCTAGGATGATTAGTTTGAGATCAAGCTACCTGACTACAAACCATTGGATAAGGAAAAGTGAACAATGTCATATGATGTAACCATTGGGCAACCCAATGTCACTCTTCTTAGGATTACCATTTCTAGATATGGCTAATGTCATGACAAAGGTGGACAAAGGTACTCTTGATGTTGACATAATGGAGCATACAAAGCAAATTTATTTGTCAAAATCTATGAAGTACCATGATGATCCAGAGGAAGAGGAGCACCCAGGCACAGTTGTAGATGTGGTGTCCTCTACAATGATACATGCTTATCCACATCTACCTCTAGAAGCCTGTCTCATGAACTTGGTGGACGATTGCATATGTTACCACTTGTTGGATGAGTGTGCACTGTTTGTGAAGACCTTATCATGTTTCTACACTAGACACTAGGAAGACCTGGGACTGCTACCTCCACCATTGGTCCCATCTCTTTAGTGTCCTCTTGACCTGGAATTGAAGCCATTACCACCGCATTTGAAGTAGATATTTTTGGGGCCTCTATTTGATTAGCATAACTACCAACCATTAGAGAGAAACCCTAAACCTGATCCTAATTATGAACTGAAACAATGAGATCCAATAAAGGTGATTAAAATAGTATAAGAAAATCACAGATAATTTTTCCTTTTTCTTTATTTGTAATTTCATTAACCAATGTCACATCAAGGACATCACATTAAGATATCACAATTCTTATTTAAATCCATTAGAAATCAGCATCGAATCTTACTACTCACATGCAGTTCAGTTTACAGCATATACAAGTACTTTAATGAACAATTTGATACACTACCCATCTCAGGAAAAGAGAGTACAGGGACAATATAATATATATATTCTATTTATATCTTCTTTTTATGATCTCCCTGTTGGATAGCATTCTACGTAAAAACATTTGAAATAATCTCATGAGACTCATATAGAGACCCAGTGAGTGGATACCTCCCACTCAATCTAGGTACATGCATCAGCATCAGATTAAGTATAACGAACTCAAAAGAAACATGCAAATATTGAAAGGTATAGTAGATAGTTCTAGTATAAGTCAAATCTAGTTTACAATGGTAAGCTAAATCGACAGATAAGGTAATCGCTTAAACCAAATATAACTTCATAACATCTTTTAGAGCATGTGAACAAATCAGTACATACTTCTTAGTTCATATTAGAAATCCTTCTGCATGAGTAACAACTCAAGATCTAAGCATTTTGAATCAAAACTTAACAATAACATAATCTTTGTGACACTCCACCAGCCATAACAAGAAGCACATCTTGCAGTCCTGAATCTAAAGTACACATAAGACATGTCTACCAAATAGTATTATCAAATAGCAAGCAGTCCAAATCATATTTAGTGTGAATACAGATCTAAACATTTACTTCTTATCAACTAGATGTATCGAAATATGAAATAGATAATCTCTATAACAACATGATTATTTTCCACAACAAGTAACATAATCAACAATGGATAATTATTAGGTAACATTACAAGGAATGTGACAAACATTGAAATCATATTCTATACAGCTTGTCATCTTTTATTCATTTGTCCTGAAACTATTTGGCTTGTACTTCACCAAGTAGAAGTCCCCATGCATGATTCTTGTGTCAATGACTCACTATCACCATATTAGGGTTTAAACTGCGAACCTAAGATATCAACAACAGACCTTGCACACCTCAGGGTTGCCTAAAGAGGCTCATGTCCTCATCTCAGATGCACGAGATAGGAACCAGCAAAACAATACAACACATAACACAACATTTTTCATATCTTCGTATTTTAGTTCATCAAAGTCTATTCCTCATGGACATAGACTTTCATAGTAAGGATTCAGGGCCAGAGCCACTCCAGATGACTCACTCTTAAATATTTGTGGTCTAGCCTATAATGTCTCAATCCACACTCTTGAAATCCTTCTCATAATTCATCGATTACTACAAGGAGACCCGTTTTGTTTCCTCAATGTGGACATCGGGGGCAACTCATAGTGTTCAGGACACCTAACTAGATATATCATCATTTCACTTGTTACTAATCTCTTTTACCATCTTATAAGAATTCAAAACATCATGTATCACATGTGTGTATTCTCACATAACTAGGATAACATGAAATAGATTAGGCTTATCAAGAAAGACAATGACCAAAAC